>CM051349.1:43111394-43794249 GCA_028015215.1 Gynostemma pentaphyllum | reverse complement strand
AGCTTTAATTGTCGACTTGATTGAGGAGAGAAATCGATAAAAATTCAACATTTGTCTATTTAAAGGGTTTTCATTCTTCTAGGCTTTACCATTCATATTCTACCTTTGACACAAAATTGTAGAACTAATGATAAAATTCCATTTAATAAGTCATTTGCCCATTCCTGTTGAATTGTTGAGAAATTCCAAAACTAATGGCAAATGTCATTTGGCTATTTAGTAAAAGAATTTTTCTATTCGGACTTTTCATGGAGAGCTCCCCTTCAAGGATTTCCCTTCGTGTGCGAGAAGACTAAGAGTTTAGATGCAACAAGGTGAAGTTTATATTACTTTTTTTTAATATATATATATTACATTAAGTCAGGGAAGAGGAAACTCAGACATTCAATCTCGAGGGAAAAGGGTAAGAACCACCATTTGAATTATGCTCAGGTTGACAACAGGTTTATATTGTATTATATCTTTTAATGTTGTTGAACGTATATGCACTCTTAATTAACCGATTTTTATTAGTTCAGTTTATTTGTGTAAATTTATGCCCATACTTTTTTCTTCCCTACTAAAAAACTAAATACTGAATTAAGAATATTCAAAGATGAATTTAAGGTCTTAGAGTGTTTATGAATTTGTGTAAATTTGATTTATTCAATGGAAATGGAACATCCATAAAAATTAAGAAAGAGTGTTGAGAATAATATGATCGTAATTAATATCCCTTGAATGTTAAGTTTTAATCAAGTTGATTTATTTTCCATGATGTATAGTAACTTATTTTATTAACTTTGATTTTCCAAATAGTTTATACTTTTTTTTTTTTGTAATGCAAGAGCTTATTTAAAAAAATGATTAAGGCAATTTGTATAGTTATGATTTTTTAAATAACTCAAGCATCTTGAATTAAATTGTTAAATCAAAATAAATCTTTTAAATCAATAATTAAAACTTTTCAAATTCTTTGTTTAATGAAATATATAATCTTAAATAAATGGGCGCAACTTTAAAAAACAATACAAAAATTAAATAATTTATAAACACAGTTCATGTCAAAGATCAAAATATATAATTGAAAAAAAAAACCCAGTCATTTCCACTGAAATTTTTTTTTACTATTGTGAAATACATTTTTTTAATAAAATCTCCCGTAGTTTTCAAAATACTTCAGAAACTCGTGTAAACTCACAAAAAATATCCCAATGATAGTAATTTAAATTATTTTCACTAACCTCTCCTTAATCTAGAAAAATGAGATACAAAAATAAAAACTGAACATTGAAAGAACTTTGAATAAATCAAAGTCAAGTTTTTCTACGGTCATTTATTAAGTTAATTAATTTCGTAAATTGATCGTCCCGACAAACAACATCACAAATTGTTGGCAAATTGTCTCTATAAAATTTGAGAATCCATTTGATTTGTGGGAATTGGCCATTCCAATATTTGGTTCAACCTAAATTTACATTGGTATTGACATTCAATTCCTATCCAAATATCTCATATATTTAACATTGGTATTTACATTGACATCATATTCCCAAACATAATATTTCTTCCTATAAAGATAATAATCATATTCTCATAAATCTAAATTCCAGCACATTCCAAATACGGCCCCTCCTCTCATTACCAATTGGTTTTGAGATGGATGCCTACATTATTAATATGGTATCAGAGCCCAACAAGCTCAAACAGGCATTCGATCCAAAAATGAGATTCCACCCAAGAATGGTGAGCCCAAAAGAGGCACCATCTTGAGGGGGCATGTTGAAAATCTCACATCGGAAAGATGTAGGGAACTCATAACATTTATAAACTCTAAAGGCCACTCCTCTCATTACCAATTGGTTTTGAGATAGATGCCAACATTATTAATAGGCATCATATTCCCAGACATTTGAATCATATTCCAGCACACTTCAAACACATGCATCAAATTCTCATCCATTTTATTCTCATACTACTTATTCCTGGACATCTAATTCCCACACATTTAATTTCGATTCCGGCATACCAAACGCCCCCTCAAAGTTTCAATAGTGTTTAATTAGGGAAATTTCATTGGGTAACAGAATTTTTTGCAATATTTATAAATATAGCATTTTTAAAAAATATTTGCAAATATAGCAAATTTTTAAAAACCCTTATTCATGTGAATCAGAGATATTGTTGATAACTTGTAAGATAATCAGTGATAACTATTAGGTAATCAGTGATTCATGCATAAAATATCAGGATATCAGTAAAATCAGTGATTACTTGTGTATAAATCACTGATTACTTGTGAGCAAATCACTGATTACTCATACAAACCTAATGGCAATTTTGTAATATTTTAGGGGCGAATTTGAGTTTTTTGTTTTTTTTTAAATAACTTTTTTTACTGTTATTTCTATAAATATTGGACCTAATTTTGATATTTTTACAAGAGCTCCGTTTAATTATGATTCAGCGTGATTTTCTTAATAAATCTCCATCTGACCTAAAGATGACATTATATTCCCCATCAAATTAAAAATTAAAATAGTATTTTTTCCCTCAAGAAAGAGATTTTGAAGGGTTTATTATATAATTGTAAATAAACAAGGTATATTATGGCTCCCCTCGTAATTTTATTGACATTTATGATAAGATAAAGGGGACTATTGGTCCGCCTCCTCAATTCATGGGGTTAATTAGTAATCTAAAAAATTAGTAAAACCGTTTAAATGAAATTTTATTTAGTAAAATTATTTACTTTTGACTTTTTAAAATTGAAATACGTAGTTACTAACTACGTATCTATTAATATGGCAGATGAGCTGTCACTCCATATAAGATATTTATAAATTATCTATCCCTCCTTATACAATGACGGTTCATAAATAAATCTATATGAAATGGGAGAAAGGAATTTAAACCTCTAATTTAATTAGAAAAAATATAAGTGAAATAGTATTGAGCCAAACCTATAAAATTATGAAAAATATGGTAAAATAATAGTATTGAATATATTAGGTATTTTAATATTTATAAAATTTATTGTATTGTTTTTTTCATGCATCTTTGTAATTTTAAATTTTAATGCTTTTATGTATCAGGATAATTTGTAAATTATTTGTAGTCTTAAAAATATTATAAAATTAGAAAGAATGTTTGGATATTATTCAATGTTAGGATAGGAACATATAGTGTATGGACCCGACTATTTTTTATTTTTTTTTAAATATACGGACCAACTATTTCACATCGATAAATAAAGTATTTTTTTTCATGATGTAATGTATCCTTTTATAAAATTTTAATATATATATATATATATATAGGTATATATAAGAAAAGAAATAATATGAATTAATTTTGAATTTTTGTATTAAATATTCACTACATATAAATTTGTTACGATTTTATTTTTTCTTTATCTCTTAATAAATTAAATAAATTTGAATCTTGTTTTTATTTTTTACGTTGAATCCATTTAATTAAAATTTGATAACCATTCATTGCTCTTTGGTAAAATCCTAGCATTTCCATTCCATGAACTCTTCCTTCCCCCTTACAATATGACCCAAACAGTTTGAACATTTTTCATTAACTTGATTTTTGTTTTTTTTGAGATACCATTAATTTGAACTTTCAATACATTAAAAAGATAAATTTTTTATCCAAGTCAAAGGTGGTCAAAATTAGAAAAGTAAAAGGTTGAACTTGAACCTCTTCTTCAAATACAAAACAAATGGAAAAATCATAATTTTTGTCAAGAATAACAGTGACCCTTCCATTTTATCTAAAACTTTTATTTTATTTTTCTTCAATTTTTTGTTTAATATTATTCTTCTCTTGCAAGTACTATTAGATTTGAGGTCAAAATAATGGAGTATTTTTCTGCAAACAACAAAGGACCTTCTTAATCGAAGACCCAGAGAAGGCTTAGACTAAAGGAGAAAAAGAATTCTGCCATTGAAATTTACACCCAGAAAAGCTAGAAGCTCAAAGATTATCTCCTCTTTCAGATTTCCAGATTTGCATATTCTTAAAGATCGTGTTTTTCACTTCTGGGTATGTTTTGTTTGGTGCTTTTTGGTCAAATTGGTTTTGTTTCAGAAATTTCCATTTCCTAATTATTTGTTTGAACTATTTTTTTTTCATCTCTTATCCTGATTTGAAACGGGGGCTTTCTTTTCTTGACCATACTATTCCTAGTCTTCACTTTATATTGTTCTTATTTTTCATTCAGACCATTTATTTTGATGCACTCTGTCAATTGATTATTGCAGGAATTTTAGACTGTTTTGAGCTTTGGGAAACCAAGGTTTCTGCTTTGTTTGTTGAAAGCTGTTACTTGCTGTTTAAGGATTCGATTCTTACTATTTATCTGAATCAGATCTAGTGAGTATTGATTATTGTTTTGGTCTGTATTTCTTGCTTGGATATGGGGGATTGCGTGTGGGCGATTTCCGAATTAGAAGGAGAAGAAAAGATAATTGCTGCCGCGAATTACATTATTAGTGCTTTAGGTTCAAATATAAACCTTACAGATGATACAAAGAAGGTTTTGGCCGATCTTTGCACACGGTTATCTCTTGTAACCACACTGAATGAAACCAATGTTGAGAAAACCGAAGTCAAGGAAATCAAAGTTGAGGAAGTACAAGAGATTGAGAATAGGCTTAATGTAGTTCAAGAGAAAATAATGAGTTGGGAGGATGATCAGTCTATGATATGGGACTCTGCTCCAAATGAAGCTTATGAGTATCTGAATGCCGCAGATGAAGCCCGAGAATTGGTTTACAAGTTGGAGGGTTTGTGTTTAAATAAAGATGATGAAGATTATGAACTTTTAAGGAGGGCCCATGATGTTCTTCATACAGCTATGGCAAGGCTTGAGGAAGAGTTCAGGTACATGCTTATGAAAAACAGCCATGCATTTGAGCCTGAACATACGTCTTTCCATTCGACTGAAGATGTGGTAGATGATGGTTCAACAAGCTTATTTCGAGATGAATCGTTTGTGAATTCAGCTCGGGGTAGTAGTGTTGGTAAAAGTTTGGAGAACACCATCATTGATCTGGTCAATCCAGATGTGATTCCTGAGCTCAGGGGCATTGCAGATGTCATGTTTAAGTCTGGTTATGATCAGGAGTGCATCCAGGCTTATAATAATGTTCGCCGCAATGCTTTGAATGAGTGCCTCTTGACTCTTGAAATGGAGAAAATGAGCATTGAGGATGTGTTAAAAATGGATTGGGTTAACTTGAATTCGAAGATCAGAAAATGGAATCGGGCAATGAAGAAATTTGTGCGGGTCTATCTAGCCAGTGAAAAATTCCTTTGTGATCAAATTTTTGAGGATGCAGAACCAGTTAGCCTTACTTGCTTTGTTGAAGCATCAAAAGCATCAATGTTGCAGCTTCTGAATTTTGGTGAAGCCATGGCCATTGGTCCCCATACACCCGAAAAATTGAATCGCATTCTTGAAATGTATGAGGTTGTAGGAGAGTTTCGTTCAGATATCGATTCTTTATATTCTGGTGAAGTTGGTAATCATGTCACAACTGAATATCACGATGTTCAAAAGAGTTTAGGTCAATCCGTGAGAGCAACATTTCTTGAATTTGGGAAAGCTATTGCAACGAACACATCACCAAATGCATTTGCAGGAGGTGGAATCCACCACCTAACGAAATATGTCATGAATTACCTCATGATTCTTACTGACTACAGTGACTCCCTCAATTTTCTCCTTAAGGATCACAATGATGAGAATCATGTTTCACCATCGTCTTCGAATGCAACTAATGAAGAAGAAAATGAAAGCACTACTACTTTAGGCGAATTTTCACCAATGGCTATCCATTTTCGTTCAGTTGTTACGATTCTAGAAAGCAACCTTGATGAGAAGGCCAAGCAGTACAAAGATCCTGCTCTGCAGCAGTTCTTCTTGATGAACAACATACATTACATGGCTCTAAAGGTAAGAGGTTCTGAGCTTAGCCAGATATTCGGGGATGATTGGATTCGAAAACATTATGGGAAATTCCAACAGCATGCAATGAACTACGAGCGGGCTAGTTGGAGTTCAATACTCTCATACCTCAGGGAGGATGGGATTCAAAATCCCGGTTCTAATTCGGTGTCTAAAAACGTTCTCAAAGAGCGGTTGCGCAGCTTTAATCTTGCTTTTGAGGAGATATACAAAACTCAAACTTCTTGGATCATTCATGATTCTCGGCTTAGAGATGATTTGCGAATCTCGACATCCCTCAAGGTGATTCATGCATATAGAACATTTTTTGGAAGATGTAATAATCATGTAAGTGACAAGCTTATCAAGTACAGTCCAGATGATTTGGAGGATTACCTTCTGGATCTCTTTGAGGGATCCCCAAAATCATTACAGAACACCGGCAGAAGGTGAACTGGAAAAAACAGAACCTTGTATTCATTGGAAAAGCAGAACTTTATATTATCTCTACTTCTATAAGTTTTGGAATAGATTCAAATTTGTAATTTTAGTTCTTATCTCATTACAATAAAGGAACTTTCATTAATCAAAGTTTTGCAAAAACTTGAAAAGGGTAAGATCAGACTCTTTCAAAGCAATATGAAAGGGAGTGGCTAAAATGTTGGAGCAGTTCCCTTGAATATAATTAATGTAGAAAGCAAAATGGTCAGTCTGCATTTCGTTGCTAGTGCTTATAAATTTTTTTGGCAGTTATAAGAAAAGCCCACCCGGTATCTTTATTGATCCAGAGCCAGACTTGAGGCATATACCCCACACAACCTCATTTTAAAAATAAAAAAAAAATGAACCGTTTCCATTTTCGCACTGGTTCTGATTTCTGAACATTCAAGGCTTGTAAAATAATCTAGTGTTTCAAACGAGCCTTCAAAATATGTCTTTTAGTTTAGAAAAGCATTTTAACATTCAATACAATTTTCAAATGGGTGATGATTGTCACTTAGTGTTCTTCTAGGATAGTTTTTTAAAGTGTTTAAAAGTGTTTTTATAACCATTAAAAGACACTTTTAAACCGTTTCAAAAACTATCCCAAACGGACCTTTAGCCACTAGTATACATCATCTCTAAGGTTTCGTTGGTATAGCTTTTGAAAGTGTTTTTAAAACACTTCTTTTATTCAAAAACATATTTTTAAACACTTTCAAAAGTTATTCCAAACAGACACTAAGAATTGTTGGGTCCGGATCTTGATCCGGATTACCTACCGCAATTTGTATTTAAAAAAATATATATCAACGAGATATTCCTGGAAACGTTCTCAGAATTTCACATCTAACCAGAAAAATTCAAGAAATGGGTAGCTAGCGACCATGAGAGAATGCAGATCCTGTTGGGCAAGATATCAACTCCGCGAATAAGAGCATAAACATCATTTCCTTGATTGATAAATGTACGGTACAGTACAAGACCAAATACTTGAGCACTTGGATGAATAGTCTTAACACAAATTGAAGGGCAGAAGAAAACTACCAATTTACAACATTTTCTAATTGGCCAAAAAAACCCGACAGGCTAAGATTGACAGAACTGCAAAATGATTGATTCACACCTAAGCTACCCAATCTTGCAGACCAAGCCGAAATTAGTGTGTAGAGGAAGCATGATTCTCAAGTGCAGAAGATCATCTGTATCATTAAATTCTACACAGCCCAGAAAGGTTTTCGACTTGCCATCATAGTATGACTATTTAACGATTCAACATTGTCCTCTGGATCATCGTCTTCCTCTCCATATTCCATAAGCTTGATTAATGTATCTGTATACATCCATACAAAAACAGAATAGAAGCAGTTAGTAATCAAACAAGATCTTCCCGGGAAGAAAATAAAATACATACAAAGAAAAAGAAAACAGAGAAAATATTCTAACGTGATGATCAACAAAACAATATTTCTCATGATTTGATATTAGATATCAAAGCAGAAAAACTATAGGGAATCTACGCAAATGCATTATTACCACCTGGGACATCACCACCTTTCACCGTGTCCAATGGAAGTTTCTTATCTTGCACTATAACTGTTGATGTTGAAAATTTTGCTAGCGTGGGTGGCGGCAGCATGGATTTGGGTGGAGGTGGAGGCATTCCAGTGGGTGTAGGTGGTGGCATTCCATTGCATAGAGGTTGAATTAACTTCTTAGGAGCTGGCATATTTGATATATTTCTCATACTGGCTTCTGTTGATTGTTTGGACGACTTCAAGCGCTCTGAATCCTGCAAAGGCATTACAGCAAAATATACAACATAATTTACAAACAAAGAATGTGAACAACCAACTTCAAATCCACCATGCTGGAAAAACCTACCAGAGGTAGGTCCAAAAGGTCAAAAATAAAATAAAATAGAAATAATTCACAAATCGTCAAAGCTGTAAAGGGAATATATTACAGTTTTAACATAGGATTTATTCATTTAGAGAGTGACAAGAGCGTCAAGAATAATGTTATAGAAGTAATCATATTTCCCATATCAGTCTTTTTTTTTAAAACAAAACCAAGACATCTCATTAACATAATGAAAATATACAAAAGAAAGCCAAATGAATAACAGCACTCTTCAATTGACATCAATGTTAGTAGAAAATTCCATATCAACTTCCAAATGATAAAAAATCTTTACATGCAAAAAACTCCAATTATCAAAGTCACCACCATCTACAAGACAGAATAGTCATCATTTACGCTTTACATTATCCCTATTTCAAGGCATGAGGGAAGGGGGTGATGGACCAACAAAAAGTGCAAGGAAAACAAGGGTTTGTAGGGCCTCTTTATCAACCCAAAGGATTGGCATAGGAATACAAGACTCTTGATTCAATCAAGTGATGATGGGTTTAAAAACCTTGCATTTTCTTGATTTTTTTTATTTTATGAAAAATAAAAACATTTAATATTAAATGAGTTGTTAAACAGAAAATTTTTTATGACCTTCAATTTCTAACCTGACCTACATGGATAAAATGGGGCTTTGGGGGTGGGTATAAAGAAGAAGAGCCTATCAGCATCGAGAGAAGATCTTGGCAAGGGACGATGCTTTTTAACCACCAAATTCCAATGAGATATAATTCAAACAATAGTGAAACAATTTATACGTCAAGAGCAGGGAACAATGGCTATGGATACACATCTAAAAATCATCAAATACAAACATCACACTAGCCTACAACAATGCAACAAAAACGTGGCAAAAAAGGTATTAGAAACAAGTCAAATATAATCAGTTAGCGTGAATTAGGAGCCCGACACTCATCAGTTGTTCCTGGATCTGAAAAGCCCTGTGAAACTACAAAAAAACCAACGTTCCAACAAAGAGGTCCAATTTCAGCCTGTAAGCTTCAAAAGGTCAGAGAAAATACCTGTAACATTAAGCACTGAGGTTAGCGAAAGAAACAATGCGTATCAAAATAGCTCATTCTGTATATAGTCGGTGACCCGATGTTATTATTGAAGATGCAAAGATGAAAGAATAATCATAGAGGTCATCAAGTCATCAATACTCCAGACTTAAATACAGACTAAGACATGGACCGGATATAATACAAAATGTTCCAGTTATTAACATCAAGTTTTATTTTAAAAATATCAACATCAGCATGAAAATATCCCCTGCTTCTTTATTTTGGATTCAAGTTAATGATATGTGATAATCAAACCATTTGATTCCTTCAAATCATATATCATAAAAGTCAATTAACTATCCAAAGAATTTTAATTGCTATAAAAGTTGATTCAAATGAAACGGATGGTAGCAAAAAAAAAAAATTGGTTTGGTACTGCTTTTCAAAGCTTCAGTTTAAAATAACAATACCGATATATCTCCATCAGGTTCAGAAATTTTAGGCTTCATTTAAGGAGCAATAATTGTCTCCAGATAGGTGAGAAAGCATTTCTAGTAGACAACAGAATCATGCACTTCCAGTAATAAATTATAAAGAAACCATAATTTTGATAGCAAGCAACTATTGACAATCTTTAGACAAGTAAAAAAAAATCTTCAGACTTCTGTTTTGGTTTTTTTTTTATATAAGAAACTTAAATATCATTTATGTAAAAAAGGAGGTTACAAAAGGGGTGATTATGGAATCACCCAAAGCCAGAGGATTACAAAAAATTCTTCTAATTGGCATTAATAAAAAAATAAATCATAATTAGTAAAAAAGAGTAGCAGTGGAGCTTCATTGGGAAATTTTGTTTTGGTTCTTTCAATAAGAAGTTCGATTTCATGTGAGTGAGAGAGAGAGATCAAATCACTAATAATGAATTTGTTGGTTTATGTCATGCCACATGAATATAAAAATCAACAACATTCAAAGCGAAACAGAAGTGAACCCAAACGAAAATTATTCATTTTTGCCTCTAACATTAATTCTGCATTGCTCTTCGGGTGGGGAAACTATCAACCCATCTATTTATTTATTATAAATTTGACTCTGACTCTTGAGTGCTGGAACTTACTGTGCGCTAAATTCAGCTACTCTTTCCTATAGTTAAAAAAAACTACTCTTGGTGCTCCCATTAGGACGTCATTCCTCTACAGAATTTTTTTGTGCATTAGTGTACAGTACATAGCCTCTCATTGAAGTGCTTTAAATAGGATCTTTTGTAATTACACTACTTTCTTATCAAAACTTAGAGAAAGGGGGGGCTGGATTAATGAGATTCTGTTGTTTCCTACTAAAAAAAAGGTACAACATAGCTCTACGGCACAGTCTTCACATAGGAAATACATTCTTGTCTTTTCCGCAATTTTATTCTCTTCCGAAAGGCTGAAAATGCGGATGAATTAAAGAAGAGTAAACATTCAAACAAGAGGGAATGAATGGGTACCTGATGGTTTTTTGTAGAACCTTGCACACAAATGGGTAGCTCTTGAAATTTTCGTTTCTGCTGAGGCCGCTTGTCTTTCTCTGGATCAGAGGTTATGCTTGCATGTAACATGCTCAGAGCTGATCTGTTTGGGACAACTACAGATGTAGTGGTCGAAGACACTTGTTTAAGGGCTAGAGCAACTTGTTGCAGAGGTGTCACTTGAGGATATATTCCACTATATCCATTATAGTTTGTCCCACCAGATATAAGTGGCTTGCAATAACTAATGGCATTTGATTGAGATTGTGATAGTCCTCCAGATTGAAACACCGACCCTTGAGCAATGACAGGAGCAACCGCTGGTATAACAGATGAAACTGGAGGAACTACTGCAGGGAATGCTGATGCAATCAAACTTGAAGATGAACTTGAACATAGCTCATTTCTGGAGATTTCAACTCCGGTCATCAACTGCTGTGATGTTGACGGAGCATTGTAAAGCGACTGTGGTGGTGGAACAGCTCCATAAACCTGCTGTGCTGGAGGAAAAGCTCCATAAACCTGCTGTGGAGGTGGAACAGCACTAAAAACCTTACATGATGAAACCCTAACACAGTTGGAAACATTGGAAAGTTATACCTTAATAGTTAATACAAATGTAAAATGAACTCAAATCAGCAAATGACATGAAGTCACAGTCCAAAAGAAAATATAGATATACATTAAATGTCCATGTATTCAGCATGAACTCAAGATGAACCAGAAAATAATAATGAATAGCCTTGTGAAAATATCAAATATTAATAACAAAACAATATATACAAAATTTCAACTTAGAGCAAACCAAATTGCTCCTAGACAGTAATAAGTTGTTCATGCTGCCTATGGTCATAATGACAAATTATCAAGGATGATTCACATAACTTCTTTTAGAGAGAGTATCTATATGAATTGCCTTTATCCATAAACTGTATGTACAAATCAAAATTCACCTTGAGACACCGAACTCTTTACTAATTGTATCCATCAAGTTTTCAGCCAAATTTTTTGCATCCTCGAGATTTTTTAAATTATTGCTAGACAAGAATAAATGCAGCGGTTGTTCTGCAAAAATATAAGAAAAACATTGTTCAAAGTGGATTAGAAAACAGCGCACCAATTACCAGTCAACAATAAGAAAAAAAATCATTCATAGTGGAAAGTACCTTCACATGCACCTTCAAAACTTCCTGAACCAAGCCCTCGCAGCGAGAGGGATACTCCTGTTTCATTCATTATGTGATTTATATACTGGTCCTGTAGATACACAACAAAACCACAAAAAGCAAAAAAAAATCTCCCCCAGAAGTATGGAGATGCAAAGCTTAAAACATTAGAATCTCTCATCTTCATTATATGAAACATAAAAATAAACTTTCATAATAACAAACAAACAGCATGATCATAAAGATCAGTCAAACAATTACTAAAGTACATACACAAATCCATGAAAACGACATAACATTGCAGATTGCTACAATATATTATTACTCTTTTTTATTAAAAAATAATAATAACTACCTCTTATCTTATTGATGAGCTATAAAACATAATTACGCTTTAAAAAACCATGATTACATAGTTGATAGTACTGGAAATATATAGTAAATTAAAAACAAAAATGAAAGGGAATAATGAAAAAGATAATATTTTAATCAAACCTAGAAATATTAATGAGATAAAATAAAAATACAAAAAAAAAACTGTAGAAACTCTACAACAATAGGAAAGAAGATGGATATATTTTACTAAATAAAACCCAATATAATGGTGTGAGAAGACATCATACATGACGCTTAAGGCAAAAGTATTTTCATTTCCTTACGGACTATGGCATTATACAGAATGCACCCAAGGTGTAGCCCATGAACTACATGAATGAAACAACATGGAGTGGGCACAAACAAAAGAAAAGAAAAGAAAAGAAAAATCTTACATTTGGTCCACGTATTCGAGCAGAAATATTCATTGATGGGTCTGCGTCAAAGCCCAAAAACACACACTTGCTCAGTGGCTGATTAACCTGATTAATTTGGAAATTGCTAGGTTGCATTAAACCCCAAGTAGATGTTGCAAATAGAACTTGGCAATAACTGTGTAAGTCTACCTTGAAGCCATTGTCCAAAGGATGAAAAGAAGAAGATGGCGACATGTTCTGACCCTGTCTCAGCATTTCTTCGACCATGGAAGCAGCACGATCGACAGTTAAAATCCTTTCCGCCATATCTTTCAACTGCAAAGCTAACTTTTATATTTAAAAACTTCTTCCATAACAAAAGGCAATCCTATCTTGATGACTAGGAAATAGGGAAAGAAGTGTAACATTAGAGGGAAAAATAAAGATAAAGCAGAAATGAAAAGGTTCCTTTTTAATGAGATTAAGGATTCTGATTAACTTCATTTAAATTTAGATACTAAAAATACCAATACTCTGTAGAAAGAATCCATTCAATAATGTGATGTCAGAGAATCAACTAATCATATACTTACATGGGCTCCTGCAGAGATGTGAAGATATAGTGGCTTGTCACCATCTGGAGCTGCATTCGGAGGATGATACTTGCCCCTGCCAGTATATTCAGATTTACTTTAAAATAATAATCATTAGGAATTCCATTATAACTGACTTTGACTGCTCACAGACCTAGTTATCACCACAGCACCAGTTTGTCTTTGAATCTGAGATGAGAATGAGAGAGACATAATCAGCAAAGCAATTTTCAAGAGACTGATACAACTCAATAGAAATAAAAACTGATCAAATCCTCCACCGTGCAAATTCTAGGATCAGACTCACCTCTTCCTGTGTCTGACGTTTTGTGAGCTTGTACCTAATAGAAGGCTCTGCTTCATTAATCGAAATCTCTCTCGCTATTAACTCATCTTGAATCTTTATCTAAAAGCGGAGATGTCAGAAAACCAACGGCTTTTAGCAATAAGAAGCAGATGCATGCACATGAAACAACTATTATGTAGTTAATCAATGACAAACTGAAAAAATGCTGCAGACAGTTTGATACAAATGGAAAAAGAAGACATGAAGTGGAAAGCGTAGGACGTTCACGGTTCACAGATCACTCCATGACATCGTATAAGACAAGTGGAAAGTGCAACAAACTAATATAGTATATACAAAATCCTACAACTTAACTAATCCTAATGATTAGATTGATTAATAACAGAGTAGCTTGAATCACCTGTGGTAAATTAGCACAGTTAACTGAAGAAACTGATGCCGGCGCCACACCAGCAACGGCAACCCCACCGAGGGCCAGCACGCTGCATGATGGAAGGACCTCAGGTACTGTTAAACCAGTAGAAACCAAGAATTCCGCAGGTTGATCCCACTTTCTTTTCTTTCTGCGAATTGCAATGAAAGACACAGAAACAGATAGCGAGCATTATTGAATTTTCCAGGTAGTTTTTTCCCAAAATCCAATTTTCGATTTAATTCTTTAAGCATTATAATCCAATTTTTGAAATTGTCGAATTCTAAAATCAACCAGAACAAGTTTAAATTAAATTAAGAAATTCGTAAATTAACCACTTCCTAACAAGGAGATCTTGCTCATTTCCTCCAAAGGGAAAAACGAAGGTAAGGAAGAGAGAATCAGAGTTTGGGAGATATACCTTCGTTTTGTTTGAGAAGAGGCATCGTTAATGGAGACGGTGGATTCGTCGGAGGAAACCCTAGCGCCGGTGTCCTCAGTCATGATGCCGTATCGAGAGAGAAAATATATTCGTCTTTGAGAGCAAGGGAAGTTCTGGGAAGCCTATTGCTACGTTCTAAGGTCCGAATCATGAGCGAGGAAGATGATCTGTGTCGGATGAAACGTCGTCGTTTACCGTATGGAGATGAAACCGACAGGCTTGTATAGTTTACAATTATACACACTACCTAAAAATTTATATTAGCGTAATATTTTTACTGTTAAATTCTATTAATTTTTCCATTGAATGTGCTGAATTGTTTATTTTTATGTTTATAAATTAAAATTATTAATGAGAATTACTATCCTTCGAATTTTAAATTAAAGGAAAATTTCACTAAATAGCGGATTAAAATGCTAAATATAGCAATTTTTATACGTTTACTGGTGATTAATTTGTGAATCAATGATTCACGTAAAAATATGTAATTCAATATTGATCACTATTAACCTACTCAAAATTTGTTAGATTTACAATCATCCATTTATTAAATTTAATATTTTTTTTATGCCAAACTTTTTACTTCTCAATATTTGAAATTTTCATATTTTGGAAAGAAGATAGATCAAAATTCCTCTTGTTTCTCTTGCAAATAATATTCTTATTTTGTTCTCTTAATGACTAATGAGGGTTTTTTTCATTAAGAAAATGCTTAAAACACACCTGTTGAAGGACGTGTTTTTTAAACTAATATGGTAAATGAAACACCGAAAAAATAAATTATTGAATGAAACTTCCACGATGTAACTCCTCACATATAAAATCTACATAATTGTGTTTGATGTAGGAGCTCCGTTGATCCAATCAACCATCTTAATGGGTGGCAACCTTATGATATCATTTATGCTATGTTTTTTACTCCCATACACAAAACCATCTCAAGGGTAACAATTACGTGGAATCAAGGGCGCACAAAAGAGTGCAGGACCTTTGGGTTAAGGAGCCGCTGCCCAAGTTGGCATATCAGAAGCAGGGGGAATTTTCACTTCTTCTGAAGCTGTCTGGCATTCCTTCACGAGCATCTTCGTAGCTTCCATCCTTCCTATTAATTGCAGCTCAGAAGCTCGGTCTCCGTCGACACCGAGCAAGAGCATTTTTAGATCCACGAGTTGGATTGAGTACTACTTCTTGTCTTTGCTGCTCTTGCCAAAAAAAACAAAAAAAAAACTTAATCAAATTAGAAACGGAGGCAATTATCACTGATTCACTGAATTATTTCACAAATTACTTGAAAAATATTAACTTTAGTTTGCTTACTCATAAAGAAATTTTTTTAATTTGGAATCAAAACTTTCACTCATATTTTCAAGTCATGGAAGCTCCTGACCTGATATTATAATTGTCAGTACACTAAAAACATAAACAAGTAGATTCAAATAGTACGGTGTAAGATTTTACTGTGATCTCACCAAACTTTACAGATTATTTATCTGAATACCCCAGTTCACCATCTTGTTCACAATCTGTACTTTCAGAGAAATAGGCATGCTAAATAAAATGAGAAACCAAGTAAACAATCTAGTAATTAAATTTTACAACTTTTACAAATCAACTCACCTCAAGAGACGAGAGGTGACACTGTAGGTAAAAATCATCTCACAGGGTGAAAATCATACAGAATAACCTTCAAAGTAGTATATTCAACATCTTTCAAGATGTCATCTGGAAAGACACGTACATATATATTCTTGTTCAAGCAAAGAAATTTGCCAATTCAAATCTTGCCTGCACCAACTGAACTCTGTGCTGGCGTTTTTCTTAATCCTATTTCGGTCATCATATGTCTCACTTTCTCTGCATCTCTCCACCTACCAACTGCCGCATAAATATTTGCAAGCAATATATAATTTCCTGTATTTTCTGGCTCAAGCATAAATAGCCACTTTGCAGCCACCTCTCCCAGCTTGACATTCTGGTGTATTGAACAGGCACCAAGCAGAGCACCCCAAATAGAATGGTTATTCTTGAATGGCATTGATCTGATCAAATCATATGCTTCATCAAGTCGACCTGCACGACCAAGAAGATCAACAATGCAAGTATAGTGATTAGGACGAGGACTTGATGGATGATTTTCGATCATATATTTGAATAATGCCAAACCATCATCTACCAGGCCTCTATGGCTGCAAGCATGTAGAACAGAAGTAAAAGTGATTTCATTTGGTTTTACTCCACACTGAACCATCTGGTTAAAAAGCAAAACAGCAGTTTCACCATCCCCATGCACACCATAACCAGCTATTATAACACTCCATACAATAATGTCCCTGTATTTATTCGGAATTTCGTTAAAAAGACTGTAGGCATACTCCAAACTTCCACATTTTGAGTATATGTCAATCAAACCAGTGATAACTGCAATTCTTGATATAAAACCAGATCTCACCAGGTAAGAATGTAAATTCATCACTTGCTGCAAATCTGCCAGAATGGCATAAGCTGGGATGAGACTGTTAATTGTAGCATGGTTTGCTTCTACTTCTTTCATGAGCATGTGTTTAAAGAGTTCAACTGCTTCTCTTGCAAGTCCATTATGAATAAATCCAGAAAGAACTGAATTCCAAGGGACAGTTCTCCTCTTTGATGTCTTTGCAAACACTTGAAAGCTATGGCCAATATCATTACATTTTGCATACATGTCTGTTAATGCAGTAACAACGAGTACATCGGCTTCAAGATTTTTCCTTATTACCCAAGCATGCAAGCTCTTCCCTTGCTTCAAATAATGCAAACTCGCACAGGCAGAGAGAAGAGAAGCCACGGTCACCGCATTCGGCATTGCTCCATCCAACTGCATTGCCGGACAAAGAGTCAAGGCACTTACGGCTTCACTATTGATGATGTACCCATTAATCATGGAAGTCCATGTAATCACATCCCTCTCGTTCATCTTATTGAAAACGAACAGCGCTTCATCCATACAACCACACCTTGAATACATATCCACCAATGCATTTCCCACTTCAATCTTTTCCAGTAAATGATTCTTCTTCACAAGTTTATGAACCTTCTTTCCCAACTCCAATTCCTTCAAGTAACCACAAGATGGCAATACCGAGACTATCGTCGCACAATCAGGTTCAACTCCTGCATCCATCATACGATTAAAAACCATCAACGCTTCCTCCGAACGCCCATTCTGAAAACACCCACTAATAACTGTATTCCATGAGACCACGGTCCGTTCATACATTACATCAAACACCCGTCTTGCAACTTCAATTTCCCCGCAATTCATATACATTGCAACTAAAGAATTCTGAACAAACGTGTTTGAAGAAAACCCAGCCACCAATGCCCGTCCATGAACCAAAACTCCAACATCAAGCATCGACAACCCACTACACGCTTTAATAACCAAAGGGTATGTGTACTTATCCGGAAAGCATGTGCCCATACTAATCATTGAAACAAACATTCCAAGAGCATCATAATGCAGGCCATTGCCCACGTACATCTTGATCATAGCGTTCCACAAAAATAAGCTTGGTTCAGACAATTCATCAAACAGCTTACGTGCAAGAGGGACACATCCGCAAAGGGCATAAGATACGGCGAGATTTGATCGAAGGTCGATGAAGTTGGGACAGTGCACAATACCCCAAGTGATTGTTTGAGCATGGAGTAACTTGGTTTTAGAAAGAGCCCGAATGGCGGCATAATGGCGCAGTAGTGACTCGCATCGATCGACGATGGCGCCGAGGGGCTTTGTTTTGGACAGAGCTTGCGAAGGTCCAATCATCAATTTCAACGAATTAGGGGGCACAATGTGTGCGCCACGAGTAGTCTTTCAGCGTCACGGCCCCGAAGTTGAAGGGTTGGTACGATGAAAAACTATTCAAAGTTATATTTATTTTTTCTTTCAAAAAATAATTTAAAATGGTATTTTAAAATTGGGTTAATTTCAGTAATGGTGAAATTAATATTGTTTATTTAAAAAAAACACAATATTTAATATATATATCAAAACTACCCAAAGCCACCACCAGAAAAATTAAATTACATTGTGAAAAGACGAAACATACCCTATTTAATTTTCCTTAATTAAATGTTATGTAATTAATGAGATAGTTATTAAGAAAGATAAAAGGGTACTAAGGTAAACACTTAAATCATAATCCACCAGAATCGCCATCATAAATGGTGTTTTATAGGTAAATCTGATATTAATATGAAACAACCATTAACGTGGTTATTAGTGTAATTTATTCTTTAAAATTTTATATTTTTAAAATAGCAAAACCTTTAAAAAAAATCAAAAATGACATTTCTCAATATGTGATCCACCAATTTCATAAATAAAAAAAATCACAAGATTGGTGGAACCAAAAATATCATTTTTAATATATTTCAAAATATTTACTATTTCTTAAAATTAAGGATAAGAAAATGTTGTATTTCCCGATTAACTTTTATATATTGTTCACGTCTTAAAAAGATAATATTTCATTATTGCACTTCCACCTTAAATAGCATCTGTTTAATAGTTATTTTCAAAAATAGTAAATAATTTTTAAAAAATGACGATTTTTTTTTAATTCAAAACTATATTTTTATAAAATTTATAACCATATTTAAAACTATTAACTATATTTAGATGTAAATAAATGAACCGTTCATATGTCAAAATTAAATTGATACATATTAAGTTAATGAATTTTAATAAATTTCAGTCGGTTTCAATTGAGTTTATGTGTGTCTACTCAATTTAATTTTTGACTGCATCACTAATAGTGGAGATTGAGTAATTACCAAATTAAAGGAAAAACCAAACTTGAAAAGCCATAGACAAATGGACCCCGTAGAAAATCCATCTAATGTTGAAAATTGAGGTCTGGTGGACCATTTGCAAATAAAACGGTGATGTGTTTTTCTCTTTGTATCTTTCCAACTTTGAATAAAACGGTGATGTGTTTTTCTCTTTGTATCTTTCCAACATTGAGAGGTGATTTTCTGCGGGGTCCATTTTCAGATATCATCGTTATTGATATTGAACTAAAAAGAAGAAGAGATAATTGTAAAACATACCCCTGTATTTTGAGTTATTATTAAATCATATCTCTGTATTTTTTTTTGTCATAAAATATCTCTGCACTTTAGTAAAATTGTAAATCACACCCTTTAATCGAGTAGTTTTAATGAAATTGAAATATATTTATATTTTACGTATATCATGTATTATGATTTCATGAAAAATAACAAAAAAAAAAGTTTGATAAATGTGTAGAATTTTAGAATAAACTCAAAACCTATAAATTACACTCAAATGTTCAAATTTTTTCGAAATTTTTAATAGATTGAAATACATGGTATGCGTATAATATAAATGTGTATAAATTTCGTTAAAACTAATTGATTGAATGGTGTGATTTGCAATTTTAATAAAGTGTAGGGTTATTTTATGACAAAAAAAGTGTAGGAATATGATTTAACAATAACTCAAAGTGTATGGATGTATTTTATATTTATCCCAAAAAAATAATAAATCCTTTATATATAAAAGGTGAGATTTTTTAGAAATATTTGTATACACTTTTACCCTTTTTCTTTTTTAGAATTTTTAAGCATATCTTTTACTAATTTTAATGGCCACTTGATAAAAAAAAAAAAAGTTGTACGTTTCTTCTAGGAAAACAAAAGTGGTAGGTTACAAATCATTATTATATTAAATAAAAAACTTGGTTAAATATAAATGATTTGCTAAAGAACAATGATTGGAATAGTATAAACTACATCATTGTCCGTGTAAAGGTTTGGATATTTTAATTTTCAATTATTTTTTATTTTAACTATCAAATAAGATTTTGATATTTATATATTATTATAAGTATTATAATACTCATATAATTTTTCTTTGTATTTTATTCTTCTGAATAAATTTTTTTAGGTAACTATTTAAATACAATTTTAGTTTAAATCAATTGAATTTTTTAACTGTATGGTTTAATAAACTATCAACATAAAAATTTATCTTATAGCATTTTATATAATAGTGGATGAATATTTGTGATTATTTTAGAATTACTAATAAGAAGAAAAAGAATGTTTTTTTGGAATATGATAGGAATGGTTTCCTAAGGGCTATTTAATAGTGAATATTAATAATTTATTTTTCCATAACCCCAGTGGTTTCTTTACTTTTATTTTATTTATAACTTATAAATAATCAAAATTAGTAATTGCCATAAATTTGTAATGGCATTTGGAAAAACTATTGATTAACCCTTTTTCACATTTTTAATTAATTCGGCATGTGATGTTTATATTAGAATAAATTAAGTTTGGAGTTATAAATCTCTTTAACTTTAAAAAAAAATTACTATGAATCAAGATGTGCTTCATTCAAGGAGTGTCATCAACTTTGAGAGGTCAACTTTTTTTTTACCTTTTTCTTTTCTTTTTCCATATATCTTTTTCGTACAATAATATTTTGGTCTTGACTTTCTTTTACTTTTAC
Organism: Gynostemma pentaphyllum; assembly: GCA_028015215.1. Taxonomy (NCBI): domain Eukaryota; kingdom Viridiplantae; phylum Streptophyta; class Magnoliopsida; order Cucurbitales; family Cucurbitaceae; genus Gynostemma; species Gynostemma pentaphyllum. The sequence continues at coordinate 43,773,235 of CM051349.1, read as the reverse complement.
TATCTTGCAATGTGTTTCATTCAAGAAGTGTCGAGAACGGAAGAAGTTGATAAATATCTTTTCATTTGTAAGTCTGATATTTTTTACTTTTTGCTTTTTGTTTTACCTTATATTTTACGTACAATACCCAAGAGAAATTAACTTCATTTCTATCAAATTATCGTTGGTTTATAAAACTTGAACTTCTTAAATTTATAGTGATTTATTCATTTACATTATACTTTTTTCTCTCATAAAATTTGATCAAATAAATATATTTAAAAACAAATATTTACAATACTATTGATATTGTTTGTTCAAAATATCATATGACTAAATTCGGTTGGTGGAATACTACCACGCACAACAAAATTTGATCCATATTATAATTTGATTTATTGATTACGTTTAGAATAGGGTCGTATTCTTCTCCAATTATTATTATTATTTATTTTATTTTATTTTATTATTATTTATTTTTTTTAAAGAAATGAGACAGAGCGAGAAAGGGGGAAAGATTCGAGAGACTTCGATTATTTGAAGAGAACTTGAAGTATTGTGAGGAATAATACAATACTTGACAGATAAAATTAAAGGAAAGAAAAGTCATGAGAGAGTGATACACATGATATTTTCGTCATTTTCAAAGATCTATAAGACTTGATTGCCTCATACGAGTCTATTTATTAATAACATTATCTATCTATTCTGTAATAATTATCAACTTCCTATTTAATAATCATATCTCATTAAAAAAAATACTAAAACTGTAAGAAATGTAAAAAACAAATCAGATAATCGTGGAGCTTTAACTATTATGAATTTTATGTATAGTTGTTTTGAAAGTTAGAAGTCATATATAATATGTATGATATCAATGTTAATTTTAAATAATATCTATTCAAATATTAAAAATGCTACATTTTTCTTATTTGATTCACATTTTATTTATTGATAATAAAAATAAGTTTGTTGCCACATAAGATTAGAATATTATAAATCTATTGAATTTTAAAATATTATGTGTTGGACACTTTACCTTTATTAATAAGTTTTTAATGAAATAGTGAAATAAAAATAAAAATAATATTGATATAATGCATAAAAAATCATAAATTTAAATTATTTATATAATTTTAGTTAATTAGAATCGATAAATACAGTGTATTATAAAACAAAACTGCAATAAAATTAACACGTGCATCGCACGTACTAAAATCCCAGTTGATTTAAAATAATAACAAGTAATAATAAAATAGTTCATTAAACTAAAAATAACAAATAATTCAATATAGTATTGAACTAACGATTTGAATAATTGTTTTAAAATTATGATATTTCAGTGATTAGTATTTAGAAATATATTATCTGAGACAATTTATTTACAAGTTACTAATGCATATATATAAATCGTTAAACAAATTATTTTATGATAAAACACATATCACATCAACTCGTCAACCCCCATTGGGTAAAACAACTACAATTTTAATAATAGTATCAAATCTAAATTACTTTTAACATATGTTATAAACACTACTTTTTTTTAAACGTATTTAAAAATTCATATGCCAACACGAACATAGTTTTAAAGTGGTTAATCATCGATTGATTTCTACGCTTTCCGAAAAAAATATCTCTAATCATCCGGAGGAAAATAAGCTTCCACAATGGAACGGAACGTGGAGGATGTGGATCCTTTCTCTTTTAGATCTTGGATCATAAAGTTTCATTGTTCCATTTCCCTTTTGTCGATCATGAGGACATCTTTAAGCCGGTTATCGTCGTGCCTAAAGGACTCCTCAATGTATTTCGTTTGGTCATTAAAAAAAGCAGATCTGGTACATCAATACATGTTCTCTTTTAATGAGTTTGAAGTCTCCCCTCCTTTATTTTTATTTTGATGTAATAAAAAAAAACACTCGTTTTCACCATTCAATCATTCTCAAAAGTAGTTTAGATCATTGAATTAATTTTTCTGAAGCGAAAGACAAGACAGGGAATCATCTCAATGTAAATCAACATCAATGCAGTTGCAGAGTGTATCATGGCCACGCTTTATACACAAACAAAGCAAAAACTTAAAACCCATAGATTACCACGACCTTTCATGCAAATAAGGCCAAATCGTTCAGACATTATTTATCTCAATTTCTTTCCATTCCTGTAATTCCCCCATTTCCTTCTCATTAACAAAGCTGCAGAGAGAGATTTCTCTTGTCTTGTTTAGGTGCAGCAGATTTTTCGTTGCTAAACTAATATCACGAGACAACCACACGACGAGTTCGGAATAAAACAACACCAACTCATCGCTTCTTACTTCTTGCATCAGCTTTTTAGAGGCAGACTCTTTCTCGACGAGAATGAGAATGGCTTTGACGGTGAAATGTGAAGGAATTGGCATTGGGGGTGTTTTTGCTGACGTAAATGGTGGTGGGTTTCCTTCGTTTCTTCCTAAAGAAGTCGAGAAATTCAAAGACCCTTTTGCTCGAACCATGGCCCGGAAGATCCAAAGACTCCCGGTAAAGTAAAGATGTCTGATTTACTTGTGTTTTTTTTTTCTCTTTAAAAAAAAAAAAGATTTTTTTTGACATTTTAATCGTCTATTTTAAAGTTTAATTGAATTTTATATATTCACTGTGAATGTTTTATACTCTGAAAGTGAAATTGAATCTACTATTTGAATTCATTATTCATATTGGATACATTTCTGTTCTTTATCTGCCTTTTTTCGATATGAATTTGGTTAAGTTTCTGTTTTTTTGGTTTAATTAATGTTTTTTTGGTTCCTGGAAGAAATGGTCGGTCCGATTTTTAATCAATTTATTCTCATCATTGGATCTGGTCAATTCATTCACTATTGCATTCAAATTTATCCCTAATTGGCGGAGTTTTTTTTTAACCCCCATGGTTTGTTCCTTTTGTAAATTTCAGCTTATCACTGATTTTTAAAAAAAAAATGATGAAGGGAAACAAAATGGATTATGTAAAAGGAGCAGAGTTATATGGTTTTCTTTAGTCATTAACATTTGCATTTTTCATAAAGTGTTGAATTTAGGTGTTTCTTATGCAGTTGGTTTTCTTCCATTTTGCCTGCATTGTGATGCTTGCTTCTTATGTTTTCATGTTATACTTATACCATCAATTATTCATTAAAGGTCCTCTATATTATTTATCTTCTTTTCAGATTACATTGTCTGAAACTCGGATTATGAGCAGCTGCATTGAACCAGTTATAAGAAGTGAGAAGAATCCCGTGGTTCTGCTCCATTGCTTTGACAGGTCCGGGATGATAGGAGTAACACAATTATGTTACTTTGTAATATTTATATTTAACATGGTATGTTTTCTTTTGTCCCCCACGTAGTTCTTGTTTGGAATGGAGCTACGCATTTCCTCTGCTTGAAGAGGCTGGACTGGAGACCTGGGCTGTTGATGTTCTCGGATGGGGCTTTTCTGACTTGAGTGGGTTCATTCATGAGTATTTTTCCTTATTCGTTTGGTTATATGTCTGCCAGCTATTTTTTTTAATAAACTATAAGAACATCCTTAACACTCTATTTTCCCGATTATTCTTATGATTACTAGATAGCCTTCCACCATGTAATGTGCAATCCAAGCGTTCTCATCTGTATCAGGTTTGTCACGTCTTAAGTTTGCTCTATTTCAGTAAGATTGTCCATTTTTTATGTCTCCATATATCTGATATGTTCTTACTTCTTACAATGTGAAGTACTCAAACTTTTGCTGTAATTTCATAATTTTTTTTTTTTTTTGTGTGAAGGTATTCGACTCGTGAGTTCACTTCATACGTTTTTATTTACTGCAGTTGTAATTGGATTTCAAACACTTCTGTTTAGGAACATAACTGAATGTTAATTTGTATTTTAGTTTTGGAAGTCTTACATCAAGAGGTCGATGGTGTTAGTTGGACCAAGCCTTGGTGCAGCTGTTGCTCTTGACTTTGCAGCTAATCATCCAGAAGCTGTAAGTCTATTTCTTCTTTCGAACTTACAACAATGTCATTATAATTTGGAGTTTTTTCATGAAGAATATGAATTCTTCTTTTTTCATTGGACGTGTAATGACAAGTAGAATTTACAGCAAGTTCCTATCGGTTATGCAAAATAATCAACACTACCAAGTTTCTTCCTCACAACTGATTGATCCTGATAACATACTTGCCAATTCACTTTATTTATAGTATATATGAACATAGTCATCAGACTCGTAGAAAAAGAGATCTTTGAAGTCTGGATCCCGAATCATCTTCCTGGATCTTAATTTATTCCATCCACTATGTAGTGTTGATTTGTAACATTATTTTGGGTTCTAACTGTGAATTTTAGAGATAGAGAGAAAAGAAAATGGAAATGAAATGGGAAATGGAAGGCTCAACATGAATAGTGTTGAGGCCAAAGTTTCATTATATAGGAAAAGTCAATACACGTGTCATTACATGATTCGTAGATGAAATATAACATTCATAAAGGTAAAATCAAAAGTGCTTAAATAAACTAATCTCTATTAACTCTAACACTAACAATATATCTGTCAACTTTTTTGCTATTAAATTATACTATCAACCCTATTTTGCAGGTGGAAAAGCTGGTTTTGATTAATGCATGTGTGTATAGTAATTGCACTGGACACCCTACAAATCTACCAAAAGCAGTGGCATATGCCGGGGTACGCTTCCATAGTATGTAAATAGTATATATGAGTAATCGATATGCCCTTTATTTTCTAGTAAACTTCATTGATGTTACAATGAAATGGTTATGAAATACTCCTCGACCGAGATGTTCAATGATAGACTGACATTGTCAAGGACCTTTTGCCTTTTATTGCTTATCTTATCGAAATTGTAAAATGCTTTTAGAAATACGACTTGTTTTAAATCTTCGACTAATTTATAAGTTATTGATTTCAGGAATTTCCTTCATAACAGATTCCAAAATTTATGAATTATCTTTGGACCCTTTGTATCAGGTTTCCTTGTTGAAAAGCTTTCCATTGCGCCTCTTTGCAAATAAGTTAGCCTTCCACGGACTTTCGCTTGCTAAAAATCTAGAATGGACTAAAGTAAGGTTTTTCTTGCATCCTTATTGTGGAATATTGCTTTTGAATATGTCATTAACATACAAATCTCGAGAAACTTTCACAAGTGATGGGTTATATTTTTTTCATTGAAAATTAAAAGAGTTTTTCCCTTCATTTTCCAATTTGACGAGTGCTCGAAATATAGTCCAATTAATTTTTTGTTGAAACGACTTGTGTTTGTTGTAAAAGCGAAAGTAACACTTTCTTATTTTGTTGCAAATTTCATCTCTCTTTTTTGCATCTGGAGATAATATACTAACCATGTAATTCTTATATGGATTAGGTTGGCCGTTTGCACTGTCTATTGCCTTGGTGGGAAGATGCAACTGTTAATTTTATGAATAGTGGAGGCTATAATGTTATTTCCCAAATTAAAGAGGTATATTACTAACATTATAGTTTTGGATTTAAAATCAGATTTTGAATTCCTTCCATTGAATTTGATTTTCTTTTGTTGAATTATTATGGGAAAATAAACATCAACTCTTTTACCTGTATTTCAAAAGACTTGAGGAAAATAAATTAAATTTACAGCAACTCAGACAAATTGTTTGGGTGTTTATTTCAAAAGAGAGTCAAAAGGGTAGTATTTGTCCTGTGAGATTAGTCGAGGTAAAAGTATAAGTTGGTTTTGTTCAAAAACTGACGACTATCGATTTTCTAGGCAGGTGAAAGGTGAAATAAGAAATAGTAGAGAAGTATATTGCTTTTTTTTTCTGTCAAAAAAGTATATTTCAAATTTTAACAGGAGAGTGGAATGGCGTTTAAGCTTCTCATGGTTAAAAATCAAAGAACTATCGAAAAGCGAAATAATACCAAATGTTATAGGTTTAGATGGTGATTTCCGTTGTTGCTTTATACTCGTTAACAATTCACATTGGTTTTGGATGATTAGGTCGAGCACAGAGCGCTAGTCATTTCGGGTGAAGACGACAAAATTATTCGCTATAAAGATACTGTGGTCAGTTCCCATCCTCCCCTGTGAACTTTGATATATCAAAAACTATGGCTGAATGGAGATTTTGGCATTGATATAGTTTTGTTTGTTGTTTTACAGAGACTGTACTGTGAACTTCCAAATGCAATAATGCGAGTGATTTCAGAGAGTGGTCATCTTCCCCACGTAGACAGTCCTGTTTCTGTTTCAAAGCTGATTACAGATTTTGTTTTACGTGATTCTTGTTGAGACTTTTTTACTCTTAAAAAAAAACATATAATATAAATATATACGCTTTTTTTTTTTTACAAATTTAAATGTCATCATTTTTATTTTTTCTCCAAAGGATCATCAGTTTTTCTTTTTAAAATAAAGCCATTCTCTAATCTGTTTCCTCTTTTACTCTTTTCATCATCGAGAGTTGGCATTGGCTATGCATTTCAATTTTTTTATTATGTAATATTTCATAATTGATTGTAGGCTGATTCTCGATTTTATTAATTTGTAATTTTCTTTAAAAAAAAAACATTGTTTAACCACACATCAATCTTAATATATCTCACTTTTTTTTTTTTGGAGATAGACCTGATATAAAATTAAATCAGGTAGATCTGTTTTATAATCTATTATTATTTTTTCGACCTAGATGAGAAATAACAATGAATTTTAACTAATCTTTACAAAAACCATAAATACATGCGAATTACCCATTATCTTAAATCGTTATATTAATTGAAATGAATAAAGAAAAAATCATCAAAACATAGTAATCAATCTTTTTACTGATTTATTGTTCTCGTAGTTTTGTTTGTTAATTTTTTAAAACGTTGGTTAGTTAATTTATATTACTTATTTATATGTAATTACAATTTTGTATATTAACTTTGAACCATGTTGAATCACAAAATTACTTTTCATCAAATGTTGACGTTTTGATCGATCTTAAAATGATAAATCATGTATTCATAATTAAATGCCAAGTTTTAAATTGGATTTAAGTGATTCTTTATTAACACTAGATGTAACATTATTATAAGAATTGATATATTGGTTATGCAAACCATATAATTTGACTTCTTCTCGATTTGTTTATGAAAAAAAAAAGAACAAATGTCTGAAAGTAAAAAATAAAAAGAGAAAGATTCATCCGAACTAACGTGAGTACCAAAAATTAATCCGAACAAATTAAAAAGCTAATACTTATCTTCTCACCGATTTTTGCATATGTACTATTTATAGCGGATAAATTATATTAATGAATAATAAATAAATGATTTTTAATAACTATATAGACTCACTTATATATTTTATCTAATAAAAATGAGACATGTAGACTATTCTCGTGGGGATGGGGAGGTAAGCATTTATCATAACTAAATAAACACAAACTGAACCGGACCAGTTCGAAGTGATGTGTCCACCCGGTTTTTTTTTTAATTATTATTATTATTATATTTTCTACATTAAAAAAAGAAAGAAAAGGGAAAATTAAAAACCCCAAGCATTCTCGAAGGTAGGGTTTTGGACTTATCATTCTTCTCCTTCTCTTCCTCCCTCAGTACATTCCAGACTTCGCGGGCAGAATAGACGCAACCTGCTGCATAACTCCGGTCAGTTATTTCCCCCAATTTTTTTTTATGAAAATTAGGGTTTCTCTCACAAACCTTGACTCATATGTCTGTGCTTCAGTTTCTTGTACAATTGATTCATAGAGTTTGCGATGGATATCGATGGAGCTGCGGAAGATACATCTCGAAGAATTCAAGTTCGTTTTATCACGAAACTTAAAGCTCCTCTTAAAGTTCCATCAAACGCCATTGCCATTCCCTCTAATCTCACCAGATTTGGACTCTCCACCGTTGTTAACAATCTTCTTTCAGCTGGTAAATATTTTATTTGATTATTCTTCAATGCATTTTCTTCTTCGTTCGTTGCTGCTTATGTTTGTCTTAAGAGTAATCTATCTAATTTAGCATTTAACGGTTTCTAGTTATTTTCTGTTTCTCTGATGATTATTTTAAACCTCATTCTCGGTGTCATGCTTTGGTGGTCCTCCTCTCTCCGATGCAGGAACGTTGTTTCGATGATGTTTGTATTAACTCGAGTTCTTTATATATTTTGAATAGGGAACGCTGAGCTGGAAGCAGAAGCTTTTGATTTTCTAATCGATGGAGAACTGGTCAGAATGTCGTTGGAGCAGTTCCTTCTCGCCAAGGGCATCTCGGCGGTAATGTTTTTAATTCGGTCGGGTTTGGCCAATTTTTCTGCAACCACCATGCATTTTATGAATGTTTGAAATCTGAGTTGTGTGGAAAGGAAATCAGGAACTTTAGAATACTTGTTTGAATTTAAATTGTTTTATCTTCATTTGAAGATCTAATCTGACTCAAGTTAGAGATTTGCTTCATCTACGAGTGGAAGCTTTTGACCGACCTGTATTTTTGCCTAAAACAGGAAAGAACATTGGAAATTGAGTATATAAAGGCCATTGCACCGCGCAGGGAGGAAGAACCTTCTGTACATGATGACTGGGTCAGTGCAGTCGATGGATCTTGTCCTGGGTAAGCATTCGTCTACTTTGTTATATTAGAGTCCTTGATTTTTAAAAGTCAGGAATTTATGGCATTTAAATATATTTTTATTTTTTTACTTTTAAATTTAGCAACCATAGTTCAATTGAATTTTCCTGTTAGTTTTGAAGATTAGTGGTTGTTTTGGCATTTTTGATTGCTTTTAAATTTTCTTCAGTTCCTGTATCTCAACCTATTGTGCTACTGGCTTGTCTTGGGTGCGCTTTAGTTTCCATGCCACTCGTCATTAGCAACAACTGGTGTCATTTTTTCTACCTATGGGATTAATTTATCACTGCAAGTAGCAAGCTTTAACATAGTGTAGATTTGTAATTTAGTTGCTGTTACTGTTGTATCATTGCAATTAAATTTTGAATTATTTTTTTAAAATGTCTATTTAAAGAAAGCAATTTAATCAACTATGCACATCAAACAAATTAAGAGGACTGACATGATCTGAACTTGTGTTAATTTTGTTTATTTTGCAGGTTCATTTTGACAGGGTGCTATGATGGGTTAGGAAGGTAAATCATAGTTTTCTTTCCTTTCTTTCCTCTCCAAACATCAAGATACACATACACAAACTACTTGTTATCTATGTTACTTTTCCTGAACTATAGACACATTAGTCTTTCTTGACAAAATTTCAATAATCGTTCTTTAGGGTTTGGGAATCTGCAGGATCATGTACGCATATATTAAAAGGCCATAGTGATGCCATCTCGTCTGTCTGTGTTGTGAATCCTGAAGGTATGTACTGAAAATTATAAGCTTCAACAACATGATCCACTCTAGACAATGTCGTGCTCGTGCCATTGTTTTTGTTGATAATTTCGAAAATAGAACTTTTAGTTCGTCTGATTTGTTGAGTCAATGTGTTGGCTATTCGAATTACTTTTGTCTTTGGGAAATCTGCTTCAACTTTGAAGCACTTCCAAAGTAGTTTTTAATTTTTGGCAAGTTTCCCAGTTCGCATGGCTGGATATGTATGATAAATTTTCATTGAGCATTGCTTTCCCTTTTGATATATTATCTTAGATTTTTTCCAATTTTTGAGCATCAATCTTTGTAGTTTAAGACCTTGCATCCCAAAACTATCTTCAATTGGTTCATGAAATATCAGAAGTCTGTTTTAAATTTAATAAAAAACTTTTTTCTTTTTAGCTAATAATTTATTTATAATTTGTTTACATATAATTTTTAAAGTTATTTGTTCCTTTCAAAATAGCTAATTTGTTAATAGTGACTCAAGCATTAAATAACATTATCGAAAACTGATTTTATAATTTACTTTTTAATTTTTCAAATGAATAATAAAAAGAAGCTTTTTAAAGCACTTGGCAATCAAACCTGCTTTTTATCGATTTGTATTTATTCTTTTACTGAAATGTGGTTCCTCGATTCATTTTAGTTTCTCGCTCATATTGCAATTCTTGTTCCATCCTCGTTCATTTATTTACTTTACCATGCTATATACAGAAGCATCTAGTTTCACTCTTGCCACTGCCTCAAAGGATCGAACAATCAGGCTGTGGAAGGTAATTTTGAGAAGTATTAGTTTAAAATTGGTGACTGATGTCATTGATGACTTAACAGTCTTTCCTCTTTTCTCTTGAAGTATTTAAAAGACGAATCTGTAACCCATCCTAAGAAGATAAGGGCATACAAAATCTTGAAAGGACATAGATTGTCTGTACAAAGTGTTGCATCACAGACATCTGGAGACTTGGTATTATCTAATTTCCTGTGGCTATATTGTGTCTATTATCTCTTTCAAGTCAAAGTGAAAGATATGGATATTGATCACAAGTTTAGCTCATATTACTTTGATCTTATAATTTTTTATTTAGATCTGTTCAGGTTCTTGGGATTGCACGATAAATTTATGGCGAACCGATGAACCTCAAGGTGATGTCTCAATCAAGAAGAGGAAAAAGAATGACCAGGCAGAGGAATCTCAACTGGAGGTAATGTTTGGTTTCATCTGACATGTGTGTCAAGATACTGTAACTCTCTTCTATAAGGTAGCTTATGTCTTGGTTAAGTATTAAAAAAAATGTCTTCATTAATCAGGGTGATTCTGTTTCTACACTTGTCGGGCATACGCAATGCGTGTCATCAGTTATTTGGCCGCAGCATGGAGAAATTTATTCAGCATCATGGGACCACTCTATACGAAAATGGGATGTCGAGACAGGCAAAGATTTGCTTAATATTGTATGAACACCACTCTAAATTCTTCTATCTTTGCATGTGTTTTTCAAGTGAAAATTTACTTTTAACTAGCTGTTCCAATTTTAAATTTTTGAGATGAACATCAGTTGGTAGTTAAGCGTCTATTGGAATATAGCCTAGAAAGAACATTAATAAAATTTGTACCTTTGCTTTGATAGATTTTTTTGCACTTACAAAAAAAAAATTATGATTGACAATTCTTCTTGCATCTGGACATGTTATTTGTCTGTACATCTCTTGTGAAGCAGCATAAGAATGTTCTTTGGGGATTAAAATAGACGATTGGTTGCCTATGTTCTCTTTCTCAGAATGATCTTTTTTTATATGCGTGCGTCCATTGACAGTTTTGTGGCAAGGCTCTCAATTGCCTTGATATCGGAGGTGAAGGTTCTACTCTTATTGCTGCTGGTGGTTCGGACCCCATTCTTAGGATATGGGATCCTCGTAAGCCAGGTATATGGAGTTGAAAAATGGGCGGCAAACTAATATCTATCTCTTGAGACACAGCTGTATCTAATTTAATTTTTGTGTAGGAACTTCTGCTCCTGTCTTTCAGTTCTTGTCGCACAATTCTTGGGTTTCAACTTGCAAGTGGCATGATAAATCTTGGTTTCATTTGTTGTCTTCATCCTATGATGGGAAAGTTATGCTGTGGGATCTAAGAACTGCGGTATTTAAATATTCTCCTCTGTTTTATGGTATGATTTAAATACGTTTGCATCACCGTAAGAAATTATTTTCTTCATTTTACAGTGGCCTTTAGCTGTAATTGACTCTCACAAAGACAAGGTACACATTCCATTCATGATCAATATGGCCTTGGCTCCCATGGGAACATTGTTTAATTGTTCGTTAAGATGGTTATATTTTGCAAATCTTAGGTACTATCTGCTGATTGGTGGCAAGGGGACAATATTATCAGTGGTGGGGCAGACTCTAGACTGCGCATTTCCTCCGGGGTTCATTTGCAGTAAGGTAAAAACAGATCTTTGTTGTGTACAGATTCAAAACCACTCCCCCAATCTCATCTTCAATGGTTTTTTTTTAAATTTAAAAAAATGTTATTGTTTGGGCATGTGTTTCAGGTCTATCTTCTCTTGATTGTTTTTGGTAGAGCTGTATCAGAGGGGAATGGTGAGATTAAATTAGGTTTTTCTGTTTCTTTTATTGTAAAACAAAATAATTTTTGATCGTTGGAGAGCTTGCGAATAGGCTGTGAAACTTCTGACAGCGTATTATTAAGGTTGGTTGGTTATTTATAGTTTTTTTTCCCCCATTTGGGGGTTCACTCACTGTTTTTTGGAATCTCGTTGCAAATCTTGTGTTGATTCGTTACTTAATTATTTTTTGAACCCTACGTTGTGTGAATTATAGAATGTCCCAACATATAAGTTTTGTTTTTTTTATATGATATTTTTTAAACATGTCTGTCTATATTGTAATATCTCCCAAAAAAATAAAAAATGTTTAAATATTTTGTTTAATTGACCTCACTGATAAATTTCGTTGCCATCACTAGTTTTTTTTTTTTTTTTTGCCAAAAGATAAGAGTACAACTATTCAAGTCAAAACTCTTCTTAGCTAAAGAGTGAGCTTCAATATTACATTCTCTCCTAATAAAAGCAAAAACAACAGAGTCAAAACATAAAATAAAGACTAATATCTTCTAAAATGTAAGAAAAATCAGCTGGACAAACAGAAACACCATTGATAATGACAATAAGGTTTTTATCGACAACAATTTGAAACAATCGTAAACTGAAGCAACCACTTTCAACATGGACGAGAAAGACAGTATTCATGAGCTGTGAGTTGTGAGTGGTCTTGATTACTTTCTTTGGTCGAGAAAGACTTGTAAAGAGGCTATTCTGAAGGTACTGGATTTTTCATTCTACTTTCTGAATGCTCTTTTGATATTAATTTAGTCAAATATTTTTCATTTTCACAAAAATCAATTAATAAATAACGCTTCTTTTTTAGTCAAGTAAATTCACCTTTTCGATAAAAACACTATTTCATTCGTTGCTGTTTTGAGGCTACATTGTTTTTTACTCTATAAAAAAATCTTTTCTAAGTTACCAAATAACAATCTTATTATTATTTTTTCTTAATAATTTTAAGTATTCTCAGTCAATTGATATTAATTCTATTATTTCTTTTGGACAGCCTGAACCTACAAAACAGCCTTCATTACCGTCGAAAAGAATCGGCAACACTCTTGCAAAAAAAAAAATCTGCAATTCCTAATTTTGCCATTAATTGAATCATTTGGAATGTCATTTGCATTTACCTTCATTAAAATGTGACAAAAAAAGGGTATATTTTTAATTAAAATATCAATCGAGTATGTATCAAATTACAAATTTGAAAACGCGAGATGCAAAACCATTTTAATCGTGATGAGATAGAGAAGACCTGTGAATCTTTTTTTGAACGAGATGTGAATTTGAACATAGATATGGTTCTAGAAGGGAGATGTGAGAAATTTATTCAACATAATTATTTGTTGGGAAATTTGTGAAAAGAGCTTTCTTGTATTAATTATATATATTCAAAGTTACCTGATATCAGTTATATTTATTTTTGTTATTTGTTATTATCTGATAAACAGTTTCATCAAGTATGCAATTGATGAATATATTGGATAATTTTGCATCAATAAACTCATGCCGTCCTTTGTTGAAATTTTTAGCAAGTAGATTTTAAAAAGAAACATTTTTGCTAATGTTTTTAATTAATATATGACTTGGAATAAAATATGTTATTTTTTCCTAAGTGTGAAATAATAACTTAAGAAAATAAGAGAGATAGAGAGAACAAGTTAAGACAAAACTCTCTCTAAAAAGAAATCTCTTTATTCTCTAAATTCTATGTTCATCATACATTCTCAACGGAAAGGACTTAGGCTGTGAACTGCAAAGTGAGTCCGTTCGGTGATTTGCTTTCTACGACCGATACTTAACCACTCGGGTTTCTCGTTAATTTCCGCTGCGTTGTCTACAAGAGGTTAGTCCGCTTTTATGAAACCCTACATTGGTATCAGAGCATAGGTTTTAAAAGTATCAAATGTTGTTTTCTTTAAAATGTTAAAAAATGAAAAGCTTAGGTCTCTAATGACAACTTTGTGTATAGTTGTTCATTCCTTATAATTTTTTTCAAATATGTTATACATATTATTTCAAACTGATCTGCAAATTTTCGTAATTTTTGGATGAGTGAATTATGAGAAATAAGATTTTAAAGTCACTGTTTTTCAAAGTTTAAAAACAGTAACTTTAACTCCTAATAACTTTCTCTACAATTGTTCATTCTTTGTGATTCTTTTATATTTAGAAAGTACATTTGAAGAGCTTTCTATCGATATATTATACGATCAATTTGGTTGAAAAATGAGAAAGTTATGTTTATTCGAAGTTTTTAAAAAAAAAAAAAAACTGGGCTGTGCGTTCTTTATTGTGTGCGTAGATCCTGTTTCAAAAACTAGTTATAAAGTACGTGCGTTGCACGTGTATATGAATGTAGAATGAATATTTTTGTGTTAAATTTATTCAAGAATCTCTTTATACACTATATTTTTGGTGTATATTGAAGTTTTATTTTCATCATCTGTTGATTTGACCATGACTGTTGTTGTTGCCATTGAAATTCCTCTTGACAATGCAACATAAAGTTGTCCATGAGAGAAAACATGTTGTGGAAGATAAATTCCGACATTTGGAACTGTTTGTCCTTGTGCTTTATTTATTGTCATTGCAAAACACAAGCGTATTGGGAATTGTTTTCTCTTAAACTTGAATGGATATCCTTCATCATTTGCTGGACTCAACGGTATTCTTGGTAATAAAACTTGTTTTCCTGCATGTTCTCCCGATACTATTTCAGCATGTATTATATTATTTCCAAATGATTTACATATCATTCTTGTTCCATTGCACAGCCCATTTGATGTGTCCAAATTTCTCAACAGCATAATGGGACAATTAACTTTTAATGTAAGCTTATGGGGCGGAATTCCGTTTGGTAACAAAGAATTTAGAAATTCTTGTTGATAATAATTACCGGTGTCATCCAACGCCTCATCGAAACTTATAAAAGTCTTCGCAGTTCCTGGAAACAATTTCATCACAAGTTCATTTAGGTAGTCAACGTGCTCATTTTTTGTAGCCAATATTGCTCGATTTATTATGTACTGGGACGATTGATAATGAAGATGAAGATCCTTGTAAATGGTTTTGATGAGTTGCATCTCCAAGTTGTTCCCATTGTGAATTATTACAATGTCATTTGGAAGGGCGATCATTCCATCACGAATTATTTTTTCTTCACCGTTTCCTACTTTCAAAATGAAATCAGCAAATATTTGGTCATCATGTGCTCTCATATTTTGTTTCAATTGTATTTTTTGCATTTTATGCCAAAGATAGGATCTTCTGAGACTGATTGCAATTGTTTGTTCTCTTGTTCCCTTGGGTAATACAGGTAGCACTTGACGAAAATCTCCTCCAAACACAAATACTTTTCCTCCAAATGGTTTTGTGTTTTCCATTACATCTTTCAGTGATCTATCAACTGACTCAATTGCATATCTTTTTGCCATTGGTGCTTCATCCCATATAATGAGTCGTGCCTTTCTAATGAGTAATGCTTTTACACTGCTTTTGATATATTGCACATTGTTGTTTCCGAAGTTTGTAAGGGAATACTAAATCTTGAATGTGCCGTACGTCCTCCTGGTAAAATCGATCTTGCGACACCAGATGTTGCAGTAGCTAATGCTATCATTTTTTTTGACCTGACTGTAGCCAAAAGTGTGCGGTATAAGAAAGTTTTCCCAGTTCCTCCTGGTCCATCTATAAAGAAAACTCCATTTGTGTTATTATTTACTTTTTCCATTATTTCATCGAATGCCACTTTTTGTTCATGATTTAACTTGGATATTCCATTAAGATCTTCTTCATCTATTTCAATAGACTCTTCATCTAATGTCTTTCATTGAATTTTTGTTATGATCATATATTTCATGTTTAATCTTAGGGAGATCAAATTGTGTTGAATTTTTTCCCATAGATTGGAGGAAAAAATTGATGTCCTTGAGTACTAATTGAATTTGTTGTGCGATTGTAAACTCCTTTTTGGCTGCATAATCTTCTGCCATGTGGTGGAAATAAAGATCCCATAATTTTCGCACTTCCAAAGGTTCACAATATACCAATAAAGTTGCAAAAAATCTTCTGAATGTAAATGGCATTTGAATAATGACACCCTCATCCAAGCATTCTTTCAAACTTTGATCAGATTCAAGCAATCCTCTTTTTTGTGCTGCTTCTTTGAACGAATGATACTCTTTTCCATCAACGGTCAACAAATCTTTAAAAGATGTTGGCCCTTTCACATGGTTTAATAAAATTCTTAGAAAATATCTTTCTCCTTCAATTGGATTAGCCCCATTGATTCTGGATATCACATTTCCTTTTTTTCGACTTGTCCATTGTCTTCCTTGTTTGTCCCAAACATAATACTCTGGAAACTCTTTGTAAAGTAATTTTTGAGCATTTTCATCTAATCGACACATTTCAAAGTATTCCGTTAGCATTGTTCTTGAGACATGTTCAAAATTTATCAAACGTTTTAAATTTTGATTTTCCCAGTATGACACCAATTGTTGATTTGGGAGATGCAACTGTAGATTGATGACCGATGGAGAGATTTCATTCATTTTGAATTCAAATATTCTCCATAATGCTTCTGGTGCTGAAACCCATCTTGCATCTTGAAATTTTTTTATCTCATTGATCACCATATCCTCATCATCATTTATTATTGCAACTGCTGTTTTATCATGTCCTTTATATATATACTTATACAAATATTTGACTGCTTTGATAGCAGAGCAAATCTCTACATTGATGTGACAGTTGAATCTTGCTAAAAGATATGGATTGTAAGGAGCTACCCACTTGTTATCCAATATTGCATTTCGTATTTTGACCTGCAAATGATTGTGTAAATATTTTAAAAAAATAAATAAAAAATGTTAAACCTTTAAAATATTATATTTAAATTTGGTGTAAACCTGTGTTCCATCATTTCTTCTTCGATAAATTGGGTATGAGTCTTTTCCTTGTATTGTATCTGTAGAATATGACCTCGGGTAGTGGAATCTGCATTTTCCATTGATCATACATGGACTATTTGTCTTTAATTCTCCACAAGGTCCATGAAGCATGTGTTTGACAACTAATTTATGAAGATTTGGATCTTCATTTATATTTGGAATCTCAGCAGACACATACTTATCGTATTGATCTGCATTTGATATTTTATAGCCACATTTGAAAATGATCAAAATATGTGCATGAGGCAATCCTCTTTTTTGAAATTCTATGACATATACATATGCAGCAACTTTTCCAAAAATTTCCTTTTTGAAAATTTGTTCTTTTAAATCTTGTAACTTTGCTCTGAAAATTCTCGAAGTAAGATCTGGCCTATCCTGTGCATGTTGGCCTTGTAAGAGTTCGTCTTGAATTTCTTTCCAATCTGAGTTGCATGTCATTGTAATGAAAAGATCTGGTTTTCCATAACGTTGTACTAAAGCCATTGCATCCAAATATCTGCGTCGCATGTCTCTTGGTCCTCCAATAAAAGAACCTGGTAATACTATTCTTTTTCCCACTTTATTTGCACTTGTTTCCCCAGCATTAACAACATCTACCAGCCCTTGATACAGTTCTGACCTTATATGTGATTGTTGTGTCCTGAAGTAGTCAAGTGTAACGTCCCGTTATTTTTGTGATAAAATTTTATTTATTTATTTATTTATTTTATTTTAATTCAAGTAATTAAGTTCATTTATTTATTATTAAATTAGAAATTTGCAATTTATTTCATTTTAATTCCTTTTAATGGCTTTATTTATTTAATTACGTTTTAATGGTGTTAATAATTATTAACGGGCCAATTAATAATTATTAATCACCATTGGGTTAGTTTGAGATGTTCGGGATTCGTTTTAAGCCAAAAGTCTTAAAAAGGGCAAAATCGTAATTTCCAACTTCCTAAATATCTATTTACTATTTGTCATCTTCTTTAAATGAGTCATTGACTCATTTTTGACCAAAACATCACCATTTTCTTCTCCAAACCCGAGCAACAAAGGGAAGAAAAGAGAAGAGGAAGAAACGGTCGCCCAGCCCGTTTCTTGGCCGTTTTGCGTGATTTCGGATGCGTTGGAAAGCTCTCGCCGAGACCTTTCTACCCATTCCACTCTTGGAACGTTTCCAACTCTCTAAGGTGTTTTTGAACTTCGTGGTTGATCGCTCCTTCGAACTTAGGAGCTAAATCATCTTATTAATAAGGTAATGCCTTGGCTAGAGGTCGAGGAGAAGGAGGTGGTGCTGCGTGATCGAGGGATGCTGGCCTCGAGATGGACTTGTTGGTTTTGTAAAGTATATGTTAATACTTTATGAATTTTCAAACACTTTGATGTTGTATATAGCTCATAAGAGCTTTTGATGTGGTTTTTATGTGATGAAACATTTGAACTCCTGATTTGGACTTAAAGTCCATGAGATTTTATTAGATGTGAAAATTAGGATGTAAACAGGTTTTCGGCATGCCAATTTTCAAACAAAACCACGCCAATTTTTCGTAAATTAAAAGACTTCCATGTTTTCTCCGATTTTAATTTATTTAAAAGTGACGGTCGTCACGATTGGTATCGAGCCTTAGGGTTCCGTAGACTACATGCGATGCATGTTTGTTTTCATGTTTTGTTTTAAGTCCACTCTCAAGTCATCATCCGAGATCGGCGGCACCAGGTATGCCTATAACTCTTATTCTCATACTTTATTTCTTTGATATTGGAAGAGTTATGAGAATATTGTTAAAAGTTAATGTTGTTTGTGATATTTCACATCCTTGTACAACCACTATGTGGTTATGTTTATTTGACCCATTTTGAGATTTGGGTATAGGTGTCGAGAAAGTGAATGACCCCGTGTAGTTTTGGAGGTTATACACCTCGTTAAGAGTATTGACATAATGTCAAAGTAAAGGAGATAAGATATTCCGAGAGATCGATCGTTTGATCCTTAAAGTTGATTAAAGTATTATTGTCACACAATTGCTAAGTAGTGGTCTTAGTAGATGTGTGTTGACTTTTTGGTGTACAAGGGAACATGTTTGTCCGGGAGCCCAGATTAAGAGATGAAACACCTGTTTGAGGTGAGAATTTGTAAGGAATCGATTTGGCTTGTGTCCATGAACCTAGATTTAACTCAATGGACAAGTTCCTTGTTTGAGTTGAGAAAGTTGGATTATGGTAAATGGTAAATCCTGGTAGTACAGATTGTATAGAAAGGAAAGTGTGTTGCCACTTAAAAGAGGAAGTAAGGACTTTACGTGATAAGTTTCAACGAGGACCATTAAAGATTGTGATAATTGGTTAATGGCCTAGTTTGGTCACTATCATGGTATGATGTGCTAATTTGAATTGGATTATACTCGAGGTCGAGTTATCGAGATCCATATTTGGAAAATTTTCAAGATTGACTAACACTAAGGTGGAGTGTTGGTATTCGATTGAAGTATAAAAGGAAGTTGATGGACCGTGATATCGGTAACTTCTATAAGATAATGAGATGGCTTGGTGAATTTCAATTCACATGGTGTTTGACCATTTAATTGAACGGTGAACTTTGAGAAACTTGTAGGGCATAGTTTGGACCTCACCTGAGTCTTTTATGATAGACTCTAAAGTAAAACCTATGTTGGAAGGTTAGAATGATATTGAACTAAGGTGTTTGACAGGCACCCAGTTTTGCTTTACAAGAAAGTAAATGATCTCTGAGGTCGAGTTCATTCAAGATTTGAATAAGGAGGCTTAGGAGTCATCCTTATCTTGGATTTTACATCTTATGAAAGGAAAAGAAAATTAACTACTGCGGGACAGATTACCCCTCAAAAGAAGAAAGCAAAGGATGACGACGCCAGTCAAGGGATACCGCAGCAACAACAACATCAACAACAACAACAACAACAACAACGGCAAACAACAACAACTGGTTCGAGGTGGAGCTCAACAAGGATTGGATCATCCTTACTACAATAGTTGTGTTAGTTTCCATCGGGAGATACGCACTTCTATCGAGATGTTATGTTGTGATCAAACTTGGATTCACGCCACTTTTATAGGGCATATAGGACTTAACCATCACAACATAGTAATAAGGTTAGAATTATCAAGAAAAGCTACCAGGATGGTAGTGGTTTATACTTTATTATTTTCAGGCCGTTTGGCATTTATTTTGTTTAATTCTTGAGCTAGCCACTCTTTTATTTTATCTTGTTATGTTAAGTTGGCGACTCTTGAGTCGAGATTGTTGAGTTTCGAGATATGTGCTTTCCCGGAGAGGAAGCTTATTATGATGATAGTGCATATGGCACTTATGACATTTGCATTATGAGTAGATGCTCGCATTTTATTATGATTGTTATGCATATGTCCGATGTTGATGTGATATTGGGTATGGATTGACTATTATCCAATCATACCATTGATTGTATTGAGAGAGTTATTGATTTTATGAGTCCATGTGGGACTAGTCTATGTTTTCGTGGGTCTAATGGTAGAGTAGCACCCACTTTGATATCTATGGTAGAAGCTAGAGTGCTTCTAAGTGATGGAGCCTTGAGCTATTTAGCTAGTATTATCGATACTACATCAGGAAATTAGGCGAGTTAAAAGAGCTTAAGAGTCGGTTATAGGAACTCTTAAACTCAGGGTTTATTCACCCTAGTGTGTCCTCGTAAGGAGCACTTTGTTTGTTTGTGATTAGAAAGACAGTTCGGTGAGACCGTATATTGATTATCGAGAGTTGAATCAATTACGAGGGAAAAACAAGTATCAATTTCATTGGATTGATGATCTATATGATCAGTTGCTCATCCTACAAAGATTATGATTATGGAAGTTAGTTTTCTTGAGAGTAGAGAACTGTAGAAAGGATTATTTAAGACGTACTTTTCTAGAGAGAAAAGAAAAGAAATTGATGTATAGCCAAGTGCTATAGGAAAAAGGAATGAGATTGAATTGGATAATAAGAGAATACAAGGGTGTATTGAACCTTGTATAACTATCATGTGATAAACATGTAAGAGAACTAATTTCTCAATAAATTGGAAGATCTCGTAAAGGAAGAATAAGATTTGATGTGAACCTTATGTATAGTATAAGGTATTAAAGAGAACGAGATTCAAATGTTATATATATATGTTATGAAACATATCCCCCTAATGGTTGGAAGATTGTTCCTCAAATATTGGGGAGAAACCGCTATCTTTTCAAAGATAGATTTGAGATCCGGTTAAATCCGTTGAAGATTCGGGATTAAGATAATCCTAAAATTGTTTTCAGAACGCGTTATGGATATTATGAGTTTGTAGTCATGTGTTTTGACTTAACCAATGCGTCTGCAGCTTGTATGGATTTTTATCCATATTGTATTCAAGAGGTACACCAATTCTATCGATGTTACGGTTAATGATGACAATCTGATGTATTCTAAGACTGAGGAGATGCATGATATGCATGTGAAGGAATTTTGACATTATTAAGAAATCAAAAGTGTATGCCAAGTTCTCAAAGTGTGAGTTTTGGCTAAAAGAAATGGCATAATAGGCCATGTGTTATCAAGAAGAGGATTATATTGATTCCTCTAAGATTGAGGCAGTTAGTAATTGGCCTAGACCGACTAGAGTGGCTGATATTCGCAGTTTTATGGGACTTACAGGCTATTATCAACGGTTTGTGCAAGATTTCTCCAAAATTGCTTGACCTTGACACGATTGACTCGGAAGGGAGTTGATTCCGTATGGTCCGAGGATTGTGAAAGGAGCTTTGAAGAGCTCAAGAGAAGGCTTGTGACAACACCTGTTCTAGTGTCGCTTGACAGAACCGGTGGTCTGACTGTGTACACAAATGTTTTCCCACAGAGGTTTGGGATGTGTGCTAATGCAACACAAAAAAGTTCCGACTTATGCTTCCCGTCGATTGAAAGAGCATGAGATGGTTAGAGCTCATTAAAGATTATGACTGTGACATTCAGGATCATCCTGGGAGAGCCAATGTAGTGGGCGATGCGCTCGATGGGAAGTCTTCTCATTCTTGACTTTGTCGGCCTTACCTTTGAGATTGAGGTGGGATATGGAGCGAGCCGAGATAGCATTGCTTCTGCCGAGGTCACCGTGAGTCCGGCTAGTTTGACATGGGGCCTACTTTGAGGCGGAGGATGATTGATGCCCAGGAGGGGGAGAGGTTCATTTGCGGGCCGGTTTTAGAGAGGGCCGAGTCGAGATGTTCCTAGTCATTTTACCTTCTCTACGACGATGCTCGATGTATCGTAAGAGGCTATGTGTGCCTTTAGGATCGACTTTTAGAAGGGAACTGTTGGAGGAGGCTCACGTTCTATCTTCTCTATACATCCAGGTAGTACGAAGATGTACAGGGGACCTGAGAGAGCATTATTGGTGGCCTGGGATGAAGTTTGAGATAGCGGACTTTGTTAGTAGATGTTTGACTTGTCGTCAAGTCAAAGCTTTGAGAAAGAGTCCATCGGGTTTACTTAACCCTCTCGAGTGTGCCAGAATGGAAATGGGAGGAGATTTCCATGGACTTTATCGGTGGTTTGCCGAGGGCGCCCAAGGGTTATGATACCATTTGGGTGATTGTAGACCGTTTGACGAAGACCGCGCACTTTATACCTGGGAGGATTACCTACCCAGGTGGAGACATGGGCACGATTGTATTTACGGGAGATTGTTAGATTACATGGTGTGCCTGTGAGGATAGTATCGGATCGGGACACTCGTTTTGTCTCGAAGTTTTGGCGAGTTTACATTCAGCCATGGGTACAGGCTTGGATTTTAGCACGACTTTTCACCCCCCAGGCAGATGGTCGACCGAGAGAGTTAACCGGATTCCGGAGGATATGTTGAGGGCTTGTGTTCTTGACTTTGGAGGCGATTGGGATTCTCGGTTGTACTTGGTAGAGTTTGCTTATAATAACGACTATCAGGGCTACTATTGAGATGGCACCATTTGAGGCACTTTATGGTAGAAAGTGTCGATCTCCACTCACTTGGGATGAGGTGGGAGAGAGAAGGCTTTTGGGACCCGAGTTGTTACAGTTGACTAGTCAGTCGATTGACTTGATCAGAGAGAGGATGAGGGTTGCCCAGAGCAGACAGAAGAGTTATGCAGATAAACGACGTAGTCCACTTGAGTTTTCAGTGAGGGACCACGTGTTTTTGAAGGTAGCACCTATGAAAGGTGTTATGAGATTTGGGAAGAAGGGTAAGCTGAGCCCTAGATTTATTGGCCCATTTGAGATACTCGATCGAGTAGGAGCAGTGGCTTACCGATTGGCTTTACCACCTTCTTTATCGGCGATTCATAATGTTTTCCATATATCTATGCTTCAAGTACATGGCAGATCCTTCCCACGTGATTGATCACGAGCCGATAGTTTTGGATGCTAGTATGTCTTATGAGGAGACACCAGTTGAGATTTTAGCATTCGAGCAAAAGGTGTTGAGAAACAAAACGATTCGCTTGGTTAAGGTTCTTTGGAGGAACCAAGTGTCCAGGAAGCTACGTGGGAGCGTGAGGATGATATGCGGGCAAAGTATCCTCGACTTTTCACTTAGTGAGTTTACTTTTCGGGGACGAAAAGCCTTTTTAGGAGGGTTGATCGTAACGTCCCGTTATTTTTGTGATAAAATTTTATTTATTTATTTATTTATTTTATTTTAATTCAAGTAATTAAGTTCATTTATTTATTATTAAATTAGAAATTTGCAATTTATTTCATTTTAATTCCTTTTAATGGCTTTATTTATTTAATTACGTTTTAATGGTGTTAATAATTATTAACGGGCCAATTAATAATTATTAATCACCATTGGGTTAGTTTGAGATGTTCGGGATTCGTTTTAAGCCAAAAGTCTTAAAAAGGGCAAAATCGTAATTTCCAACTTCCTAAATATCTATTTACTATTTGTCATCTTCTTTAAATGAGTCATTGACTCATTTTTGACCAAAACATCACCATTTTCTTCTCCAAACCCGAGCAACAAAGGGAAGAAAAGAGAAGAGGAAGAAACGGTCGCCCCGGCTTCGTTTCTTGGCCGTTTTGCGTGATTTCGGATGCGTTGGAAAGCTCTCGCCGAGACCTTTCTACCCATTCCACTCTTGGAACGTTTCCAACTCTCTAAGGTGTTTTTGAACTTCGTGGTTGATCGCTCCTTCGAACTTAGGAGCTAAATCATCTTATTAATAAGGTAATGCCTTGGCTAGAGGTCGAGGAGAAGGAGGTGGTGCTGCGTGATCGAGGGATGCTGGCCTCGAGATGGACTTGTTGGTTTTGTAAAGTATATGTTAATACTTTATGAATTTTCAAACACTTTGATGTTGTATATAGCTCATAAGAGCTTTTGATGTGGTTTTTATGTGATGAAACATTTGAACTCCTGATTTGGACTTAAAGTCCATGAGATTTTATTAGATGTGAAAATTAGGATGTAAACAGGTTTTCGGCATGCCAATTTTCAAACAAAACCACGCCAATTTTTCGTAAATTAAAAGACTTCCGCTGTTTTCTCTGATTTTAATTTATTTAAAAGTGACGGGTCGTCACATCAAGCCTTGTTGTTTCTAGTTTAATATACATATCCACAACGTACTGTTGGAACAATCGGCCGGCAAAATGAAGAATTGTGGGCGAGTTGTCTCTAATTTGTAATTGGTAAGAATAGTATTCTCGACATGATATTTTTCCTCTTGTCTTTTTTGATATCCCTGTACACATGTTTTGAAAGATAAATTAATTTGAGGAGATATTTGTTTAACACGAAAAATTTATAGAATTTTAATGTCACCTTGAGATTCTTTTTCGATCAACTCTTCTGGTGTTTGATATGAATGTAACTGTGAATTGTCATTCGTCATTGAACCACTCGACATGAATTTATCCTTTTTGCTAGACCTTGTGATAGATTGGTGCCATCCTGGTTCTCCTCTCGGAAACAACAAAGGGTATTGTAGAGAGTCATAACAACTGAAATAATGTTTAATTCTATGCCTAATTCCTGAATGTGCATGTATGATAATATCTCTTTCAAAAGGTATTGCATCTCCATTTCCTTCTATCCATATAGCTGCAACTTGGTCCGTAGTGGGTATGTTATATACTCTTTGATCAACCTTTACATTACTGGCGATATGTATTTGAATGTTTTCAAAATTTTCGAAGTCTTTTAATGATCGAAATATTTGAGCATACGGATTATCCTTCAAGATAGCTATTAGCCTCTCTATTATACTTTCATCAGTACTTCCGTGTTGTAGTATATTCATTCTATTATGAACTTCTTTATCAGTGTCATAAAAATATAATTGGAAGTATCTTGGGTGTTCTTCTGGTACTAAAGCTGGAAGATCATGATAGATTTGTCCTTGAGCTCTAAATGTGTATACACCATTTCTTGATGAAGCTAGATTTTTGTCTAAATTTGCTCCAAATGATGTGAATGCAAAAATACTATTATAGGCCCTTATATTCTTTCTAAACATTAGTCCATCTTCATCTTCTGATTTATATAAGCATAACAATTCATTTGGAATCTCTTTATTTGACAGTTTAACCTCTCCATTGTGACAACAAAATGTCGGGGTTTCATATTCGAATCTCTTTGCATTACAATATATGCAAGGCTTCATCGGTTTTAGTTGATGAATCACTGTGTTTCGAACATTGAAAATAACATCTATTCAAGACAATGATAAAATAGTGTCAAAATGGCTAGGTAAGTGTAGTATTATCATAAGTTATTTTTCAGTAAAATTTTCATATGGTACCTGTTTCTTTGTGGTTGTTCATGATACTTACATCACCGTTCTCCAAATCCTTAGCATTAAAAATTCTTCTGGCAGACGATTTATTCCTTGCATTAGTAACTTTATCAATTTTATCTCTTCGTTCTTCAATTGATAATTCACCATATCTCTTTCTTTTTCTTTTGTTAATTTCCATAATCTTCTCCTTACCTGTGAAAATATTAATATTAATATGGTGTAAATTTGATGCATATTTTGTAAGTTTGGGGTCGTATTAATTATCTATTTATATACCTTTCAATGAGGATTTATCTTGGACTCTTTTGAATATCATTGTAGTTTATCGTCTATATAGAATACTTTGTAGTGAATTCATATAATTATTTAACTGTCACTTAATTTTAAAATGATTTTTTTATTATGTTGAAAGTTTTATAAAAAAAGATGTGTTTCCTATTCATCTATTTTTTCTACAAATCAGTGTTATAATTTATAATTATTATCTATATATATTTTAAGGCTTGATATGAAATGATGATTTTCAGTAGACTAAAATCACAAAGTTGAGAGGAAAAATATTAGAGTTGCTATTAAATAATAAATTTTCTTAATTTTTCAAATAATTATATTAAAAGAAATTATCTAGCCATTCTCAAGATGACTAATAAATCTTAATATGCTTATTTTACATATGCATTAAATTATTGTTTGATAAATTAAATTTTTAAAAGTGCTGTGATCTATATAATAGTTAAATAATGTTTGAATTTTTTTTTCAAAGTGTTGTGATCTATAGAATAGTTAAATAATTTTTGAAAAATTGATTTAAATGGTACTTACCTATTTTATAATGTCATAAATTTTATAATTTTATCATAACCATACTATACTATAATTTATATTAATTTAATCTTATTAATTCATAAAAACAATTATTTCAATAATATATAAAGTTTAAAAATGATAATCAATTTATATAAATTATAAATATTATGATATGATTTATGAGAAATTATATGATATTCAAAAGTTTAATTGCAAATTTAAATATATTTGTTTTGAATAATTAAAATATCTAATTTTAAGTATCATAGATGACAGTTATATTTCCAAAGAAAAGGAAAAAAAAAATCACAACTTCTCTTAGAATCAATTTGAAAAAGGAGATATGTTCAATTTTAAAAATTCGGGTGGTTATCAAAGTGATTTTGTGAATTTTTAATAATCTTATATTTACCAAAAAGTTAAATCATTTATTAAAAAAAACACCTATATAAATCTCAAAAGAAGTCATAGAGTATTAAAATTTATCAACATTTTTAATGGATTGGAAACTTCAGTAAGGTATTCTTAGTAAGTTAAAAAAATCCTTTCACAGAACCATTAAGGGAAGATGAATGAGTTCATTTTAATGGATATTTTAATACTTAAACATGTGTAGAATATAGAAACAAAACTGTGATAGAAAAATAGAAACAAAGATTATATATCGCATGTAAAATGTATTTAAAAAGATAAAAAGACAATTGAGCAATAAAATATTATGTAGTAAAAAATATTTGTACAACCCAATGAAATATTTTTAGTAGCAGAAAAAGCTTGAACAAAATAGAGTGATAAATAAATAATTCCATCCATAATCAGAGAAGGAGATGTGTAAGATGGTTAATATATAAAAGATTCAATTTGTTCATTACAAACATAAAAAATTATCATTTTGTTTCCTCTTACCTCTTTCCATGATTAAGATAAGGATAAAGAAGAACGGTTGTTATTCTCCTGCTTCACTGGAATGGTGGTTGATATCATGAACGTTTCTGTAGTTTCTTTTTTCTTCTATTCTCTCAATTCTCTAATCTGTGAATAAACAAAAATATAAGGCACAATTGCTATTTGTTTTGATTTTTTTTGCAGACTGTGATTATATGAGAATCCTTAAAAAGACACAATTTCAATTAATGACTATTGAAAACCACAAAAGGATTTTTTATTGTTTTAAAAGTGCCCTTTCATATTTACAAAAGTGTCTTTTCATTTTATTTTATTTTTATTTTAAAACCGCCTTTTCATTTAAAATAGTATATATTTTTTAATTCTCACTAAATGAATAGCAGCGACCAACAATTATCTTTTAAGTATTTGGTTTGAAGGGTTTTAAATTAATTTAACTTTTAATAATGGTGACTACCGTGAAAAAGTTCTCAGCCTTTTGTTTGATTTTACCAAATTGTTGAATTCTCTTGTTTAAAAACTACTTGCTGAACAAACACCACATACAGATTCTTAAATATTATTTATTTTTCATAAATTTTAAAATTGTATTGATTATGATTACGATTTTCCATTTTTTAAAATTAAGATATTTATTTCATTTGCAATTTTCGTGAAAATTCTAAAATAGAAGTTATTTATTTAAACCTGTTTTTTTAAGTTTAAAATAGTTTTTCTTTTAATTTTAAAAATAGATTTTTTATATAAATGTTACATTAATTTGGGGAGAGTAAATTTGAATTTTCGTTTTTTAAGAAAGTAGTATAGTATAAATGTCATATCTAGGATGTGCATTTAAAAATAATATTTGAGAATTAAGACAACAAAATATAAAATCCTGAGTGGGTAAGTTGAATTTTTAAAAACTAAAAATATCTTATTTTTCATTGCTATAACTTAAGATAATTTAAAAGATACGATTTGTGAGATTAGACGGTTGAAAATACACCAGATTATAAGAAATCGGTGGATAGATTGCCGTTTTCTTGTGGGTTGACTTTGTTATCTCCTCATGAGGAAAACAAATCCAACATAAATATCATTAAAAAATATATGACCGAAATCAAATTCTCTATATAGTTTTTCGAGATACACATATAGTCATAATATAGATTTGCTTTTTATAAATAGCAACTCATTCAAAATTTGGAAAATGAGTCTTTCTTCTTCTTTTTTTTAATGCAACAATATGTGAATATTTTTTGTTCTTTTTCCTATGATACTGAGTAAAAAAATGAGTTTTTTTTTTTTTTTTCGTTTTTTAATGCAACAATATGTGATTTTTTCTTTCTATGATAATGAGTTAAAAAAATTGTCTTAATGTGAAAATGGATGGAAAAAAAAACCATTTTCTTTTCTTTGATTTGAAATTGTAAATGCATTTTTTCTTTTATTGTAGTTTTTTTTTTTTTTTTTTCTTTCTTTTTAGATGTGAAAATGAGAATGCATTATCTCTTTTATTAGATTTGAATGAATTTTTTAAATGTGTTTAGTTATAAGGTTGATATGATCCCTCAATCAAATATGTATATGAGAGTGGTACATGAAACGTTATTTTTTTACAATTGGATATAGCGAAACAAAATAATTGTATGTTTTTTTTTTGAAAATTAATTGTTGACTTTTTAATTTAATATGGTGAGATTAGATTGTTGAAGGGAAAACACTATGTGAGATTAGATTGCATGATATATTAAACATTTTAATTTGTTTTGAATATGTGAGAAGATAAGTATGATAATTGAAGTCCTAAATAGCATTGTTAAGAGAGAGAAAAAAGGGGAATACAAGACTTATAAGAAATTTGATAATTGCAGTTGATTGATGAATTACAGGAAAAAAAACACAAAAGTACTTAAACAATTTAATTTGAAATATAAAAATTTGAAGTCATAAATAAAGAATGTAGCACTTTTATGATCTATTTTTCCACTTTGATTTTTTTCTTCACATGTAAATTTTCTGAGCCAGTTGATCCTTGATCTTGTATTTCGTTAATCTCCTGCACAATGAAATTTCCTTCTCCACGACTGTTTTCATTCTTTTTGTCCAATTTCATGAGAAATTTGAATTTTTTTCCTTGGGTGAGAATCAAATTTCCAAGAAACTTAGATTCCTCCTTCTTCATCTAATATTTACACACAATAAGTTTCCATGAGATTGTGTTTCAATTAAAGGGAAAAAAACTAATAGTTTCAATAAATACCTCTAGCATCTCTACAGCATACTTTGAAACATCACATCCTATCAACATTTCCGCTGCCTCAAAAGCAGTCACACTTGCAATCTTCTCACCATCTGAAACGGAAATACTTAGCCTATATTTTCTAACAAAAGTAACATTCTTGTTGCAATTGTTCCGATGAGTCGTCTCATTAGTTTCATTTGCGTACACTGTTCCATAACAAATCTTACATTTCTCAAACCAGGGATTGTGTTTGTTCATAATTTTGTCAATAGACGCAATGAATGAACAGTACATGTCATTTACATCTCCATTGATGATATTTTTCATACTGACCAATTTAGCTTCTTGCATTTTTTTTGAAGTAACCTGGATATCAGATTTATCGAGATGTTTTAACAGACTTTTCTTCCTGCATTATAATTACTTGTCTTAATCATTATTATTTTAAAAAAAAAAAAAAATATATATATATATATATATATATATATATATATATATATATATATATTGTATTACAAAACGTACCTTGTTATTAATTCATTTGTTTCATCAAGATCTGGATTCATAATCATTACACTTGCTAAAGTAGTTGTCACTTTCATCTCTCCTGAAACAATAATTAAACATAGAACCTATGAGTTTATATATATGTTCTAATATTATATAGCATTAAAGAAAGTGAACAATTATTTAGAGTGTACCTTCATATAATTCAACATTTATATTAGAAACATATATGACTGGATTATGTTGTAAGTTGTTTTCTAAATCAGAACCTTCATTTAATGCAAGATCTCCCCAAAGAACTAATTTGATTAGTTTGCCACTATGCAAAAAAAAAATTAATAAGTATTTCACTAAATTACCTTAGTAATAATATTGATGAAATTAAAATAAAAATTAAAAAATAAATTGTTACCTTTTTTCTATAAGATAGACATCTCTCTTGACTATATTTTTGTTATATTTGGTTCTTATTTCTACCATAGACTTGATTGAGTATAATACTCCTATGCAGTCTTCAAAATGCAAAAAAGAAAAATAATAATTAATAATTAATAATTTGGAATGTATATTGAAAAAAAAGGGAAGGAGTAGAATAATATACCTATAAGATTTTTAGAATCAACTTGAGATAAGAACCCTGAATGTTCCATGAACTTATTGTTGTCAAATCGAATTGGAAATATTTGTTCTGTCTCTTCAAATTCTGTAGCCATCGAAAAGCTTATTTGAATGTCTTCATTAACATTTGTGAATTCCTTATTAACATGGCTGACATTTCCATTTAAGATGAAATAAGTTTTGTTTTTTTCAATATTTTCACCAATTTTTTCTATAAGATTATTGAACATGACTCCTTGAATTTTTGTTCCCTGTAAAAAAATTGTAGATTTAAGAATAAAGAATGTTATAATCATAAAAATTTAAAAATAAAATGTAAGTAGAATTTTAAAAGCAAAGATTTGCTTATATTTATGAACATGAAATTGTAACAAACCTTTTCATTTTTTCCTTATTGTGTCCTCTTTTTTATATCAGTGTATTGTTTTTTTTCTTCTCTTCCTACTTCTTCCTGGTTTATCTTTTATTGCAACCTGATTTAGTTTTTGAAAAATACTGAATTTACAGTAGTTTACCAAATATTCCATGTTTTTTTTATGTATCATTTTTTTTATTTTCATTGGTTTCTAAAAATTGCTTTCTTAGTTTACAAAATAATAACAAATTTTGAAAGACAAAAACAATTATTATTACATTTTAAAAAATAAAATAAAAAGTAGATTACTACTGTAAATAAAAATTTAAAAATTAACTTAATTTTGAAATCAAATAACTGAATAACAAGTCTCCATATTTCTTGTTCATTTTTTTTCTTAAAACCACTTTACAAAATATTAACCAAGTTTAAAAGACTATATTCAATTTTTATTACTGTCTTTTTTTTAAAAAAAAATTTACAACCCAAAAAAATTATTAAAAATGAACTTCATTTTTAAAAACAAACAACTAAATATCACAACAATCTTTACGCCAGTAGGTAGATGAAACAAGTCTCCATATTTCTTGTTCATTTTTTTCTTAAAACCACTTTACAAAATATTAACCAAGTTTAAAAGACTATATTCTATTTTTATTACTGTCTTTTTGTTAAAAAAAAAAGTTTACAACCCAAAAAAATTATTAAAAATGAACTTCATTTTTAAAAACAAACAACTAAATATCACAACAATCTTTACACCAGTAGGTAGATGAAACAAATTACTAAGAATGAGTAAATTCTACCAAAAAAAAGGCACTTACTACAAATTCAAAAAATTATAAAATTACCTGTTCGTCAATTAAGATCACTCTTAAAATCATGCAATTGTCAGCTTTACATTGTTGAGGGTTTCCTTTTCGAATAACACATACTTTCGGTTCCCAATTTCTCATTTTTGGTTTCAAATCTTTGATAAATATATGATCAGTTGACTTCATTGACATTGTGAGTTTGTTTTTTTTTTCCTCACATAAACGTCATATGGTTGCATCTTAAATATTGATCAAATCATGGTGGTTAAAAGAAGTTAGAAATTACATCTTTTCAATTGCTTCCTTTCCTGCTTAAAAAAAATCGCACCCTTTGAAAAAAAAATAACTACTTCGGTTAGTGAGAATTTTGCTATTATTATTAATTAAAAACAAGATAAATAAATGCATAAAGAGGCGTGTGAGTAGAATTTGTTGTCTACGTATCAGCATTAAATTAGGGTATTTGTTTAACTAACACTAAATCATCACCTAAAATAAATAAATGAAAAATATCCAATTGTTTAGATTTTCTTCTTTTTATTTAAATAACTGATTTTGTTTTTAAAAAAAATATTTTTTCACTAAAATAAATAATATAACCTTTATTTTAATAGCTGTAGTTTTTTTTCTTTCTAAATCATCACCTAAAATAAATAAATGAAAAATATCCAATTGTTTAGATTATCTTTTTTTATTTAAATAACTTTTTTTTAAAAAAAATAAAACAATTCTTTAACTAACAAAAACAATCTTATTTATTTTTTTAAAATAAATGAATATAAGGGTGCAATCAATTCGTGTGCAATCAATTCATTCTTTAACTAATAAAACAATCTTATTTATTTTTAAATAACTATTTTTAAAAAAAAACAATTCTTTAACTAACAAAAACAAATCTTATTTATTTTTTTAAAATAAATGAATATAAGGGTGCAATCAATTCGGGTGCAATCAATTCATTCTTTAACTAATAAAACAATCTTATTTATTTTTAAATAACTGTTTTTTTAAAAAAAAAACAATTCCTTAACTAACAAAAACAATCTTATTTATTTTTTTAAAATAAATGAATATAAGGGTGCAATCAATTCGGGTGCAATCAATTCATTCTTTAACTAATAAAAAAAAATTATCTTGTTTTATTAAAGAAAGAAATATAAGGGGTGCAAATAAGGGTTGTAATGGAATTCAATAAAACAATGAGGGTATTTTGGGAAACCAATGTTTCTCCTTCACTTCACCACTTTTTAATATGTTATAGATTTAAAAAAAAAACGCAAATAAAATCTGAATGCCTTATCTAAGGATCGAACCAGGATCAGAGTCTAGAGAAAAGACTTTCACACCCACTATGCCACGGACACAACTTCGAATTTGTTTATGTTGATATAATAAATAATCAATCAAATAGATTTTAGTTTGATTTTAATTTTAGATTAAATTCGGAATTTTATTCTTTCTTTTAACTCTCCGAATTTTTTAAATTAAAATTTTAAATTCCTAATTAATTCTCGACATTCACTTCAATATGATTAAATTTGTTTTATTCATATATGTTACATAATCATTTGTTGGTTAATTTTCTGTATTTGTTACCGGAAATATATCAAGAATGATAGGAATTAGGATGGTCTCAAAGATGGAGACTCAAAAGATAATTAATAGAAAATTAGATTAATTGTATTTTTCTATTATTTATATATATGTTAATAGAATTGTTTTATTTTTTTTGTGGGAATTTAAATAATGAATATGTTTCATTATTTTCTTATTAATATTAATGAATGTGTTTCATTATTATTTATGTGCAATGTGATAATTAACAATAATTAATTCATATATACATAGATGATGATTTTGAAACTTAGTGATATTTCGATTCTATGCTATATGGATGATTATTAATAATTTATTTATTCTAAATTGCAACAAAATAGTGTGTGATACAAACAATTGATCATGTGCAAATATATGTCTTGTAGAATTTTGTGAGTATAATGGCTTCTATTTCTAAGAACATAGTTGCCAATTTGAATAAGGGTGAAAAGCTTAATGGGGATAATTATGAAATTTGGGCGATGAAAATTCAGTATGTCTTTGAAGAGCAAGAAGCTCTGGAAGTACTGAATTATGTGTTAACTGAGTCTGAGGAAGACAATACTGCTCAATACAAAAGGGTCTGTGAGGTTTATGAGGCCTGAAAAGGAAGAACTCACTTACTCGCATTACGTTGCTGAGTAACATGAAAAATGATATCTTGCGTTAGTTTAAAGATTATGACCTTACCATGGAGATGTGGGCAACTATGAAGTCAAAGTTTGGTGGAACTTCTGTCACCAAACTGAGATAACTTACTATTAAGTTTGACACTTATAAAAAGTGTCTTAATCATAATATAACAACACATGAGTGAAATGTCTAATATGATTAGTAAGCTAAAGAAGTTGACCATTTTCCGACTGATGAACAACAAGTTCAAGTTGTCATTCGATCCCTTCCCATAACTGGGAGCACATAAAGGTGCATCTTACCCATAATGAGGGTATTAAGACTCTTAATGATGTTGCACGTCACCTGGAACTAGAGGAAGATCGCATTAAGGCAATAAGGCTTGAAAATGTTAATGGTTATGTGTATTTGGCTGGTCCTAACTCCCATGAGAATGAGGGCCACAAGTGTAAACATCAAGAAGTTGTAAAGGGAAAAATGACAATAAGAAAGAAGAAATACAACTAAGGTCAAAATGATAAAAGGAAAAGGTCCCTAATTTCGTCCAAATAAGAACAAAGCGAAGATTAAATGCTATAACTGTGAGAAAATGGGCCATTACGCTCGTGAGTGTACTGAACCCAAAAAGGTACAAACTTTTGATTCACATAAGATTCGTTCTTTTCGTGAAAGTTATTATTTTGTTTCCAGCTCTATTTTAATTAACTGATTCTTATCCTTTGTGGACTGTAGACTCAGGAGTCAGAGATCACATAGTCAAATTATATACGCTATACGTGGAATTTATTTGAATTCCACAAAGTGCAAGATGACTATATGTTGGAAACAATACGTACCTGAAAGAGGGATTAGTTCCTGTAAGCTGGACATGTAGAAAGAGATTCTGCATAGTGTGTTATAAGCACCTAATATTCAACAGAATATAGTTTCTGTAATTGTTCGTTTAAGACTTATTTTTACTTAAATTATGTTTGGTAGTAAACTATATATTTTAGTTTGAGAACAACATACACTATGGTTATGGTTATTTATTGAATGTTTTTAATTTTATGAATGGTTTTAATTTTATTGGATGTTATTCATTTGATATCTGATAATTTAGTTAGTTTTTCCCTTATTACATCATTTGTTGATGTGAATGTTGACATTATTATGTGACATGCTAGATTAGGTCATATAGGTCAACATAGGATAGCTAGACTAACTAAAGAGGGTTTGTTAGGTCAAATTGGTAGTGTCAAACTACTAACTTGTGAGAGTTGTCTAGCGGGAAAAATGGTAAGAAAACCATTTGGTAAAGGAACTAGAGCTGAAATTCCATTACAATTAATTCATTTTGATCTTTGTGGGCCTATGAATTTGAAGGCACGACATGGGGGTGAATATTTTATCACTTTCATAGATGATTTCACACGTTTTGGTCATGTTTATTTGATTTCCCACAAATATGAAGCATGAGTGTTTTAGAAAATTTGTTACCTTAGTGGAAAATAAATTGGATCTAAAGGTTAAGTCTTTAAGGACAATCCGTGGACGTGAATATTTGTCTAATGAGTTTAAACAAATGTGTGAAGAAAAAAGAATATATAGGCAACTAACCATTCCCTGAACCTCATAACAGAATGAGGATGCCTAAAGGAGAAATGGAACTCTTTTAGAAATGGTTAGGTCAATGATAGCGCAAACAAAATTGCCAATCACTTTGTGGGGTGATGCTCTATTGACTACTACTTATATTCTTAATCGTGTAACTTCAAAATTTGTTGCTTCTACACCCTATGAATTGTGGACTGCAGAAAACCAGACCTTAGTGGTTTGAGACTATGGGGATGTGCTACTTATATTCATGAGTTGTCACATCAATGTGAAAAACTAGGTCCAAAATGTAAAAAAGAGTTTTTTTATACGATACTTATAAACCTCAAAATGGTATGTTTTCATCGGAGAACAAGCAAGTGAGAGCCTAATAAAATTCGAATCACGTAATGTTACATTCTTGGAAAATAATTTTCCTTTAAAAGGTGAGATTAATCAGGAGATATCTCTTTATGAATTAAATATTCTAAATAGTTTGATTCAATCAAACGAATTGAGCGATACTTCTAATCATTTATCAACAGTATCTCATCCAAGTGGGAGAAATTTGAACACTCTGTGTGATTCAGAAGAACCACAAATAACTCGTGATTCAATACAACGATTGACACATAGACAAGAATCGTTATAATCACAAATAAGGCGTAGTAATCGTGGTTGAATTATAAGACATCATTACAATGATGAAATATTCATGATTACACCTCTAGACAATGAAGAGTCGAATAATGTTCAAGAATCTCTTCAAAGTCTAATAAAGATAAATGGATAAATGCAATGGAAGAAGAAATAGAGTCAATGAAGTCAAATAGTGTTTGTAAACTAGTTAATCTTCCCAAAGGACGCAAAACGATTGGTAAAAAGATCATTCTTAAATCAAACGTAAAACTGATGGCTTTATCAAAAGATTTAAGGCCAGACTTGTAGCAAAAGGTTACACACAATAGGAAGGAAATAACTATGAAGAGTTGTTATCTTCTGCTGTGAGGTTTACCTTTCATGTCTCATCCTAACAATAGTTGCTTGTTTAGATTTAAAATTACATCAAATGGATGTTAAAACGATATTTCTAAACGGTGAATTGGAAGAAGAAATATACATGCAACGGCCCACTGTTTTTGTTACTGAAGGGCAAGAACATAAAGTGTATAGATTAATGAGGTCAATTTATGGCTTCAAACATTCTTCCTGACAGTGGTATATCAGTTATCATCAAGTTATCAATTCATATGATTGATAAGGACTACCGTGTGTATGTCAAATCACATAAAGATAAGTTTGTGATTCTTTCATTATATATGGATGACATACTGTAGGTTGGGAAAGACATGGAGTATATATACATTAGCCATTAAGGAATGGTTAACATTTAACTTTCAAATGAAAGATATGAGTGAAGCAGCTTATATATTTGGAGTTAAGATTGAAAGAGATCACTCCAAAAGGATGTTGGCCTTGTCACAAGGCACTACATCAAGAAAATCCTTGAGAGATTTAAAATGCAAGACTGCAAACCAATTAATACTCCCATCGCAAAAGGCGATTGCTTATGTCAAAGATTGTGTCCAAAGACTCCAAGAAAATAGAGCAAATGCGAAAAGTTCCTTACTCGAGTGCTATTGATAGCCTCATGTATGCCATAATGTGTACAAGGCCAGACATATATTTTATCATAAGTATGATAAGTAAATACCAGTCAAACCCTGAATAAGCTCATTGGAATGTTGTAAAAGAAATATCCAGGTAGCTTGTGGGAACCGTGGATTATTCATTGTGCCCTCCAAGAGAAAAAGATTAAAGAGAATCTATCTCAATCCGTGTGGCTTAAAAGGTTCTTAAATCACTTGGGATTCAATGAAAATGAGTCTAACTCTTTGTTAGTAAACTGTGATAGTCATGTTACTATCACATTTACAAAATGATTCCAAATATCACTCTAAGACAAAACACATTGATACTAAATACAATTTTATGATAGATATGGTTGCACAGAAAGAAGTGAATGTGCAATATATATCTGCGCGAGATATGGTTGTTCATAGCCTAGAGATATTTTTAATGGCCATATTAAATCTCAAGGCCTGCGTAGATTTTAATTTCACATGAAATAAAAAATTGTATTTTTATTTTTTGTTATGAAATAAAGTTGTGTACTTTTAAATTGCATACACACAATAATGTTTAGTACATTAAAGTAAAAGTATGTCAGACAGTAGATTGACCTTCTCACATAGGTAATCACTTCTATGACTCAGTGTCGAATAGAAATGAGATATTTTAAGCAATATTGTTGTTAATTGATAACAACACTAAGAGAGCATATGCTTAATCTAAATATCGCCTTGATAAAGAATCAAGATGAGGTTATATTTATAATCGAAAGTGAATAGATCCCACTATTCACTTGACTGTCTATGAGCCAGATGGAAGTCTTGCAGTCATAAGTTGATAAAGTAGAGTTGTGGACTCAAGTTAGATATTGAGTATATCTGAACTGTCATCTGTATAGTATAAATTGAGACATAAACTCCAATAAAATGGAGAATAATACTGTATCATATGTTTCATACCACATGTGCTAAAACCGACCTAAGTGGGTAAACGAAGTTAGATCTCTACTTCTTAATAATGTGAGACCCATGAGACTAAGAAGTCTCGAAGTACCCTTAAGATCTTTAACTAAAATCTTGAAGTTTTACTGTGATTTTGCTATCTTGGAAAGTTACCAATGGTCATGATAGATTCGATCTGATGGGACTTATCTAGAGAGCATTCATTTTGGGATGAAAATTTTTTTGAGGAAAAGAGAAGATTATTTTAAGTGTCACATCACATTGTATTCACCGGTCGACCAATTATATTTTTGTAATATAATTGTGAATACAAAGGTAATATTTTAAAAGAGATTTGGAATTACAAATGTGACTAAGTGATCTAGGGAACTACATCATACACTCTACTTAAACACACAATTGAGTTACCTTACATACTTAACCGTTGTAAAGTAACAAGCTCTCAAATTGAAAGTATGATGGTCACATGACCTATTTTCTTGTATGAATTAGATGTTGATGAAAAAGAATAATATTTTAAAAGAGATTTGGAATTACAAATGTGACTAAGTGATCTAGGGAACTACATCATACACTCTACTTAAACACACAATTGAGTTACCTTACATACTTAACCGTTGTAAAGTAACAAGCTCTCAAATTGAAAGTATGATGGTCACATGACCTATTTTCTTGTATGAATTAGATGTTGATGAAAAAGAATATGTTTCTCCTTGATTGATGAGTGAGAGATTTCTACGTTCAAAAGTGAACAATGTAGAAAGTATGCCCATGATGGATAACCCATAATGTGCGAGTGGAAGATGAAGGCAGTTGCCAGGCAACTGCCTGATGGTGGTTTTTGGAACTGCCTTGGCAGTTCCATATCTGCCCAGATATGTTATTTTTTCCTGAGTGTGAAATAATAACGTAAGGAAATAAGAGAGATAGTGAGAACAAGCTAAGACAAAACTCTATCTAAAAAGAAATCTCTTTATTCTCTAAATTCTATGTTCATCATACATTCTCAACGGAAAGAACTTAGGTTGTGAACTGCAAAGTGAGTCCGTTCGGTGATTTGCTTTCAACGACCGATACTTAACCACTCGGGTTTCTCGTTAATTTTCGTTGCGTTGTCTACAAGAGGTTAGTCCGTTTTTATGAAACCCTACAATACTTTTAAAAATGGGAGCAAAATGTAAGTTGAATTTCAAAAAAAAGGGGGCAAAATGTAAGTACATTGGCACAGGGGAAAAAACATATTTTTTAAGTAAAAAAACAAAAGTTTAGCATGGGGAATAAATAAACATTGTCACATACGGTTCCAATCCCGATCCTAGAATTCTTGTAGTGGTGGAGACGTGGATGTGATGTAATAATTTAAGGAGGTAAACTAACCATGGGTTGGCCCAATGGCTAAGAGGTTGTCCTTCCAACCTTAATGTCATAGGTTCAAATCCATGTGTGGCCACCTACCTAGGATATTATCCTACGAGTTTCCCAACGCCAAGTGTTGTAGGGTCATGTGGTTGTCCCATGAGATTAGTTGAGGTGCACGTAAGCTGGCCCGGACTCTCACGAATATTAAAAATAAAATAAAAATTAAGGAGGTAATTCATCAATGAAATTTTTAAAAAAATAAAGAGTTCAAATGCAACTGATGATAATTGAAAGACTAATTTGCAAAAACTATTTGAGCTTTCCATGTATACATTTTATGAAAAGAATGTCTATGCAAAAGACTCAACTCAACCAGAAACATGTAGATTTAAATAGCAAATATCTTAAAAACACAACAATTATCATAAAGAAACTTAAATAGAAAGTTTGAAATATAAA
Organism: Gynostemma pentaphyllum; assembly: GCA_028015215.1. NCBI lineage: Eukaryota > Viridiplantae > Streptophyta > Magnoliopsida > Cucurbitales > Cucurbitaceae > Gynostemma > Gynostemma pentaphyllum. The sequence continues at coordinate 43,733,046 of CM051349.1, read as the reverse complement.
TTCTATGTCCTTTTACACTAAAATAGTAAAACTTGAACACAAATATGAAAATAACACAAGATAGTGTGTTCAAGTGTGGAAGATTATATATGCAATCTTAGAAATTTATGGCATGGAAAAAAGAAGTTTTACAGCCACAGTTTCCATCATCCAAATCATGATAAGTTATGACTGGTATTTGACCTATCCCAAACCCATGTTCATACTTGAACTTTAGGAGGTCAAATTCTAAATAACCAGTAATATAAATCAAATGAAGATGCTCACCCTCATGGTTGACCCTATATACCTTCATAATTCCTTCAATGTCCTCACCGATGAGATAAACTTGTGCATCTATAACTATAGAACTCATAAATGATGCGTCGACCAATGCTTCCAGATCATAACTAGAAATATGTAGTACGGGTTCTGTGGGCAAATGCCAATTTGATAACACATAAATGATGTCACTTGCACATCCAACCACACAAATTTGGTGTCAAAAAAGTTATGAGCTATTGGTGATTGACTATTTAGATTCTCCCTTCTTCAAATCCAATCTCAACTTCAAGATCTCCTTCCACCTCAACCATAAAATTACTCCAATTGTTACTTCCCGGATAACTTTTATGTGTTATGATTGCTTTTCTATTTATGAGATGAGTGACTACCATAGTTACATTCATCTCAAATTGAGGGACAGAGGTATCCATATATATCACTAAAATCTCAAAGATTAAATGGTATTTTTGGCAACATTTTGTGTTTTGGGTGAAAACATTAAAATATGAGATAAATATAGCAGTCAACCCTCAACAAAAAAACAACAACCAGTCTTATAACAACTACCTAACAAAAGAAAGTGTGAAATGTTATGGTTTACAACAACATTTTGGCTTCTCACTGTTGGTCAAAATGTTGATGTGGTTAAACTAGGTGGAAGGTGGATGACATGCAAGTGCACATGATCAATAAATAATAGTAGTGATGAGTGAATGTCGTGTCCCACGAGGATAGTTGTTTTCAAGACAAACTTAGTGTGCTTAGTTAAGTAAGGGTTTGTCTAGTTTTAGTTGAGATGGTTCAGGCTAAGGAAATTTCCCTTCTCAAAGTTACAAACTTTGCTTCTTAATTCCTAAGATTTGATGGAATAAATGGATATGAGGATATGTGTGTGAATGGATGCGATATGGCTTTTCTCAAAACTCAATCACAAACTTTAACTATTAACTACTAAACTTATTCCTAAGATTTAGTAAGTAAAAGTTTCAAGTACAACATCATAATCCAAACTTATAAAAACTTTACCCTAAAATTAGTTAGCTTTCTTTTAGAGCATTTCTTAACTCATCTCTCAATGTTGGAAATCTTCTCCTACTCATTTTCATGAAGTTTTACGGAGAGGTATGGATTTAAAAAAGTAAATACAAACATTCATTCACCAAGATTCAACAAAATCAAGCCTCTTTGCATTTGTTCGCCATCACCTTACATGAACCAAAACTTAATTTAGCTACTTATGTATGTAAAAATAAGCAATAAATAAGTAAGTAGCAGCCCTAAAATACAATCCATACAATAAGAAAAAATCTAAACAAAATGGCTAAAATTATGTTAGTACAAGTAAGAAAGAGAAGCTAAATATGAGTTTAAACTTCCCCAAGGTTGGAGGAGCTTTTCCCTTTCACAATTAGTTTGCATTTCCTTCTTGTCAAGAAAATTGAAGCTAAAAAACCCAGATTTCTCACGAGTCTTCTTCTCTAAGGTATGTAGCAAGGCCTCTAAATGCCACTCTTTAGGAACCTTAAATATCCCCTAAAAACCTTCTCAAGCACCCCCTTTCTTCTAAGATATCAATTAAAGCTTATATACCATGATATGCTCTATTTTTAGGGCTGAAAAATGCTGAAATCAGTGGTTGGTTCTCGAGCAGAAAAGACAATCAGATTCATGAAATGAGCTGGCAAGTGCATTGTTCACTGCTTGAGACCCGGGGCAAGATTTCTTCATGCACTAGCATGCTGAGGTGCTTCAGACCTGTACTAAAAACAACCTATTTTCAATTGCTTTATCTTCAATTTCTTGCTCCAAAACTTCTCCAATCAGCTCCAAAACTCCCATTAGACCTATCAACACATATATTAACATGTTTAAGTTCAATTTATCATAAAAAGGCAAAAAAAACTAAAAACCTATGAAACAAAAGATAAATTATAAAAAGTCCTAAAACTAAACTAATTAAACTAGCTTAAAATCTATTCATTACTAATCTTTTCTCTTGAAATATTAACAAGATAAAGACATTATAACTCTACTTTCATAGAATTATCACTCCATATAATGGTTAAGGTATAATTCTTTAATCGTTCACTACTAATGAACAAGATTGGCTCCATTTCTCGAGTGACCGGCTTGTGTTGTCTGTAAATAGAGAACACAATTTATTACTTGAAACTTTAGATTTTAAAATAAATGGAAAGATTGGGTGTGTTACTTACTTTCCTTTGTTATCAGCCTGATGAGATTATACTAATGTAGTTTGATTGTTAATTTAAACTCATCTAGCAATATTGAGAAGAGCTGCTTGTTCAAAAGGGCATTAATGAGACTATCCTCTGTGAATACAAAATAAGATTATCTATAAACATCAATATCAACATCAACATGAATGAATAAACAAATTTTAATGTATATATAACTTCCCAGAGTCATTCATCGTATTTTCGGTATGAAAATCACACAATTGTTTTCAAATACGGACATTAATGATTTCACGTATTCTTCAATCATCAACAGAGGGATACTTGTGGAGGCCGAATAAAATAAAATAAATATATATTATATATAATTAATATTCATTCGATAACGAGTCAAATATAAACAAAAAGTTTGAAAAATTACATATATAGTTTTTAAAAATCAAAGAAGGTTTAAGAAAAAAATTATGAAAATTAATTTGTAAAATAAAGAAATTATTAAGATACGATATTTTTTTAAAAAAAACTTTGAGCAAAAAAAGTTTAAAAAATTATATTTATAGCATTTAAAATTTCTAACACATATATACATACAATATTTTATATAAAAAAACTTTCGGGGGCCATGGCCCCCCTTAGTCTCTTTAGACCTATCAACACATATATTAACATGTTTAAGTTCAATTTATCATAAAAAGGCAAAAAAAAACTAAAAACCTATGAAACAAAAGATAAATTATAAAAAGTCCTAAAACTAAACTAATTAAACTAGCCTAAAATCTATTCATTACTAATCTTTTCTCTTGAAATATTAACAAGATAAAGACATTATAACTCTACTTTCATAGAATTATCACTCCATATAATGGTTAAGGTATAATTCTTTAATCGTTCACTACTAATGAACAAGATTGGCTCCATTTCTCGAGTGACCGGCTTGTGTTGTCTGTAAATAGAGAACACAATTTATTACTTGAAACTTTAGATTTTAAAATAAATGGAAAGATTGGGTGTGTTACATACTTTCCTTTGTTATCAGCCTGATGAGATTATACTAATGTAGTTTGATTGTTAATTTAAACTCATCTAGCAATATTGAGAAGAGCTGCTTGTTCAAAAGGGCATTAATGAGACTATCCTCTGTGAATACAAAATAAGATTATCTATAAACATCAATATCAACATCAACATGAATGAATAAACAAATTTTAATGTATATATAACTTCCCGAGTCATTCATCGTATTTTCGGTATATGAAAATCACACAATTGTTTTCAAATACGGACATTAATGATTTCACGTATTCTTCAATCATCAACAGAGGGATACTTGTGGAGGCCGAATAAAATAAAATAAATATATATTATATATAATTAATATTCATTCGATAACAAGTCAAATATAAACAAAAAGTTTGAAAAATTACATATATAGTTTTTAAAAATCAAAGAAGGTTTAAGAAAAAAATTATGAAAATTAATTTGTAAAATAAAGAAATTATTAAGATACGATATTTTTTTAAAAAAAACTTTGAGCAAAAAAAGTTTAAAAAATTACATTTATAGCATTTAAAATTTCTAACACATATATACATACAATATTTTATATAAAAAAAACTTTCGGGGGACATGGCCCCCCTTAGTCTCTTTATAGGTCCTCCCATGACAGAGATATTGTTTCGGTGAAAATACAATACAGTTCTTCATATTCATATTATGAAAACATGAAGAATATTCATAAATTTAAACATTACTGTCAAACAAAAAATAAATAAACTTTAATTAAGAAATGAATGAATAACCAGCCATCAATGGAGTTCGATTCTCCAAGTAATCCGATTCTAACCTGAAATCAGATAATTTATATTCACGATCTTTGAAATTAGAATGAAAAGAAGAAATTGTCGTAAAAAAGAAACTCTTAGTTTCCATCTTCAAAATACTTTTGTCCTCTGTGAAAGTATAAACTAAACAAAAAAGAGAGTGTTAACTAAAAGCTAAGCGAGGAAGCTCTGAGAATAAGAAAATGGATGAATATCAATGGATAGTTTAATGAAAGAATATAAAGAGTCGGATTAAACAAAAATGGATGAAATGCTTCCAGTGGTGGAGAGCTGAAACTTGAAAGTTTCTGTTATGCCGCACACAAAGAGTAATGATTATTTTTCTTTCTTATTTTTTTAATCACAATTCTTTTTTGAATTTTAGGCAATCATTAATGAAATTGAGAGTTTTTTTTCAATAAACCTTTTCCATCCTGATATATTTGTATTTTTAACTATCATTAAGTAATGCTTATATTTCATTTTATCTAAATTGTTGATAATTTGTTCCTTCCTTATATTGTATTGCATTTAAATTAATCATTTTACAAATATTTTTTTATGTCATATAAAAACAGAATAATTCTTAAATTTTAAATTTTCAATCAATGTTTACTTTGAAAGAATGGGAATGGGGGAATGAGAATGAAATTATTTCATTCCCATTGTTCTTATTTAACTAATTCTTGAACGCAAATGGGAGTGTGAGACCCACACAATTCGGCAATCCCATTCCCAATTTTCAAACAATTCCATTCACTCATACAACTTCATTAGTCTCATTCTCATTCCTTATTTTGTGGGTCCCACCAACTTTTATATTTTATTTTCTCTCTACTTTTTGTGGGTCCCACATGAATAGATACGATATTTTTTAAAAAAACTTCGAGCACAAAAAGTTTAAAAAAATTACATTTATAGTATTTAAACATTTGAACACATATATACATGACAATATTTTATAAAAAAAACTTTCGGGGGCTATGGCCCCCCTTAGTCCCTTAATAGGTCATCCCATGACACAGACATTATTTCGATGAAAATACAATATATATTCATGTTCTGAAAAATATGAAGAATGAATATTCATAAACTTAAACATTACTGTCAAACAAAAAATAAATAAACTTTAATTAAGAAATGAATGGATAATCATACCAGAGCCATCAATGGAGTCTGATTCTCCAAGTAATCCCGATTCTGACCCGAAATCAGATAATGTGTATCCACGATCCTCGAAGTTAGAAGGAGGAGAAGAAGAAGATGCCGTAAGAAACTCTTAGTTTCCATTTTCAAAATCTTTCTGTGCTCTGTGAAAGAAGAAACAAAATGAAAAACAGGAGTATTAACTAAAAGCTAAGAGAAGAAGCTCTGAGAATAAGAAAATGGACGAATATCAATGGATAGTTTAATGAAAGAATGTGAAGAGTCGGATTAAACAAAAATGGATGAAATGTTTCCAATGGTGGAGAGTTGAAACTTGAAAATTTCTATTATGACGCCCCCAAGAGAGACAAAGAGTAATGATTATTTTTCTTTCTTATTTTTTTTATCACAAAAGTTTTGTAAATTTTAAAAAATAATATGAGATCGACCGATCTTCAATCTCAATATGAGAAATGCTATTTTAAAAATTACTCATAAAAAATATTATCCTTTTAATTTCTTTTTAACTAAACATAAATCTTTATAGTGAAAAGTAAACTCTATCAAATATGTATTTGACATTCAACCTTGATTAATTATTTAATGATCTGCATAAAAATATATTGTCTTACTATAAAAATAAAATATCGATTATATGACCTTTAATACTAAATTAAACATAATATTGAGATTTTTTAATGAAACTGTTAATTTAGTGAACTTTAACATAATATTATTGGTTAGGATGATCAACAAGATGAATTGCCAGCCCAGTGAATCAGGTAGACGAATCAAACACAAATTTCTTGAAAAATTTTGAGTCCCAATCTTTTGACCCAAAGTTAATTGAAAAAGTTAAGAAAGATTATTTCTGTTAAAATGTTAAAAAAATTATAACTAAATATTAAGATGGATGATTTTTTAATAGTAGTGTAATTTTAAATAAAATAAAGTGAATCATATTTAAAATTAGGTAAAAATACAAATGTCGTTCTTACTTTTTACACTAATTTTTTAATACATACCGAAATTTTATAAAGAAAACAATTTTAGTAAGCTTTATGGTCAAGTGAAATAAGTCACTTGCCGATTTTACCCACGTAAAAACGTTTTCAGAACAAGATAAAAAAAATGTTGCATTTAAAACAAGGCCAAACTTTTAGTTCAAATTCACAAGAAAACAACGTAAAAAAGCGCTTTTTGACAGATTTATTAGCTTTTTCTTGGCCATATAAAAGTCCTCCTCTCCCCGCCATTCGAGCTCCCTGTTTCTCTGGGCCATATACCAAATCCCGCATCACCTGATTCCTCTTTTTCTAACATTTTCATTTTCTTCTTCTTTCATGGAAGAAGATTACTGAAGATTATGAAATCTCTCGTCTTCGCCTCTAATTAATTTCAGCTACTAAATCAAGGTCTTAAAGTTCTTCAACTAACTTTTTTTGTTCAATTTCTTGCGTTTCAAATATTCACAGTTCTGATCTGATCACTCGATTCTTCACTCTCATTTTGAATCCTTAGCTTGATCTTCATAATACTTAAGTCTTTGATCTTAGCTCGACTTTAACTCTTTCCAGTTTTTGCTTCATTTGAATATTAGCATATAATTTAATGTTTTAGAGCATCTGTTCATTTATCTTTCATTAGTGGAATTGATTAATTTATGTGATTCTCTTGCTTAAGATCTGTTCATTAATTTTTCATTAGCTTGTTCTATTGTTTCACTGGAAAAACTGAGTTTAATTCTCTACAGGAAGTAATGGGTCCATTTCTATTGTCTGACACAGCAATTGAATTCTTCCCCCGCTGCCCCATTCTTCCTACGGGCTCATCATATTGTAGACGGTTATCGAATTGCCATCGCATTTTAAGAACGGCTTCAAATACCCGAAAGTGGTACTTGTTTTAATGTTTCAACTTTAATTTTTTTCCCTTCTTTCTTTTTTCCCTTTTTCCCATCGTGATCAAACTGATAATGTTAATGCAGGAAGGTCTCGTACATTGACAACTTGCTCTGTAAATCGAAAACTGTTGTTTTCTGTAGTCCGGTATGGATAACTATAACCTAATCCATACTCTTTATTGTTTCCACTGTTGGAATCAGTGACCTAGCTGATTGAATCGCGTTTTCAATTAGCATATCATCCAACAATGCCTCACCAGAAGAGGGGGGTGGGAAAAGAAAAAAAAGAGCTGGCTAATCTTTGATTTTAAAAAAAAAGTCAAATAGTATGGAAAGTGCAAGCCTGATTCGATTTTTTTTCTTAATGGAAATGGGAGTGAACTCGTGTTTATTGTACTACATCTTTGAATTGAAGACTGAGAAAGAATGACATGATGATAGTATAACTTACGGCTTTTGGTTTTGTGACAGGATAATTCAAGTGACCATTTAGCAGATTTGTTAGATGATACTGATGGCTTTTCAACCGAAAGAAGTGAAGTATTGGAGACAGAGAGTGAAATCCTTGCAGTTAAAAATGCTCTTTTGGAGTCTCAATCTAGGCAAGACGCTGTTGAAAGAGAGAGAGATCAATTGCTTGAGAAGTTGGCTCATTATGAGGCTAAACAAAAAGAATATGTTGCTACTATATTGCATGATAAGGAATTGGCAGTTTCAGAACTAGAGGCTGCCAGATCTCTCTTTAATAAAAAACTTCAGGAATCAGTAGGTGAGAAGTTTGCATTGGAATCTAAGCTGGTCCTTGCAAAACAGGATGCTATAGACCTTGCAGTACAGGTAGAAAAGTTAGCGGCAATTGCTTTCCAGCAGGCCACCTCACACATATTAGAAGATGCCCAACTCAGGGTTTCAGTTGCTGAAACTGCTGCTATTGAGACGTCTTATCAAATTGAGAAACAGATTAGAGATGCTACTGAAGGTTCAATGTTGTCAATTGTAGAACAATCCAAAAAAGCTATCGAGAAAGCCTTGGATGTGGCAGAAAAAACTGGTGACCACGTGCAAAAGGTTGTGGCAGCATTTACTGATGATCAATATTCTCTAGATGAGATTGCTTCTATCCAATCAGAAAATATTAAGTTGAAAGGTGTTGTTGATGAATTAGAATCTCAATTATTGCTTACAAGAACGGATGTTGGTAATCTCAAGTTGGAGCTGGAGCAAGCCCGAGCACAAGCAACTGCATTAGAAACCCATGCCAAAAATGCGGAGAAAGCGTTGCTTGAATTTCAGGAGTCGACCAGGGAAAAAATTATCCAGCAGGAGGGAGAAATTAAATTGATGATGGAGAAAATGAAAAAAGATGTAGCAGACAAAAAGAAAGCTGCTTCTAAAGCTTTCAAAGCTGAGCTAGAAAGTATCAAGTCTGCCATTGAAGCTGCCAAAGAAACTGCACATTCAAAAGACAATGCCTATATGAGAAGATGTGAAGCATTGCAAAGATTATTGAGGGCGTCAGAAGCTGCTACAAAGATGTGGCAGCAAAGAGCTGATATGGCAGAGTCATTGTTGTTAAAGGAAAGAAGCCTAGGTAAAGATGATGAGGATGCAACTTATGTTGTGAATGGTGGGCGGATAGACCTATTAACGAATGATGAGTCCCAAAAGTGGAAACTCTTGAGTGATGGTCCTCGAAGAGAGATACCTCAATGGATGGCTAGAAGAATTGGATCAATTCGTCCCAATTTTCCACCAAGAAAGATTGACGTGACTGAAGCCTTGACATCAAAGTTCAAATCCTTGGACTTGCCCAAACTTGAAGAAGTATGGTCAATTGCTCAAGAAAAGCCAAAAGTAGGGGACGTACTAATTGAACATGTTATTGAGAAAGAAACTATAGAAAAGAAAAGAAAAGCTCTTGAGAGGGCACTGCAGCGGAAGACTATACAATGGCAGAGGACCACAGATCAAACAAAATTAGGTCAGTCAGCTTTACCATTTTTCCTCTCAATGTAATCAAGAGAACATTTACTGATATATAGTTGACATTCAATTTTATGGACTTGGATGCAGAGCCAGGAACTGGAACTGGATACGAAATTGTGGTTAGTCTTTACTATTTACTAATGACATATGAAAACTGATGGATTGAACATAATTCACATTCTTAGAAGTTAAACCTCAATCTTTTAGTTTAAAAAAGGGAGTTTCTTCCCTTTTTGGTTGAAAAACTGTCCCTTCTTCCAAAATAAAGAATTTTCTAATTGGTTTTATTGGGTTAGTATCATATTTGCAGTTGCATCACACCAAGATTTATTTTAGCTTGAAATGAATCTCTGCAATGATTATTCTCTCGTTTCTTCAATGGGATGGGCATATGTAGCATTTTGGCTTGGAAAATCAGTTCTATCATTTTCTTTTTTTTCTTTCTTGAGGCATGGCATTCTATCACGTGCAATTTCTTTTATAATCCATAGTTTTCTCTCTCTCTTTTTTTTGTGTGGTTTTCTACTTATAAATGTCATGTCATGTCATTATATACAGTTTTTTCCAATTCCGATGCTTAGAATTGAATAAAATACGGATGAGGCTCCAATAAGCAGAACTTGCCATCCAAGATGCCAATTTTCCTTCATGAGAGGGGTGAAAACATTTTCACTAATGCAATGTCTATTGAGAAAAACCTTCTAATAATAATGGGAGAATTCAAAATGCATGATTTATATTATTGTGTGTTTGAAGTGAAAGCAATTTTTATTCTAATGACTCAAATTTGATACCATTAGATTCAATTTATTGGTTTCACTTATCAAAAGTGAAGTAAATTTGTGTATCGGATAATGGCGCAATGTTAGATGAATAACTATTTCCAACTGTTTTACTTGGCTTTAGCTTTCCCTGTTTTTACAATTTGTCAGGTGGAATCACTATTACAATGTAGAACTTGTTTTCTTTCCATTTATTTATCACTGCTTGAATGATGACCTTTATGCTAGAAGTCATATGTAGATTCTGCTTAACATATTTGTTTCATGCACTTGCTCCTTAGATTTATATTTTGTCAATAGTAGAATTATTAACATCTTAAATAGTTTTTATCTTTAAATGATACATAGGTAGACTTCTCCCATTGAGATATCATTCTATCAATTATTACAATATTCAAGATATTTTCAATCTTCATTTTATCTTTATATGAATTTTTCTTCAAGTTTCAAGGTTTCAACTGGGAAAGCTGGCGAAGGCGCTGGTACCTGGAATTAGCTCCAAAAGCATCTGATTTATCTCAATCTGGGATAACAGCAGTGTGGCTCCCACCACCAACAGAATCTGTTTCTCCGCAAGGTTTTAATTCTATTTAATTTTTCTCTCATATTGTTTGAAGCAAATGAAATTTAAATAAACTTTTCTTAGCATCTATTAATTACACACTTTTAAATATTTTTAGCATGGTCCTATATAATTGGTTGACATTGGATAGTTTCAAAGTTTCATTGTCTGAGCCACAAGTGACAAATTACGTGGAATAATTTACAGGTTATATGCCATCTGACCTATATAATTTGAACTCGGCCTATGGATCTGTGGATGAACTCAAACACTGTATAGAAGAATTTCATTCTCAAGATCTTCTGGTATGTCATGGTCTGAAACTTGACCAAACCGTTGAATGTCTATTTAGTTTTTGTATTGCTATTACATTTTTCTTTTATTAGTTTTCCTTGGAATGTGAAGAAAATTGACATCCGCAGGCCAGTGTTGAATTTGTAAATTTCTATGCTAAACTATATTCATGCAACACAGGTGGTCTAAATTGTTAAAAGGTTCCCCTACTTCTCAAGATAATGTTGAAGAGGCAACTTATTTGAAGACTTTTTTTTTTCATGTGACAGCCTTAAGCAGTAATCACCTTGAGTGTTGTGTTAGCAAGTTGCACCATTAAAAAAAAGTACTGGATATCAAAATATACTGAACGAGGCAGACATGGCGTATTCCATCTTTGTTGTTTTTTTCCCCTTTAAAAGTAAAAGATCATGTGAGATTAAAAAAAAATCCTTCTGGAAAGAATTTATATATTGATAAATGTTTCGTTTGTTTGTCCAGCTACTACAAGAAAGATAGCAGTAATATGATTGCATTGCTCTTTTTGATTGTGGTTCTATCATTATTTCGGTGTCGTTAAAAATTATATGATAGGTATCAGTGTTATACTGCTATAGCTCTGACATCTTCGAATATCCTGGAGTGCTGTCTTTACCCAATATTGTTTCTTTTTACTAGATATTTTATGAATCGTGATCTTTTGGCCTTTTGTGTGTTCAGTTCTCACTTTTCTGACAAACATTATTGAACATGCCTGCAGGCCCTAGGTGATGTCGTGCTAAATCATAGATGTGCACACAAGCAGGTTAACTCTTGTCCTCAATTTCATTGTTTACTATTTAGTTCATTTTTCCTTCTCTTATTATAAAATCGCATTTAGCACTGATTTTTTTTGGAAGAATGATTATAGTATGGTAAGCAAGCTGGCATTCTGAACAGATTTTCACTACTTGTGTGCTTGCTCAAATAATTAAATTTACGATCTTACAAATACACACCTAGCCAACAATTTTTTGTTTAAAAATGTCTGTTATGAATTCCTAATTGAGAATGTCAGAACTATGAGATGGTGCTGACCAACCTTTTCTTGTTTTGGTGCATCCTCCAAGTAGTTGCACCTTTATATAACTTAGTGCTTTGCTGGTTTCAGAGTCCCAACGGTGTTTGGAATATTTTTGGTGGCAAGCTTGCTTGGGGACCAGAAGCAATTGTCTGTGATGATCCAAATTTTCAGGGTCGAGGAAATCCTTCTAGTGGTAAATCTTTTGCTTTGTCTACTGATTGAAATTTTGAATACTATCCTCTCAATTTTGTGTTGATGACTTGTAGTTGTCATCATCTCGACAATGATTAGGGTTTGCATGAAAGTTGGTCCTTTAATTGGTATGAAAAGAGTATTTTCTTCCAACAAGAAGAATTATAATCAGCATATTTGATATCACGTAAAGATTAGATGGACAGATATATATTGCTCATTGGTTTGAGATTTAGCCAATTTTGTTCCATGAAAAGCTATTAGTGTAGTTTGGGATGTTAGTTGTTTTGTTTGTTTTGTTCTGTATGCAGGTGATGTCTTCCATGCAGCTCCAAATATTGATCATTCCCAGGACTTTGTGAGGAGAGACATAAAAGAGTGGTTAAATTGGCTTCGTAATGATATTGGTTTTGATGGGTGGCGCCTTGACTTTGTGAGGTAATATCTCTTTAAATCTCTTTTCTAGTTGTCTATATATAATCACTTTCATCTAGATACAGAGCATCTAAACTTCCTTACTGGTTCTCTTTTGGGGGCTAAAAATTAGCGAGAGATGCTACAATGATGAAGTAATCAGGGTAGCCTAGTTTAACTAATGTTTGCTTATGTGTTACTACTTATGATTTTATTGTTACTTGTTGGGGACAGTTATGTTAGTCGTACTTTTATTAATGGCTTATGTACTTGTAGTTCCTGGTACACACTCATTAAATACATGTATTATTAACTGCTTTCTTGTAAATAATGAATAATAAAGAATTAAAGAAAATATTCTCCCTACAAGAGTTTCATTCACACTCAGCCCATATTATCAAGATGTTCAAAAGATTCAAGCTCCTAGGCCATCTGATAATTACTGTAAACGGGTACTAGAATTGGGACAATTGAGATCACTATGCTGTCACAGTTCCAAAATGAGTTACTTTCTATTGCAGGAAGTTGATGATTTTCATTTGTTGTTTGCAGAGGTTTCTCTGGTACATACATCAAAGAATATATTGAAGCTTCAAATCCTGCCTTTTCCATTGGAGAATACTGGGATAGTTTAGCTTATGAACATGGGAATTTATGCTATAACCAAGGTAGTAAACTGTTCAGAAAATGCTAGGACTCATGGTACATTTAATTCGAAGAACATATATGTTGTTAATCTTTAGTTAAATCATGCATATATTTCAAATTCAGACCTCAGTCCATCTCTGCACATCACTTCAGTATGGCAATTAAATGAAGTGGTTATCGTTAAATCCACTACGAATAAAACAAGTTATTGCTAGCATATATGGCGATTCTTGTTCCGTTCTGCATTGTACAGAGTTTAAGAAAATGACTTGTGAATGGAAGTGCCATAGTGATATTGTTAACACAAACATTCATACGTTACTTTCTCCAAGATTATAAAGGATGTGAGATGGAATTTTACATGGCTGTAATATGAACCACAAATTAAATGGAACGATGGAAATATGCAAATAATATGAAAAGGAAAATTACAAATCGTTGTAGTACTCAAGATTCTCTACCAAAACTACTAATCCCTTCACTCCTCTAATTCAACATTATTTATAAGTTTGTAACCAACATCCCTAACCAACTTTTCCTTAATCCTAATCTGTCTTGACTTGTATTTCTAACATTATCATGTCTGTAAAAATTTTCTCCATGTTTTTATGATCTTCCCCCTCATGCTAAATAGTCTCAACTTGCTCATATGTTTAGATGCTCATCGGCAGCGAATAGTTAATTGGATCAACGCCACTGGTGGCACTTCCTCGGCATTTGATGTCACAACAAAGGTATTTTTCATTATCTTGGTTACATTGTTACTGTATTTCTAATTTTGAAGATGGTGAAGAAAAAAATTGCTGGATGACGTGGGCTCAGGAGATGTTATTTAGATTACTTGGTACTCTTTGTGGTGTGTGTATATGTGAAGGACTATTCTGTGTTAGAAATTGTGGAATTTATTTTGGTGAAGACAATTTGCTTGAGTGACTGAATGATCCAATGAACAATTTTTCAGGCTAAATTTTTCAATTTTATATATTGTTAAATATTTCCTCATTTACAAGTATTAGACAATCTTGACATCTAAATCATCATTCCCTCACAGGGTATACTTCATTCTGCTCTACATAACCAATATTGGAGGTTGATAGATCCACAAGGAAAACCTTCAGGTGTAATGGGATGGTGGCCATCACGTGCTGTCACTTTCTTGGAGAACCATGACACTGGATCCACACAGGTTAGACATTAGCAGTGGGCTTATCATTTGCACAAGGCAACATATTTCAATTCCATTGATGAGCATATAGAAATGTTGCAGAATTGGATACATAATACATCTGTGTAATGTTATGTAATGTAGTATCCATATTAAAAATTATTATAAAAACTTGAACTGTAATGCTAGACAAATTTAATCCCTTGTATATTCTCAATATTTTCTTTGTAGGGTCATTGGCCATTTCCACGGGATAAACTTGTTCAAGGATATGCATACATTTTAACACATCCTGGAACAGTAAGTTTTTAATCACTGAATCCTAATAATCGTTTTTCATTCCATATAGCACAAAAAGGTTAGTAAAAATGTTCTTCCTTTATGCTTGTTCTATGCGATTTTGGAAACTAAATGGCTTCATCATGTAGTGTAACATGCAGGGTTCCAGTGTTAGGTTTTCCCTCGTAGTGCTTCTTTCTTTTTGAATGATACTCTTCCATGTAAATTGAAACTAATGGTGGTGCTTTGCCCAAGTATTCCTTTTAGTTCAATGCATACAGCTTTTGACCTCCACTGTTCATCAAGCGCAATAGAAATTAGACATTGAAAAGTAATGACTGATCAATATGAGATCTAGTTTATCATAAAACTCAATTCCGTGAAGTTACATATTGTTTAACTTTCAATATTGAAATATGGGTGAAGATTGGTGGATTTGGTGCAACTGCTCCTCACCCACCTCGTTCCACTTGGGTATATGTGAATTGTGAAACGTTTATATATGTGGTGAATGTTTTTGTTCATATACACTTGGACAGTATACTTTAAATTAATCTAGTTAAAAGTTCAAATGGTATGAACTTGTAATGCATTGTTGTGAGCCTTAGTTCTTTGAGTTCCTAATTGTGATGAGGTTAAGTACCTTTTTTTTTCTTTGCAAAGGAGTACCTTGTTTTTAAGTTTTATGCTGTTTGTATTTCAATCCTCAGAATCTGAACCAAGATTGAATCTGTCTTTCTTGACGTAAAATACTAATTTCTGTCATATAACCGTCCACTTGTTTAATCTTTTCTAGAAAGTTCAATTTTGGCCAACTTATTTATTTTACTGCGCAGCCTGTTATTTTCTACGACCACTTTTATGATTTTGGCATCCGTGAGATCATCACTGAGTTAATTGAGGCTCGACGACGAGCTGGGATCAATTGTCGGAGCTCCATTAAGATCTACCATGCAAATAATGAAGGATACGTTGCCCAGGTTGGAGATACTTTGGTAATGAAGCTTGGAGATTTTGATTGGAACCCTTCAAAGGAAAATCAATTGGATGGGACTTGGCAGAAGTTTGTTGATAAAGGATCAGACTACCAATTGTGGCTGAGACAGTAAATCCAGTTAAATGGAGGAATGATGATATTTTGTCATTGATTTCGTGTTGCAATTGTAAGCTCCCGTCTATATAAAAGTTCCGCTATTAGACGTGACGTGAGACAATTTTCTTATTCTTCAATGTTAAATTTGTAAGGCCTATTATTTTGCCTTCGTATAGATCAAACATAATTCAAGGCAGTTCATGATAAAGCCCAAGTAACCACTGATATCGAAGATAATGTGACTAAACTCAGAGAACAACAAAATGGTAAATTTTATTACCATAGAATTATACTTACTGCTACTGCGTGAGCAATATAGAATGTTCCTACTGCTTGTTATTGTCATATTTTTAGTAGCTAACCGGTTCTTTTTCTTTGGTTATAGTCATAATGCAGGTTATTTATTTTTTACTAATTATTAGTTCTGGGCTGATGATCACGTGAGTTCTTGTGAAGGTTATAAAAACGCGGAATCGTGACTAAGTGCAAGGCCGGTGGTAAGTTGATGACTTGTTAATTGTTTCAGAACTTCTTCAGTTAAAATCTGATTCTAACTGATTAATCCCAGGCTTATCTTTGTTTTTTGTCATAGCCACAATCTCAACTTATTGTTGTGATGTGGGATAGTCTATCTTTTTGTTATTAATGATGCCTAATACTACATAAAATTGTGGTGATTAGAATCGAATGTCTTCTTTAGAAACAAAAATGTTTTAAGATATAAATTTTGCCATAATTTCCGATCTAAAGTCATTCTTCATCACAATACAAAAATAAACAAACAAAAGAACAGTTTAGAATAAAAATTAAAAATGTTAAAAAGTAAAAAAAAAACAGTAAGTATTTAGCTGCTAAACTTATATTAGAGAGATTTTAAATTTTAGTATTTATTATGTCTATTCTAAAGTAGCAAAATACCAGAAAGAAATTTCTTTTCCATTGTCTCTTTTCACCCACCAATGTTTTCTTTTAAATGTACCTCCCTTCCACCAATTTGGTCTCATCTTCTTCATTCAACCTAATTACGTTCTTCTTTTTCTACTATTATCATCTCCATTCCTTTTCCAAATGAAGATTATTGAAGAATATAGATTGAGTTAAATAGGAAAAAATGGAAAACAAAGTGGAGGCTGAATACAAAATGGTATTTGATAAACTAGTTTTATTTGAATATATTTATAAAAAAAAGTGGGTCTATTTTGGATTAAATTCTTCATTTCTAACTGTTTTTTTTTTACGAATCTTTTCT
The DNA here is from genome assembly GCA_028015215.1 of Gynostemma pentaphyllum. NCBI lineage: Eukaryota > Viridiplantae > Streptophyta > Magnoliopsida > Cucurbitales > Cucurbitaceae > Gynostemma > Gynostemma pentaphyllum. The sequence continues at coordinate 43,716,009 of CM051349.1, read as the reverse complement.
TAGGAACCAATCATGCAATTCCATGTGGGTTTCATCCACACATGCAGAAAATTGGGCTCCTTAGAGGCCCGATCATTATGAGGAGCATGTGAATGTCTAGGAGATTTCAAAAAAAAAAAAAAAAGTTATTATATAGTCCTGTATAATTGATTTTCAAAAATATGTTTATTTTATGAAATTATTTCAAGAGTGTCTATTGTTAGATATTCCTGTATATAATGCAATTCCCTTATATTGCTTTTAAGCTTTGAATTTTCCAAATATTGATTTGTTTTCTCCTTATTTAAATCATATTTATAGTGTCCATTCCAAAACTGCCAATTTATATAGAATTTGTCAGTTTTTTTTTATAAATATATGTGTGAAAAATCCACTTGATGGTTTTAAATTATTATTGTATTCTATTTAGTATCGTATTTTTAATCAATAGTTTTTATTATGGAAAAAAAAAAAAGTTGTAACGTATCATTATCAATGATAAAATAATCAAATAACCGATTTTTGAAATTTTTAGTGAGAAAATTCAAGAGAGTGATGTTGACATTGCGTGTCTAATTTATAATGAACCAACTAGTCCATCTCTTGAATTTTCACACTATATTAAATATTAGAGTTAAATGCAACAATGACCTCTGCACTTTCAAGCTTTTTCAATTTACACTCATGTACTATCAATTTAGCATTTTTCACCCCTGTACTTTCGTTTGTCCAATTTCTGTGAAAAAAACCATTCAAACTAACGGATCTTTTTTTTCCTTAATATATTTTATATCTAAAGGTACGTGAAAAATACATTTTACCCCTCAAATTCATCTTCCTCCTCTCTTCTTCTTCCTCTTTTTCTCTCTCTGGTTCCATGAATTATAAATTTATACTTGAACACCACGGTGTTGAGATGCGAACAAAATCCCGCATCGGTTAGGGAAAGGGATGATCATGGGAATATAAGGGGAAGGGCACATCTCCATTGGTATGAGACCTTTTGGGTGAAACCAAAAGTAAAGTCATGCGAGCCTAGGCTCAAAGTGGACAATATCATACCAATGTGGAGATGTGGAGGCATGTTATCTCTTTAACAAGTGGTATCAGAGCCATGCCCCGATCCTGACGATGTGGGTGGAATCCTCTGGTGCCGAACAAAGTGAGGAGCCTCGAAGACCTGATCCGTGGTGGGCTCTATCGGACAGGCAGTGTGCTCCGAAAAAAGGAGGTTGGCCTAGATAGAGTAGACAGATGGAGGGGGGGCTCGATGGATATTTGTTTGAGGGGAGGATTTGTTGAGGGCGAACAAAATCCCACATCGGTTAGATAAGGGGATAATCATGGGAATATAAGAGGAAGAGCACATCTCCATTGGTATGAGGCCTTTTGGGTGAAACCAAAAGTTAAGCCATGTGGGCCTAGGCCCAAAGTAGACAATATCATTCCAATGTGGAGTTGTGGAGGCTCGTTGTCCTTTAACAAGTGGTATCAGAGCCATGCCTCGATCCTAACGATGTGGGTGGAATCCTCAAGTGTCGAACAAAGTGAGGAGCCTCAGAGACCCGATCCGTGGTGGGCTTTATCGGATAAGCGGTATGCTCCGGAGAAAGGAGGTTGGTCTGGATAGAGTGGACGGATGGAGGGGAGACTCAGTGGATATTTGTTCGAGGGGAGGATTGTTGGGTTGCGAACAAAATCTCACATCGATTAGGGAAGAGGGTGATCATGGGAATATAAAGGGAAAAACACATTTCCATTGGTATGAGGCCTTTTGGGTGAAACCAAAAGCAAAGCTATGCGGGCTTAGGCCTAAAGTGGACAATATCATACCAATGTGGAGTTGTGGAGGCCCGTTGTCCCCTTAACACATGGTGCAGTAGTCCTTCCAACGGAAATCCACGGATTGATGGGCGGCAATAGATCAGCCGGTGGAGATAAATCAGTCACCAAAGCGGCCTTCAAGTTTTGTTTTTCTGCTCTTGTTAAGGTTCGACGAAGGATCTAAATGCGATTATTAAGAAGAAGCTTATGGTTATTGAATATGGCGATTTTCGGGGGGAAATGGACTTGAAATCTGAAAAAGAAGAAGAAAATAGGTGTATGTTATGTTTGAGAAATATGGAGAAATGGAACAAGATGAGAGAACTTTAGAATTGTTGTCATGTTTTTCATAGAAAGTGTTTCAAAACATGGATAGATGAATTCCATATCACTTGTCCCATTTATAGATCAATGTTTTTACCAAGAAATGATGGATTCGCTCTGTAGTTTGTACCATGATTGTGAGACCCCATACAGATATGGAATTTCTTTCAATTTAAATATTCATTTTTTTTATATACAAAATTTTGTATCGATTTTTTTCTTAACTATTAAGCTTTCTAATATTAAAATTATGTTATTTTTATTTTTAAATATTCCACTGAATTCTATTGGAAGAACTAATGTAGTGTGGTGTTTAGGTATCAATTTATAATTCCTAGAATAAGAGAGAGAAGAGGAAGAAAATTCCTAGAAAGCAAGAGAGGAGCAAGAAGATGATTTTAAGGGGTAAAATGTCTTTTCACACATCCTTTGATATAAAATATTTTTTTTTTAAAAAGTCTGTTAGTTTGGATGGTTTTTTTTTCATAGAAATTGGACAGATGAAAGTGTAGGGTTAAAAAAAGTTAAATTGATAGTTAGGGGTGTAAATTGAAAAAACTCGAAAGTGCAGGAGTCATTGGTGCATTATCCTAAATATTAATAATTTATTTTTCTATTTTGCTTTTCAAGCACAAGATATTCCCTACACTATAGACTAGCCTCCCTTCCCTTTCCCTTCCCCTCACTTTTTGCCACTCGTAATTAAATCATTTTTTTTTTCTCTTCATTTCATTTTATTTTCTCTTTGGATTTGGAAAGTTAATATTCCAAAGTTGAATAGAAATTCAAGATTTTACAAATTATTATTATAATATAATAATAGTAATAATAATAAATAAATAAAACCAAATTCATTGAGACAGACAAACACACCCCTTAAAAGGTGGCTTTTGCACATGGGAGTCTCTCTCTAAAAAAAAACTTGTCAATATCAGGAGAACCAGTTAGACAAGAACTGTATCTCTCTCTACTAATGTCTATCTCACTGAGATATGATGAGAAATAACAGAGAAAGAAACACATCTGATTCTGATGATTCTGATTCTGGCTCTTCTTCAGTGCCATGCTATATGCACTGACTGTGTCACCTGCTCACCAGTCACCACCATCTCCCCATGCCATGTTTCCTTTCTCCCTCACATTCATTTCCCCTCTCCCTTTTTTCATCAACATTAATTTTATTATGCCTCTCCTGTTTCCTTTTAAAGTTTGGATTTCAAATTTGGCTACTTCATTTATATATATATATATTTCTTTTTTTCGTATTAAGGATCTCACCTTGAATAAAAATGAACGATATTAACTCATATTATCAATTGGTTTTGAGATTGAATAAAATGATGTCAAAGTCTGATTAATTCAAACAGACGTCTGATTTAAAAATTGGATCCGGTCCAAGAACGGTGAGAGCCACCATTTTCAAAGTTTGGAACAAAGTTTAAATACAAAGTACTGCTCTAATTTCCAATTGATTTTAAGATGAAAATATGAAACCTTGTACTCTAATCGGAGAATTAATCTTGAATATTATTGCCAATTCTCTATTTAATATACTAAAAAAAAACCTACAAAACTGACCTAATTGAGAGAGGAAAATTGACAATTTTGGATGTTCATAGTTGATTAAAAAAACATACGAAAGAAGTCTAAATAGACTTGTATCGTATTAAAATTCACAAAAAAAAAAAAAAAATCTAAACTTTACTGTTCAAATTTCCTCTCCACTTTCTCTCCAACCAAACACTGCAATGCATGCAACGAAAATTCAAGAAAATCCTCAACCGTCTCCTTTTCTTCTTCCACTTGGGGAAAAAAAAAGAAGAACACTACTATGATACGGCGGTTTCTCTCTCACCGGATCCATAAAACTCGATTAACCTCTGCAAAACGAAAACCTGATTCTTCAAAAGAACGATATAATCCGCGGTTTCTTGAAACAACTGATCGGCTTTTCGATTTCCTCCATTTTCATTTTGAGATGGAATTAGGCTTTCTAGGGCTTCTATCTTGGTTGATACGTTAGAGGAGCTTGATTTTCCGCCATTTTTGAGGATTCTTAATCTTCGAGCTTTAGCAATTTGAGAACATCGCGAATTAGTTCTTCTTGATTTTGATTTCAAAGAAATTCTTTCTTTCTTTGAAATCGAACTCATTTTCTACGTGAAATTTCAGAACAAGAAGAAGAAGAAGATGAAATGAAGATGAAGATGAAAACAATTGAGAGTTTAAGTAACAAGGTGATAACTAACTGCCCCTTTTATTGCTTTTTATTTCGAAACTACCCTTCTAAGATTTTCCTTTTGTCGTTTTCTGATCTTTTATTTATTTAATTGATTTCATGATTAAAAAAATGTGTTCTTTTTTCTTTCTGATAATTCTATAGCCTTTTTTTTTTAAAGATTATTAAATATTAAATAAAAGGAAGCCACTCTAAAAGGGTTGTTTGAATGGGATATTTCGAAGTTGCTTTTTCTTTTTCTTTGAGTCAAAACTCAAGATATTTTAAAGATTAACCCAAAAAAAAGTGTATTTTTAAAAAATGACACTTTTAGTAGTTATTTTTAAATAAAAAATTCAGAATTTTCAAAAATGGTATTTTCTTAATCTTCATTAATTTATTGAAAGGAACTTATTGATATTATAAAAACTAACAAACTTACAAGATTACGGGATTTAATTTTAAAATATTTCTAATAACCATCTAAAAATAATTATTATTATATTTTCTTTAGTTAAATAAAATACATTTTTTCCATTGAATTTGACAAAGCATTGAATTACTACTTTTATTATGGTCCACTAAGCAGTGAGGATGGTGAGTCCTACTTTATTCATTGGATCAGAAAATAATAAATATTCCTGAATTAAATTATATAAATTTGGCCAGTTTTTTTACCATTTGTTTTTTTACATGTTTATAAATTTCAATTAAATCTTTTGTAATTTATCATTAGTATAAACTTAATCATTATACTTTCAAAAAAATTCTATTTACTTTACATACTTTTTAAAAATCTGACAGAGTCTATGTCACGAGGAACAATCTCAATTTTGATAGGAAATTAAGATAATAGTAAATAATTCTAAAAAATATATTTTATGAGTGATATAAATAAAGATACGTAAAAAAAATTTCATTTAAATTAATTTTGTCTAAACTTATATATAAAATAAAATACCAGGATTAAATGAAAAAAAATTAAAGCTACAAGTATTAATTGATGTTTTGTTTTTAATTTTAGATATTATATTATATTGGGAGTGGGAAGATTCGAATCTTCAACGTTAAGGGAAGAAAGCGGATGTCTAATCAATTGAGTTGTGCTCATATTGATGTATTAATTTAATGTTAATATCCGTTTAGGATAATTTTAAAAAAAAAAAATTGAATAAAAAAAGTGTTTTACAAACATTTTTAAACGCTTTTAAAAACCCAACCCTTAGTGGTATAGTTCACATAGACAATTTATTTTAAGGAGCAATTAGAGATCAATTTGATACAAAATGGTCGAATAAAATGACTACGGTAATAATATAATTTCAATTTTTTTTTTTTTTTGTTGGCAGTAAAAGTAAGTTGAGGAGGAAGAAGAGACCAATTCGGTAATGTCTGAAATTGAAAGCAAAGGTTAAAAAAAAAAAAGAAGCGGGAACAACAACAAGGCACAACTTGCGAGCATGCCTGCTTCTCTGTAATGCCACATGCAATGGCATGAATTCGGGACCTTCTTTTTCCATTTTATTTCCCCAATATACCCCTCACATTTCTTTTTTATTAAAAGACAATTTCTTTTCAAAATGTTTATTTAAATATTAATTAGTTTCCTAGTAAAGTAAAGGAACTGAAAAACAATTTCTTTTCTTTAAAATTTTTATGTTATGAAGTATCATATGAATGAAAATTGGTTTTTAATCCTTTAGGTTGTCAATTTATTTGACAAATAAATACTTTTATTGGTAATCCCTAAAATTTACATAATAAAACCTTTTTTTTTTAAATTTCAAATCAATGTTTTAATTATAGTCTTACTTGACATATGTTTTTGTCAATTTATTTGACGATTAAAGAACCGAATGTTTGAATTCACATAGAATGAATTAGGTATCAGAATTTTTAAATAAATATATATTTTAATTAAATTATTTATTAAAAATCAAGAATTAAAATAAAACAATTAAAAATTGATGAAGACATATAGATTCAATGCTCAAGAGAGTGGTTCAATCTGCACCCAAACATTTTGTATATTTAAAAAATAAACCGCACAATTAAAAATTGATTGAACAAAATAAAATAAACATAAAAAACATAACAATTAAAAATGGATAGATCCATGAAATAAACATAGAACCAAACCAAATAGTATTACAACAAGAAAATACATCATATTATGAAGAAAACCATGGAATAATAATTTTTCATAACCGCATAATCAAAGGGTAATTAAGGTACTTTTAAAAAGATGGAGAGAGAAGCTATATGGTGAAGAAAGGAAAGAGGTGTTTTTGAATTTGGGCTAGTGATAAGGCCAGCAAAGTCTGAGCTAGAGAGAGAAAAAGAGCACATGGGAAAGCACATGCAAAAGGGGGAAGAGAGAGAATAGATGGAGTGTTTGGATGTGAGAGTTATGAGAATGAGAAATCAATTTTAGAAGCTTTGCATGTGACAAGGGAAAGACACTAAAGCAGCTTCAAATGTACAGCATGTTCTGCACATTCCCTGCACATAAACTGATCTTTGCCATTTTTTTCTCTTCAATTATTATTTTATTTTATTTCCCATTTTTTTCTTTTCATAATTTTGTGATTATAATTTATTGGGTTTAATAATTTGATTTTGAGCACATGCTTTCACATTTAGGAACCGTTTGTATCGCGATTTATTTTGTGCGTTTCTACGATATAACGTTCTACTTTTTTTTTCCCATAAACATGGATTATGGACTTTAGTTTATAAACATATATACCATATTCAGGGGCGGAGCCAAAAATTTATTTTAGGAAAACAAAAAATATACAGAGCTAATTTTAAAAAATAAATAGAGGCAAAATAAAAAAATTATACTAAAAATTCAATTTCTCATCCAAATTTTTTCAATTTTTACATATTTTTTAATTTTTAATAAAATTGAAGGGGCAAAAAATATATAAAGCTAATATTAGGAAATAAAATAGGGCAAAATAGATCAATTATGCTAAATTTTCAATTTTTTACTTAAAAATTTTCAATTTTTACAATTATTACTTGTTTTTCTCAAAATTGAGGGTGGGCAACGGCTTCATGAAAGGGTGGCTCCGCCCCACCAGATTCAAGTTTCTCAAACCCGTAATTCAAACGCCCCTGAGTTGAGAGATTCAGTCCATATCTCTAATCCACCATGTGACACATGTGTAAATGGCCTGAGAGGTACGTGTGATCTCATATAATATATTGAGAGACATAATGGCAGTCTTTTACTTTATCTTTTCCAGGAAAAACATTTCTTTTTCCCGGAAAGTTAGAGGAGAGATCAGTTTTAGTCAGTCTAATCCACAAAGGGTGTGGTGGCAATGATGAAAGGGAATGATTTTAAAGATATATAGATTGGATTCATTCATTCATTTTCAAAATTTGGTCTGAACCAAAGAGAAAAAGTAAATAAATTAGATGATGGAATGATAGTACTTGTTTTTATTTTATTTATTTAATTAAGAGTAATATTAATTGTTGTTTTGTTAAATAGTCATGCAAAGTACAAACACAGAGGAAAAAAAGTTTAACAATGATCACCAATGCAAAAGGCCAATCTTGTAATTAAAAGATGATTGAAAGGGAAAAATTGGATTGATCGTGTTTTTTACTAACTCAGGCCTCACTAATTATTTTCTTAAACACAAAAAGGTTTCCATCTAAAAACTAATTACGAACATCTTAATTTTGATAAAATTATTCATCTCAAAACTAAATGATAATTAAATAAGTTATCCGTGATCTTTTAAACATTGTTAATCCTCTATTTTTTTTTTGTATTTAAGATCAGATTATGGGTTCTTCCCTCAAAATCTCCGAACGGTATTTCATAATATAAAACAAGTCTAAAGTCTCAAGGCGGATTAAGCCTCTATTTGAAAAGAGGGCCCCATGTTTACGGAAATTTTGGTACCTTTAAAGTACACCCACAACCAAATTATAGAGTAAGCAAAAAAGAAAGAGAAAATTTGGTCTAATTAGGGAGAATTAAAAACAAAGAAGACTTATGGTTCTGATTTCATTGTCTGGCTTTCAGAGCCTGCCATTTCCATGCCTAAATATAAGGTAGGTAGGTCAAAATGGTGAAACCCTAGTTGCAATTTTGAGAAATTTTGATGGTAACATTTCATATTTATTCCTTTCTTTTTTCTAATTGCTTTATTCCTTTTGTTTCTTTGTCGGCAGAAGGTTTGCAATTATATTCAAGCCCATGGGCCACTGTACCTTTTGGTTTTCGGCCCATGGGCCCTACTTGTCTTGTCTTACATCTAACATTTTTTGGGGGCTTGACTCTTTTCTTTTCATTTTTTATTTTTTATAATTCTTTTGTTGATTATTTGGACTCGCACAAATACATCCTAGAAATTGCACTGTTTCCTTACTGCTTTACTCTTTTTTTTCCAGCAAATATATATTTATAGTTTTTGGATTATTGAAGAGAAATGAAACATTTGTTTTAGACTTGTGATTGACTTATATACAATTATTTTATTTTTCTTTTTTTAAGATTTAAAAAAATTAAAAATTGTTAAAGTTACTTTATCCAACTTAATTATATATATATTGAGAAATTATCAAATAAACGTATTTACATATATAGATTTATGTTCTATTTTCTATTGTAATTAGTAAATTTTCTTCCCTCAATATTTACATCTCTACAAAATTCCTCTTGAGCTTTTGAAATTCAAATAGAATATAAAGAATCAATATTTACCATATGTCCACATTAAAAGAAAACAATATTTACCGTATGCCATTTGAGATCGATGGAATCTATTTCATTTTTAAAACATTTCAAATCATTTGATATTTTAAAAATTACTTATAAACAAATGTCACGAGTTTAAATTTCTCTTTATTATTATAAACATAGTTATTTTAACTAAACTTACATCAAATTATAATGTGCCTATTATCTTTTAAAAGTAGTTACACATCTAAATCTCTCTTTAATCATTCATCTTTTTATGTATAAGGGAAATTTTCATAGATACCTAATTGGAGAAATTAATTTTCAAACTTGCCCTATATATGTAGAAGTTTTCAAAACTACCCCTCATGCTATATATGGAGACTAACCAATTAAAATTATCAAGATACCCATAACTATCTAGAGGGTAAAAATGAAAGTATCATAAAAAGGGGGTATTTTTTATAACACGCCTTAATTTTTGGGTAGATAGTATAATATTCGAAAGATTATCATAAATACCTCTAAATTAAATATGGTTTTCAAAACTACCCTAATAAAAACATTAGTTTATTTTCTATCCTTAATTGGTAGTTTTTATTACATAGTTGGTCGTCCAATCAATCAAAGCTACTTATTAATTTTGGGTAGTTTTGACACGTTAAATGACGTGAGGGTACTTTTGATAACTTAAATTATGAAAAGGGTAGTTCTAATGTGAAATCTCATATTATATGATGGGCCGAGGGATAGTTATTGGCCCATTAGAAAGCCCACAACATATGTTTAGTTTATCTGATTAAAATCATTGAATAACAGAGACAGGTATGTGTTCTTAAAATCCAATCGTACGACATTTCTTGATTTTCTCGGTCTGTCGTCGGACTTTAGGAAGCATTCTCTCTCGCTCTGATCGCGATTAAGTCGAGGGTTTCAGGATTTCGCCGGAATTTGAGGCATGAAATAGTTGATTATTTACCGACATGGCATTTCCTCTTCTCGATCTGACACCAGATTCCGTGCAAAAATAATTTTATTCGTCTTCTCTGAGGCGTGATTACCTAGGGTTTGATCTCTTTCTGTCTTTCTCTAATTTTTCGCTGTAATTTTTTTTATTATCTTAGATCAAGTAATTGTTTGATTGTGGAAATTTATTGTATTGTGGTAAGTTTTGGGTTGACTTTTATTTTACCTATCAAACTCTAGTGGAAGATTAGGCGAATGACTATGGATTGGGATTGTGAAATGTATGATTTTTGTTTGGTAGATTAGAAAATGATTGCTGTTCCTGTTTATTCTGATAATGACATTGTCGATTTTCTAGGTTTTTGTTATCATGTTTTTGTGGCCGTTTATGAGTTTTTAGATTTCTGGACTCACTGATTAGTTTTGTTGTATTGTATTAGCTGACTACTTATTAAATGTTTATGAGCTACATGGTGCTAAAGGATCTTACTTAATGATGGCATTATGGTAATCACTGCAGGTTCCGGCGTTCGTTTTGCATTCAGTAAACAGTATAATGTTGGGTTACTAAAATTTTCATTTTTTTAACATTTCTTTTAGACTGTTTGTTAGTTTTTGTTTTTGTTAAATACCGAATAGCATTGCATTTATTCAGCCATAATATGCATGTAGATCATGTGTTTAAGAGTTCTGTGTTAGCACTCGTTGTGCTATCAGACGTTTTAGCTTTTTAAATTCAGATACAAATTTATTAAAGTTGTGAATATATTTGTATTCACGATGTTAATCTACTTTAACTTTCTCGGTTGGGCAGTAGTTTTTCTTTTTTCTTTTTAACCTGTTTACAGAGAATGTATATCAAGCCGACAACTTCATGTGCAAATATAGTTCATGTAATTTTCTCGGTCCTGTTAAATTATTTCTATTAGCATGTGCTGCCCCCTTAAAGTGAAATATCTGTCACAATTATCATTTCAGGTTCAATATGATTCTAATACAATACATTTCTACAGATTTGTTTTTAAGGTTTTGTTCTGACTCATTTGTGATTTGTTCCTGCAGGTGCAAATTGTTATTCTCTTATTGTCCTCTCGTTCAGACAATGACATGGGAAGAAGTTTTAAAGGTCATTTTCCCTTTGCTGGAAGGTGTGGACCTTGCTTCCTGTATGGCAGTGTGTAAGCAGTGGAGAAATATAGCCCGAGATGATTACTTTTGGAAATGCTTATGCGCCAAGAGATGGCCTTCTATTTGCAAAAAACCTAATCCTCCGACTGTTACATACCATAAACTATATCAATTGTTTTACAAACGGCAGCATAATCGACCTCTTCTTCCTCCTCGACTCTCTTTTGATGATCTAGAGTTTTTTATTGACATTTGGACTGAAGACAGACTTATCTTTTCAGAAGTGGTCCCTGGCCAAGTACTTCAGACTGGCATTAAGATCCCACCTCCTGGTACTAATAATGTGCTTAGATATCACCTAGAAACCTCCGAGTTCAAGATGACACTACCTGTTGAGCCAAGGTTCACCATTCCTCTATCACAGACCGTGAGTGTTTCCGTGCTTGTGGGTCGCAAGGATTCCAATAAGGTTGCCTGCATAGTCAATAAATCTGTGTTTGATTACATAGATCGAACATCATACAGGGCATTGGCGTTTGACTACCTTGATTTCTCGCCTCTCTATCCCTTCGTCTCCGGAATTCGGGCTTGGGTCTCATTGCTTTTCTTGGAAGATGGAAATGATGGTGTACTTGATGTTTTTGGATTAGTTATGGATTTCTGTGACGCTGCAAATTCGAAGGATGAGGTATTATGGCTTCTAGACTTGCTTGATTGGAAATGAAGGAGTGATATTTTTTTGAACAGCCCTGGAACGTGGGGGGTTCCTAAATATAAACTCTCGCACAGAGGCTGAAAACATGTATCTGATTCCTACGGTATCATTTTATTCCCTGTTCTTACTTGTTCAAAGTCTGTAGATAAGTTGTCCATTGCTCTTATCAATAAACATGAACAATTATTTGGGTTTATAATTTGCACTTTTTCATATCATTCATGTGAATCAACTGCATTTTGATCTAGACCTGATAATTGTAGTTCTGTACTGTCATTACTCATTATTTGAAATTAGTATATTTGCACGCAGCCATGTCAAAAAAAAATTGTGTATACATGGTTTCTCAAGGGCGTTTGTACTTACTCAATTTGTATAATCTAATGTCCATGTCTTTTTCATTGTGTTTCGGTTATTTTCCCACTTGTATTTAGATTTTTGTTACTATGTAAACCCTATTATTTTTCTGTATACGTTTTGTGGGTTAATGTTGAAAACTATAGTATCTGAAAGTTATTGTTATTTGATATATGATGATATAGTTATAGAAGTTCAATTTGTTGTCGTTTAGGGCCAAAATTTGGTTTTTGAATTTACTTTTAAAGATCATCCGCTGCTCACTAGGCAAAAAAATGTCTTTTTTTTCGTTACTTCTGTTTTTTTAGATATGGAAAATTTTGTATCTAAAAAATACTTTCTTTCTAACTAGTTGAGAATGAGATATACTCTGAATCGACTTCCATGAGTTCTGTTTATCTGTTTATATACTAATAATAATAATTGAACCATAAGTTATAGTAATTTAATCACAATAGTTCATAAAAATATATAAATAAAAACTATATAAGAAAACATAAAAAAACAAAATAAATATTATTAATCTAATTTTTTGAAACAACATATTATGTATTTGTTAAAAATGTTTATTTGTTCTCAAAATTATATAATTATTACAACTATTAATTACTTTTAAAATTTTATTTAAGATCTAATATATATTTTGTATAAGAGTATTTATGAAATTTAATTACAAATCAACTTTGATTTATATTAATTTAAATATAAATTATTATAAACACACTGTACAAACTTATCTTCTTTTAAAATCTTAAAATCTTCTTTAACCAAATGCTCAAAATAGTTAAAATTTTCTAAAAAGTTATCCAAAATCAATGCCAAACAAAGCCTTAGTTTATTTGATTTATTGGTTTTTCTTTTATAGTCTTTTAAGCCTCGATTACCTTATTATAATTTATACTTCATGGGATCGTAAGAATTTCTTTTTTCGCAAAAGACTTCGAAAGCTCAAAAAAACGGAGGGTTAATATGATATTATTGAAATGTATTAGAACATCTTTATCAAATTTTCTTAATTCCCTCGACGGATGGCTAAATTTTAGTTGTGATTTATGAGATTATTTTTAAAAGTACACCGTGTTTATTAGAGAAGATTATTGGTCCATCGACACATATTTAAAAGAAATACCATTCGGATTACATCGTTTATCAATCAAATTTGTATACAGAATATACAAAAATCATTTCAAAGTTATTTATTTTATTGTTTCTAAGAATATTTAATTAAATCGATGGTGATTTAGTCGGGATTAAATCAGCGGGGAGATTAATGTTTTTTCAATTGCTTTTCTTTCTAATATTATAAAATCACCATTACTGATTTATGTGTTAAATAATCATACCTTTTTTTAAGTAAAAAAATCACTTTTTCATCACTCAAAACTTGCTATAAACATTATTTATCAAATACACCAATTTACTTTTTTTTTTTTTTTTAGTAAAAACCAGGGCCGTCGTTGGCATGGTGCAACGGAACAGGGCCCCGGAACTTTTGGGGCCCCAAATCTTGAATTAAAAGTTTAGTATTAATAATATATAAACGAAAATTTATTCTAAGTCACGTTGGCTGACATTCTCCCTACAATATCTCTATATTATTCGTCATTGTGAGTTGAATTTGATCTCAACATAAGTTCACACTTCAATTTTTATATTTTTTTTATACTATTTTGATAATTTTATGTCATTCTTTTATTATAGTCTTTTATTGATATTGTGTTTTAATAAAAAATAATGTTTTTTATATACATTTTCGTGTTTTGTTATATTAGGAATTATATGATTGGGGGCCTAAATTTATATATCGCACTGGACCCTTATTTATGTAGGAACGGCCTTGATAAAAACCTTTAAAAATAGTTAACCATGTTTCCGACTTTCCAAGCCTCTTCGTTTTCCTTCTTTTCGTTCATTATTTCTTAAAAAAACATATATTCTCTGTTTTGGTAAGTAGGTATGGTGAAACGAAGTCTTCTCATATATTTGTTTTCCTCTTTTGGTAACTTACAGTAAGGTATAACCTTTTCTTCTCTTTTGGTAAGTAAGAAGGATGCAATTAAATTCTCATTTATTTAATTAATAAAAAATTGAAATTCCATTGGGTAATATCGATATATAGCCATGAGTTTTATTTTTGGATAACATAATTACTATTAGGGATGGCAAAATTTCCCGCGGGTTAGGGGCCCTAGTGGCGGAGAATTCCCGTTTTATTAGAGTTAGGGTTAGGGGGGAGGGGAAATTTTCCCCAATTTGTTTTAGAGTACAGGGATGAGAATACATTCCCGCCCCTCTCTCGACCCCGAACTCAATATTTTAATAATATCTTATGTATTATAGGGTAGGGTATGGGAATTGAAAATCCCCACGAGTTAGGGGATGAGAAATGCATCGCCAGCCGCGTCCTACTCAGTTGTCATCCCTAATTACTATGTGAAGATTAACATTATCTTTTCAAAATATAATTAATAAAAGAATATATTTTATAAGTAAGACGATTTAATTTGATATATCTATACATTATGATTCAATTTCATTCCCTCATAATTCTCATACATGTCATTGTCTTTAACTTTTTTCTCATTAAAATCATACATCAAACCATTACTAGCAGATGAGACATATTGTAATTGTCAAATTAGATAAATTATTGTCCAAACAATTTGTGGTATAAAAGTTCAAAAAAAAAATTCCATAGGAACTCAAATTTTTAACCTAATAAGAGAACCAAATACCGAAATAATTGAACTATACTCATGTTATCAATATATATTCTACCATTTAATTAGAACTACGATAACATATTTTTGTAACACGATTCAAACAAAAATAAAGATCACAAAAACACACTTTATTTATTAAATCGTTATTCAACAAGAAATAAACACCAAGAGGACTTCCACCTTCTGACCCTTAGAAATTGAGTTTTCCCTGAAAGTTCTGACCATATTGCCAATTACTAGGCACGACATCATCAAGTTCAATCATTTTCTGATCACTAGTAGTAACTTGAAAAGACAAACTTTGTCCTAACAAAACTCCTCCAACCTGCCATTTCTGTCCCCAATTCCTTGACATTTGAAGCCAATTCGTTTTAGAACCTTTGATCTTGACATTCACAACGTCGCCTGCCCCGCCAACATTATAAACCAACACGAGTGTCCAGTTAGGGTTTCCTTTGAGTTCGAATCTGACGCCGCCAATCTTCGAACAAGGAGTTCTTCGGTAGCGAACGGGGACGATACCGGCTTTGTCAAATGCGATTTTAGTGAACATTGGCATGGATAGATCGAAGTGTTTTTGAGGTGGATTGCACCAAACGTCGTGAGTTTTGGTGTAGTCTGGTGGGCATAAATTGGTGGCAGTGATTTTTATGGTGCCGGCTTGAGGTTTGCACCATTGAGGATCGTTTACGCACATTATTTCGAAGCAAGCGCCGCAGGTTTCTCCTTTGTTGAATAGCGCAGTGCTTAGTGCTGCTGTTTCAAGACCGTACCCTTGCTCGTTTAGATTTCCATATCCACAAGCTCCCTCTGTAACAACAAAACAATAATAGTAATGGTAAGTGTTAAAGATCCAACAAGATAAAAGTACCTAACAGAGTTTATAAAGTCGAACTACCTCTCTTCTCATAATTAATTATTAAGATGGTATCAAAGGTCAATAAACTCGAACGAACATCCGGTTTAAAAATAAAATCTGACCCAATATTTGGTAAGCTCAAAAAATTGAAAAGTCCATGATTATTAAAAGAAATAACCATCTTATAATTGATTTTTTTTAACATTCGTATAATTTATGAGTTTATAGTTTTTATTCTCTACTTATTAGCATGTAAAATATGTATAATTTCGTTTCGAATTATCGGTGAAATTTGATGGAAAATGTGTTATTGTACTATATATGGGTGTCAAAAACTTAAACAAACTTCATAGGTTTGGAATTTTTTTACTCAAAAGTTTGAATTTAACTACAAAGCGATCGTATTGGCTTGAAACGATGATGTTTCGAATATGTACACAAGAAAATTCGAATCATAAAAAAATAATATACGTATATATATTGGGAAAAAAAACAATATGTATATTATCATATTTACTTGAAATATTTCAATTTATATTTCAAAAGTTAAATGGTTGGAAAATAAATAGTTCAACTAAAAAAATACAATCAAAGTATTAAGGGTAAAGTACTTATTTGGTCCCTGAGTTTTGGAGCTCGTGTCTATTTGGTCCCTACGTTTTCAATTTGTGTCTAAGTAGTCCATAAGTTTTGAATATTGTGTCTATTTGGTCACTGCTTTTCAATTTGTGTCTATTTGGTCCCTGAGTTTAAATATCGTGTCTATTTGGTCCTCGAGTTTTCAATTTGTGTCTAAATAGTTTCTGGATTATTAGAAATAAGTTTAATTCTTTCTTAAATTTGTTATCTCATTAACATAATATCGACTTAACGGTGACATAAAATGTTTAATTTATCAAAATACTAACATGAGATTAATAATTTTGTCAAATTTTAGGCCTAGATTGATGAAAGATTTATTCCTATCTTCGTATTTTGACCAATTAAACATGTTATGTCAGCATTAAGTTAATAATATGATAAGAAGTTAACGAATACGTTAAATTAAGCACCAATTAAACTTATTTCTAATAGTTCTTGATAATCTAGGAACCAAATAGACACGACATCCAAAACTCATGGACCAATTAGACACAAATTAGAAACACAAGGACCAAATAGACACGACATCCAAAACTCATGGACCACTTAGACACAAATTAAAAACGCGTGGATCAAATAGACACGACCTCCAAAACTCAGGGACTAAAAGGGTACTTTACCCAAGTATTAAATCCCACACGATTAAATAGCAATTAAAAAGGGAAAAATATGATATAATATTAGTATTATAGTACTTACGCATAGTTTCACCACCGCCCATGTCACCATAAAAAGTGGCATGAGCGTCGTACCATGTGGTGTCGATCTTTTCACCGATGGGAATTCTCAAGCCCATGGCTTGGACAAAAATGCCCACAAATAAGAACCAACAAAACAATATTTTGGAATTAGCCATCTTTTTAAAAGAAGATGATAGAAGATATGCAAGTATCAGTAAGCCATGCCTATGATGAATTTATAGTCACGAATTGGGGTTAAAAGATGGAATAATACATTGATTTGAATTCAATGTTGGTCAACCAAGGATGGAAAGAAATATGCATATTGTTTTTAGAGTTAATTTCACTAATAAAAAAGAAAATAGGGATATATCAAATATACCGGACATTTTTATTAAATATCAATAGTACCCAAAACTGTCACCGGCCAAATTAAATTACATAGTAAAAAGACAAAACATACCCACGATTTAATTTCTCCTTAATTTATGCAAAATTTAAGGAAATTTTATAAAATCCCTTAAATTTTACAAAATTAATGGAAAAATCAAATCTAAACAAAAATAAAACTATAACAAAAAATAAAAGAAAAACCTTCAAACTTCTGACTTCTTCTTCCAGGAAAATTTGAATGTCTTTCTTGTTCGTCCTTCTACAAAATACAGAGATAAAAAGTAAACAGTTTATTGATGTACACTTAAAATTGATACCGGACACAAATTAAGGAAACAGTTTTGAAAAGATAAGTCAATAGGTTTTTAAAAGAATAAAAATAAACATTTGACTAAAAGTAACTTATTCTACAAAATACAGAGAAAGCGAATTCGCCGGAGAATTGAAAGGTAAATTTTTTTATAAACTGTTTACTAAAAGTAAACATTTATTGATGTGTACTTAAAATTGATAGAAGACACAAAATTGAAGATGAAAAAGAGGTCACAATTTCTAAGGATAAGTAAATAGAAAATTAAAATAAATATTGAATAAAAATAAACATTTGATTAAAAGTATCTCGTTCTACAATTGAGTCACACATTCAAACCCTAACCCTCATTCTAACCGGATCCAACGATATTGTTACCCAGATCTCGGTGGCGACACGACAGGCGAGCTCCAACGTTGGGATACAACCTTCAAGATTTGGAGAGAATCTGATCACTGATGTGTTGAATCGGTAAAATCTCATGAAGACGCCATTACCGACATCATTGTCTTCAGCGAAGAGAAGCGGCCGATGATCAGAGATGAAATATACGGCGATCAGCTTCCTAAAAATATCGAGAATGGTGAAGAAAACGTTGATGAGGAGAAAACGGCTAGTCAGGGACAGTTGGGAGAAGAAAACGTTGATGAGGAGGGAAAGAGATAAGAGAACGGTGAAGTTGTCTAAAAATAAACCTAGGTTTTCTTTAAATAAAGATTCATCAAATCAATTAAGATTGATTTGAATTCAAAATAAATAAAAAAGTAAATAATAAATTAAATTAAATGATATATAATTAATTAGATATAATTATTATGAGAGATAAAAGGGTAAAATAGACAACATTAAAAACGAAAACCACCAGATCACTACCAAAAATGATGTTTATAGGTAAAAATGATAAAATATCGTAACAACCAAGATTATTGTAATTGGGTGAATTAAAGTGGTTATTGTTATAATTAATTATTGTTTTTAAAGAAATAAATAAATATGCATACTAATTTTAACGGATAAATATATGCAACCAATTTTATTTTATTTTTTCCAATATTGCTCGTTAAGAGAGGATGTTTGGGTGAAGAAGTTGTTTAGTCTGATCAGTTTGTGGTAAACTAAAGGCGGGAAGCTCAAGTTTATGTAGTATATGCTTGAATGTGTTAGAATATGAGTTTCATATCGAGATAATTAAGAAAATAATCACTTTTCTTTCTATTTATAAAAAAATTAGTCACATCTCAACATTTATCATTTTTTAGTTACCAATAACTTTTGTTTTTTTATTAGGTATTTTATATGTAATGATTATTTTATTTGTCTTCCCAATGAATCTATCTCATATCTTTCCTTTTTACCAATGTAATTATTTCCAATTATTCTCCCTCTTCAATTTCCCCAAATTTAATTATTTTTTCCTCTCATTATTCCATGCATTCAGATTTTTAATCCCTTGTTTTGTTCTTGCATTTAAAAAAACGAGTTTATAAACTTAAAATCAATATATTATACGTATTGTACATAATATACTTGTATTTTATATAATGCAATGTACATATGGTAGTGTAATATATTTGTACATTTTGTTCATGCATTTTACATAATATATTGTATTGTACTATTAATATTGTTATACTAGATCTAAACTTACATGATCATTTTCATAGATAACCCAAAAATTAGAGGGGATATTTTCTTATAAAAAAATCTTATGTAATGACATTGGGATTTGTGAGAGGGCTTTTTGGTAAATTCAATGTCTCTTTTTCTGTACAGGGTAGTCATTTAATGTTATTTATTAGACATATGTTTTTTTTTTTGATATTACATCAAGTTTGGGGGAGGGGGGCTCAAACCTTCGACCTCAAGGAAAAGGAGTAGGTGCCTAACCGATTGATAACATAATTACTATGTGAAGATTAACGATGTCTACTTATTTTTTGCTTAAAAAAAAGAGGATATCTTTTCAAAGTATAATTAATAAAAGAATATATTTTAGTAAGACGATTAATTGGATATATATGTTTTTTATTACAATTTGATATATCTATACATTATGTGATTCAATTTTATTCCCTCAATTCTCATACATATCATTGTCTTTAACTTTTTTTTATCATTAAAATCATACATACTAACAATTACTAGCAGATGAGTCAAATTGTAATTGTCAAATTATATAAATTATTGTCGAAACAATTTGTGGTATAAAAGTTTTAAAAAAAATCCTTAGAAACTAAAAGTTTTGACCTAATGAGAGAACCAACCAAAAACAATTGAATTATACTCAAGTTATCACTGTATATTCTACTATTTAATCAGAAGCGTGATAACATATTTTTATAACACGATTCAAACTTGAAATTCATACAAACAAAAATAAAGATCACAAAAACACATTTATTTAATCATTAACATTTAGAGGATTTCCACCTTCGGACCCTTAGAAATTGAGTTTTCCCTGAAAGTTCTGACCAAATTGCCAATTACTAGGGACAACATCATCAAATTCAATCACTTTCTGATCACTAGTAGTAACTTGAAAAGACAAACTTTGTCCTAACAAAACTCCTCCAATCTGCCAATTCTGTCCCCAATTCCTTGACATTTGAAGCCAATTCGTTTTAGAACCTTTTATCTTGACATTCACAACATCGCCTGCCCCTCCAACGTTATAAACCAACACGAGTGTCCAGTTAGGGTTTCCTTTGAGTTCGAACCTGACGCCGCCGCTCTTCGAGCAAGGAGTTCTTCGGTATCGAACGGGGACGATACCGGCTTTGTAAAACGCGATTTTAGTGAACATTGACATGGATAAATCGAAGTGTTTTTGAGGTGGGTTGCACCAAATGTCGTGAGTTTTGGTGTAATTTGGTGGGCAGAAATTGGTGGCAGTGATTTTGATGGTGCCGGCTTGATGTTTGCACCATTGAGGAGCGTTTACACACATTATTTCGAAGCAAGCACCGCAGGTTTCTCCATTGTTGAATAGCGCAGTGCTTAGTGCTGCTGTTTCAAGACCGTACCCTTGCTCGTTTAGATTTCCATATCCACAAGCTCCCTCTATATCAATAACAATAATAGTAATGGTAAGTATTAAAGATCCAACATCGGAAAGATGCAGATCCACCGCCACTCTTCACATAATTAATTATTAAAATAGTATCAAAGGGCAACAAACTCAAACGAGGATCCGGTTTAAAAATGGAACCCGACCCAAGATTGGTGAGCCCAAAAAATTGAAACCCATGATTATTAAAAGTAAATAAACGTCTTAAAATTAAAAAATATTTTTTAACATTAGTATAATTTATGAGTTTATAGTTTTTATTCTCTACTTATTAGCATGTAAAATATGTGTATAATTTCAGTTAGAATTATCGGTGAAATTTGATGGAAAATGTGTGATTTTACTATATGGGTGTCAAGAACTAGATAAACCTCGTAGGTTTGGAATTTTTTTCTCAAAAGTTTGAATTTAACTTCAAAGCGATCGTATTGGCTTGAAACGATGATGTTTCAAGTTAATAAATATGTTCACAAGAAAATTCAAATCATAAACAAATAATATATATCTATATTTGAAAAAACAATATGTATATTATCAATTACTTGAAATCTCAATTTATATTTTCAAAAGTGATATGGTTTAAAAGAAATAGGTCAAAGTAAAAAAAAATACAATTAAAGTATCAAATCCCACACGATTAAATAGCAATTAAAAAAGGAAAAAGATGATATAATATTAGTATTTTAGTACTTACGCATAGTTTCACCACCGCCCATGTCACCATAAAAAGTGGCATGAGCGTCGTACCATGTGGTGTCGATCTTTTCACCGATGGGAATTCTCAAGCCCATGGTTTGGACAAAAATGGCCACAAATAAGAACCAACAAAACAAAATTTTGGAATTAGTCATCTTTTAGGAAAGAAGTTGAGAGAAAAAATGAACTTGAAAACACTGCAAGAACCAGTAACCCATGCCTATGATGATTTTATAGTGACCAATTGGAGTTAAAGATGGAAAATTACATTGATTGGTCAACCAAAGATGGAAACTCAGGAAGAGAAATTTGCATACTTTTACCATACTAATTTAACAGACAAATATATGTTTTTTTTTCCAATATTATGGGTTGTAGGACTGTGTTAGGTAGATAAGATTCAATATATGAATTTATGTTATTTCAATTCTTTTATGACGGGTTAACAAAATGTAGCTTATTACGGATTAAAACTCATAAGTTAAGGAAAAATCAAACTCGGGATAATTAAACATATACTTAACAAATATGAGTTAGACTAATGAAACTTAACTCAATCCACCAATTCTACCTAACATCCATTAAATGAAGTTCATTAGGGTGTTTGGTCCATGAGAATGAGAATGTGATGTATGAGAATGTAAAGTCTGTATTTGGTAGGCAGGAATGAGAATAAAAAAATGGTTTAATTTTTTTATTTAATTAACTTATTATATTTTTAAATTTTTTAGTAATGATGTAAAAATAAATTAAAATTTACAATAATATTTTACTTAAAAAACTACTTCATGATAAATTTAAAAAATATATATATAATTAAAATTAAAATAAACTAAATTTAATATTATTTATAGTGGGTTTATGATGCAAATAGTAATTATGGGATTGAGAAGTCTGTGAATGTGATTCTCAAACCCCCAATCAAACATCTCGGAAATGAGTCGAGTGACTTCCATTTGAATTTGAAACTATGTCGAGTATCGTTAGTTGATTTTTAAAATAAATATTTTTTATAGCAAGGAATAGATTGAAAAACAGATTTGGAGTTTATTTTGTTCGCCCTTCAGATTCTCTCTTGATTTTTTTCCCATTGTGGATACTTTTTACTCAAAATAGTAGACGTAAGATAAATATCTGTGGTGGAGATTACCTATCTTTTGACAAATATATTTGAGTTGTATGGATTTGAATCAAATATACATATGTTGGAATCATTTTTTTTATATATATTAAATTGGGAAGAGAGACTCGAAGGGAACAAATATCTAACTAATTGAATTATGCTCTTGTTTTTGTTTTTTTTTTTTGAAAGACAACTATGCTCTTGTTGGAATCAAGTTAAATCCTATCAAATGAGTTGTTTTTATAGGATAAATAGGGTGATTGATATGGATAATTTTGTAAGATTGGTTTTTTTTTTTTTTTTAAAAAAAATTAAGGCCAAAAAACACTTTTGGCAAATAGGAAGTTTATTTTCGACCTCATCCCCTTATCAAGAATATAAATAATAAAAAATGTTGTCAAAAAAAAATAGAGATAATAAGGGCCTGTTTGGTTTATGATCCAGATCCAATTTTATGGATCTGGATTCAAAGAATAAAATGGATTCAGCTTAATAGGTGTTTGGTTCACAATTCTTAAAAATTAGATTGGGATACAACTCATTTTTTAAGCTAAATTTTGGATTCTTCTTTTTTATGAATTCAAAAAATCCTATCCATTTCACCCACAAAATGAAAACACGGGATTTACTTTTAATGAAATGCAATCCCGTCAAAAATCTTTCGGAAATAACGTACGGAATCATCTCTGCCTTTCTTCTCCTCCATGGCTGAACTCTATCCTTGGCTTTCTGCTACCTCATGCTTCTTCTTCTTCTTCTTCTTCTTCTTCTTCTTCTCTGCCTCATGTTCATGGAACCCAGAAATTATAATCTCATCAAAGTGTTTTTTTGTTCTTCGATCTCTACTCTCTTTTCTCTTGTACGAAGTTCGCAAAGGACAAGCAACGATCTCTTCTCTCTGATTCTCCATTCAAGTTACCCAAACACACAGTCTTGTCTTCTTCGTTTCTTCATTGTTAGTCAATTCACGTAGATGGTTTAAGACCAGCGGACGGCGTTGTTGGAGAGGAGAAACAGATTGCTTTAATTGGATTGAGGTTTGATTATTCTTCGTCCTTTATTCTACCTTCCTACTTTTCGATTTCAAGGGTATAATTCATTCTCATTTTCAGTGGCAAGAAATTCCCAATTTGAAAGCTTGGATTACCAATTTGAAAGGTATCTTCTTTGATGTATTCTTCTGCCTCTTTCCATCCTTTTAGTTAACGATGATTACAAGGATACTAGGTTTCAACTTAAAACTTTTATGTAGTTATTGATTATAAATTATAGCTTAAAATTTGCTGAGTTTGGATGTTAAATTGTTACTGAGATTCAAAATGTATTGTGTTTGTTGAAAGCATGCCTGTCTAATGGTTTCTAAGATTGGATATTATTGATTTTTCCATTTTTTTTTCTATCAGAGTTGTAAGCTATGTCAAAAATATATGGTGAGGATTGATGTATATGATGAGAAAGGGTGTTGATCTTAATCTTTATATATATATATATATATATATATATATATGTTGAGAGTTGTGTTTTCCCTTTTCTTCCTTTCTACTAATTATTATAAAGAATGCATCAAAAGTCTATCATCTTTTTAGCAAAACTCTCGTTAATTAAATTTATATTTTGAATTACTCTTTATGTGTTTTGTCCACTGTTTTTTATTGAATTTCATAGTTCAACGCATTTTTGCTTAGCTTTAGAATAATACATAATGTGGATTAATGCTTCATAGTTCAACTCTTAGAAGTTGTTTTGGTCATTGTTTTTAGATGGACTGTTCATTGCTTTCCTCCATTAGATTTGTTCTTTCTCCAACTTAAATGGGGCTGGTAGGTACATGTTTTTAAATTGGATAGGTTAAAAGGTATGAATTGCAATCCCTTGTTTGTATGTTTTCCTTAATAAATTATTCTTGCTTTTGTATTGGTTATGCCTTAATATATTTCTATTCGAAATTCAATTCGCTTCAGCTTCTCCATTTCATATGCCTGTGATTTTTCTTCATTTTGCCAATATATAAAAAGCTACCGAATCAACCTTTTATCATAATAAAGAGTTTTTGTTTCATTAGATATTTTGACAGTCATTGCAATTTTTAATACAAAGTATCAGTTTTGGGGTTATTTTTTACCTTAAGAAGCTGTTTTTTGTCATTTACATAGTTTTGCTGCTGCTTTTCTGTCATTTTAACACTGTTTATGGTCTAAAACATGGTATAATATTTTGTTAATATTTTTGGGTCTTAAAATATATAATTTACTGCTGTTTTGAGGCTTAATTTGGATGTTTTGCTGCTGTTTTTGACAGTCATTGCAGTTTTTAATACAAAGTAGCAGTTTTGGGCTATTTTTTACCTTAAGAAGCTGTTTTTTGGTCATTTATATAGTTTTGCTGCTTTTTTTTTTGTCATTTTAACACTGTTTTATGGTCTAAAACTTGTTCAAATGTTCTGTTAATATTTTTAGGTCCTAAAATATATTATTTACTGCTGTTTTGAGGCTTAAATTGGATGTTTTGCTGCTGTTTTTTACGTCATTGCAGTTTTTTTATACTAAAATGCTATTGAAATTGTCCCCTCGGTGGATGAGCTTTTTGCAGGTTTGATTGATAAGGTGGGTGAAAATTCTATCCATTTGAATGTGAGCGAAAGAGGAACTAAAACTATGTATAGACTGAATCTTTGTGGTCCAGAGATTGCGCTTTTGTGAAGTGCTGTATGAATATGCAAGAGAAATGGGTTTTCTGAATTCATATAAATAACATGACTTGCAACAACGTATAATTTTGATGAAGGGAAATTGATGACGACGCTTTTGCAGCAATCAAGAAGGTGAACCCACAGTCAAGGACTCGTGAATTCGAGACTGAAATTAAGATGTTGTTCTTAGCTTAGGCAAAGGCCCCTTATCCACATGATTCAAAATATGTTGTCTTTGTTTCTCTTCCTAATGGTTTATTAGATTGTATATTAATGACTTTTTCAATTCTTTCTCTCGAGCTATAAGCTATTTAAAATATATATGGTAAAGATTGATACTTATGTTGAGAGTTATGTTTTCCCTATTCTTTCTCTCTTCTAATTATTATAATGCCTGCATCTATTATCACTCCTTATATAATTTATAGTTCTTTTTTTTGTAATTTTTGCTAGGAAACAAAGTCTTTTATTGACCTTGAAAGAGAGAAATATTATAATGATAAGACCATATTTTCACATAGGTATCACGTCTATTGGATTCTTGAGTGATATTTTTGGCCAGTATTTTCAATTAAAATATATATTATGTTTCAAAATATAATGTATGGAAACTACTTTAAAAAATAATAACGTAGATGGATACTTGAAATCTAAATCTTGAACCAAACACGTATTCTGATTCACAAGTTTATTTCTGAATTTCTAAATAACAAACCAAACACATATTTCAAATTTATAGATCTCAATTGTAAATTATGAATTTGTTACCAAACACAGTTCTGGATCCAAAAAATTTACAGAATGCAACTCTGAATTCATTAGAATCCACTTAATTCGAATCACATTTTCCAGATTGCGAACCAAACGGGGCCTAAAAAATCTAAAAAATCGGATTCAATTCAATCGAACTAGAAACATGTGTCTTTGAAATTGTTTATTTATAAGTTATCTAGAATCAAAATCATATTTCTATTTATATTGTTTATTTTGTATAAAGAATATGAAGAAAAAACCATATTAATTACCTATCATATCTCTCATACATTCTTTCAATCAACTGAAATACATTAACTAAAAAATATGCAAGTAAAGAAATTATAATTTAATCAACACAATAATACTTTTTATTTTGATAATATATATTCAAATAAATAATAATTAACTAATTAATTATAAAAAATCATTACTATTGAATTAAATAGTTATTATATAAGTATTCAAATTAACTATGTATTTAATAAAATTAAAAAATTATTATAAAATAAAACAATAGAGAACATTTATAATGAGGAGACAGTGAAGGTAAAAACATAAACAGGATGAGAAATTAAAAAAAATAATAATAAATAGATATAAGTCCTACATAATAAAATAAAGTATGCTATTAAATTAACTATTTATAAGTAGGGCAAAATACAAATAACACATGTGGTTTTGGTCAAATATATACACACTATAAAATTAGAAAATGAATATTTACGTTGTCAAATTTTTTTAGACATGATTTTTTTTTAATGATTTAAAATGTTATGAAATTATTGTTTCGAGATTTACATAATTTTTACTTTAAAACTTCTAAATTATCAGTAAATTAAGGAGCTTATGACTTCAATCATACCTCATATTGTCAACTTCTTTTAGTCATAATTTGTTTGTTTGAACTACAATTTGAATGATTTAAAATGTTATGAAATTATTGTTTCGATATTTATATAATGGTCACTTTAAAACTTTTAAATTATCAGTAAATTAAATGGTTTATGACTTCAATCATACTTCATTTTTTATTATGATAAATCTTTAATTTATTATTGATTTTGAAGTTTCGAAATGACCATAAGGTCATCTAAATTAGAGTTCAAACGAAAAAATTATGACTAAGAAATATTGACAACGTTAGTAAAAAATGGTTAAATTGTATGATTTTAAAATTATAAAAGTATACCTATTCATTTTCTAACCATAAAATATGTGTTTGCATTTAATAAAAAACAAAAGGGTGTTATCTACATTTTGCTACTATGAATATTGAAATTGTGTAAAATAAGAGGGACCGATTCGCTTAAAAAAAAGGAAGGGAGGACCGATTTTCTCTCCACCATTCTCTTTTCCTGGTCAGTCAACGGGTTAAAAGAAAGGAAAGGTTTAGGAAAAGTGATAATGTTACGGTTACATTGTGACTTTTTACCTCTCAATTAAATGAGGTCTGATTTCTATATAGGAAAACAGTATTATAGATGCCCATCCATCTAGAATGGGTTCCAAAAAATAACGCTCATATTGATATAAATATATCTGTTTTTTGTCTTTTTTTTTTTTTTTGATATTACATCAAATGGCAACCTTAAATCGAACATATACTGAGTTTTGGGTTGGAATTGACTTTAAACCTGAATATATATATATATATGGTATAAAACTTAGCTAAGTTTTATGATTATAATTTAGTCACATCTTTATTTAGGTTGTTTTTCAACTTTTAAATCTTCTCTTTTATCTAATAATTTTATATTTTTAAGTGGGAAAATAAAGATATCTATTTTATGGGGGAGAAGCTAAACTATTTAAAATGAAATAGCTTGAGTAATAAGATGGTGATAAATTCATCATTTTTAAATGAAATTTAAATTCACAATGGACATTAACAATAAAAAAATTTGTATTTTTTTAAAAGAACAAAGATTTGTAGCTAAACTTTATTGATATTTAATCCAATTTAATAAAATATGCTTTATTATAAAATATGTAAAACAATTATATTTTCGTACGAAGCTCAAAAAACGGTTTGTATTGTTTACAAACAATTATATAATAGATGATAATAAAGAAAAAATTCCACAACTATCCCAAGTCACATTTTGTATTGTTTACAACCCATGCTAACTTTGAATTTTAAAATGGAGTATTTGCAAATCTAACAAATTTTTTAATAATATTTATAAAAATAAAAATAAAAAAAATTATTTGTAAATATAATAAATTTTGATGGGGTTTATCAGTGATAAACATTGAATTACATAAATTTACACTAAGTTTATTACTGATAAACACATAAATCACTGATAAATATGATAAAAATTACTATATTTACAAATACTTTTTTGAGTTGATATTTTTACAATTATTGTATAAAAATCTATCACTCTATGAAATTTCTCATTCAAAATTACCTAGCCTAAATTTAGACTTATTTTATCATTTTATTCTTAAAATATAAATAACCACAAAGCTCCATCTATTCCACACACCTAGACGTATCTTTTTTTTTTCTCTCATCAAGGATGTTAAAATATAATACAATTATTGTATAAAAATCTACCACTCTATGAAATTTCTCATTCAAAATTACCTAGCCTAAATTTAGACTTATTTTATCATTTTATTCTTAAAATATAAATAACCACAAAGCTCCATCTATTCCACACACCTAGACGTATCTTTTTTTTTCTCTCATCAAGGATGTTAAAATATAATATAATTATTTGATATTTATATTTATTGTGAATAGAAAATATCTATATGCATATATGTTTTGAAAATACATGGACCATCAACTTTATGAGAGATAACATAAATATATAATCAATTCAAATATACTTAGGTTGACAAACATATAGGGTTCTATATGATAGGAACTACGAGAAAAAATATATCACAATAACAATTTATTTATTTAATCATAGTTTCATTAAGAAATAAATATGAAATGAATTCCATGCATATTTAACCCTTATAAATTTAAGGGGTGTTTGGTGGGGGGTTTGGGAAACGGAAGCCTAGAATTGTGATGTCTGAGAAAGGAAAATGTGAGTTTGTGAAGAATGTATTTGGATTGTATGGAAATGAGAATGAATAGTGAAAATAATGTGAGTATGTTAGAATGAGATGTCAAATCCATTAGTAATCTTGAGAATGTGATGTCAATGCCAAGTAAAAAGGGTGAAACAAACATGAAAATTATTTCACAAATTCAATCTCACACTCATTTTCCATTCCCAAATCCTCAAAACAAACACCCCTTAGCCTTTCGGCCAAAAAAGACTGTCCAAACTGTCAATTACTTGGCACGACGTTATCAAATTCAATCATTCTCCCATCACTAGTAGTAACTTGAAGGGGGTGTTTGTTTGTAGTGTTTGGGGATGGGGATCCAAACCCCATGGTGTTCTCATCCTCATCCTCATGTTTGTTTTGCCAATAGGGAAGGGGATTTAAACCTCATGGGGTTCTCATAGCCCCCATCCATGGGGTTTATAACCCCTCCAAAATACATGGGGTTTTCATCACCAAATGGAATAGATGAGAGATAAAGGAAGAGAAGAGAGGAGTGAGAGAGAAAATTAATTTTGTATTATAATTTTATTATTCACATCCTCATCCAAAACCAAACACAGTGATCTCGTCCCCGGGTATCTCGTCTTTATGCATCTCATCCCCACACATCTCAATCCCATGCAAACCTGGAAACAAACGCTCCCGAAGAGACAAGCTTTGTCCTAACAAAATTCCTCCAATCTGCCATTCTTGTCCCCAATTCCTCGACATCTGAAGCCAATCCATATTAGAACATTTGATCTCGACACTTACAACCTCACCAGCGCCGCCAACGTTATAAACCAAAACAAGCATCCAATAAGGAATTCATTTGAGTTCGAATTTTGCTCCGTCAAGTTTCGAGGAACGAGTTCTCCAGTAGCATACCTGAACAACTCCAGCTTTGTAATACACGCTTTTTGTGAACATTGACATGGATAAATCGAAGTGTTTTTGTAACGTCCCGTAAATTTTACGGTAAATTGTTTTATTTATTTATTTATTATTTATTTATTTATTTATTATTATTCTATTTATTATTTTATTTAATCATTTAGTTAATTATTTAATTCTTAATTACTTTAATTAACAGTATTAGTTGTTAATTAAAAATAGAATAGTTTAGTTAAATTAGTTAATTAGTTAAGAATAGGGTAGATTAGTTTAATTATTAGACCCTAATGGCAATAGTAATTTGAATGGATGAGAAAAAGGGCCCACTTGACCTTATCCAAAAAAATAGGGTTTTGAGACATGATGGGAATTTTTCAAAAAGAATTTTATATAAATTCTTTCTTCTCCTCCCTCGTTTTCAGCAGCTTCCAACCCCGTCCAGCGCCTCTCTTTTTCTTTCTCATTTTCACTCTCTTTCCTTCCTCGTTGGCCAGCCACCGTGAATGACCCTAACCCCACCGTCCCAGTCTGCTCGTGAAGCCAAAGCACCCTCCCCGTAGCTGCTCATTGAACCACTCTCAAGCTCATCGAAAATTGGTCCTAAAAGTCGCCGAAAAACGCTTAAAACGAGGGTTGTTTCTGCTCGATTTTGAGAAGTTATGGATGAGTCTTCTTCGGTTATTCTGGGAAAGGTATTTAGCTAAGTTTCCCCTTGCTTTTAACGAGTCACAAAGGCCAAAAACCTCGCCGGATTCTGGGTAAAAGTCGCCGGAAATCGCATTAAGAAAAAAGGTTGTTTCATCGTTTTTCGAGAGGTAATGTTCATAGTTCTTATCGGGTTTTCTTTCGGTTGATCGACTGAGCCCTCTACCTAAATATTATCCTTTGTTTTCACAAGCAACAGTCGCCCCTAGCCTCGCCAGAATCCGGGGGAAAAGAGAAGCAAAACGGTAGGGGAAAACTTGACGTTGGAGTCGTGTTTGTACTTTCCTTCCGAACCATTCGATCTTAGACAAGCTCCCAGTCTTTTCCACTCCGTGAACCCCCTGAAAGTCGCTGGAAAACTCGAAGACAGGTGAGCCTCGTCCCTGCCCGTTTCTTGGCTGCGTGTTGGTGATTTGGAGAAGAAACGGTTCGGATGAACCGACCAGCCGGTTCAACCGAACCGGTTCAGCAGTCTTTTTTGGTTTTTTGGCCAATTGGAGCTAATTGGGATTGGTTTTCACTATTTTGGTCTGGTTCTCTCACTGATTATTTGTAATTAATTATTTTCCAGGTGCCGGACAACTTTAGGGGCATTGTTCTTACTTAATTGATAGCCGATTCTTGATTATTGATCGTTTGCTAATCTCCAAAGGTGAGGATGAATAGAATTTTACAGTAAATTTAGAAACCAAATACTTGAACGATTTGTATGACTCGGGAGTTAAGTTAAATTGGACATAAGTGAATTAAAGCATGCTAATTTCGTGAAATCATAGGAATCGAGAGTATATAATTGATATGGGAATTTATGGATTTAAAATTCTTGGGAGTTTAAGTATGATTTATTGGATTACTTCGTTTATCGCTTAAAGAATATTTACCATGTACTCTTGGACTTTCAATTTAGTTATCGAGCTACCCTTGATTATTTTAACTCTTACTGAGACTGGGCCTCCCAGCATTGGTTATATTATGCCCTTAGGAATTGGTTACGATATCGATGCTTTCTGATTACACTGAGTTATTACTGAGACTGGGTATCCCAGCATTGGGTCTATATTATATTTATTCGATTTGCAGGATTATCGTGAATTAATTATGCATGTGTTTACGAACTTAATCATGCTACACTCTTAACCAATGGGAATCGTTCTCTTTTCCGATTACTGTTACTAATTAGTGGTTTTGAACTCGATTATCTGATAATATTATGATTCCTGCATTCCTGATTCATTACTATCACACTTTTTTGCTTGGTGATGAATAATGAGATAATGCATAGACTGCGTGTGCTTGCATTTTCTGGTATTATTCATGGTTCGGTATATGTATCATGAGGTATGCATTGACTACGTGAGCTGCATTAACGGAGGAGTTGAATAATGAGATAATATTTAGTTGTGTGAGCTAAAATTATCTGGTATTATTCATAATTGCTATGATACATATACATTATAGACTGCATTGACTACGTGAGCTTTGCATGTCATTGGTGAGATAACGGGATCGTGCATTGACTACGTGAGCTGCACCATCTGACGTTATTCACCCAGGAGGTTCTATTCTATGATGCATCGACTACGTGAGCGAGCATCGGTTCTTGATAAGAAAGTAAAGGCTTCGAGAGCTTTACTTGATATTGGAGTGAGATAATGGGATCGTGCATAGACTACGTGAGCTTGCACCATCTGGCATTATTCACATGTTTATTGTTCTATGACCTGGTTCTATGTTCTATGCTCTGGTTTTACGTATCATGCTCTATGATCTTGTTCATATTATTAGTTAAGACCTTGGAAGCTCAACCCATGTTAGGTCTTATGCGGAAAATATTAACTTATGATTACATGTCCCGATTATCTAGAATTGGGATAATGATTACTTATTGATCCTTAACCATGTTTCTTACCCCTTTATCCTCGGGAGAATTAAATAACCCTGCTCTCGGAAGTATGAATGGGTAGTTAAGAGACAGTAGGATTCGTTGGACACAAATCCGGATGGGATTTGGTGTTCTAAAGTTACTTTCTATTCAATTTATCTTCACTGGGCCCCCCGCTCATTATATTACATTTTCAGGTATGAGACGTGGTCGCGGTCGTGGCCGTGGAGCTGGTGCAGTGTGATTTGCAGATCAATGGTGATGGATGGACTTGAGTCAGTATAGTCCATGGACTTGTCTACTTGTTTATTCGTTGCAATTTCTTTCTTATGGATTTTGTGAGCTCTATGAGCAACGCTATTTATGACTTATTGTCTTTACTGGTTTTCATGGGTTTATGAACTATCACGTTTTATGTTTGAACTTAAAAAGGGAAGCGCTTGCCATTGTTGAACAATATGATTTCAGACTTGATTTGAAATTAAGTGTGGTCCTTTGATTTACAGGTTTTTAACTATTATTTACAGTCTTTCGCTTGCGTTTATTATTTAATTCTATTTAAAATAGTCGGGTCTTTACAGTTTTTGAGGTGGTGTTGCACCAAATGTCTTGAGTTTTGATGTAATTTGGTGGGCGGAAATTGGTGGCCGTGATTTTGATGGTGCCGGCTCGAGGTCTGCACCATTGAGGATCAATTACGCACATTATTTTGAAACAAGCGCCACGTGGTTTGTCATTTGTTGAATCAGTGATAGATCCAGGATTTAATCAATAACCAACCAAAAATTATAGAAATTGATCACTTTAATCACCTATCTACCAATTTTTTCTGACACATGTCAGTTTTAATCTTAACACATATTGGTTCAGTTTTAGTTTAAAAATATTATTTCATTTTAATCGGTTCAGTGTCTATGTTATCCAAAACTAGCTAAACCGAGTGGAAAACACATCTAACAAGCAATACATGCAAACGTATAATTATTAATTATAGTATTGCTAGTTATAAAATAAAAATTATATGTTTATCAATGGTATTTAATTTGTTAGAAATTAAATCAATCAATTTTAATTTATTTGATTTTTTATATTGAAAAATCATTAGATTCATATTAATAATTATATACATATAGATAATAAATAATGCTTTTTTTATGAAGCGTTTAATGATAATTACTGAAATATTATAATTTTTTTAAAATTACATATATAGTAGTTCAACTAATTATTAAAATAAACTAAATGAAGGCAAAAATCAATAAATTTATTGAAAATAATAAAATAATTGAACTAAAAAAAGGTAAAAAAAACCAATTAAGCCATTTTAAAATAATAATGAAAAATAATATTAAAAAGCTTAATAAGAAAATAAGTAAATTGTATCTACAAATATGTACCGTGATTCGAACCCGTGATCAATTGACAGCCAGGACATGGGGTTAAGGCTAGGGGTGAAAGAAAAAACCGAAAAACCGAAAACCAGAAAAATAAACCGGGCCGAAACCGTAAAAAACCCAACTGTCCCGGTTTCTATTATTCAAAAACCGAACCGAACCGAACCGGCTTCTAAAAAACAAGTAAAAATCCCATACCCCTTCCCTATTTCCCCCTAATTTTTATTTATTTGTTTTATTTTATATATTTATTTATCACTTTATTTTAATTTATATTTTATATACTATTAATCTAATTTTTTCAACTAAATTTTTGTTTATGTTTGATTTTTTGTTTGTTTTATCCTTCAATGTTGGAGATTTTTTTTAAAACTAATTGCAAATGGCCTATACTAGAAAAATCGGAAAAAACCGAAAACAGAACAGGCAAAAACCGTTCAAAACCGGGCCGGTTCCTATTATAAACCAAACCGGTCCGGTTTTTAAAATTAATTGAAAAACCGGACCGAACCGAACCGGTTTCACCCCTAGTTAAGGCAAATTCCAACGCACCAACAATCATTTTGATATTAGCATGCCACTTTTTTTATATATATTATTTATTAGTATAGGGGAGCACAATTTATTCAAATTACAAATCATATATATATATATATATATATATATATATATATATATATATATATATATATATATATTTGTCTACAAAGCCAGGGGGGCACATGCCCCTGGCCCTTATGTAGATCCGTCCCTGTGTTGAATAATGCAGTGCTTAGTGCTGTTGTTTCGAGACCGTACCCTTGCTCAAATATGTTTCTATATCCACAAGCTCCCTCTACAACCCAACAAGAAGAATAATAGTAGTTGTGATTTTAAGCTATACTCTTATAATTTAACTATTTTATCATCAATGTAAGGATAGTTCAACTGGTTAAATATTTGGTGATCTATTTTATATGTTTGAAGTTTCGAGTTTTTTTTGTTTTTTTGGTATAATATCTCTAAAAAAAGGTTATTTAATTTAAATTAAATATGCTCTGATTTCTATTTTCAAATATGATAGGTTTAGTATGTCAATATGAAACAATATTGAATTTAAGATATCTCGACATTCAATTTCAATCTCATACATAAGAGGACGTCATATTTGTAAGTTGGGTTAGTGAAATGTGAGTTGATTTTTTTAATATCATTATCTTATACTAGTAATTTAAGTAGGTTAAGAAAATATATCTCTCCGATTATGTACTCGTATTTATTCACACATCCTTCTTAAATTTATTATTCTCTAAAACATAAATTACTCAAATCTAATTTTTACAGTCTCATTCATTTACACCTTTAAATACGAAAACAAATTTTAATCCATGCTTAACAAAAACCCATATGGTCGAATAGAAGAATCAAGTTTTAGTCAACTATGATATGTCCTTTAGACATAGGCATCTAATGGTTCAATCCTTTACCTCAACATAATTAATAAAAAAAAAAAAACAGTCAAAAGTTTCAACTGGTCCACTAAAAAAAATCAAGCAGTTACAACTTGCGTCTTGCGAGAAGGGGTAGAAAGGGAAAAACAAGAAGAGAACGGGGTACGTGGGAAAGAGAATTACAGTGGAAGCTATCTTCGAACCGTTGCTTACAAACAACAGCGAGTAAGCGACAGTGATCGTGGACTCCATTTTCCACTCATTATTACAAAGGATCAATTAATCCAAATCCGATTTTCTCTCTCAGAGAAAAAAAACCCCTAAATTCCAATTTTCCCCCAAATCACAATTTCCCCGCCATTTGTTTTCCATTTCTATTTCCTCTCTTCTGTATCGTTTTTCCCTAGGGCACCAACTTCATACTTTTCCTCTGCAACAGAAATCATTCCAATTCGACCTCGATTTCCACCACTTCACGCTCTTTTCTACTCCTATCTTCATGCTCTTACTGTACGGATCATCCTCTCACCGGTTCACTAATCGATGAGTTTGCCGACCGCCTCTGGTTCCGGTCACGGCTCCGGCCAGCGTGGAATCGGATTATCCAATACTATACATTCGGAAGTTGCTCCTTGCTTGCCTTTGCCTTCGCTTCCGGTGTTTTTTGGTTCTTCCGTGCCGGAACTCAGGCTGTTTGATGAACCGAGTGGTAGTTATTCCTCTTCGAGAAATGATGTTATCGCTCAGTCTAAAAAGATCGCTGATCTACTCCGAGCAACTGATGTGTCTTACTTGTGAGTTTTCGTTCTGTTTTTCGATCGATTTTGATGTTTCGGATTTAGTAACTTGGTTAAACTAATTGAATTACTGTTTAATGCATTTGAAAATTTTCATGAGTTTCGTGTTTAGTGTGTATTGGTTGTTTATTGTTAATTTATATATCTCGCGCGTTCTTTTTTCATCAATGCAAGAAATGTTTCGGCTGTAGTCGCAGTTTGAAGTTGATGTTATTGACAGTTGAAAGATAAGGATGAATGCTGACATTTATAGGATGATAATTTCGGATTTTATCCACATATTGTTTTCAGTTACAAACTTAGAGTAGTCAGGATAAATGTGTATTTTCTGGATTCCATCTATGCCTGCTAATTTTAATCAGCAGTGATTGTTTGTGAAGTAGTATAGGAGATGAGAGATCTGCCATCATGTCCTCTTTTAATCTAGAATTTTCTTAGGCGTTATAGCTAACTACTCATGTGAGATTTACTGCTTGCCTAAAGCTGAATGCTCATATTTTGCAGACTGATGCACGCCTTGGCTCTCTCTTTATTGTTTTCAAAAACCATATCGAATCACACTTACTTCACCTTTTATAGTTACTAAACATCTGTACTGTCTGTAGCTTGAGTTGTATTTAATAAAAATTTTGTGATTTTGTTTTCATTTTTTTTATGTAATTTACAGGAATCTCAGAGATGATGCTAAGGTTATTCCAGAAGGGTCTGTGGAGCCTTTTGAACTCTATGAAGAAGTTCTTCGATATGATGCTAATGCCTTCGATTATACTGCTCCAGGTAAACAAAATCTTGAAATGCTGCTTGCCACTATTTTTACTTTTGTATTATTATATTTTGAAAGTTTGGTGTGTATGGAAAAAAGGCTATGCAACTAATGATTTTTTTTTAAAATTATTTGAAAGCATTTAAAAATCTGCAATTTTCTCTTTCATTTTAATGAATTTTTTCATTCGATTTTTTTTGATGTATTGGAGTTTTTTTAATATATAAAATAAGTCAGTTGTATGTTTTTGAACTTAGTGTCTATTGTGCTGTTCAAGTTTCTCAGGTCCTATAAAGGAGCATGTCTCTCGTGGTACAGTATCTGAGAGAAAAGTTTTTGAGCAAAGTCTACCTATTAGAAGTCAAGCTGAAAGAGATTGTAGAACAAATCAAAATATTAAGCCTGACTCTACCCCTTCTAACGTATGCAAGCATTAAGAATTCCGATTTCTTTTGTAGCACTGCTTGTGCTTTTCTAATCCAGGGATTAAAATGACAGGATACACCTACATCAACTTCTAGAAAAGTAAAAGTCAAGAAGAAAGGCAAAGATGAAACGTTGACTTTGGTCAGACCAGATTCTTCTGAGCTTCGAGGTTCTTCTATCTCTCTCTTGGGCTGATAAAAGAGTGCTACGTTCCTTTCATCTCACAAGTCCTGATTTTATTTCATTTCTTTGACTTCAAAATTATTTTGATTATTGCTAGATACCGCCCTTGCAAACTTTTGTGAGTTCTTAGAGAATTTTTGTGGCAGAGCTGAAATTTTGAGTGACGACCGTGATGAATCAGAGTGGGTGTCATTGCCTCTGTCTGATCTTAGAGCGCTTGTGAATGAACTAATGTCCATTCGTGTGAAGAAACTTCTACATTTGGTTTCTCTAGATAACCTGGTGAGGTTATTGAGGGTTCTAGATCATCAGATACATCGAGCAGAAGGGTTATCTGTTGAAGAATGTGAGCATGTGAGTTTTCTACTTGTGTTATGGTTTTGGTTGTCTTGCCATGTGCAATTTGTAATTCTGCTATTAATCTTTTCAATTGGTGTTCATTCTTGTGTGCTTGAATTGTAAATGACTTCATGTGAACTTGAAGTAACTTAGTGTTGTAATTATGTTTCCATGTTAAAGGCCATTTCCTATTGATCACGTGTGTAATTTTTAGTCTGTCATATGCAAGGATGGTTTCTTATGAAAAATAGGTAAGCGTTTTCTTGTTAAAAAAATTGCTTCTGCTTTATCTGGTTTATGCAATGTGTTACCCCCTTTTCTTGATTCAGTTTATTTTTCTTCCCATAATATTTCAGTCAGATTCGGATGCATCCGCAACTATTTTTTGTGCTTTGGAGTCCATACATGCAGCTCTTGCAGTAATGGCTTATGACCAAATGCCCAAGTTACTTTATAAAGAAGAGGTTTATTCTTAGCCTACTTGCATTAGTACCATTCCATTAATGAGTATTCCCTCAGGTGTCAGGTAGTTTGCTTATTCCAATGTCCATATTCATTGTTGATGATTGATGGTAGTTTCAATATGCCAGATCATTGAGAGAATTCTGGAATTATCCCGACATCATATTATGGATATCATGTGTGCTTTTGATCCATCGTATCGTGCTTTGCATAAAGCCAGTGAAAATGGGGTGTTTGAAGGTTAGTGACTGAAGCTATTTGGAATAGCAAGGTGGCATGATGGTTCTTTCTTGAGAAATTTGGAAGGAAGAAATTAAAAGATTTTTATTATAACTTTTTTTAATAAAGATCTTGTATGAACTTCAATTTATCTTTAGGTTTTCTATATAGGTTTATTTGACCATGGGTTAAAGCTTATTCTATCAAGTTCTTTTCCCCTCCCCCTCAACCTCATATTATACATTTTTTGATGGTAGAGTAGTGGTAGTAAGTGTTATTAGGAAAAAGAAGAAGAAAAGGCCTTGTGTTTTTGTACTATACTTTATGAAGGATGCTTTGATAATTTCCATGCACGTATTTTTTATTTTCTAGGTGATGAGGAAGAAGAACCTGATGGTGACTTTGGTTCATCAAGCAAGAAGCGCCGTGGTGCAAAGGCTTCTAAATTCAAGAAATCTGCATCCAACAAGTGTGCTTATCATATGATGTTCCTTTAACATTGAATGTTATAACTTATAATGGATTTTCAAGAATCAGAACAAGAATTACGAGTATATATTTTCTGCTTTGACAGGGTATCTGCTGCTGTAAATACTATTCTACAGAAGATGTGTACCATTCTTGGTTTACTCAAGGATTTGTTGCTGATTGAGAGATTACCAGATAGCTGTATTCTTCAATTAGTGAAAACAAGCTTTTCAACATTTTTGGTGGAAAATATTCAGCTCTTGCAACTTAAGGCAATTGGTTTAATTTGTGGGGTATCGATTTCTGCTTCTCTTTCTGCTAGAGATTTTGTGCTCCTTTTCTATGTTCTGTGTGGATGCAAATTCAATTCTTCTGTCTTATTAATCTCCTAATGCGCCGTTTGAATTGCTGCAGATTTTCTATTCGTATACACAGCATCGTAATTATTTGATAGACGAATTTGTTCAGTTGCTTTTTAAATTACCATCTGCAAAGCGAGCTCTGAGAGCTTATCACCTACCTGAAGAAGAACAACGACAAATTCAAATGATTACTGCTTTATTGATTCAGTTGGTACATTATAGTGCAAACATCCCTGAGGCTTTGAGACAAGCATCAGATAGTAATTCTATATTTGAAGTTTCAGTTGATACTAGTTGTCCTACCAAATGCCATGAAGCAGCCACAGAGGCATGCTGTCTTTTCTGGACTCGTGTTCTTCAGCGCTTTGCCAATGTGAAGACTCAGGATGCATCTGAACTAAAAGTGATGATGGAAAATATGGTTATGGATCTACTCACAACACTGAATTTACCTGAATATCCTGCATCAGCTCCTATTCTGGAGGTACTATTCCTTCAATCCCAACTTTTTAATATCATTTACACTGATCCAATGCTGAAGCATATCCATTTGCAGGTTCTTTGTGTGTTATTACTCCAAAATGCTGGCCTGAAATCTAAAGATATCTCTGCTCGTTCTATGGCCATCGACTTTCTTGGCATGATTGCTGCAAGGTTAAAGCGGGATGCTGTCCTTTGTGCCACAGACAAATTTTGGATATTACAAGAGTTGGGAAATACAGAGAGTGCTGATCAGAGTTACCCAAAAGATGCCTGTTCTATATGCTTGGATGGCCGGGTGGAAAAGTTTTTCTTTGTCTGTCAAGGTTGTCAAAGGTTGTTTCATGCTGATTGCATGGGAGTAATAGAAAATGAAGTTCCTAACCGGAGCTGGAACTGTCAGATTTGCCTCTCTAGGAAACAACTACTTGTCTTACATTCATATTGCAAATCCCAATGCAAGGATGATGGTGAGAAGAGTAGAGATCGGTCAGAGAAAGGAGCCAAAGCTGCTCAGCTTGTTACAAACATTGAAATTGTTCAGCAGCTGCTTTTGAATTACCTCCAAGAAGCTGGTTCTGTGGATGATGTACATCTTTTTGTTCGCTGGTATGTATAGTTTTTACATCTTTTTTTTGTTTTTTTTTGTTCCATACTGATATTCCATGATGTATGTGCATATTTGTGTAGGTTCTATCTGTGCCTGTGGTATAAGGATGATCCAAAATCTGAGAAGAAGTTTATTTACTATCTCTCTAGATTGAAATCATTGGCAATAGTGAGGGATGGTGGAAATATTTCTTCATTGTTGACAAGGGATTCAGTCAAGAAGATTACTCTAGCACTAGGACAAAATAATTCTTTCTCTAGAGGTTTTGATAAGATTCTTCACATGCTTCTGGTTAGTGAACTATTTTTATTGATTTGATTTATAGATGTACTACTATAACTCTGATAATGAGCTTGTCCACATCCAGGCAAGTTTAAGGGAAAATTCTCCAGTTATAAGAGCGAAGGCTTTACGAGCGGTGATGCTCTTCCCCCCCTTTTTTCTCAATTTACATCTGTTTTTTATCATTTTAATCATGTATTGTATTTTAAACTGTACCTATGTTTATTTGATTTAAATGAGCAGGTCAGTATAATAGTTGAAGCTGATCCAGAGGTTTTGGGTGACAAGCGTGTGCAATTGGCTGTAGAAGGAAGGTTTTGTGACTCTGCAATATCTGTCAGAGAAGCAGCTTTGGAACTTGTTGGTAGACATATTGCCTCCCATCCTGATGTTGGTTTCAAGGTCTGCTTAAATGCATGTTCTTATTCTCATTTTGTTTTGTTTATTAACTATTATTAATTTGTCGTTCCTTTTTCTCCCAATATTTTGCTTGTTTTGTAGTATTTTGAAAAGATTGCTGAGAGAACCAAAGATACTGGAGTTAGTGTTAGAAAACGAGCCATCAAGATCATTCGAGATATGTGCACATCAAATGCTGATTTCTCCGAATTTACGAGGGCATGCATAGAGATCATCTCTCGAGTCAGTGATGATGAATCAAGTATTCAGGTATGTCTTAATTGAGCGCTTTTCATCATTGACTGCTCTATTTAAATTTAATTATGTATTCTTAGTTATCGCTATTGTGCTATATGTCTATATTAGTTTTTATTACCAGCAATGAACTAATACCTTGAATTTTTCCCATTTTGCAATTACTTTTATAAGGTAAGTCATTTGTTTCATGGCATTGATGGTCGATGAGAGACTTAATTCTTCCAAAATTTTCTTCCCTTTGAATCAAATACAAATACAATAATTCAATATTTTTCTTATATTCCTATAAAAAAAAATCTCTTATCTGAACAGTTTTTTTGGTTTAAGGCTCAAGTAATGTTATTCTATATTTCAAAGTTAATTTTAATTCATTGTTCCTCTTAACATTTTAATCAATACCTCCAGTTCCTCTTAACATTTTAATCAATACCTCCATATTGATTTTTTCATACCATTTTGTGAATGTACTTTATACACTTCAAGGTATTTGACTTTACATCTACTGCATTGATCCACAAAGAACTACTACTACTACTAAAGGGGGAAGATGCTGAGGCCCGAAAGATCTATGAATTAATTGCATGTTCGAATCTGACATTTTTAAAAAATTTATGTTGCATAGGATCTTGTTTGCAAGACCTTTTATGAGTTCTGGTTTGAGGAGCCTTCTGGTTCAGAAACTCAGTTCTTTGGAGATGGTAGCTCTGTTCCATTAGAGGTAGCCAAGAAAACTGAGCAAATTGTTGAAATATTGAGGAAAATGCCAAATCATCAACTTCTTGTGACTATTATTAAGCGGAACTTAGCCCTTGATTTTTTTCCACAATCAACTAAGGCTGTTAGTATCAATCCCGTCTCCCTTACATCAGTTCGCAAGCGATGTGAATTGATGTGCAAGTGCTTACTGGAAAGGATATTGCAGGTAACTGTTGCT
Source organism: Gynostemma pentaphyllum (assembly GCA_028015215.1). NCBI lineage: Eukaryota > Viridiplantae > Streptophyta > Magnoliopsida > Cucurbitales > Cucurbitaceae > Gynostemma > Gynostemma pentaphyllum. The sequence goes on along the minus strand of CM051349.1, from coordinate 43,673,511 downwards.
TCCCACGTGTTCAATTGTCAATTTTTTAATGGTTTTGATTAAGGATTTAATCGTGGATAAGTTGCTTCTCAGATAGAGGAGATGAGTACTGTGGAAATAGAAGTACCTGCGCTTCCATATGTACTGGTCTTGCATGCATTTTGTGTTGTGGATCCAATGCTCTGCGCACCCACCTCCAACCCATCCCAGTTTGTGGTTACTCTTCAACCTTACCTCAAGAGCCAGGTCATCCTCTGTTCATTTCATTAGGACATAAACTCCTTTTTTTTGTGTAAGAGATATTTTCATTGATATGTGAAAAGATTAAAACAAAAAAAACCAAGGATTTCAAGAAATTCCTCCAATTGGGGGCAACCAAAGGACAATAATTAATAAAAGTGATTAGTGGTGATCAGAGTTGGCTATGCCCCTACTACATACAGAGCTGTTGTGAGTTTAATGGCTTTACATGTATTGTGCTTGGCCTTCATGTTTATTAAGTTTGATGAAACAAATGTCCATAATTGTTTTTATGTACCGATCTCCTTTAACGCAGAAAATTAAGAAAATTATGATGGTGTATAAACATTCAACGGCCAGTCAAATATAATTTAATGGTGTGAAATAATTTATTTATCATTATCATGTAGGGTGCTGATGATTGGCCTTTTAACTTTCTCCTTAAAGTCTGAAGTATATCACTTGGTGTATGCGTATATGCCTAGATTGGTTTCTGGTATTTAGTTTTTGTAGTTGTAATTTCTCATCTTTAAATGAAATTTCTTTGCGTAGTAGTAAAAAAAGAATTGATTGTTTAACTTTAACTCTGGTCCTTTGTGATTTGTGTAAGAATAATGAGTTGATTTAGCCTTTTTTCCCTTCCATTTCTCTCTCTAAATTATCTGCATATGATAACATTCAAGTTTGTGATGCAAACATCAAATCTTAAGTCCTTGTATTTCTTATGCAAACCACATTTTGTTGCACCTTTGTTTATGTGGTGTGAATTCTCAAGAAAATATGGGTTTCTCGCTCCTTAACTTGCTCTTCAAATTGTTGTTAGGTTGATAATCGAGTGGTTGCTCAATTACTCGAGAGTATCATATTCATAATTGATTCGGTTTTGCCCCTACTTCGGAAGTTACCTCCAAGTGTTGTTGAAGATCTAGAACAAGACTTGAAACACATGATTGTGCGGCATTCCTTCTTGACAGTTGTACATGCTTGCATCAAGTATTTTTGTTTTAACCTTCATTCTCTTATTATTTGAAATATTTTGGCTAAAAAAGAAATTTGAAGTTTCTTACCTTGTTCACAATTGGACATTGTAGTTTGAACTTCATCTGTAATCTCAGATTTTCTCTCGGGGGTAATTTTTTTCCCTTCTATTCACAGGTGCCTTTGTTCCCTGAGTAAGGTAGCAGGGAAAGGTGTTTCTGTCATCGACTATCTTATTCAAGTTTTTTTTAAACGTCTGGATTCTCAAGGAGTTGATAACAAACAGGTTATTTCTAGCCTCTGTCTAAATTATTTTGTCCTATGTTTATTGAGTGCAACAATGAAAATTGTGTAGTTGTAGAGAGGGTTTGGCGTCGTCAATTTTGTTTACAACTTACAATGTATCCTAGGGACAATATTGTTGATTTGAAATTAATTAAGAAGTTTATGGTCAAAGCTGTGTTGGAATATTTGGCTTGAACACAATAGGGGATTTTTTTTGGATCAATAGAAGTATTGGATAGTACAGACATATGGGATATCAGTGTTCTTAATGCCTCCGTGTGGAGTGCAAATTGTACATCTTTTTGTGACCACTCTTCCTCTACTATAGCTGCTAATTGGAATGCTTTTTATAATTTCCCTTTGGCCTTTTGCCTTTTCATCTCTCACTGAAAAGTGCGTTTAAAATAATAATAATTAAGAAGTCAACTTAAATATTAAATTTAAGCATCTTATGAGTATTTGACGAATTCTTCTTAAATTTAATATTTATTGCTTGCCAATTTATTCTAAATAGATGCATATGACATGCAATGCAAGCGACCCTCATTCTAGCCGTTATTGTTAATGGATTATATAAACTTTAGAAAAGTTCTTAATTTCATCTCTAAAGAACAAGATAGACAAATGAATAAAAAATGCTTTCCACTTGAATTAAAACTTTTATTGGAATTGTTTGTTGAAAGGGTAAAGGATAAAGTCCCAACAAAATATAGCTTTTTGGATGTTTAATGCTTCATATATTAAATGCTTTTTAGCAAAATTTATTGTTTGATAGGTGAGTTTGGCTAACCTAGATTTGTTTAGTTTTGGTTGGGTTTGCGTAGCTTGGGTTTGGATGTGCAAGGAAATGAGTTTCAGAAGTTTGGGTTTGTGTAGCCTATGTTTGGGTGGTAAGTTTGGGGTTGGGTTCGAACTTTGTCTTCTCTTCTCAACTCTTTTTGGTGCTATATGTCATTTCTATACCACTATTTGAATCCTTTGCTTTGGAATTGGGAATGAGTGGTATGAAGTTGTTTGATACAATCCTTATTAAAAAAAGTTGTTTGATACAAGGGTATTATATATATTTGCTTTATGTTGATTTCAGCTAGTAGGACGTTCACTTTTCTGTCTTGGATTACTTATTCGCTATGGGAGTCCATTGTCAAGCAATTCCAGCAGCAATAACATTAATGTTGTGGAAAGCCTTAGCTTGTTGAAGAAGTATCTGCAGACTCAGGATTTGGTTATTGGGGTTAGAGCACTGCAGGTATACTGTCTCGTAATATTCTTTTATCGTATTATTTTATATATTCGTATTTTGAGGTGAACTGAAACTATATACATTTGTAGGCTTTGGGATTTGTTCTAATTGCCAGGCCTGAATATATGCTGGAAGAAGATGTTGGGAAAATTTTGGAGGTGTCTTTGTCTTCTGATTCTGATGCTCGTGTTAAGGTGAGTGAATTCTCTTTACTTTTTTAATGCTCTATTACTAGCTTGTCTAAGATCATTTTGTTGGCAGATGCAAGCATTGCAAAATATGTTTGATTACCTTCTTGATGCGGAAAGTCAAATGGGAATAGATCAAGCAGGTGATGAAGTTGTTCATGGTGCTGTGGAAGGTGGGCAAAGTGTACCAGTTGCTGCAGGTGCCGGAGATACCAACATTTGTGGTGGTATAGTTCAATTGTATTGGGATTTGATTCTGGGGAGGAGTTTGGATTTGAATGGCCATGTCCGTCAATCTGCCCTGAAGGTAAGAACTTGGCTGCATATTCTTGTTCTGGATTACAACTTGAGTTACCATACAGCAGTGAGTGATGAATTTGTCTTGATATGGATATTTGATAAAAATGTCTTGATTATTTCCAGTTAGAGTATTTTGAATACTCCTGGGTTCCACTGTGTGTTGACTTCCCAAGTCTGCTGGCTACTACTACTACTTCCAACTTGATTTTTTTGTTTAGTTTAGTGTTTTTTTTTTGTTATTTTCACTATGTACAGATTGTGGAAGTGGTGCTTCGCCAAGGTCTTGTTCATCCTATTACTTGTGTTCCATTTCTTATTGCCCTGGAAACAGACCCCAATGAGGTGAACGCAAAGCTGGCTCACCACTTACTGATGAATATGAATGAGAAGTATTTTCCTCTAAACTTGACTTTTTGGTTAGTCAAATCACCTATGCAACATAACTAAAGCATTGGTTTGCAGGTATCCGACATTTTTTGAAAGCCGTCTCGGGGATGGTCTTCAAATGTCATTTATTTTCATCCAGACTATTAGCGGTAATGAAATTGCAAATCAAAAAATCCAATTCAAGTCCTCAGGAAATTTGAAAGGGAGATCTGATGGAAGCTCATTGACTCAAGCAAGACTTGGAATTTCTCGAATTTACAAGCTTATACGTGGAAACCGAGTTTCAAGGAACAACTTTATGTCCTCCATTGTGCGGAAGTTTGATGGTCCACGCATGAATGGCTCAGTAATATCTTTCCTCACGTGAGTTCTGTTTTGAGGGCAGATATATTTTTCCCCTCCCTTTGTATGCCATCTTGGTTTAAATGGCTTTAATTGTTTCTCACCATGTTCCTCAGGTACTGTGCCGAAGTACTTGCATTGCTTCCATTTACATTTCCTGACGAGCCCTTGTATTTGATTCATGCTATTAATCGAATTATTCAAGTAAGAGGTGGGGCACTTCAAGAAGAGATTAAAGCATTGGGCACACATGTGTTACAACGGAATACCCCAGGTATTCCTCATGAAAATGGAATGGTTCAACCTCAAGATGCTGCTTCTCTATTTTTTGACAAGATGATTTCATCAGATATGAATGGGACAGTCAGCCTTGATCAATCATACCCTTTACGTGACTTTACATTAATGGATTTGAATCAGCAAGTCCCTCCTGAAGCTCATCATGAATTGAATAATAATACAACATTAGAGGGAAAACCCCATAGCATGAGTTCTGATGATTTTTACAGAATCTCAGAAGATGATCTTCAGAAAATTCAGGTAACTCTAAGCTTCTTTAATCAAGAAACTTATGCCCTCGGAAGTTTAATAGGCTGTTATACGTCTTGTTTGCATCTTTGGTGGTATATACTAAAAGGATTGATATAATTACTTTTATAGTTGGCCAGTTACTTCTTTCCGTTCATTTTAATTGTTTATAATTTGTCCGTTACCATTGCAGGCGATGAGTTTGGCAGCTATTGCACTGCAACTTCTTTTGAAGCTAAAGAGGCATCTAAAAATTGTCTATAGCCTTAATGACGCCCGATGCCAGGTATATGTTTGTCAATAATAAATCAGTATTCTTGCACAAAGAGATTCTACTACACGAACAACTACTATTGCCTTATATTATTATTTAACAAGTTTGTTTTTTCAAATTAGGCTTTCAATCCAAGTGAACCACCCAAACCTGGAGATATTCTCTCTAAGCAGAATGTTGCATTTGAAATTGGTGAAACATGCTCCGTTTTGCCCACAACTTATCAGGAGTTTATGCAAATATATCAAGTAGGGTTCAACTCATCCTCAAAACCCCCTTGCTTCCTGAATTTAATTTTTCCACGGTTGAATGATTCTTCTCTCATTTTGTGATAATTGCACAGGATTTCAAGAATGCTCTTAGGGACGATGCATTTGATTATTCCACTTACACTGCAAACATTAAAAGAAAGCGTCCCACACCAAGGAAAGGAAGGAAATCTATGACTGGTGGGGGGGATGATGACGATGAAGACGAAGATTATACTGGTGGAGTCAGGAGGTCAAGTAACATTGGCCGGAGAACTAGTTATAACAGAGGAAATAGGCAACGATAATAGGCTGTAAGTATATGGTAATTCATAGTTAGGTTAACTTGTACATTAACCAAGAAAAATAAGATAGAGATAGGATAGAATGACAAGGAAAAGTTTAGAAATCTGGAAACAGGCTAATGGAAAAGTTGGGGAAGGGTTTGGAGTATTTCTGGCTCCCCCATGAGCAGTTTTTTCTTTTAGCTGTTTCCATCTTGTAATTGTTTTTGGCAATTTATTGGTTGCATTCTTTTTGTTAACGAAATCCAGCTTCATTAAATTTGTTCCCGGTTATCGGTAGATTCCATATTTTTTGTAGGCAATTTGTTATCAAGTCAAATGCATGGCATATGGTAATGCCCAGTTGTAAATTTTTGCGAATGATGCCATTGGAGGTGCTGTAAAGTTTATAACTTTTTCATATATTCTAATTCTTAACCCCCTTTTGTTTGCTCAAATTCAATTAAATTGAATTTTAATGTATCTTTTCGTATTACAATCCTCTCACACATTGTAAAGTTTCTCATTTTCAATGGCTAATTTTTTGAAGAGTAAGTGAGCGATTAATCGCCACTTTTCCACATTTGACAGATTAAAGAATCAAATCTAATTCAGTTAACAAAATCGTCTTTATTAAGGATAAAAAGTACACAAACTTGCCGAATACTGCGTAAAATCTAATATAACAAAGTGAACCTAGGAAAAATGAGAAAGGGCAACGGATTGAAAGGTCGTACTCATGAAGAAGATAATCAAGGTACGATGACAAAAAGAGGCTGCACGTAAAAGGAATTTGAAGTTAAGACCAAATATAAAGGAATAAAAAGAAGAAAGGGTCCGTATCGGTGTTAATGTGAAAGAAATTACCGTGTCTACGCTAACTGGTTTCCCGTCTTCAGCCACTATTTCAGTTAATGTTCCAGATTGATCAGCCTGAGAATTATAAAAAAAAAAAGTAAAGTTTCAGGGTGGCGAAAAAAGGGGATACTGAAATTTACAAGTTAAGAGAAGATTGGGGGTACAAACCTCAATCTCATTCATTAACTTCATGGCTTCAATGATGCATATGACTTGTCCTTTCTGTACTTTGTCACCGACCTAAAAAATTAAATGGTGATGTTTCATTTCCTTGGAGAAAAAAATATTTAAGATAAAGAGTTAAATATATGATGAAAGTTAAAATTTTCAAATTCTCAAGTTACCTTAACAAATGGGGGTTCTCCGGGGGCAGGGCTTCGATAAAATGTTCCAGCCATGGGGCATTTTAAAGGTGGATGAGAACTACTTGGTTTTGTAGGGGCAGGTAAGGCAAGGGCTGATGCAGGAGGGCTTGATGGAGCAGGAGGTGCGGGGGCTGGTGGCGGTGGAGATGCATACATGGTATGTGCTTGAGGTGGTGGCAGCATTCCGTATGGAGTTGCAGGTGCAGGTGGTGGCTGTAAAGCTTCTTTTTTTCGAATTGTGATTTCACAATCCTGCTGCTTGAGTTGTAGTTCCATTATATCTCTTGAATCAACAAGTCTGCAAATGAAAACTTCTATCAAATTCAATGACAAAAATATTGCAGTGCAAGTTGCCTCAACCTGCACATGTTAATTTCTTTCTTAAATATGAAATATAGTAACCTACTTGATAAGGTCTGAAACTTGGCTCATGAAGGTTGAAATTGATGACTCGTCTGGAGGAGAAATTTTATCAGCAGAGTCAACTTTCCCTTCCGACAGCGCTTTCTCGGGTGCGGAGACAAGCACAGGTGCAGAATTTGAAGATTTTCCAACAGCCACCTAGGATTAGAAAAATGCATTAAGGATGAGATTATTTGAAAGTAGAACTTAAAAGCTTGTAACCTACTTACCTCATTTAGAGCATGCACAGTTAAACCTGAAAAAGTCTTCCTGTTTGGCACCTGAGAAAGACAAAGGAATAACTTGTAGACACCGTGAATAAAAACAATAGCCGCAATATTAACATCTAAAACAGCCATCAGTCTTCAAGAAGCAAATGAATATATGTCACCTTTCACAGACTCCGTTAACATTTATAGTTGAGAAGATCAATTGATGACAACAAATCTAGGAACATTTCTTGATACATTTTACACGAGAACAATAACCCATCACAATATTACTCCGTCATTCGACTTTAAAAGATCCTCTGTATTATTAACTAATTGAATTTCTATTCCAATTAAACAGAACAAAAAAAATTCATTCAAGGCAATAGGTTACATTGTGAACCCTCTTCATTATATGAATGAAGAGAATTAGATGAACTGCTGACAGAATAATGCATCAAATGTGTATATATCAAATCAAACACAGAACTTAACTTCAAAATAAACATTTTTTTTCCTTCGTTCTTCTTTAAACAATAATTTCTTTCTTTACGATAATTTTTTGATAGGAAACTGAATAAATTGAACATATTCATCTTGTGTAAGGCATTCCATAAACGCAAGAAAGGTTAAACAAACTCATAGTTTGGTTACCTAACCTTTTGACTAATCAAGAAAGAAAGACAAATATTAAAAAGCTCCATGTTTTCATCGAAGATCCGGAAAAAAAAAATCGTCGAAAATAACGACAAAGAAAAACCCAAGATGATTAAAAACAAAAGTACCACAGTTCAAACATTTTTTTAACAAAGTTACTTTCCATTAAGAGTTTTCGATAAATCAATAAATAAAGCTTGTGAATTGTGATAAAGATAAATGCATAATGCATCAATCATACATAAATAATAAGAAACTCAAAGCTCAAAATATCTATCTGAATTCCACAACCAGAATAACATCCACCAATTGCATTAAAAATAATTGTAAAGAGATTATAAAATTGGAATCCCATTGAAAATAGAATATGAAAATGTGGTTAAAATGAGGAATATGTAACAAACCTCAAGAGAAGATCCAGCTGAAAAAGAATCTTTCAGGTTAAATCCGAGACGATTGAGCGAAGGAGACTGCTTAAGGTGATTTTGATGCAAATTTTTTTGCGCAGTCGATCTGAAACCAGCAAGCGTGGAAATCTTGGGACATGGAATTGTAAAGGAAGCCATTTGAGACAAACCCAGAAGCTAAAATGAGCTTTAAATACAGAAATCTTTGAAATTGATCTGTATAAACTGATTCAAAGAGGACTGGATGAAAGAAAGGAGTGGGGTTTTTTTTTTATAATTTTATAATTTTTTTTTATTATTCAAAGTATTGGGTATTTGATCTGAATGATATAGAGGGAAAGGGAAATGGAGAAAATGAGAAAGAAATAAAAATGGCGATGAGATCGAAAAGAAAAGAGCGGGGGAGGCGAGGAGAGGAGAAAGGGGAGTTTTGAGGTGGGAATGGTTAAGGAAAGAAAGAAAGAAAGAAAGAGATTTTGAGGTTCGATAATCACAATGCAATGTGATGCGACCATCAAATCAACATCACCGTTTAAAGTTTTTAACTAAACCCAACAAAACACACATGCAGCTTACTTACACTCATAACTCATCTGGCAGCAAAACACAAGGCTTTCCTTTTCCCCCTCTCATAACATAACATGAGTGCAAAAAAAAAAATAATAGACATTAACCTAGTATAAACTCTGATATAGTATATATTAAATCAATATGAGAATAAATATATCTCTACTTTTTTTTTTATGAGATCGAACATCTCAGTTTCTGCTCCTCTAATTTAATATAATATCTTATAAAAACTAATATTTTAATTTTATGCATTTAAATTTTAACTTTGATGAGTTATTCAATTTATACCTTCATTAAAACAAAACAATAAAAGTATCTAAAACCAACTGATAAATTAAATAATATTAGACTAATAAAATATCTCTAATTTAATAATAAAAATGTATGATCTCGACCATAAAAATACATTAAACCTCAATTTTAAAATAAAGCAATCAAATTAAAACCCGATTTAAAAACTGTCCAATCAAACAATAAAAGATGTTCACACAGATATAAAAAATAATACTTACGAAAATCACTTCATCAAGCTATTAAAATGCTAACATCTAACTCTTTATTTTAAAAAAATAATTTTTAATATTTTTTTAAGACAAGAGGGTATAGTTAAAAACCGTAATTCGAAATTTTAAGATATAAATTAACAAATATAAATTCCGTATAAATTAAACTTGAAAAAAAAAAACACTTTCACGAATGGCCCCCACAAAACCATAATCTCTCTCCCTCTTGATGGAAGAAAATGGAAGGACCGCATAGTTGTTCTAAATAAATTATTCATAATGATTACCGATATCTTTGGTGCTTTTGTAGTTACTGACTCTTTTTGATGACATGAACGAGAGATCTCTTCTATATTTGTCATGTTTTAAATCATGGAAATGGATAAAGAATTCACTAAATATGAATACATACTTAACTTAAGAATATCATCTTCATGATTATAAATTTGATTATTCCTTCAAAGAGAGAAGGTAGAAATTAAAACTTGAAAGTGGGATATAACATATTCATTATACACAAGATTGTAAAGATTCAAATCATCATTGTCCTTAAATTTAATACTAAAAATACCTAATATAAAATAAATAGCAATAATATGTGCCTTTTCTTTTCAATATTAAAAAATACCTGAACTAATTTTTTAGTGCATGTTTAGAATAACTTTTATGAAGGTCGAAAAGATTTTTAAGCCAAAAATACTGTCTTTTAGTCTAAAAAAAAAAATCTAGATCCACCTAAAAGTTATTCTAAACAGACCCTTAGTCTTTTAAGTAGGTAAAAAAATCTGTCTAACTATGCAGAATGAAAATCTCAGCGTAAATATCAAAGATTGGGGATATTCCAGTGACATAGTAAATACCCACACTTGGAACAAAGATGCTACATACTTGTTTTCATTAATATGAAATGTTACAAGTACTGGCCAAAAACAAAAACAAATAATTAATCCGCCCCAAAATGCCTTTCCAAGGGCATTTAATTGCATAAAAGGGAAAATTATTTAGGGTGAATACCGCCCGTGAAAGTGAACAAAAATAACACAGAATGGAAATCGACTAATAACGGTTCCAGTACGTTCTGCGTCTGAACCAGTTGTAGTCAGGCAAACCTTGGATCGGGCCCAATGCAGCAATTGCGACATCCTGCAAAAATCAAGTAATTTAAGATCGATGATTGAAACAGGGGGAAACATCATTTGGAAAGATGTTTCCTTTATACTCTATATAACATTCAGTAATTACCCTGTCATAAATAAATCGGTTAGCAACTCGTTTTACGGTACTTGCATCAACTGCATCGATTCTTGCAAACAATTCAGCAAATGGGATTCTACGACCATATGTAAGCAACTGCAATCCAATGAAATATGAGATTAATAAGATTATTTTTCACCAGCAACAAGTAATCAAGTGTATCACAAATAAGACTCTATGCATCAGCCAGAAGACCACTTCCGAAATTTATGTCTGAGTAAAGAGGAAATGAGGCTATGCAACTCAGACTTGGAACTCATCTCAGATAAGTCCTCAGCAACTAAGGTTCATCATCATATATAGTAAACCTCGTCTATATGATTTGTTTTTTCTCCCTAATATATTTCAGCTACGAAGCCAATTCTAAGTTATTTCTAATCAAGGATTGATGCACATATGTTTCTTGTTTATTAAAATAATGGCAAGGAGTACCACCTGACGCCCTATATCTTCGGCTACTGGGCTCGTTCCATCTATGTGGAGCAATAGAGAAGATTTCAACTGCAAATCCCAACAAAATGAATTAGTATGTCAATGGTATATACATAAGAATATGGGATCAGACTGCCACATGTCAGTTTGATTGAGAAACATGAAGATATATATATAAATGAATGATGCAGAACCCAATCAGCATCGGAGTGTAAAGTCCCATCACAAGTTCAAATTTAAAACTCTTAATAGCTCAATAATATATAAAACGAGTAAGTAGAGCATGTAATTCCTATTTAAATAAAGCACAGTTGTTACCACCTAGATGGAGCATGAGTCATAAAGTTACTTATATGAAAAATATGGTAGAATCTGAAGTACTATACACTGTAATTTATTTTTGGATAAGAAACAATTTCACTGATTAATGAAATGTACACTGTAACCCTAACCCCTTTATTACTGTGGTATTACTCTGTGGTTCCCTTGAAAACCCTTGGTAATTTTATAACATATATATTAACTGGGGCCAAGACTTAGTTATTACTGTTATTTTTTAAACCCTAAACTCGTAATTGTTATTTGATGTTGGCCAAGGGTCCGTTTGTTATAACTTCTCCTAAAAATGTTTTGAGTTAAACATTTTAAAAGAAATACTAATTACGAGTTTCATCTAAAAACACTTGAGAGAAGTATTTTAAGTGAAATACTTGTTTATGAACATTTTTGGAATAATCACAAATCAAGTATTTTCTCCAAAAACACTTTATAGTATATTCAAGTGTTTTTAGATGAAACACTTAATTAATATTTATGCTACAACATTTCACTCAAAACACTTTTAGGGAAATTTGTACCAGATGGACCCTAACTGTTAGTGCTAGACAATAACAGTCTCGCTGTTACGCCTATCTGCCAATTCCCGCAAAACTGTTATACATCATCAGTTAATAAAAAAGAGAGATCCCGCTTAATTTCAGAAAAGCACGAGATAGTGTTTTAATTCTATGTAATATCAGAAAAAGCTCATCAATAAAAATAGAAAATTATTTTCAAAAATAAAAAATAGAAAGTAGAAACACAGTCCTTATCTGTACTCTAAAATAAGACAAATAGAGGGATCCAAGGTGTTTTTGTAAATATCATTGTGAGCATTGGGATGATATAGTTTTTGTGGCTTCCATTTTGGGGGCATTAGTTCTGTATAATTTTTTTAATTTTTCCTCCACGAGACTCCACTATTTCTTCCAATTTGAGTGTCTTTATTTTAACTCCATGCAAGTCTAATTTATTTCTTATCAATAATCAATAAAAATGAGGAAAGACCAAATACCTGATTGCGAGCCCGTAAAACTTCAGCTTCTGAAACCCGATAAGCTAACTTGGTTATCTCGTACATTATTGCATAGGCTAGATCATCTAAGCAGTCCGGCTGAAAGCATGGACATAATATAATGCTCAGTAAATTCATCTAAGAAATCAAAGTGCTATTTTTCATTGAGAAAAAACTGCTTATGTTTTCTCAAAGCTAACCACGAATCACACAAAGCCATGGACAAATTTGCCGAAATCAAAAGTTCATATAACAAAAAGGGAGAAAAAATAAACTTTGTGATAATAGCTCTCAAAGAATCCTCAAACTCAATAGAATAAAACTTTAACCTCACCAATCTTCGTCCTCCACTTATTAGCAATAAAAAATCTGTAATTCTCTTCATTCCAATTATCTCAAAATTTCTATGACCAAATCTTAATCCACCCCCAAACCACACAACAAACACAAATAAAAAAAATCCCCTCAAAGAATCGATTCAAGTGATGATATCTTCCACTGAAGTAGGTGTTCCACAGAAGAGGGAGGGAAACACCCACTTCAGTGTAAAAAATCATCCTCAATGTTTTTTTTTTTAATAAGAGACATTTCATTGATAAATGAAAAGAGGAAGTACAAAAACCGCTCCCCAGGATTACAAAAAATTCCTCCAATTGGGGGCTACAAGCGACGGAGAGTAATTACAAAAGGCGAATTAGCCCGACCACATAGAGCTAATTCAGAGATCAGTCAAAAGCATCTAGCATTTTGTCCTCATTAAGGAAATCTTGGGAAAACAAATGGTTTAGAAATGCACATAAAAACTAAGATGAATTTAATAAAACATAATTCAAACGGGCCGATATGAAACCACAGGAAATTTCCTGCAGCATGGCAGGTCAAAAGTTCTATCAACCCATGGAAAACGAGCATTTAAAAATGTATCATCCATGTTTATTAGGAAAGAATGTGTATTGTCTGAGTAAACAAAGGCAAGAGATGGATATGTAAGCCACCAAGACTCATTAATGGAGTACAAGAATAATAAACATGATATCTCATAAAATCGGTATTAACATCTTCAAAAATCACCTTTGCAATAGCATAGACTCCAAACAGACCAGTGTCCTTGTAATTGGTGTTAAAAGCCATCATACTCTCAGCCACTTCATTGATGGCAACTCTTTGAACCAACTCGGAACTGAAAATAGTTTTAAAAAGTAAAAGATAATTACAAATGATGGAAATAATTGTTAAAGGGAAGTTTAAGAAGCGAGAGGTTGTAGAGGACGAAGGGAGGAAGGAAAAAGATTACCCCATATGCTTTCCACCTCCAGCACTTTTATTCCAAGAACCAAGCAGAGCCTGCATGACCATTAGAGCAATGGAATCCGGATCTGTCCAGGATGCTCCACTAAAAGCGACAGCAAATTGAGCCAAAGGAACATCATCATCAATTATCCTAACCTGTTTATTTAGATGATGAAAAAATTTAGGTAAATGAAGTTCTCAATAGCGCACAGTGCAAGGCAGATCAAGTATACTTTTTTTCCAAATAAAAGGCAGATCAATTATACTTTCACACCTCAGAACCAGTAAAAATTGCCGGCTCCTTTGCAACCAACTGAGAAGCTGTGGTCGGTTCTGCTGACAACTTTGTGAATAATTTCTTAACTTGTTCAACAAACTCCTCGTGCTTAACAGCTCCTGCAGCAGCAATAACCTAAAAGAAACAATGGCAATGTATAATTGACAGAAATTTCACGATTAGGTCTGGAGGTCTGATTGGGGATTCATGGGGAATTGGGAAAACAGTACAAAAATTATCATTCAGCAGGACAATAAAAAAAAGATAAAAAATATTATCCTCTGATGGGAAGTTTATGAAATATCAAAATCAGTGTATACATTGTGTCGGAGACTCAGAAATAACTAAAAGATAAGTACTTTTTTATACCATTCTTGGCGCAGTGTAATGCGTTTGGATATAATTTTGAAGGTGATCCTTGGTAATTGTTTTAATATTATGAGCTGGACCAAGAATCGTTCTTCCAAGAGGAGTATATTGGAATGCAGTCGCATGCAAGTGATCGAAAATGACTTCTTCTGTTTGCCCTTCAACCTATACAGTTCCATAATATTAAATTGTATGTCATAATATGAATATAAAAATACGTAAGCATTAGACTAATTGCACAATCAATAGTAAATAGGCTCTTTTGATTCAAATAACTAAATAGTGAATTCCAGGATTCAAAAGACACTCTTTGTATTTTAAGAAAAATAGCATAGGACACGGATTGAGTGCTTCCGCACAAAAGGCAATAGATTAAATATGCAATTCCAATAATATATAAAATGAATAAATAATTTAATTTAGAAATCCGAATAAGAATCGACTATGCGTACATTTCGATTAAATATGCAAAATCAAACAAAAGGCAATAGATTCATACCTCCTCCATTTCTCTCAAAATCACATCCCGCTCGCGACTTATTCGATTCTCGTCGAACTTTGAATTCTGCAAAATATCAGCTAGAATATCAAGTGCCTTGGGAACATCCTTGTCCAAGACTTTGGCATAATAGGTCGTCTGCTCCCTTGACGTGTAAGCATTCAGGTGCCCACCCATGTTCTCGATCTCCTCCTCGAGCTGCCTAGACGTCCTTTTCTCAGTTCCCTTAAAAATCATATGCTCGAGGAAATGAGCAGTGCCATTGGTCTCCTCCGTCTCAAACCTGGATCCTGCATCGATCCATACTCCAACTGTGGCGGTTTGAGCGGCCAGATTCGACTCCGTAGCGACTCGTAAACCATTAGGGAGAGTCGTAACGCGAGTTTCTGGTGCAGATAGAATCTGAGTGTGATCGGTAGTCGTCGGATGAGGAGAACCGTATTTAAGAAATCTAGGATCGGGATTATCAAGCTGTTTGATCTTTGATTTCACTGCCTCAGCGAGGCGATCGTAAATCATAACATTTGGCGGCGGAGGAGAGGGAGATGGAGAAGACTCTGCGACGGCAGGAGAGGTTGAAGCAAATCGGAAAGTCTGAGAGAGTGATGCCGCTGTTCGCCGGTGAGAGGTTCGAGCAAGAGTTAGAAGATGCTTAATCGCCATCTTCTGGTTCTAGGGTTTCCAGCGGCTACAGAATTTGGGGGAAACTGACAGAAGAGAAAAATGGTGAAGAAAGGCGAGAGAGAGAGTTTGAGCCTCCGTGGAGGAAATGTTACGGGAAAATTTACTAAATTAATTTTTTAAATAACTGAGTTATAGACTCGTCCTCAAAATCAAGGCGTATGATATTTCTACTAAAAAAAAATAAAATATCTTTTACGTATTTATTGATTATAATTTATACAATTATGAAACTTTAAATTAAATTATAGGAGAAATTACACAAGCCACTGTTAACTATAATACGATTCCTCTATATTTTGGAAAGGGATTAAAGTTGACCTATGAAAATTTAATTTAATAAATCATCTTATTGAATTACTAAATTATATCCCAAAAAAATCAGTCTAAAAATAGGCAATACATCTCTAATGACAACAAAGCACATAAGGGTGAGGCCGGAGAAGAAGTCTTCATCTCCACCACCACGAGGGTTTCAAGGTTAAAGTTAAAAATGGGAGAAATCTTCATCTCCATCTCCTCCACCCTCGAAGACTTGAATCCCCGGATATATCATCATATATATAGTAAATTAATAATTTGAAGAGGTCATTTGTTAAACAAATTGTTTCCTTGGATTTATTAAGGACGTCACATCGAAAGGATGTAAGGATATAATATCGTTTATAAAATCTAAGATTACTTCTCTTATTACCAATTAATTTTGAGATGGAAGTGTATGATTATTAAGATGATATCAGAGTTCGACAAGCTCAAACAAGCATCTGATACAAAAATGAGAGAGAGTCACTATTTTGAGGGGGCATGTTAAGGATCTTTATCGACAAGATGAAGAGACTTAACATTGTGTATAAAGTCTATCACTCCCCTCATTACCGTTTGGTTTTGAGATGAAATACTATGATCAATAAGAAAATTCAATATAATAAGTTAATCACTTGTATTGAAAATTTAAGGTGCAAATATTACCAGTATTCTAAGATCGGTTATGCGATAAATAAGAGGGATATGTTTTTTTTTTTTACTTGGATTATAGATATCGCTACTCTCAATTAAAGATTCTAAAATACCGAGTTTCTAGGTATAGAGTGGGGAAGGAAAATAATTTTTTAATTCAATATTTAAAAGTTTTTTTTTTTTTGTCAACACGATCATGACTCAAAGTCGTTATGTACCAATTCTCCCCTTCCCAATTGATTTTTTTTTTGTTATATAGTTCAGAATTTGTTGACCGAATCTTATATAATTAGTTATTAGCATTGCACATTTGCAGGTAGTTAGCTACAAAGTCATCATGTCCCTAAAAAAACATGACACCTCAAGTCTGGAGTGGTCATCCTAGATGGAGTGTTTTTTTCCTGAGTCCCAGAGGGAGTGTTTGAATACGCGAGAATGAAGGGAACTGTACAAGAATATAAATGAGGTGTCTGATATTTCGTTGTTTAAGAATATACATTTTGTGTTTAGCTTTGATTTAATGTGCTAATGAGATTCTTAAATATAACTTAGTATGTCAAATTAGTCTACCAGAATGATTTTTTTCAAGTAGCATTATATAAATTCATATTTTTATAAACTAGCAAAGTTTTGAAATTTTTAAGAATAATATTTTTGTCCTCCCACACTCAAAGTAAGTGTGAAAACCCCATACATGTCTTTAAGAAGATGTCAATTTAATTTTTAAAAAATATTTACTATTTTTTTTAAATAACTATTCAAAACATGTCATATAAAAAAAACATTCAAAATATCCCCGTAAACAAAACTCATATAAGAAACAACAAAATATAAATATGTCGGACATCTGGATTCCTAGGCATCCAAAGATAGCGGGCATATGTATCCCCAAAAGTAAACGATACCATGTGATTCAAAAAAGTATATAATTAGTCATCCTTCTTTATAAATAACACTGTTAATTTTTTTCGGTCCAGTGTCTCTGTGTATTGTCAACCTTTTTTTTTTTAAATAACAACCATCAATATAACTCAATAAAATAGGATTAAATGTAAGTAAATTGAAAAATAAAATCCACTCTAATCTATGGCATATTTGTGCTAAAAAAAATATATGGCATATTTGATATTAATAAAATATAATTTATCTAAAGGATATTATACCAATAAAACCACCTTTACAAATCTTATATTAATTGGTTTGTTAAAGGGAGAAAGTACAAAAAAATAAAAATAAAAATCCACATTTTACTTTAATTTGGGAAAATTGTACAAACCACCCACAAACTATAAAAATTATAACATTTACACCCTTAAAATTTTAATTTAATTAATTGATCTCTTAAACTTTATAAAATATTAAAATTGGACCAATTTTTTTTTTTAACTTTCAAACTACCTCATTTAAATGATTAATTTACCAATTATTTTTATGAAATCTTTATGGGATCGGGTCTTTGAGGGTCCTATCCCACACTCAGCCCTGTCCTTGACCCGATCTTGAAATGTATGCGATGGAGGAGACGATAAATTATTCATTGATCTCATCCTTTCCTACCTCGTTTATTTTAAAGATGTATTACTTGTCTATATGGTGATCTTTTAGATATAATTACATAATTTAAGGTGGTAATTTAATAAATTATTATTTTTTGAATCCATATAAAATGTAGGAGGTTAATCAATGAAATTGAAGATTTAAAGGATGTAAGTAACAAACCCTTTTTTGATTTTACGGTGTACAAGAGTAAAATTGAAAATTATCACGGACAAAAGCCATATTTTTTATTTTATAAATATTATTTTAAAAAGGTCATACATGATAACTTCTGAAAAAAAAAACCAAAAAGATAAAGCCCATGATAAAAGCCCAACAAATCATTCTTATTCAGGGGCCCAAATTTCAACCCTTTAACAGAGTGGGTAATACAAGAAAATAGACCTAAGTATAAAAGCTGAACAAAAATCGAAAACCCTAGAGAGCTCCAAAATTTCCTGTGATTTCTGCCTCCCATTACTCTCTGCTCTCCAAGCTTTAACAATGGCTACTGCGAAAACCGTGAAAGATGTTTCGCCTCACGAATTCGTTAAAGCATACGCTGCCCATCTTAAGAGATCTGGCAAGGTATGATTTCGCTAACACATTGATAATCGAATGCATATCAATTCCTCTAATGGCCGTAATCATTTTCGCAATTTCGATTCGTTTAACTCTTATTTAATCGTTTTTCTTTTCTTTTCACATTTTCTTGAGAAACCGTGATCTGTGTTTGGATTTGAGCTAGTTTTGTTCATGTACTGTTTATCGAGTTTATTGGTTTTCCCGTGAGGTTTTAAGACTGCCATCGTATTTTGAATTTGACTGGTTGTTATTTAATTCTCTTTGCATCTTCGAAGTTTACGATCTGGGTCTTTCTGAAATCATTAGAATATGCACAAAATTTTATGTACACTATGTTTGCATTGAATGATTAGTTGTAGAAAGCTCATAATCTTATGCAAATGATAGGTCAATGAGAAAAAATATGGGCTTTCAAGATAGGATGATAAATTCTTTGAATAAAACAGTTTGCTAATTACTTGGGCTATGTTTGAATTTGGAGGATTATCTAGTGAGGAACTGTTTGCAGCATCCTTTTGCTTTGGGTCTTATTATTTTTGGGTAGTAAAAAAAATGATCGCGAAAAAGTGCTCTGGTTCTTTCAAATTTTGTATGTGAGCTACAACTTTGACTTGAGCCATTCAATTTTTTATTTTTATTTTGCTGTCTTAGCCTTTATTCATGTAATTCTCTGTCTACGCTTGTTGCAGGTTGAACTCCCACCCTGGACAGATATAGTTAAGACTGCAAAATTCAAGGAGCTAGCACCTTATGACCCTGATTGGTACTATGTTAGAGCCGGTTGGTATTCCTTTTTTTATCCTTTTCTATCTCCTGTCTTTGTGTTGTTGTGCTAGAGCTGTTTTTTTGTTGTAATTTTTAGAGTTAATTTCACACAAATTCTCCTTGCAGCATCCATTGCAAGGAAGATCTACTTGAGAGGAGGTCTTGGTGTTGGTTCTTTCCAAAGGATATATGGCGGTAGCCAGAGGAATGGTAGTCGTCCACCTCATTTCTGCAAGAGCAGCGGTGCTATTGCTCGTCACATTCTTCAGCAATTGCAGGAAATGAACATTGTAGAACTTGAACCAAAGGGGTGAGTTTTCTATATACAAAGCGTCTGGACTTTATTTTCAGAAGTAGCTGGCATATTTGTATAATACTGGAATATAGATAAAAAAACAATATTCTTCTATGTCTACTCATAATTGAAGTTCTGTTAGTCAGTTTGTTAATTATGTGCATGTCTACCTCATTCTGTATTTACCATGCGAGTGTTACTTTCACTTTGGATTTAGTATCATATATCAAATAAGCTTCTGGATTCGATTCTTAAAAATAATACGTTATTTGATTTCCATTGATCAATGTTTTTTTCTTTGTACAAACAGTGGTAGGAGAATCACTTCAAGTGGTCGGCGGGATCTTGACCAAGTTGCTGGACGTATTGTTATTGCTCCTTGAGAACCGATGGCTGCATAATTTAAGTTTTTATTTTGATGGAGAGATGTGGGATAGAAATTGATGTGTTAAAACAAGTTTTGCTTCAGATGTTGAGTGTTTTTAAGATGGTAATTTGTTTCTTTGTTATTTAGAAGTTTGGATATTTAGTTTCACTTTCCTTCCCATATTATTAATTTGAAGTCCAGAGATTTTAAAAACTATATTGATCAATCATGGCTTCTCATTAGTTTCCAATAGCATGAATAGCTTTCATTTAAAAATTGACCAAAGCTTCATATTGAAACTTCGCAGTGGTTTATGCATGCAAATTGATTAACATGTTTGATTGGGGAACCTTGAATAATCTGACGCATTGCTGGATGTAGTTTTTCATAAAGATTTCCATCTTAAAATGGATGACTTATCTATATAGTTTTAAGTCTCTTTTTACGCAATAGAATTATAGGTTGCTCACTTGGGGATATTTGGTTTAAGTGCTGAGGGGGCAATAATAACCCGTATTTTTTTTAAAGTTTAATTATCTTGATTTTAGTTTTTTAAACTTGCGAGTTCTCGAAAAGAAAAAAGTATAATATGAAACCTATATTAAAATTTTGTTATTTTCATAGATTATACTTGTCTAACGGCCTGTTTATAATAGTTTTGAAAATGTTTAAAAATATTTTTTTAATGTTTATAAAAAACACTTTCTTTATTAAGAATGCTAATAAACAATTCTAGAAGTTAATATAAATCCATGATACTTACCAAACATTTTTTTTTTTACATTTCCATTTGTCAATGCTCAATGGTGAAATGGGAGGTAGTGAGGATGAATGGAAGGTGGAACTTTGTAATCCTTATGTACTACAGATATTTATATTTTCGTTTTACTTAAAATTTCAAGCTAATAATTGATTCCATTTATTAGCAGGGCCGTCGTTGGCATGGTGCAACTGGTGCGACGGAACAGGGCCCCGGAACTTTTGGGGCCCCAAATCTCGAATTAAGAGTTTAGTATTAATAATATATAAATGAAAATTTATTTTAAGTTACGTTGGCTGATATTCTCCCTACAATATCTCTATATATCCGTCATTGTGAGTTGAGTTTCATCCCAACATAAGTTCAAAGTTAAATTTTTATATTATTTTTATACTACTTTGATAATTTTATGTCATTATTTTATCATACTCTTTTATTGATATTGTGTTTTAATAAAAAAAAATGTTTTTATATATATTTTCGTGTTTTGTTATATTAGGAGTTATATGATTGAGGCCCAAATTTATATATCACACTGGGCCCTTATTTATGTAGGAACGACCCTGTTTATTAGCTTGACATCATGAATGTCTTGTCAGAAACCTAGAAAACCATGTAATAAAGTTTCAAAAGAATTGTTTTTTTTTTAAGAGTAATTATTACATAATAAATTCATATCATTATTGCTAAAAAACCAATGAACTGAAAAACTATGATACAAAAAGTATCGAGGCCATGAGCTCAATTAACTCAAAAGTATGTGAATGACTCGGGGAATGGGAATTTTAAGTTTAGTTATTTTTTAGATTTTATATTTTGTTAATTTCAATGCTAATCTCTATTATTTATGAGAAATTTCAACTGATGATATTTTTTTAATAAGTGGTTTTAAAAATAGCAAATAATGTCATTTCTCAAAATGAGATTATGAAATGTCAATTTTGAAAATTTTAAAAAATTATACTATTTTTAAAAATATCAATTCTTGAAATATCACTTTTGAAAAATACCCAATGTTTATATTTGATATGTGAGAGAGGAAATTTGAATATTTAACTTAATATACAAGTGTCCAACGAATTATACCTTGATATATTTTTATTTCTTATACTTAGAATCGATTACATAATCTTGATTTTTACTCTATGGATGAAATCTAATTAAAAATAAAGGTAGAAAACAATGCATTCAAAGAATAGAAACTAAAATCAAAACTTCCAAAAACAGAAGGATTAAAATTAGATAATTAAAAAAAAATGAATCGCAAAATTATATTTTACAAAAAAGAAAAAAATAAACTGTAAAAGTCTCGTTTACTATAATTGTACTTTGCTAATCGCGTTTCAAATTGAATTATTGAAAGAGAAACCTTGAGAAATCCTTTTCCTCAAATTATGGCGGATGAAAAGCATTAAAAAAGGCATGCTTAAAAGTTTGATGGAAAACTCTCATGATAATAGTTGAAGGCTTAAATTTAACAAAGAAAAGTTATTAAACCTAATACATAATTATTTTTAAAACGGTAAAAAGCGTGAGTAAATTGATCTAGATATCAAGCAACTATCTTTATTTGTAGATCTAAAACTTACTCGACAAATTTATATATATGAAAACATTTTAAAAGTTATCTAGTGTTATATTTATAATAAAAATAAAAATTTGCTTCATTTAAGTAATTATAGCGTTTAATTATACTTTTTTTTATCATGGTTAATTTTGAATTTTGAAACTCATCCATCCTTGTAAATATTTTGACCAAGTCAAATGGGAGACTATAATTTCCTTGAAGCCGAAAAAGACATAAAAATGTTAAAAAAAGTCATCATTAATTCAAATTTAAAGTTATGGTTTTCTCATTTTCTCTCACCAATTTCAAAAAGCAATCTTCAATTTCACTCAATATTAATTTTCTGACCCTCCAAGCAAAGTCCATACTTAAGTTTCAAGTTTTCATTTCTTTTTTTCCTTCAAAACGAAAAAAATAAAAATGGTACAAATCAATTATATTGTTTGGTGGTGATTTTGATTCTCGAAAGTGGGGCAAACATGTGCATTTTCGTTTTGGAAATAGAAGAAATCAGTAATCAAAGCACATTGACAACGATGCAGATCAAAATCATTCCTTTTCGGAAAGAAAATGTCAAGTATTTTTTTTAATGGAATTCACAATATTCCATCCCAAAATCATTTAGTCATATTGTTTAAAAAAAATCAATTAATCATAAAAATAGTGGTAGATGATTTTATAAAAGTTATTAGGCATATTCGTCTGGTCAATGTGTAATTTTTAATATGCCCTCATAATAGTGACTATTTTTAGCTCACCACTTTTAGGTCGGATCCTATTTTTATTTCAGTTTGCCGATTCTGATAATATTCATAAAGTTTCATCTCAAGACCAATTGATAATGAGATGAGTAGCTTATAGTCTTATAAATATTCTTAGCTCATTTATACATATTTTCAATATGAGATCTTTAACATTATAAAAAATTGCATAAACTTAAATCTTTAAATTTTCAATTTGAATAATTGACCCGCTAAACTTTATAAAGTTTTAAAATTTGACTTACAAAAATTTACTTTGACAAATTATATGATTTTAATATTATTAACTTACAATTTTTTTTAATGAAATTTATATGGGAGTGGGTCTCTGAGAGCTCTAATCCCATGCCACATTTCGTCATTGACCCTGACTGACTCCAAAACCTTTGTGGTGATGGAGACAGTGATTTCCTCTCTAATTTCATCCTCGTTTTGTTGACATCGGGGATGTATCATCTATAGGGTAAAATTTGAGGGTCTCACTTGATAATTTAAATGAGTAATTTGTTTAGATTTAAATATTTCAGGTCTAATCTTAACATTTAACAAAATTTAAATGATCAATAATTCAAATTAGAAGTGATTAACGCACTTTTCCCATAACTTTATAGCCACTAATATTTCTGGTGGAATATTCCATTTTTAGTTTGGCTTTAGGAAAAATTACAAGATATGAAATGAAAAATCAAAACAATGGTTCTTTCTCATGTGGGAGAAGTCGGTGAAATAAATGGTGGGTTCTCAAGAAAGGGAGTGGAAGCTGCTTGGAGCCAACCTTTTTTTTCCAACATCTATGGAAGAAACGACCCCATTTGTCAAATCGAAAATACGAAAAATAAATTAAAGAGATAAAAAAAAAAATCCTGTAAATACATTCGCATAAGGGAGTGCTGCATGTACACGTACGGTGAGCTTTATTTCATTAAAAATGATTAAGGTTGTTGGTCGAAATAAATTTTGGTCCTTAAAATTTAATTAATTTTTTTTTAATGTAATGTTTAAAAATAATATTTAAATTTTCAAATTTCAAAAATTTCTAAATTTAGTCATTATCACTAAAATCTAAGTAAGAAAATAATGATTAAATCATATGTTTCA
This sequence comes from Gynostemma pentaphyllum, assembly GCA_028015215.1. Lineage (NCBI taxonomy): Eukaryota > Viridiplantae > Streptophyta > Magnoliopsida > Cucurbitales > Cucurbitaceae > Gynostemma > Gynostemma pentaphyllum. Next base: position 43,649,438 of record CM051349.1, on the reverse strand, counting down.
TTCAATTACTAATTAACGCCTTGCAGGGTTAAAGCAAAAAATCCATTTTTACAAAATAAAAATAAAAATACATTAGTATTCCATTTTAATTTAAGTTTCAAAAGTAAGGATTCACTTTAGAATTTATTTAAATTTGAAGGACAAAAATATAATTTTGAAAATTTAAAGGAGTTAATTAAAAACAAGTTAAGATCAAAACTATATTTTAATCAAATATTGAATTTATTGTTTTGTTTTTTTTAAAAAAAAATTATGCTTCAATCAATCACTATTCTACTTTTATGTTTTATCTCTCAAAAATATTTTAGGGAGCTTAAGTAAATTTCTAAGGTTACATTTATTAAATTATTATTTCTTTCTTTTCAATCTTTAAAAAAAGAGTATCCAATATCCAAATTTTCTTTATCATATTCTATATTTTAAAAATATTTTTGAAACTTTAATTTTTTTTTTTAAATGTAATAGTTTTTTAAAATCAATTCTAAAGTTTATTTTATATTTTGAAAAATAAAATAAATTAAAGACATTGTGACTAAAACACTAGTAAAATTAAAAATAAAATCATTATATAATGATTAACAAAGAACACGTTCTAATAAATATTTTCATTTTTAAAATTTGACTAAATTTCAGATTTGGGAAAATATCAATAAATAAAAACAAAATTAAGAATAAAACATATTATAACATTTTAGTTCAGGTGAAAGGGACAGAGTCACACTCTTCGTCGTGTTATAATATCAAACCTTAAACAAAATTATTTTTGTTAATTACGAATAAAAATATTAATTATTCACATAATTACTAATTTAAAATATATAGTCAACGAATGAAGAACTGGAACATGCTCTCTCGTGATGAGAATTTAAAAAAGATTAAAAAAAACTTCAAAACTACGCCACCACGTCTATAAAGCACGTGACAGAGAGCCGGTAGCCGGTTGTTTTCTTTTGGTGATTCCATCAGGAGGAGCTTTCCCGTTCGCCAACGCGTAGACTACAATATACCTATTAGGCCATTACCCAGCTGTAATTATGCTGTAACTTTTACATTCTCCAATCATATATAAAAATAAATTAAACTTTTTCCTAATTTTTTTTAATTATTATATCAAATTAGAGAAAAGTTGACGCCAAGCTTCAAAAGTGTTGAAAAGAAGACTGACAAAATCATGAAGAGTGATTTTTTATCGTTCTACTAGTTACTTTTCATGGCATTAAGAATTATTTAACTTAAGTGCTCATCGGAGATAATTTTATAATTGCTTAAAACTGTTTTTTAATGGTTATCACAAATTTTTTTCAATTAAAAAAAGTTTTAAACACTTTTAAAAGTTATTGCAAACAGACACTAAATATTTTTATGAGTTTTTTCGTTAATTTTAGATATCTTGATTTGATATTATATTTATCAATCAATTAATGAATAATACTTAATTCTAATTACTAAAAAGTATTAAATAGTTAAAGTGGTACTATTTTTTTTTGGAAAATTATGCGTGGTAGCCAACGTTTGAGTTTTGTTTTCACGTATGCCGCACTTTCATGTTTATATCAGTTTTACCCATTTTTATATATTCTATTAATTTAATGATATATCATTGATGTAATTTTACAACAATAATTTATCAGTAATGTAAATTCTAGTATTAAATTTATATCAATAATATAAATTTACAAAAATAATATATCAATTATAATCAAATTTTCATAAAAAAATTATGGGTTAATTATGTGTTGGATAATTTTGATATTTTTCAATGTTTGTGGTTTTTTTGAAAACTGAGACTCGATATTGGGTATATGTGATAATAGCCCTTATTCTTTTATACCTAATTATCAATAATTAATTAAATTTGAACATTTTTGAAGATATTAAATCAAATTTAAAGATGGAAGACTCAAACTTTCGATCTCATAGAAAATGATTAAGTGTTTAACCAGTTGAACTATGCGCCAATTGAATTTGACTATTTTATTATTTTAATTTATCTTTCTTTTCCTCTTATTTATTTCTCCATGCATTATTGAATAAATATACTCATGAAATAAAGTACTTAGAATTTTTTAAAATATTACATTAAAATAGGGGAGGGAGACTCGAACCTTCGACCTCAATAGAAAGGACTATGTACCTAACCAGTTGAGTTATGATCATATTAGCAAATAAATTACTTGATTAAAACAAACGTAAGTGATTTATTATTATTAGAAACAATATTTAATACATAGTAGGTAAAACGTAAAAGTAAAATTAAATATTTAATCGATATTTGTTTATATTAATTTGTTCTTTATATTTTTAAATTTTTTATCCTAATTCTTATTATTTATGTTGATTTGATCTCTACGCTTATAAGTTATTGAACTTTAATTGAATCTCATTAGAGTTTCAATAGTAAATAATGTTGATTTTAATTAAAAAAATATATATTTATTGTAAAAGATAAAAAATCATAAAGAACTATTAAATTCTTACCAATTTTATTGTAAAATTAATACAACTCAACAATAAGATTTTCAGGGGGCGTTTGGAATGCGGGAATCGAAATTAAATACTTGAGAATTTGATGTCTGGGAATAAGTAGTATGAGAATAAAATGGATAGAAATTTGATGTCTGTGTTTGGAGTGTGTTGGAAAAGGATTCAAATGTCTGGGATTATAATGCCTGTGTTTGGACTGTGCTGGAATTTTGATTTATGAGAATATGATTATTGTTTTTGTAGAAAATAATATGATTTGATTTTTTTACTTTAATTATTATCTAAATTTAATTAAAAATTTGAAAAAATTAATAAATAATATTAAATTTAATTAAATTAAAATTATCAACTATAATCTATTTATAAGTTTGAACATATTTTTTTTAATTTAATTATGTATAATATATTGAGTTTCTTTAAAAAAATATTTGTTGATCTTAAAAAAAATATTTAATTTTATCTTGTTCACGGTAACCTACTTAAAATGCTCCAAATATTTATTTATTTTCTATTCGAAAAAGCAAAGAACACGAAATTGGAGAGGATTTAATTAAATGTCAATGCCAATGTTAAATATATGAGACATTTTGATGGGAATTGAATGTCAATGCCAATGATAATTAAGGTTGAACCAAACAATGAAATAAGTATTAAAAACTCATTCTCATGACCAATTCCCGCAAACCAAACGCCCCCTCAATGTATACAGTCTGAAAAAAAGATTATTAATCAATATATGAATTAAAAAAAAATTGTCGGACCAATTCAGCCATGCTCACTTATTATTTACAATTCACGACAAAGTGAAGAAAAAAAAATTGCAAGAAATGTTATTTGAATGCTATTATAACTTTTTGTGGTAAATATTAAATCCTTGTTTTAAATGTGATTTATTTTATTTTGTGAAAGTTAATTTGACGTTTCTGTCCCTGCTGCGTTCGCGGTCTACCAAAACGTAAGTTTGAAACGTGTAAAGATTAGACAGCTCCATCGGAACTGCAACTGTAATATGGTATGAATGTACTTGATTGTCTTTTTTAAATTGTTTGAGGGTATTTTTCGGACTTCAATTTACTATTTAAACCCACCTCCCTCCCTTCCTTCATTTCCATGAGGCTTTGTCCCGTTCTCTTCTAAATCTGAGACTCATTTTTCTATAGCATTTTTTCAGGTAATGCCTTCAATTCTCTCTGATTTTCTCTGAATTGCTTTATTAGGTTTCCGAAGAATGATTTGTTTGTTTGTTTTTTGGATTTTCATTGGAATCAGTTTTTTTTGTTAGTAATTCAATTGGATCTGTTTTCAATTTTGTGTTTTTGTTCTTGATCTGTGATCATTTTCGTTGTCTTTTTCATCTTGAGCTATGTTTCTTCTTGATGCTTGCGATATAAGTAGAAATCAAGCCATTGAGGTTTCGATCTGGTTGAATTCTATGATTATTCTATGAATTGTTTATTGATCCATGCTGTTTATCTTCTGATCTTATATCTTTTAGCCCTTGTTTAGTATTTTGTTATCGATCTGCATGTCTTAAATATAATTATGAACAAATGTTAATTTTGTTTTCAGGAAGCATTGGTCTTATGATTGTTTAATTTGTTAAATTTATTGAATTTGCAATTTGCATCGTTGACTGTGATTTGAGGATCAGGTTTTTTGTTTTCGAATTCGTTTCTTATCATTGAAGTTGAATTAAGACATATGTGATTAGTTATGGGCTACATTCAGATTCAGGGTGATCTTTCTTTGATTTATTCTTGAAATCTTTGTTTATAATTTAGATCACTGTGAAAGGAGTCAAATTTGCAAATGAATTTGTGTTTTCAAATCTTCTGGGTTTAAATTTAATCAATTTTTTATTCAGAATTAAAATTCTCTATTTAGTTCTTATTCGTGGGTTATATAATGGTTTTAGATAGAATATTTTATATTTATTTACTGAATTTAGTTTTCACTCCACTTATATTTCAACCGCAATTTGTCCAGGTTGTAAAGTGAAAAAGCAAGATGGTGAAGATCTGTTGCATTGGTGCCGGATATGTTGGAGGGCCTACAATGGCGGTTATTGCGCTGAAATGTCCATCCATTGAAGTGGTTGTTGTGGATATTGCCGTGTCTCGGATCAATGCCTGGAACAGTGAGCAGCTCCCTATCTATGAGCCAGGTCTTGATAACGTGGTGAAGGAGTGCCGAGGCAGGAACCTTTTCTTCAGCACTGATGTGGAGAAACATGTCGCAGAGGCTGATATTGTTTTTGTCTCTGTCAACACCCCTACAAAAACTAGGGGTCTTGGAGCTGGTAAGGCTGCAGATCTGACATATTGGGAGAGTGCTGCTCGCATGATTGCCGATGTTTCAAAGTCTGACAAAATTGTAGTCGAGAAATCAACCGTCCCAGTGAAAACAGCTGAGGCAATTGAAAAAATCCTTACTCACAACAGCAAAGGGATAAAATTCCAAATTCTCTCAAATCCTGAATTCCTTGCTGAGGGGACAGCAATTAAGGATCTTTTTAACCCAGATCGTGTCCTCATTGGAGGGAGGGAGACTCCTGATGGTCAGCAAGCCATCCAGTCACTGAAGGCTGTTTATGCTCATTGGGTACCTGAAGACCGGATTCTTACTACAAATCTTTGGTCTGCAGAGCTTTCCAAGCTTGCTGCGAATGCTTTCTTGGCCCAGAGAATCTCATCTGTTAATGCTATTTCAGCTCTCTGTGAAGCCACTGGAGCAAACGTTACACAGGTAGCCTATGCTGTTGGCACGGATTCAAGGATTGGACCCAAGTTCCTGAATGCCAGTGTTGGTTTTGGTGGATCTTGCTTCCAGAAGGACATCTTGAATCTGGTGTACATCTGCGAGTGCAATGGTCTTCCAGATGTCGCCGAGTACTGGAAACAGGTGATCAAGATCAATGATTACCAGAAAAACCGATTTGTTAACCGGGTTGTTGCTTCTATGTTTAACACGGTTTCAAACAAGAAGATTGCTGTTCTCGGTTTTGCCTTCAAGAAGGACACAGGCGATACAAGGGAGACCCCTGCCATTGATGTATGCAAGGGGTTATTGGGAGACAAGGCACGGTTGAGCATCTATGATCCCCAGGTCTCTGAGGACCAGATCCAGAGGGACCTCACACTCAGCAAGTTTGAATGGGATCATCCTACTCATCTCCAACCCATGAGCCCCACAACTGTTAAGCAAGTGAGCGTGGTTTGGGATGCCTATGAAGCAACAAAGGATGCTCATGCAGTTTGCATTCTGACCGAGTGGGACGAGTTCAAGACTCTCGACTACAAGAAGATATACGATAATATGCAGAAACCAGCTTTCGTATTCGATGGCCGGAACGTTGTGGATGCAGACAAGCTGCGTGAGATCGGTTTTATCGTTTTCTCGATTGGAAAGCCTCTGGATCCATGGTTGAAGGACATGCCTGCTGTGGCTTAGATTGCTGCACTGGTTCAATGGTGGCCTTTTGCAAGGCAACAACTCAGTCGGATTCTTTTACTCTATTCTTAATGTATTTTTGTTGTTCTCTTTTCATTCTCATATTTTCAGTCAGGACTTATGAAGGTCTGAGACCATATCTTTTTCCTTACAATTGTACTCGCTCGAAGCTACCATTATTTTCCCATCAGATTTTTGTTAGAAATTTCATCACATTTTTGTTTTGCTTCATAAATCTGCTGATTATGCAATTTGGTTCATATTTTAATTCAATGCTCACGTATTTCTGTCTTTGAGATCCCATGAGCTTTTATAAAACTTTTCATTTCTTGCCTTTTACTATTCTCTTCATTCATGCAAATGGGAAGTTTTCTTCCCCTACAATAGACATCAAAACTTCTTTAATTGTTTAAAATTGAAAAAGGTGAAAGAATAATTTAATAGTTTTTAAAGACAGTTTATAGTAAAATTCATGTGTCTCAAATTCTCTCAAATTCATCTCTCCTTTTTTGTCCAATCAAATCTTAAAAATATGTAGTAAAGATGATAAAAGTAAAATTTTGCCATGAAAAAATTCAAACCTAATTCAAATAGGATGGTTTTTTTTTTTTACTAATTTTTTTTCTTCCACATATGTTTAAATTATATAACACAGAACGACTTATTATTAACCAATAACCATATATATATTGTTAGATAAATAAGAAAAAGAAAATTCAAAATTTAACAATTTGATTGAAAGATAATCTCTTTTCTGATAGAAAATGCAATGCCAAACACAGCCTTAGACACGTGCTGGGAAACGCGTTTCCTTTTTACATATTTACACCACGTGGCAAAATATCCTTTGCTGCAATATTTTCTCCGCGACTTCGCCACCGACGGACCCTTTGAACGCTTCCATCCACTTCCAAGATTCAGATTCAATGGCATGGCATCCCGTGTAATTTCCACAAACTTTCTTTATTATCTGGTAATTTCATTTCTCTCGTATTTTTTTCCCACGAGGAAATAAAATGAACCAACCTTGTTGAAGTTGATATGTAATATTTAAAATATTTATCTATTTAATAATTAGATTTTATTTCAAATATTACATCAATTTAAAAGAAGTGGAACTTCAATCTTATAGTAGACTAGTATTTTTTTTTATAAATATTATATTAAATTGAGTTATGGGAGAGAATATTCGATCATCCACTTTCAAATGAAGAGAGTGGATGTCTAACCAGTTAAGCGTTTATGTTGACAGTAAAGACTATCATATTGAGACTTGATAAATAGAATGAAAAATATTTTTATGTGTGTTTGCTAATTATCATTCTTTTATACAAAGGTTTTCAACAATAATTTATGTGTGTTCGCTAATAACTTCTAAATAATAACAAAAATTTATTACTATGATAAATTTATTGATTAACCATTTATCTAATTAAACGATAAAATTTAAGATAAAAACCATCCTCACTTTTCATTTAAAATATTAAGGATCTCGAATAAAGTTGAATAACTTAAAATATTGAGAAAGAATATATCAATCAAAATTAAACGAGCCTATTAATATCAATAGCTCAAATTAGTGGTGTTAGAGTAGAAAATTCAACTGATTGTCTTACACGTTATATTAAATTTAGCCTAATTCTTAATACAGGGAGGGAGAATATTAATATTTAATCCGTTAAACTATATTTAAGATTATTAAATTAAACGGCTGAAAAATAAAACGATCAAAAGAAATGATAAACACATAATAATCAATCAAACATCTCTCTTGTTACATCATAGCAAAGCCACTTTCCCTAAAAAATTGATCGCAGCCTTCAAATTCAAACTTCAACGTCACTCGACTTCTTTGAATATGGTGGTCAAATGACCATCCTCTTACTTCTCCCCCTTTGGATTGAAACCCTTTATTAATATTTCATAAGTTTACTTATTGACCAATGACCATCAATTTGTCTTTATCTCGAAATTACAAAAAAAAAAAAAAAAAAAAAAAAAAAAAACACCTGGCCTCCAAACTAAAGACAATAAATATGGATTTTTTTTAAAAAAAATTGCAACTAATTTAGGTGACTATATTTCAAAAGTATATAAAAATATATATGATTAAGGGGCATTTACAAAATTAACAATTTTTCTAGCTATATTTGTAAAAATATCAAGCTCTAATAAATATTTGTAAATATAGCAATTTTTTTAATGAGTGAACCAGTGATAAAAGTTAAATTAAATATTTTTACACTAAGTTTATCACTGATACACACATTAATCAATATTAATCATTGATTAACATAGTAAAAATTGTCATATTTATAAATACTTTTTAAAGTTGATATATTTATAAATATGACATCAAAATCTGTTACCCAGTGAAATTTCTCTATGATTAAATGTAGTGAAGAGCATAGAGGATGTATATAAATTCAAAAAAGAAAAAAGGTATAAATTTAATAAATTAAAAAAAAAGAAAATATTTAATTACTCGTTCTTCCTGCATTCCTATCTGTGAATATAAAAATATTAAATAAAGAAAAATGAATATATTTGATTTCGACAACCATAAAACCTATAATTTGGAGTTAGAGAAAGGCTTTTTGCTTTTATAAACAGAAACAATTTGTAAAACATAATTTTCAATCACTTATATAATTAAGTATAAAACATAATTCGCTTTTTTTTTTTTTGAAAAGATTTGAAGATTGACCGTAATTACTTCTTATTGTTCGAAGTAAAATACGACACCAAAATACTTAAATTGTTATTTGATATCAAGTAATTAATAACAAGAATCCACAACTTTATGACGAACACGCAAATCATGAATTTGTTATTCAATATTAGACGTAGCATATGGCAATGGAAATTCCGCTTCTTACGATTTGAGGAATGGAAAATTTAATAGGTAATAATATTTTATGGTAGTTATTAATTAATAGAAATCAATGGTGACGATCAATTAACATCAATCTTATTAAATTTCTGATTAACACATTAAAAATTTACTATATTTAAAATACTTTGTAAGCAATATGTGTATTTGCCAATACATAACTACCAAATTTAATTAATTTTTTATATTATTTATAAATTTTTTAAATTTATCATAAATAAATTTTGAACAAAAAAATTATATTGACAATTGTATCTGTTTATTAAAAATATAATTAGATTTTAGACAAAAATATAAATCGAATTTAATATTACATCTATTAGGGAATTTAGTTCTTAAAGTCTCTGGTATTTTTAATTTAATTTTTATAATTTTATAGGTTTGAATTTAGATGACACTTTGTTTATGTGTAATTTCAAAAAATAGAAAATATTTTGAAATATTTCAAAATTGACATTTTGTAGACTGATATTGGTGTATCTCAGTTCTAAAAAATGTTATTTTTAAAAATTTCTAAACCTTTACTATTTTTGAAAATATCAATTCTTTAAAATGCCGTTTTTGAAAAACTTCATTACCCAACTCGTATAAATATAGTAATAGTAAAGACATCATAGATTATCGAAACAGTTAAGAGAAAACAAATTGAACAAAAAGAACTGAAAAAGAAACACAGCTAGGTCGCCTTAGAAGAATCTATGATCCAATTGTGAAATGGATCTCTCCCAAGTAGAAGATGAACCTGAGTTTGCAGCAAGCTTTGCTAAGCGATCAACTATTTCATTCCTTGTTCGATGACAGTGAAGAATTCCCACGATTGAAGCTTCCTCTGTCCTATATCAGATTTTATCAATGATTGACAATTTGCAATTCCCTCCTAAAAAACAAGTGATTCCATAAATTTTGGAGAATCATAAATCCTAATCACCTTGCATCCACTTTTGATAATAGAACCGGAGTGATTTCGGAGCACCCAACCCAGACCCCAACATTATTCCTTTGATTTATTGTTACATCAACATTAAGTTTGAGTTGATCCGTGCTGAGAGGAAGCCATAAACGACAAACTTATTAAATGTTTATAATCTTAGAGATTAAATTGACACAGAGCCCGCAATATAAGATGATTATATTAAAAAAAAAATTAAACCACATCAATTAAATTAAAATAGATCTCAACTAAAGATGACTAAACTTTTTAATGAATATTTTTTTGGCTTTTAAAAAGAAAAAAAGAAGATGAAATAAGAGAGAATAATGAATGGAAGCGAGTTGTGAAAGGATTATACAGTTGAGCGAGTGAGTGGGTGAGTGAAGTTTTATTGGGTTTGCTTTTCTTTCCATGCAGGTTTTTCCTCCTTCCATATTCATCCTCATAGTCATAGCAGAGGCAGTGTTTTCAGTTTTAGTGCGACGAAACAGAAAGCAAACAAACAAACAAAGAAAGTGATCGCCTTCCTCTCTCTCTCTCTCTCTCTCTCTCTCCTGCCGCTTCGTACTACTTTGGCAGACAACAAATCGCTTTCGATTCGATACATTTCATTTTTTAGAGAGAGAAAGAGATTAGCCATAGCCATAGCTTCCTTCCTTACTTGAATAGGGCTCAGATTGATCATTTAAGGCAAGGCAAAGGCAATGAAGCTTCAAAAGGCTGTTTCTTCTTCTGATTAGAAACCAAGAACGATTCTCTCTGCTTCACATTACTCTGTTTCTTTCTTGGGTATTTTTTATCTTCTTCTATTTCTCTAAAAATCAATTTTTTTGTACTTGGGTTTCTGAAATGGGTTTCTCTTTTTTCGTTCAAATAGGTTTGTAAATCGTACAATGGAGCAAGATCAAGAACTGAAACACTTTTGCAAACTCTGCAATAAGAGTTTTTCAAGTGGGAAAGTCTTGGGAGGACATATGAGAAGTCATAGAATGCAGAATTCAACGAAATCAGGGAAAAAATGTAAAACGAGGTCCGTTTCCATGGCCACAAGTTCTGAAATCAATGGTTATAGTCTAAGAGAAAACCCCAAAAAGTCTTGTAAATTTTCACCTTCTAATGGTGAAAATAATCCAAACCCAAATCAGCAAGAAAATCAGAATCAATGCAAAATCTGTAGTAAAGGGTTTGATTCATCCAAAGCTTTGTTTGGTCACATGAGACATCATTCTGGAAAACGAAAGAAGCTGATTCATTGTAAAGAATGTGATAAAGAGTTTGAATCATTGAAGGCGTTTACTTGTCATATGAAGACTCATTCTGAATCATCAGGGATGGATAATATCTGTCAATCTGTGAGAAGGAAGAGATCGAGTAGAACGAGATGTAAGTTGGTTTCTAATCATTCTTCTTCTGATTTGAATGATTCTTCTTCATTTTATGGAATTGAACCTGAAGATGAAGAGGTAGCTATTTGTTTGTTGATGCTTTCTAGAGGTGTGGAAAATTGGGGTGGCTTTAATTTTGCTAATGAATCTTTAGAGAATGATGAGGAGATCTTTATCTGTAATGGGTATGATTCGTATAGGTTGGAAAACGAAAAACCAAGAATGAAATCGAATTCTTGTTTTTCAGAATCTATGGATGTTTTTGGTAAGAAGAGAAAAATTGGATTTGAAGAATATGATTCTGGGTTTGAGAGTGATGAAGAAGGGAAGGTTAAATTGGAATTCCCAGCTGGAAGATATTATGCAGAGGTGGAATCTCAGATGCCTAAACTGAATGATGAATCTGAAATGCTATTCTGTGATGCAAAAATCACAGATTTTGTGGAAGGAATTGGGTTGAAATCTGTGAAAAAGCTTAGACCAAGGAAGAAAGCAAAGTTTAAACCTTTTGATTCTCAAAAAGAGAATTCTAGCAACAATGTGATGTTCCCTATTCCTTGCAACAATGGAAAGATCATTCAAATCAAAACTGTTTCTGAAATTGATGATAATTGTGATCTCAAAGATGAATATGGTGAGATGGGTTTGACAGGCTATGAGCTAGAAGAGAGCAAAAGGCATCAGTGTGCTGTTTGCTTCAAGGTCTTTGCATCAGGCCAAGCATTGGGGGGTCATAAGAGGGCTCATGTTATTAAAGCACTTGACAAAACAGAGAGTGCTATAGGATTCAATGTAGATCAATCAGATGCTTGTGATGAAAATTGCCCTAAAAGACTTGAGGAAGATGGAATTGATGATGATGGATTTAAGGCATGGTGGGATGAAAATGGCCTCAAGCATGGGCAGCTGTTGGGTTTGATTTCATGAAGTTCATCACCTTCATCATTGGCTGCCATGAAGTTTCAACTTTCAAAAAGTAAATATGAATTTTACCTTTTAAATTTTTTTGATGCTTATATGGTTAACTGCTTCCAGCATTTTCTCCATGACTTAGAAAAATTAGTTCTCTCTTTTGCCCTTTTCATATGCGGTAAACAGAAAATGTACATGAAATTTTATAGCTGAAGCTCATTTGATGCAATTCTTTTTTGTCTATGACATGGTAATATGAGTCCTTTGTTGCCATTTTGAATAGTATTCTTTGAAAATTCTGGTTTTATCTATCAAGCGTTCAAATTCCTAGGTGTCATTTTCTCCTCATTTATTAATGTTACACGTGACTGGGGCTTGTGTAGATATCCGAGTCCACACGTGAAAGGGGGTGTTGAAAATATATTGCCTTAACTCAACACTTCAGTTTTTTAGTCTATCGTTGATTTAACATTATCAAATAAAAGATTTTAAAAATAAATATATTTATGTGGTACATGCTTAGAACTGTCTATAACTAAAATCAACTGTCACAGTTTTTTTTCCCTCTTTTTAAAAATAAAAAATAAATAAATAAATAAAAAGTTCTGATCTGAGCTGGTCCCTACACCTGGAAAAGTGTTAAATGCTAAAGATGATGTTTACTTAGAACTTCTATGATCTCAGATGTTAAGTTAGCTTTCTGAAGGAGTCATACTCAGTGATTGACTGGTTTTAAAGAAAAGAGCATGTGAAATAATCATGTGACTGAGTGGATGGTTAATATTACTGGGATTCGAGTTCTGGCCATGTGCATGCCTGCAATGCATGGGGCTGTCAAATTTACACAAAATTTATGGCTCATTCTTCTTTATGTTTCAAATAAATTTATAGCTATTGAAAATTAAACTCACTGGTGGAAGAAACCAACCATGGATTGGCTAGGGATGATAATGAACTTTCTTCAAAGCCTTCTGTGGTCTTGGGTTGAATTCGAATAATGTATGATCACTCACTTAAGTAATTACCTTGCAAATTTCCGACATCAAATATTGTAGGGTTATGTGGTTGTCCCATCAAATTAATCTAGGTGCGTGACACAAACTCACCGGAAAAAACAAATGGTGGAAGAAAGATTAATGATACTTGTTTCCGTTGTCACTTATTGGTGGCAATGGAATTTTTTTTGTGAAGTGGTTTTTATTTAATGATGTTTTGTTCTTTTAAAAATTACAGACATATTTGATTATTATTCTTTTAGATGAAGATTAATATGATATTCCAGTTCTTAGTGTAGCGGACATGATACGGATCAAATGATATTTTAGTAGAATTCTCTTAATACTAAACCAAAAAAAGGCAGGATATTGAGCAATTTAGATACTGATAATTAATGTGATAAAAATATTTTCTTAAAATGATTGCTGTTTTACCATAATTTATTATTAAAAATAATAAGATTTTTCAAAAATAACATTTTACGAATTCATATTAAAAAAAATCATGTACAACATTTTTTTTTTCCTTCTCTCTAATCCAATGTAAGCTTGAAACCAACCCACACAAATTTTAAAGAAAATATTATTTATAAAAAAACGTGAAATTTCTCAAAAGTTTTAATATCAAATGACATGGAAGCAAATGCAATCTCATTGGATTCCACGCTAATACCTTTTCCTTTTGTTTCTACAACACGGTTTTTTTAGCAGGTGATCAATTAAAGAAATAATAGAAATCAGTCAATGATTTTCATCATTAACATGTATCGATAAGAAACAGAATAATTTTTTTTTTTGGATAATAAATAAGAAACAGAATCATTAAAATATATTATTAATACTACACGTCAAACCTTTTGCATAAACATTTGCTAACAAAAATGTTTAGCTAGCAATTTTGTGTATTTTCATTAATGAAACAAGAAATCTAATTTCATGTTTTATAATTAAAGACCAATATTTTTTTTTAATGAAATATATCACAGGTTAAAATTGCTATTTTTATATATTCTAATATGCAATTTTATGCATGTATGCGAACATTACAAAGCAGTTTAAAAAAAGAAGGAAAAAAAAAACTAATGCATTGATATATTAATTCTAAGTTTACTCTTTTTTTTTTTTTTTAATCTTTTTTTCACTCTAAAGTGTTCTGTAAGAATAGTCATCAATATCCTAAATCATAAAACAGAAAACAATCTTTTAAATTAATTATCTCAGACCTTTCATTCACACATTTATGTTTTAATCACTACTGAAGCTCCCCTAATCCAGAATTTTTGCTTGAATGTATCTGAAATAATATTGAGTGAAACTTACATGTTATGGTTTTATTTAAAAAGGATACGGAAATAAGAAACAAGAAACCCTACCAAACAGATCCTAATCACAGAAAACTCTCATCCGAACTACACATTATTCCTTACCATACTCTACCATAGGGAAAAAGGGACGTGATCGTGAAAAGTCGAAAGTTTCTGATGAAGAAGATATGATGTGGGATTGAGTAGAATGAACATATTTATGGTAACTCAACAGGGGTGATGTTCCATATATCTTTTGCATATTCATGAATGGTTCGGTCACTGCTGAACTTGTATGAGCCTGCTGTGTTCAAGATTGACATTCTGGTCCATTTCTGTCCCAAACAAAGAAGTTATGGGTATTAGGCTAGTAAATAACCACTTTTTTTTCCTTTCATAAAAAATCTTAAACTGGCTTAATTTTGTAGTTGACCCATCATTAGTGATGTATTAAATAACCACTTGATATTTGTTTCGTAGAACTTTATTTGAAAAAATTGAAAAGGAACAAGGAATATTACTAAAAATTAGGATGACTCTTATTTCTAGGGACTTGTAAAATTGTATTGTGACGTTTTCTTGATCATATTTAAAATTCATCGTGTTCGTTTGGAGTTATTTTTAAAGATAGTAAAAGTTTTCAAATTTTAAAAATGGCACTTCTAAGTTTATTATATAATGAATTTATCAAAATCGTGTGAACAAAACTTGAATTTTAAAATGCTAATTAGAAACATAAAAAACAACAATAAAATTAATCATTCAATAATACAAAAGGAAAAAAATAAATAAAAAGAAATTCATCATTATATAATGAAGGTTTAAAAACCGTTATTTTTAACGTAAATCAAACATCTGTTATTATTTAAATTAAGGTAGAAAAAAGTGGTATTAGCGGTAATTTTTTTAAGATGTTCTATTTCATGTGAGTTGGTTTCTCTAATACAGTCTTGCTTTTCTTGCATATTTAGAGATGATAGCTTTATTTATGGAGGAACTTTTTTTTCTACTCTCTTAAGCTTTCTTTTCCCTCTCCTATTCTATCACTCACCCCTATCACCCCTATCTCGCATAAAAACATTTACCCCAAAAATATATATACTTTTCTGTCATAGTAATCTTTTTTTTTTTAATTATTACTATTATAGTAAGACTGTAAGAGCAAGCATTGAAACGAATGTAACTCTTACCTTTTGATCCCGATAGGCCTCATCGACCTGCTCTTGGCATTCGATATAACTAGGGAAGTCCTTTCCCACAAGGAAATAATCCGCACGACCGAACCCTTCATTTCCTTCTAGTGATCCTATCAGTTCGTCATAATCATAGGTCCCGAAAACACCACTTCGCACGTATTCTTTGACCTCTTCAAAACGTGGATCCGGAATAAACTACATTGAGACACCAATCTTAGAATTAAAGATGCAAAATATATCAGCATAACTTACTCTCCCTTCTTATTTTTTTTCTTTCCTCTTAATCTTTTGAACACGAAACAGAGAAAATTAATCAACTTGTTTTTCTAGTGTGACCACATTCATGCATACCTTTCCTTCAGCTCTTTCTTTCCTTAACCCAGCAATCTCATGGGCTTTAGCACCAAATAGGAAAAAGTTATCAGCTCCAACTTCTTGTCTTATTTCTACATTAGCTCCATCCAAAGTCCCAATCAGGAGGCAGCCATTCATTGCAAACTTCATGTTACTTGTTCCACTGGCTTCCATTCCAGCAGTACTGAGGGGAAAAAGAAAGAATGAAAAACAGTGTTAGAATGTCTCAAATACATAAAGTTCATGTGATTCAAACGATTAATTTCATCGTCATCATGAAATCCAATTAACAATTTTCAAAGCGTAAAAGTTTACGGCTACTTGGCGAGAGTACTATTCCAATTCCTTTAAGCATCATTGTGAATTTCAGTCAAATTTAGTTCCTTTCAGATTTTATTTAGTTGGTACTTCTCTCTCACAATTTACACAAGTATTAAAAAAAAAAATCCAAAGTACCGCTCTCTTCATATTTCAGCTAGGCTGACTTCAAATCATAGTAAGACACTACAGTACATAAAGAGCGTTTATGTAACTCCTTTGGCTTGAAGAGTCTTTGCCTAGTATTTTCATTTTATGAAAAAAAAAAAATTGACTATATATTAATAAGTGGGAAATCAGTTGAAGTGATAAGCATTTCTACTGGTTCGGTTAGTACACAAAATAACTGAATCATCAAGCATGCAAAATCAGTTGTCACGAAAAGCATCCCAACTGATTTCCAATCTAAATGATTAACGATAAAATAACATAAAGTGCCTTCTATATCAGTTTATACTAACATCGGTTGGACAGGGTTAATTCAACAAAGTTGAGACATTTTTCCCTTTTCCTTCATTAGCATGATCTAATGGGTAGACATGATCTAAGCTGCCAACACTCGCCAAGTAAAAAATCGTTTTACTAACATGCTTATTCATGCAGTCTTATTCTTGCTATAAAGCCAAGAAAAGTAAGGGAAAAAAAATCATATATCATAGTACCTGATATGCTGTGAAAGCTCACTTGCAGGGATTAGTAATTCGGCAACACTGACATTGTAATCAGGAACAAAAATAACCTGAATGAAATAGACATGTACGGTTATCAGATGTCACTAGAAGAAAATGCAATTAAAAATAGAGTGTTCATTAACTAGAGATCACACAATCATTTAAGAACAAAATTCACAAATTAATTTGTGGAAACACAGGACAAGGAGAACTAGCAACACCGGCAAGTCTGCAAAGTCACCAGAATCATATTGGAATCTTGAGAACAAATCTGATCTGAATTATTATTATCATTAAAGTTATCTGGAAAATGAAAGTTATGCTTAATTTAATGATAATCCATGTGCACAACTGTACCTTCAATAAGTCACCAATTTCAGGATCGTGATTTACTGTCGCCCCTACGTCTGTAATAAACTTCACAATCCTCTTGGCTTGCACATAGGTGGCAAATGCCTTCCCTCCAAAAATACAAACTCGTGGAACATATGCTTCTTTCCTTTCTTTTGCACTCATTTCTTTCATCTTCTTGTAGCGGTAAACAATTCCTAATATATTCAATAGTTGCCTCTTGTATTCATGAATGCGCTTCACCTATATATATATATATATAAATATAGAGAGATCAGAATACAAGAAACTGATGTAAAAATGGAAGGTGAAGGAGAAAGAAATAGATTTTTTACTACTACTAATTTTGACCTGAATATCAAACATCGCGTCTGGGCTGACAGTATATCCAG
Source organism: Gynostemma pentaphyllum (assembly GCA_028015215.1). Classification (NCBI taxonomy): domain Eukaryota; kingdom Viridiplantae; phylum Streptophyta; class Magnoliopsida; order Cucurbitales; family Cucurbitaceae; genus Gynostemma; species Gynostemma pentaphyllum. Next base: position 43,631,802 of record CM051349.1, on the reverse strand, counting down.
TTTTTTCTTTGAGAAATGACACGGCTTTCAGCTTATTAATCCTTTTTGCTTCCCTCCACTGTGTTTGAAGATCTTCATTATCTGCAAACTGAGAGAGAGAGAGAGAGAGAGAGAGAGAGAGAGAGAGAGAGAGAGAATTATATGTACATACTAGTGAGCACAAAATATTCAACCAACTGGAAAGTGAATTACCTTTTTCAATTCACCCAGTTTTTCAGTGTCAAGGACCCACTCTTCCGAGCCAATCCAGTTTGTTATTAGTTTACTTAAACCAAGATTACAAAAACGAATCCATCTTCTAGGTGTTACTCCATTGGTCTTGTTTTGAAATTTTTTAGGCCATAACTACAAAAATCAGGACATGAAGTACATAAATGAGTAGATCAAATGTTTGATTCAACTAAGATGGAAGATACAAGAACATTGAAAAATTCTATCCAGTACGTAAACGTACCTTATAAAACGCATTAAATACTTCATCCTTTACAATTTCACTATGTATCTCTGCAACCCCGTTAACTGCATGACCACCAACAACGCATAGATTAGCCATTCGAACCATCTTAGGTGGTGGTGGTGGTGGTATTGGTTCCACTTTCTTATCCTCGATGACTTTTCTTTCAGATTTATCTTCTTTATCAACAGAATTAACGAGTTCTTCAGAGTTTTCTTCATCAACAGAATTAACGAGTTCTTCAGAGTTTTCTTCATCAACAGAATTAACGAGTTCTTCAGAGTTTTCTTCATCAACAGAATTAACGAGTTCTTCAGAGTTTTCTTCATCAACAGAATTAACAAGTTCTTCAGAGTTTTCTTCATCAACAGATTCAACTTCTTCAGTTAAAGAAGTGACAGAATCAGCTTCAGGCTCAATATTTAAATCAGAATAGGCAGCTGGCAAATCGACATTTTCTAAAATCCTCATCTCCTTCAGCTTTTTATGTAACAGCTTGAGATCTGATGTACCATACTCTGAAATAATACTTTTGATAAACTGAAAAAACACCAGGGAATAGAATAAATTATCGATAATTAAATGTCAATACTATGATGTGTCTGTAGGGCATTACATAGCATTACCTCTTCATCAATCATTTCTATGATCTCAACATGTCGAGGAAGCAGTTTCTCTATAAGTTCAAAACTCCATTTCTCCAGTGCCTCGGGAAGAACAGTATGGTTTGTGTAAGCCACAGTCCTAGCCAACAGAATGGAACAAAATGAATATATTTATGAGGCTTAAGATTGAGCTCAGCATAAAGTATAGCTCATTTTAAACAACTACCAAGTGTAATAAGGTAGAGCAGTAAGGTATTATAGTTTAATCAGCTTTTTGCTTCCTTGTAAGACTTGGAATGACTTGGACAATTAATTATAAGAGAGATATCATGGTTCAAATGGTAAAAATCTAACGAGAAAAAAAAAATCTATTGATATTCCCTGAAATATTTGGGTTCCAAGTCGATCAACCAGAAATGATTGGCATATTGGCATATTGACAAGGAGAGGCTAAAATATCATTTAAAATCAAAACGTACCGTTGAGTAATATTCCATGCTTCTTCCCAACTTAAACCCTTCAAATCCAATAATATTCTCATGAGCTCTGGAATGCATAGAGTTGGGTGAGTGTCATTCATCTGCACAGCAACCTTCTCAGGAAATTCTTCCCATTTTATATTTGATTCAGATCTTCTCTCAAAGCGTGCAACAATATCTTGTAGAGATGCTGAGCATAAAGTATATTGTTGTTTCAATCGAAGAGTCTTTCCCTCGATTGAATCATCCCCAGGGTAGAGTACATAACAAATCTGAAGAAAATAAGACAATTATTTAGATTATCCTTGTAACATGTCTATTAGTAAGAATTGAATCAGTTTTCAGATTATATTTGGACTAAAAGTTTTTTTTTCTATCTTTTTCCCATACGAGATGAGAACTATACATTAGAAGAGGAAAGAAGACTATGTGCAACAATATTTGCACCTGTAGTTGAAGCAGCAGTAGTTTGAGACTAGGCACTCGTGAAAAAATTTCCAAAACATAAGCACAGGGCACAACCCTCTTTTTCGAAGAAAAATGTCATTTCCAACTTCCAAGACAAGAAGAAAACCAAAGCTTATGGATTTATTTACTTAAAATAAAGAGGTTGTTTCTATGTTACTTGAATTTTACAAAGTTAATCATATTTTAATTTGCGAAAATGAAATCATATGATTGCCAAGTTCAGCATAACAAAAATCATTGAAATTAGAAGGAAAAATTAGTGCAATCAAGTGGCCATCCAAACCTTTTCAGCACTCGCAAGGGCCTCTAATGCTCTGGTATGCTCTCCAGCATTATAAGCAGATAAATCAAAATCTTCTGCTGGAGCTTTAGTTGACCAAAGTCGTAGGTTGATTGTCGTTTTAGTTTTATATCCTGGAATTGGAACATCATATGCGACAGCCTCTATATCTTCTCCTCCGATCCAATTTTTTTCCCCATCCGAACCAATAACTACCTTGCCATAAAACTTAACAGGATACTTGATATCATTTCTGATAATTTCCCAAGGATTACCAATCTGACAAGACAATAACGTGAAAGTGAAAAATCATACAGATGAAGCAGCAAGTTTAATTGTATGAACCCATACAATTACTATTGAGAAATTGAAGTACCTCGAGCCAATTTTCTGCAACCTCCTCCTGACCATCTTTAGTAATCCGTTGTTTGAATAAGCCGTACTTGTACCTTAGTCCATAACCCCAAGCTGGATAATTTAGTGTTGCCAAGGAATCCAGAAAACAGGAGGCAAGTCGCCCAAGGCCCCCATTTCCAAGGGCAGCATCTGGCTCCTATTATTAGTATTAGAGAACTTAGGACCTTTCGTTATATATAAAATAAAATAACAAGAAATATGTTTTTCAATGAGAGAAAGTATTGGATGAGATATCCACTATGCAAAAGAAGGGCCAAGGGGGCATTTGAACAGAGTCCTTAATAGAGGAGGGAAATGAAAAGATGCTAAATTATTTAGGATTTCCATTCCAGAAACTAACCATGGTTTCACCCTGATATTAAGCCAATATTAGAGTCTTTATATAGTTTTCCTTTTACTTCAACCGATATTTAATCATGTAAATTCCTCTACCGGATAATAAACATTATTCTACAATCAATCTAGAGGAGGAGTCATAGTTGTACATCAGATTTAGCAAAAGAGAGGAGGAATATTGTTTTGAGGAATGACAATAAACTGAAATCAAATATACTAAATGACTTTACCTGATATGCCACATTTTCTAAGTCGCACCCGAGCTTGCTCAATGCCTCTGCATAGGCACCAGTGAGCTCCAAATTACCAATTGCATTTAACAGTGCTCTACCCTACAGAAAAGAGAACTCTAAACACCAACTTCTTTGTGAACAAGTAGGAAATAATCCTTTGTGGGAAATAACTAACCTGCAGAAATTCCATTGACAAATAATATGCCTGCTTGACATTCAAGTTTTCATAAAAATCATATGTTGTATTCCAATTCTTGATAAGAGCATCACGAACACTTTGTGCAGTAGCATAGAAAGCTTTTGGAAAGTCAAATCGATCGGGAGAAAATAAAGGGGTAAATTCTGCATGGTATTTAATATTTGAGGCAATCGATGCGGCGTCTGGCGTGAGAGAACTTGCAGAGCTTAGAGATTCTATGTGAAAGAATAAGATAGTAGTTTAAGCGTAGCATGAAGCAAATAATAGCTGTATAGTAAATCAAAGTTTGAAAATTAAAAAATGTGGCAAATATTGGTAAATTAGCATACAAATCGAAACGATCTTTCTCTCCAGCAATAAAATAAGTACCTCAATAAAATAAGTACCTTAACATATAATGACAACTAAATAGCCAGAATTATTCAAAAACGTTTTTCGAAAGAAAAATAACATTTCGTCTCAATAAAAAAAAGGATCATCCAGAGAACAGTTCAATTTATTTATAAAAAGATGCTAAAAGACTTCAATCCATCAATGTCAACAACTTCACTCCATTTCCAACGTCAATTGTTGCAATTTTCAACCGTAAATTGCTAACTAGAGATGAATCTAAACGCTCTCAATTATGAGAAAAGTTCACAGATCAAATTTTTTTCTAAAAATAACAGTAATGCTATGAGATTAAATCAGTCAAACTACAATGATAATATCATTCTCAGTAAAAAACAACACATATTATAATTTCTTCAAATCAAATCAAAACAGAGATGAATGAATCACCTTCATCAGGAACTAGATCCTTCAATTTCTGTTTTGGCTCACTGGATACATTTCTCACTGAAAATGCTCTCTTCGCCGATCGCCAACTCGATGTTCGAATCAACAACAACTTCGAATTACCGCACTTACTGCTAAAACCGATGAGATTAGGCCATGAATAACGGTGAGAAAACGAGTCAGCTCGATTCAAAGCCACAGTCAATTGCGAGCTTGCTGCCATTGCTCTCTCTCTCTCTCTCAAATTCTTTCTCTCTCTAGATCACAGAGACGGAGAGAAAGTGATAAAGACTGAGCTTGGTTTATCTTCTTCTTGTTGTTCTTCACCGTTGAGTTGAGCTGAGGAGAGAGATGGAGATATTTAAAAAGAAAGCTCTAACTCTGAAAATGATCGAATCACGGGCCCTCCGCCTCCATTTATATGTATCTTCCATTCTGAGTTTTTATCACGTGCGATGCGACTCAGCCATTTTTATCAAAGAGTTGTGAATCCATATGCTGATATCTCGATCGTCGTTAATTTGTTTTCATTCATGCTCGTGAAATTTTTAGTATGGTTTTTTAAATTAAAAAAACTACTTAAAATGGTGAGATTTCGTTTTTAATTCAATATCTTCGAGTTTGTAAGTTTTTATCAAATAATATGATTTAATGGTTAAATAATAACTTTCATCTTATCATAAATAAATAAATAATAATAATAATAATAATTACATTTTTTTTTAATCATGATGCATTGGGACTTGGGAAACGCATTAGGACCGTCCATTCTTGTGAATCTCAGGATTACTTACAATTCCAATATCTGACGTGATATGGACGGCTAATATTGATTAAGAAATTATGTTAATACGCATTGCATTTTTGTTCCAAATCAATCATCGATGAAAATAAATAGAGTTAAGTTCAATTAATTTCAAAATTTTGTTCTTTGGAAGAAGTCATTTGAGTCCGTTATTTTTTAAGAGAAATTCAAAGTGAGAGATAAGTTGCATTAGACGATTGAGCTAGTGAAATTAGATTTGTTTTAAATAATCAATCAATCAATCTCTAATATATAAAAGTGGAGAAGTTTGAGAAATTTTTTTGGACTGTTATACCCTTTACAAAATCTTCAAATTACTAACATACCATTATATATACCCTTTTCAAATACCTTAATTACTAAATATGCCATTACATATTTATATTCCGCCTTCTATTTAATGAGCATTTACATTTTTTAGACAGTTATGCCCTTTTATTTAATAATAAGAAAAATATTTTTTCAATAAAATTATATTTTTTTATTAGGTATAATTCTAATATTTTCATTAAAAATAATAAATTGATCTTTTATTTTTAAATTCATGTTAATTGAAATTATATTTTAAATAAGTGAATAAACTAAAATTATATATACGAAATTAATAACATTTTGTAAATTTATAAAATATTATTTATTAAAACTAATATTATTCAACTTAAATCCAATATAGTTCATAAAAAAAAAGTGAGAGAAGTAAACTACTTGCAATGTAAATTTTAATTTTATATACCTTCAGAAGTTAATATCTTAACAATTTGGGAAAAAAATGTTTTTAAACATTTTTCATCCTTCATATTATCTTTAAAATTACAAAACATTTCATTCATGACTTTAATTTTTAAAAACAATTTAAGAAGAATACTACAAATAAATATTATAAATGTATTGTATTAGTTCTCCATTTTTAGGCTTTTTGTCTTTTATGTTTTCTCTAAATTACAAAAGATATCATTCCATACTTTTAAGGTTTAAAAATAAATAAATTTTATGAAAAAAAATTATTCAATAATGGTTATTGATCGACAATGGTAATACTTTAAATAAATGATTTATTAATAGACGATGGTAATTTAATTCCAAAATATGATTTTAAAGCATAGAGAAATTATTAGAAAGAATATTACGTGCAACGCACGTGGTAAAAGACTAGTATTTAAAAATCTCTTTACCTAATAATACTTTTAAACTTTAAAAAAAAATGTTCATTTCTCAATGATTTTATTATTAGTAAAGAATCAAAATCAGATACATAATTTAATAATGGATATTTTTTACAAACAAAAAAGCATTGATATATAAATTGAAAAATATTGAATGAGTGATGTTACATGAGAAACAGTTGAGCGAGTGGGGTGGGGAATTTTCACTAAGAAGATATTTTCTGTTAAACGACAAATAATAATAATAATAATAATAATAATATTGGGTGAGCACAGACCGTCCACGTGTCATCATGCTAATTGATGATGACGTGGATCGTAGCAGAAGCAATGCAGAAAGTGTTTATCACCGTTAATTCGGAATCAAAAATCTGAAATGGGCCATGGCCCATGATTGAAGAGGCAAACATAAAAAAAAGCCCATCATTTCAATTCAGCGTCGTTGTCTTGTTGTTTGAAAAATAAAATGAAACATGTCCGTACCAAATTCACTTTAAAATCTCCAATAAACATGACAATCAGATCGTTCTATTAAAAATTATAGAACCATTTTTATACAACTTGCATGATCTTCAAAATTTAAAAACAAAAAAATCTTTACGGAGGAGAACACTTATCTCTTAACGAGTCAGGGGAGCTTCTCCTTACTTCCGTTCCATATAAGTCTTATATTTATTGAATCATCGAAATCATTGGTAATCAATACACAGCATATCAAAATAATAATAATAAGACACGTGAAAGTAAAGAAACTCATCCCGAAGGGTCAAGAGAGAGTATTTTTCACTTGTAAATGTATGAAATCACAGTTACATTGTAATGAAAAAATTCCTGCAAACAAATTACATCACTAGTTTCTATTGTGTGTAAATAAACCAGACTAGTTTTCTCAACCCTTCTATTTTTCTAGGTATTACAACTAATTGAAGGCAAGTTTCACAAAAAAACTCACCAGTTAAAGCTCTCAATGCCTCTGTATTTTGCTCAAAGTTGGGAGCAAAAGTCAGTATGCTCACGATTTTAAGTTGGGGTTTTGGAGATGGATGCCCACATTTTATGCCATGGGCAACTCGGGGTGGCAGGAGTAGAGATTTGCCCTTCCATTGACGTTTCAACTAATGGACCAACTTCATGAACAAATTTGACCGATTCCGAAAGCCGATTTAGCAGATTCACAAGGGCAATTACTTCATTCCTTTGCAACTGTAACCGAGGTAAATAAATATTGTTAACAATATGAATAAGAATATTTCAATCTTAGCCCATACTGATATTTAATGTAAAAATCACAAGGCAGTAGATTTTAGACCTAAACAGGTAATATTTAATGTAAAAATCACAAGGCAGTAGATTTAAGACCTAAACAGGTAATGATGATTTTATCTCTTATTTATTGGGAAAAAAAAAACTACAGAGAATTTCCAAAATGCTAGTATTAAAAAGAAGCGAGGACGGGGAGTAGGATTGGAGATGATGGTATTCGAGGGAGAATTTTTAATTTACCATGAAACAGCTTTACCATCCTATAAAAGAAGTTGGCATATCTTAATCCATAAAATTGGATATGCTACACTTCCATGTTGCAAATGAAACACCATTTGGTAATAAAACAAGCAGAGCACAGAGTAATCCAGTAATCTATACAAGTGATGACTAAATTGTAAGAAGTCGTGGAGGAATTTTATAGATGAAGTCACAAGACTTTATAATAGTTCAAAGAAGTTGTGGAGGAATGGTCAGGCAAAAAAGTTTTTATGGTGACAAACTAACAAGATAAGGAGATTAAGTCTTGTGGATTCTTCAGCAAAGCTGGATATAATAGTTCAAAGATCCTTTGATAATTAAGTCATGGATCATTATAGACATCCCCTACAATGTGCAATCTACGAAATGTTGTAAATTGGGTAATAAGAAAAAAAATGTAAAGATATTGACATCAACAGTAAAAAATTACTTACATCCAGACCCGACTGTGCCTGACCATCAACTGAGAAGAGGATTTTTAATGCAGTACCAAGACCAAGAACCTGAAGCTTTCCCCAAAGTCGACATTTCTCACATCCTACGCAATCCATCAGCGCACTGTATGACATAAAAGGAGAGAGTCACTTTTAGCTTAACATTACATCAAAGGACAGATGGGGACGTAAAGTTAATTGCCTGATGTTTCTGAATTGTTTTTGTATTTGCTGCTTCAGTTCAGGCCCCTTTTGCCCATTCCATAACTTGGCTTCATCAAATGGAAGAGGGCAAGCAGCTTGTAATTTAGAATTGAAGAGCAGCTGCCTTATCAAGGACTGTGTCTTCAGATCTTCAACGGTATTACCAGTATCATATTCAGCATGCTCCAAATATCCAGCAGCCTAGATGCATTCATAATAAGAATGCAACCAACAGGAATTTCATCAAGATCACAGCAGCGTGAATGGACAGCATAACATAATCCATGAATAATAATTAAAATATGTTATGAAAATGTTCAATTGCTTGTGAACAATATGGATTATAGAGAATAGCATCGCAATTCCTACTCACTTTTGTCACGGCTCGAAGAACAAAGAGATATGTGAAGTACAAGTTTCTAACACGATCTGGATATCTCAGAACACGATCATACAGCAATGAAAGGTTTTGACCCCACTGGAAAAAAAATTCAAAATTTTAAGAATTGTCATTAGATCAATTGTTCAATGCAATGAGAAATAATCTTTAAAACAAATGTTTTCGCACTGTTTTCTTTGCTTTATTTTCTGACATTCCATGAGTTTTCAATTGTTTTTAAGTCACAAATTGTTGCTGGCAACATAGTATTGGTTATCAGAGACTATAATGACAGCAGTGAGGCAATTTAATGAAATGAAAACTGTACCAAATTTTTAGCTTCATCAATTAAATAATCGGCAGCTATATGGACTGAAATAGAGGAATGAAGACCAGATATCATTTTGTATAATATTCGTTCCTCTTGGCACAACTCTTCTGATGGATCTGGAAATAAATAAAGTTGAAAAATCAAAAGAAAATAAGTAAAATAAAGAATGACAGCACTGCCCATGTACTTGCATACAAACAACTTTTATATTTTTTTATGAGAACTGGGTGCAGAAATTGGGGTGGCTCATCTTTTGGCTGTCTTTTTCTCCGTTTTTTGGATCATTTGGTTGTGCTTCGGGTGTTACCTTACTCTCACCCTCTCACCCTTTTGGGTGTACCTATTCAGTATTCACCACATCAATGAAGGGCTTTCTCATTTAAAGGAGAGATAGAGAGAGAGAGAGAGACAGATTAGTTTGCATACCCATTTTAATAGGCCACAAAGACTTAAATGGAAGGAATGTGGCTTAGTTTGGGGGGGAAAAAGCACCAGAAAATTTGGAAAACATAAGGAAAAGAATTTAATCGGCCTCGCTGTTATGCTGAGATATTATTTGGCAGTATTTCCAGGGCTCTTAGTCTCAATATAATGCTCTCAGTCCCTTAATCCCTATTTAACTACTAAAAAGACAACAACAATTAAGTTTTCTCAATATTGAGAAAGAAAAGATTGAGCGAAGGGAGAAGATTACATTTAGGGCAGTTCTCTGAATAGATAGCATCCCAAATTCTTCTAGCAGGTGCACCAGTGTATCCAGTGAATCGTTCAGGGTTCAATTGAAGGTTTACATATGTCATCTCAGCTGAAAAAAATAAATTAATAAATCAGTTTAACATGAATAAGAAACTAAATGATGGTATAACCAATATTCGGACAGAAGGATTGTAATGAATACACACCATTATCTGTCTCGTCGTCACTCGTCCAAGGGTTGTCTGTTTCAGTCCAGCCTTTAAAAGCTTTATGATCTAATGTACGATCCACAGTAGCCTCAGGTTTTCCTTCTTGACAAATAAGATCCTGTGATGAAAGGATGTGACTGGGCTTCTTAAATGATTCAGGAAACTCATGTTCAGGGCATTCACAAACACTACAATCTCGCAGCCGGCACATACCATCATCAGGCCAGAAGGGGCAATCACACCACAGCTTAACCTATGAAGATCAAGCATTGGAAACATACATGTCAGCAAGTGGTGTATGGAACAATAATATCAGCATGCTACAATACACAATGACAACGCATTGAATGAAATAAGCTAAGTATCATTTTCTGGGCATCACATCACTTCATCTTTTAAAGTATACCATCACTTTACAAGTAATAAAGTCCTATGCATGTGCTCAAAAAGGAAACAACCATTCTGTTTATATATCTAGGTTCACCTACAAAAGCAATGGGGTGAGAGTGATACAAATTCCATTTTAATTTTAACAAAATATGCTCCCACAAACTATTAGATCAATGATTCCTCCATCTAAATTGAACAAAAATTCTTTACCTCTTCTATCTTCCTTCTGTTGCTTCTGAATAAACTTCAATTCATAAATTGATTTTAATGGGTTTCAGCAAAATTTCAGATTGATATTTGGAATCCATAGTACAGGATAAAACATAGCATCCATCAGTTCATTACAAAAGAAAAATAACCTTGAAATAACGAAAGAATGAAGTTTTAACAAGCTCTTGAAGGGATGGATGTAACACTTCCTCATTAAGTCGATCTACAGTCTCATAGTCACAACAACAATCCTCCACCATACCACTGTATTTGGGGGTATCCTACGAAAATTGAGGAGCAACCATGTTAAATTGATGGTTTCCACTATTAGGACAATATCAATTGCAAGATATATATATATATACATACACACACACATACATACATTTAATCTATATATAGAGAGATGATTCAATGCTAGACACTGTAAAATTGCATAGCTGATACACTGAACATTCCATATTGTATCAACTCGATATACTCAATTATCCTAATTAATCCAAATCTCAGTTTGGGTAGCCAAAAAAAGGACGTAGAACACAAGAGAGGCGAGAGTGGGGACTGGGGAGGGGGTGCTGATATTTGATTAACGTAAAAATGTATAAAAGTAGTGAATAAGATGAAAGATGTACTACACATTGCCTTAATAATCTTTAAGTGGATTTGAGACTTACATTAGCACAATGACATGACTTATTATTTCGACCAAAGAGTGATATCATGGGGGAAGTCTTGTAAGTCATAGCCACGGCAAGAAATATGGCAAGAAGAGCGCCAACCGTCAAACCCCATCTCTTTCTCTGACCCTTTTTCTCAACCATTAGTTCAACAATTGTTTTTTAACAAAATCCTTTGCTTGGTAGCCAAGAAATGAAGGAAAAGATACTGATTGTAGGATCTTGGCGGTGTTAACTGCAAATTAAGAAGAAATTAAGATGATTTATTTCCATAAGTCAATAAAAATATGGAACTTACAATCCTTAAATTTCACAAGAAATAACTTTGTACGACCATTCAAAGTTCATGTCAAAATAAGAACATAAACTTTACTGTTCTAAGATTTGAGGAAATAAATATGTGAAAACAACAAATTCACACACCTTGAGAAAAAATCAAGCCGAGTGAATTCTCACAAGCATAAAGCACAAGCCAAAGTTATAGGCCAAAGGTGTTTCATCCCCCCAATGAATGTTCACATTGAGATGATATGTGAACTGAAAGGGTCCAGAAAAAGGTGAAGAGGAATATTAACCATTCAACAGCACGATATCTCTAACTTACTAAAAACAGAGTTCTTAATGAATGGAAGGCCTATCAACTTTTAATAGAACAATCAATAATAAATTTGATAATTATTTCCCAGAACCCGAAAATTGCACTCAAATTTCAACTAAATTGCAAAGAAGCAAAAGAGAGACAACAAAGAAAAGAAAGAGTAAGAGCGGAAATGACCACGATTACATAAGATTCAGATTCAAAACTATAAAAGATCACTTGAAAATGAGCTAAAATACTAGCTCACTTGGTTTGACGCAGTAACTTCATTCTATAAGGTCGAAGGCTTGAATCCCCCCCCCCCCCCCCCCCCCCCCCCCCCCCCCCCCCCCCAATTTGACGTATTATCTATAAATTGAGCTAAAATCTTAAGAAAATATAAAATGATAAAGAGGGTAATGTAGTCTATAGCTTTCTTTTATCTTCCAGCCATTATATCTTATCATTATCACACGGACAGTCGATCTAGTACCTTGGTTTCTTCTATATTTTAGACATATCCTTATACCTCTCAGTCTTCACCCCTGGCTAACTTAGATTTGAAACAGAGACTCCTAAATATCTTCACAGATTACATGAATAAAAAAAACTATATTAAAGCCTAACCATAAAAATGTGACAAATTAACAAAATTACAGCAAACTTAGCACTTGAATTACATCAACCAGAACAAAACCTAAATAAATTACAGCCACGAAGCGGAATTCAAACGCGTCTAACAAATTCTGAAAAACCATAATGTAATTTAAAAATTAAACAGCTTTAAGAGAGAAAACAAACCTTAATTGGGAGACTAAATTGGAAGATTGAGTGAATGTGATAAATTAGGGCTTTGATTCCACTAAACAGAAAACACTTTCAGTTCAATTCCAAGACAGACATGAGAGAATTTTTGTTTTAGATAACCAAAAATTCCATTAAGGGATTCTTGATTGATGGCTTTTACCAACGATTTCAAAACAACTCAAAGGAAAATTCCCCTTTAAAACTCAGTTGCTTTGCTAATGGTTTATCAATTAATTCAGTGGGCTCTGCCTCAGCGTTGACGGTTTCTTGCCTACTTCGTTCCTTTACAATTCAATGTTCCAACGTCAAAATTGTTTGGCCTTGGCTTGGCTTCGTCATAAACCAATACTTAAGCACTAAGCCATTAATTAATACCGAGCGATTCGATATTTTTCAATTTTATATTTTATATTAAATGAGATTAAATATTTTCTTACTATATTTGTTTAAATTAATAATAATACAGCTTGCTCGTAAATGATTTTTTTTCCATGTATGTTACAGAATTTATACAGAGTCTACAAATAGAAATTAATTCAATCACATATAGAAAAGGGCTAATAACACTAATATTCATATTAGCAACCTTAATTACAAAAAAATCTGATGGTAAGAATTAATTACATAAATGGACGCCTGCCACCTGCCGGAGGAAAAGGAATACGGAAATACCCTTCCATGTGTGAAGAAAAATACGAATAGAGAATTAAATAAAAAATCCCACGATTTTAGGTCATTAATTACGGAATTTAAAGAATCCCACGATTTTTGGGAAAACGATTCGTGGGAAATTCAAATTCGTAAAATATTTCAAATCAATCAGATTGAAATCGAAAAAGAGGGAAACAGTAGAGAAAGCGATAGATTTGCGTGAAAAATGAGAATGAAGAAGCAGATCTTAGAGGCAAGAGGGAAATTGATGGAAGAATTTGAAGAACTTGAAGAAACCAGTGGAAGAAATAAACAGACAATAGAGGAACAACATGCAAAGGTATGAACTTAAGATTATGGTTTAAAAAAAATATATATGTATATATGTTAATCGAATCTGTTGAACAAAATAAACAGGAACCAAGTGAAGAGAAGAGTACTGATCAACATGCAAAGGTATGTAATACATCCAAAAGATTTTTAAAACTGAATCATCCAAATTTTTCCTAAAACAGTTGTATAAAATCAAACAGGAACCAGATCCGATTGAAAATCAGGAAGAAGAAGAAGGTTATACAGAAGAAGATTTTGATAGTGAACATGGAGATGAAATCGAGGATAGTAGCTTTGAAGAAGATGTAGATCTGGAAAAAGACGAAGATACAAAAGAAGTGCAAAAAGAAAATGTTGAATCTGCGTAAAAAAAGGGAAAAACATAGGGGGCAAAGAAGGGAAAGAATAAACTATGATGATGAAGAAGGTGAACATTGCAACCCCGAAAACAAACAATAAGGTAATTATTGATTTAAATTAAATATAATTACTTGAAAAAACATTGAACAAACTCCAATATTTTGTTTTGATTGCATCCTGGATTTGTTCTGAATAATGGATATGAACACAGAAGTATTTCAGTATAAAGGAATTTTGTATAATATTAAATGTTATGATCTGTTTAATTTTATACAATACTAACCAATTTTGACAAACACAGGCCATCACACTGAGCAAAATCACTAAGGCCCAGAATTAAATCAAGATCAACCAAAGATCCTTACACAGAGGAATTTGGTTTGAAGGAAAAGCCGATTACATTGACTGAAGAATTGAAAAGATCAACACTAACATTCAACTTATTCACTCAGGAAGGAAATGATGATTCTATATGACATTTTTTTCATGATGTTTTGCTAATTATAAATTCATAATTTGACATGGATTATGTATTTTGATGTAATTTTCTTTTGAAACTTTATTTTTGGTGGGAATTTATATTTTGTCTTTGATATAGTCGCATATTTCCAAATTATGCTAATTATATGAATAGTATACATTAAGTAAACTAAGTGTTATCAAAGTAAAAACAATTTAAAAAATATCAAAATATCAAAATAGTTGAATAATAAACAACTGTTTAAATACAAAATAAGAGGAAAGAGAATTTGATAAAATACAATTATCTACTTCAATCTAAAAGTATAAAAATTGATATATAAGTTACAAAGTGAAAACTGTTTAATAATTATAAATAATATCAAATGTTTAATAAATAACAAATGTTTTAAACATAAATAATATCAAAGTGATCCGAATTAAACATAAACATATTTGATAATATTAAATATTTAATAAAAACCAATATTTATAAATTCATAATATGAATTCAAATAACAACAATTGCAAAATTGGTCCAAAATAACATAAAAACAACAAATAGTTTAGATAAATTATTAAGAGTTAAATTCAATCCTACGAACAAGGGCATTCCTACAAGACTTGCGGTTATGACCACTATCGCCACATCTGAAACATTTCTTGGAGTTTTAATCGAATTTCATCAATAACAGAAACAATGGGCAATTCTCTAGCAAAAAGAAGGATCGAATTGTAGCTCTCATAGATGTTGGTAGTCATAACATTGTGTAAAACCCTGGCTGTAATATACGTACCCATATTAGAAAAAGAAAATGTGAAAGAAATCGAAAGAATAAATGAAAATGAATGAACACGTAAACTTGGAAAACGAAAACGTAAAATAATAAACCCTAAAGCAGAAATCAAGCATGAAAAAAGGAGCAGAAATGATACGATATCAACAGATTTGGAAAGAATATGTGGAATAAATGAAAATTTGAAAATGAAATACCAAATCAGAAACGGTTAGGGAACAAAATCTCAAATCATTAATATGTGAATTAAATTAAAATATCTGGATATTGTAAAAATTTATTAAAAATCGTTTTACAATAGTGAAAATAAAGAAAGAGAAAATAAGGGGTAAACATGGAATGAAAAAAAGAAAAACCACCAAAAGTGGCCTACAATGGATACTGACGTAATTAAAATCGAAACACCAATATTTTTGTAAATACATGCTCCGATTTGATTTAATGAGTAAATATTCCTATAGAAAATGAAAAAAAAAAAAAACTTGTAATATCAATAATAATAGAGTTCATTTGAAAATAATTTTGGAGTCTATGAAGAAAAAAATATAACTTGCTCATAAATGATTTTGATCGAGCATACTATATAAAAGGAGAGAAGATTATTCTGAAGAAGTAATAGAAACGTGACCGTAGGTTATTTTCCTAAATTTGTTTGCACTTTTTTCTATTTAAATAGGGATAATATTGTAAAAAAAAAATAGCTGGAATATTAGAAAGCTCTCGAATTTAAAGGTAATCCAATAACTCATATGTGTAAAATATGAATTTCAAGAATTTTAGATTGCTAAGATATTTTTAAATAAATCTCAAACAAACGATAAAATTATATGTCTTTATGAAAGAATTTTAGATTACTCTGAACTAAGCGAGGGTTAAAGAGAAAATTGTCTTGCCAATTAAGTTATATTATGAAGCCGGTATCCTATTCCCAGGATAAAACTTGGCTGCACCTAGCTAGCCAGCTAGGTGCAGCTAAGTGGGGGAAATCCAGTTTTAGTTTTTTTGAAAAAAACCACATGACTGCACCGTTTTTTCCCTTTTCCTAAACTTTGCTTTCCTGAATAATTTATCAAGTGCCATCTGTTATGTTCTCATGAGATTGAAAATTTAAGTTTTCCTTCCAACAATTTGATATAATTTTTCAAAAGAAATTAATAATATTAAGTGGGGAGATAATAAGAGAAAGATAACCCACATAATTACCCCTTAATGATTAGTTGATTACTTATTTTATATGTTAAAAAAATTTCACTCGAAAGTAGATTTTGATGTCATATTTATAAATATACCATCATTGAGACTATTAACAAGTATAATAATTATTAGTGTGTTAATCAATTATTAATAATGATTAATATGTGAATTAGTGATTTATCAATTAAAAAAATATATATAATATAATTTGATAGTTTTCATTGATTAACTCATTCAAAATTTATCATATTAATAAATATTTATAAATCACTATACTTTTATAAATATTAGAAGAAAAAATTTACTAGATTTATAATATCAACCCTATATGTTATGTGTAATGTACCTTTAAAACAATTTTTAGAAATATGGTATGAAAACAGTAGCAAATTTAACTAAAAACGTCACATGAATAATTTTACGTCATCATTCAATACGTTTAGTCAATAATATGACACGTGTCATGTCACTACTTCTTTAATTTAATATTTTTGAAAAAATGTCGGTGAAAATGTGTACAGTAAGCCAAGACAGAAAAATTGAAGGATATAGATCCCGATGAAGGTGATCCATTCAATTATGTTATAATTGAGTGTTAATACTTCCATAATCTCGAGTAAGTATTTGATACCTGTTTTCTTATGACATCAATTTTTATTTTTTGACACGTATATTGTTGAAGAAGAAAATTCGGTAAATTACAAATTGTTACGTAATAATTCAAGTCAATGACAAGATTATATCATTAAATAGAGACCAATCTAAATTTGACATGTGTCTCTAATTAAACTAAAAATACTAAATTGACAATCAAATAATGTCACATGTTTTTTTCATGGCCTTAGATGATATAAATTAGTCAGATGAAAATATACCATGTGGCGATTGGGCCCAATTAAATAAATCTCATATCCACCAAAGACACATAGTTAACTCTATAAATAGAGTGGTCATTCATTCATTAAAGAGGTCAACAACAGAGAAGATTCAGATAAAAGACTAAAAAACTTCAATGATCAAATAACTCGAAAAACAACGGAGAAGGTTCAGAGAAAAGACTGAAGAACTTCAATGATCAAAAACCTCGAAGAGCAACAGAGAAGATTTAGAGAAAAGATTGAATATTTCAAAGATTCAGTCCAACGATCTGAGAAATACGCTAACCGACACTCGCATCGAAGTTTATATTTTTGAAAAAGCATCAGAGGATTATTTTCATTAGAGATTATAACATCAAATTATTTATCAATACAAATTATATTTATTCCGCATTTAATTTTCTTCCATTTGAAATTCCGTGTGAACATATATCTTATTTTAATTAATAGCCTTTATTAGATATCAAAATCTCACAAAATTTCATACGAGTTTTTCTCTCCTAAAAAATAGGAATTACTTTTTAAAAAATTTATTTCCATTTTATCTACTCTCATTTTACAAAAAAAGTAGGGGTTCTTGCGAAAATAGCAAAAATAGGTTCAATATTTGTAAAAATAGCAGGAAAAAAACATATTTGCAAAAATAGCAGAAAAATTTAATTCACATCTAAAAAATTACAAAATTGCCACTAGTAATCAGTGATTAGTAATCACTGATTATTGATATCCTGATATTTTGTGCAGTAATCACTGATTACCACTGATTATTTTATAAGTTATCACTGATATCTCTGATAACATGAATGAGGGTTTTTAAAAATCTGCTATATTTGCAAATACTTTTTAAAACTGCTATATTTATAAATATTGCTAAAAATTCTGCTACCCAATGAAATTTTCCAAAAAAGTATATGTTCCACATTTTCAAATCAAATAAATTTGTATAAAAATTATTTTTATTTTCTTTTTCTTCTACTATTTTATTTGAACATGCAATTGTTAATTTTTAATATAAAATGACCGTTTTTAATTTATTGGTTTTATTTCTCAATTCTTAGTTTTAATATTAGTTGATTTTTCTTTGGGAAAAAGACACTTTTGGTCCCTGAGTTTTCAATTTGTTTACCATTTGGTCCCTGAGTTTTAAAAATTGACATTTTAGCCCCGAGTTTTCATTTTGTTTGCCATTAGGTCTCTGTTGTCAAAAATCTGTTAAATATTTAACAGAATGCTGACATGGCATTAAAATATTTGTTTAATATATATTTTGTTGCTTACGAGGTATATTTAAATGAGGTGGCATAATAAATGATTTTTATATTAATAATTTTAATTTATATATTTTAGATTAATTATTTATCTATTTTCTCTCTCTCCCCCTCTCTCTCCTCTTCATCTCTTTCCTCTCTCTTTCAATCCTCCATAGTAGCTTTCCGAAACCGATCAAACCCTTTCCGCCGACCAAACCCCTCAAAATCATGATCTGCTCGTTTACGCACCAACCTCATACCTTC
Source organism: Gynostemma pentaphyllum (assembly GCA_028015215.1). Lineage (NCBI taxonomy): Eukaryota > Viridiplantae > Streptophyta > Magnoliopsida > Cucurbitales > Cucurbitaceae > Gynostemma > Gynostemma pentaphyllum. The sequence goes on along the minus strand of CM051349.1, from coordinate 43,612,962 downwards.
TCGGTCCTCATTCCACGCCGAACAATTCCTAATCACCAATCTCTCTCTACAACGAAACCCATCTCCAATTCCTCGCCGTTTCCTCCGCCTTTTGCGGCCATTGCAGTCAATTCCTCCAAGAACTTCACCACGCTTTCGAAATCAAGATCCTCGTCGCCTCGATTGAAAACGAATCCGAATCTAACGATTTCATTCCATTGCCTCAGCTCCTCCCTCAACGATTCGGATCCGATGACCTTCTCGAAAAGAATGTTCTGTTGCCTCAGCTCCTCCCTCAACGATTCTGTAGAAGATCAATCTTCCAAATCCATCAGCAAAAAAGCCGCCAAAAATGAAGCTGCCAAACTAGAACAGCTCCACCGCCGTCAAGAATTGGCTGAATCTGCTTCTCCCGATTCATCTCACCCTAACAAGGAAGATCCTCTCTCTGCTAATTACGGCGATGTTCCTCTTTTCGGCCTTAAACTGAGTGTGGTTAAGGATAAAGGAAACTGGACTGAAGTAGGATTTTTAATGGATGAACTTAAAATTAAGTATGTGCATATTCGTGGACGGATTCAGACGATTCGAGCAGTTGCGAAGAAAATGGCGTTGTTTGTTGTTAAAGAATGACGATTCTCCATCTCCGGCGAAGTGAGGGAGAGAGAAATATTAGCTCGCCGTTCAGCCGGTGAGATGGGCTGGAGAATTGGGATGGAGATGAAGTGATGAGAGAGGGTGAGGAAAGAGAAAGGGTAGTGAGGGAGAGAGAAATATTATCTTATAAAAAAGAAATTAAAAATATATAGAAATTGCCACATCATTTAAAATAATATTAAAATCAATATTTTAGTGCCACATCAGCTTTTATATTATTAAAAATATGCCACATCATTTTTCTGTTAAATATTTAACAGACTTTTGAGGGCAAGGACCAAATGGTAAGCTAAATGAAAACTCGGGGCTAAAATGTCGGTTTTTAAAACTCATGGACCAAATGGTAAACAAATTGAAAACTCAGGGACCAAAAGTGTATTTTTCCCTTTTTCTTTTCGTTCATAAGTACCCACCTCTTATTTTTTTAAAAAAAATTGTTCTATTATTGTATTAGGTAAATGTAATTTTTTAATATAATTTAATTACTTTGAACATAATTATATAAAACCAATATCACTCATTTATAAATCGTTGGGCTATAAAATCTTAACCAAATAAAGCGTTGTAAGAATTTTTGTATAAATTTGTTTGATTTGAAAATCTAGAAGAGATAACCATCTCTAAAATCTGAGAGTAAAGATAATGAAAAGACAGGTTTTTAAAAAGTAAATCCTATTAATTAGGAGGGGAAACTTGTTGGTGAGATTCTGATATCTAATAAAAATTATATTAATTAAAATAATCTATAAATGTCACAAAAATAAAAGTCCATGTCATTGGGAAATATATATCATATACCTACTAGGGAGTAGGGATGAAAAAATTTCTCACGTGGCCTCGACCTTATAAGAGCAGGGAATCCCCGTTTTATATGGAATAGGGTTAGGCTAAGGGGGAAAAAATTTCTCCAATTTGTTTTAGGGTTTAGGAGATGGAAATACATTCCCCGCCTTGCCCCCAATCCCGAACCCGATATTTGAATAATATCTTATGTATTTTATTTACTTTTATCTCTATTTATTGAAAAAATATATATAATAAAATGTATGTGAATCAAAACAATAGTTTATTAAAGGATAAAGTGTACACAAGACCCATATGGTTTCGGTCAATTGCATGAATAGCTTTATTAGTTTGAAAATGGAAAATTACACCCACGTAGCTCTAAATTAAGTAATTGAGACCCCTCCTCCCAATGTCGTTAACTTTCTTTTAGCAATAACTTATTCGTTTGAAATCTGATTGGATGATTTAAGATGTCTTGAAATCATTGTTTAAAGCTCCACATTAAGCCATCTAAAATATTTAAAATAATAAGTAGATTAAAAAGGGTTTGTGACATTAATCATACTTAATATTTTGATGATAAAAACTCTCTTACTTATTGCCGATTTTGAAGTTTTTAAACGACCATAACGTAAAGCTTGAAACAAGTATTTCAAAACAATTTAAATCATTCAAATCAAAATTCAAACGAAAGAGTTATTGCTAAAAGAAAGACAATGACTTTGGAAATGAGGATGTCTCATTTTCATTTATATAAAGGTAAAATGCAAATTAACCGTTCTGTCAAATGCATGAACACCCCCTTGTGGTTTGAAAATGGCAAATCACACCCATGTGGTTCCAAACTATTTCAATGAGACCCCTCCCTTCAATGTCATTAATTTTTTTTTAGCCATAACTTCTTTGTTTGAACTTCGATTTGGATGATTCAAGATGTTTTAGAATCCTCGTTTCACACTCTAAGTCATGGTCACTTCAAGATTTCAAAATCGTTAATAAATAAAAGAGTTTAATATCATCAAAATATTAGGTATGATTTATACCATCATCGCTTTTGATTACTGATAATTTTTAAGTTTTGACATAACCATAACTTAGATCTTGAAATGAGGATTCCAAAATATTTTGAATCATCCAAATCGGAGTTCAAATGAAGAAGTTATGGCTAAAAGAAAATTAATGATATTGTAGAGGAGGGGTCACATTGAGATAATTTAAAACCACAGGGGTGTGATTTGTCATTTTCAAACCACAGGGGGTGTTCATGCATATGACATAAACCACAAGGGGCTTATTTGCATTTTACCCTTTATATAATCTATAACTATGTGGGTATAATTTTCAAACTACGTAGTCATGCATTTGACCAAAATCACAAGAGTCTTATTTACATTTTATCCTTTATTAAAACTAAAATTAGACTGTCAAAATCAAGTCAACTAAAATTTAATAGAGTTTAAACTCATTTAGACGTCAACTATCCTGTTAAAAATAAAAATAAAACTATAAATATTAAATGTCAATTATATATTTATTTTAATAATTTATTGAATACAAAAAGATATTATTTGAGTAAATAATTAAAAATAGCATTATAAATAAATAGATTAAGGATGATAATATACAATTTTGTTCTCGAAATATTATATCAAATTAAGAGAGGTAGCTCAAACATGTAAAATATTCATATTAGATACAAATGTTTATTAAAATAATTTACATTAAAAATTATAAGAGAAAATAATTTCATTAAAATATAAGCTCAAAAAATTATGATCCACTTCTGTTCCATTCCCTCCATGTTTCCCTCTCTGCCAAGCCAATACCTCTCAATTTCGAGGTCAAACTTTTTTTTATATCCATAATTTTCTCTCACTCTCTCTCCCCCAAATCAACACGGTTTTATTTTGACTAAATAGGAAGAACTATTTATAACCATTTTGATTTTAATTTTTTAATTTTTAAAATTTTTTTTTTATAGAGAGAAAATAGATCAGACCGATCCGCCAATGAGGAGAAGTTTTCACAATCTTTGAAAGGAAACTTTGCTGATCCAGAAGAACGCTAAAAAAACTCATGATTGATTCTTTGATTTTGATTTAGGAATTCTCGATCGATTTCTCCTGAACGCATTTTCATTGTTGCGGATTCGAAGGAAACTTGAAAGATTTCTGTGTTTTGATTTTTCTGCAATATTGATCGATCTCAATCTGAATCTGAAAGTAATTGTCGGTGAGCGATTCATGGTGGTAATTTAGCCGCCATGGATGGGAATGTTGAGCTAGGGTTAATGAGTTGTCGTGGCGAACGATGACTACTAATTGAAGGAAGCTGCGTAGAGGATGATGCAGCTTCACTTCTCGCCTAGCATGAGAAGTATCACGATCTCGAGCAATAATGGCTTTATTGATTTCATGAAGATCAAAGTTGCAGCTCGCCATATCTCTTATCGAACCATTTTCCATACTTTCCTCTTCCTCGCTTTCCTTTTGCCTTTTGTATTTATCCTTACTGCCGTCGTTACCCTCGAAGGCGTCAACAAGTGTTCCTCTTTCGGTACTTTTTCTCTTTTTTTATGTATTTGATGATATATAGATCTTAATTTTTTTAGGTTGAACTATTTGCTTATTCAAGATTTATTGGAATTTGGAATGTGGATTTCATTTCCTGTTTGAGCAGATTTATGCTTTTTTCTTTTTCCATTTAGATTATCAGATTTGATGGATCAAACCAAACAGAAAAAAGCCTATTTTTATCAGATGGTTTTGATGTCAAGGTCAAAATCATGCTAAGTTTAATGGCAAAGTTATTGCGTTGGAAAATCTCAATGTGTTTCATTGATATAACGGGGAGTTTAGTAGAAATAACTCATCCAAATTTAGAAATTCTTTTATTGTTTGTTATTCTTTGTGCATTTGGTCTGTCGATAGTCTTTGTTAACGTTCCAAATCGTTTATTTTAACGATGTTGAATTATTGAATTCTTCTCCCAGCCTTTGTACATCACAGTTATTTTACCTGGTATGCTGGTTTTTAATTCAGCCTCCTTCCAAACTGCTTAGTTATCGTTTAGAAAAATAGATAGTCAACTCACGTTTTTCTTTACCATGTTTTTCAGATTGTTTAGGCAGGCGGTTGGGACCACGGCTTCTTGGTAGGGTTGACGGTTCTGGGGTAAATAGCTTTCTTTCACATCTGAATGTAGTTGATATTTTGAATTCCATAATATGCTTCTATCTGTTGTATAGGTTATTCACATTTGAATGTGGTTATGTTGATGCAGAGGCTTGTTAGTGACTTTTACAAGATCCTCAATCAAGTTAAAACTGAAGAAATACCAGATGGATTAAAATTGCCAGATTCTTTCACTCAACTAGTTTCAGAAATGAAGAATGAACAATATGACGCAAGGACCTTCGCGTTGATGTTAAAGGCAATGGTATGTATCGTGCTACAGGTTCATAATCCCTTTTTAGGATTTAAAAAAAAATATTTTCCTCTGTATGTTCATTTTATTTAAGAATATTTACTGTTTTCTTGAAGAAAATATTACAATATTTCTTGGTATTTTAGGATTGGCATTGGAAATAATGTAGACTGATCCTGTCTCAGTTAGTATTTTTAACTTTGGCAAGATTATGCTATTGGAATGTTATAAGCTGATAAAAGGTAGCTTTTATAATATTTAGGTTTCCTCTTGTTTTTTTTAATTAAAAAAGGTAATATTTAGGTTTCCTCTCCAAGGACACTAACAGAGATTTATTGAAGTCAGTGATATTAGTTTTAGATGCATTGAATCTGCCTACGTATTTTTGATATTTTATTTTATCAACATCTAGCTTACATGCATCTGAAATTAAATTATCTAATGATATGTACACATGGAAAATTTAAACATTGTAATGTTAACAACTTACTATAAACTGAATAGTTTGGCACCGAGTGATGGGAAGGAACTGTAACATACTGTTGACCATCTTCTAGACGTTGGCAACAACAAGACCATTTGTTGTTCTTAGGGAATAATTCAATGATCTGGGTAAAATTTTAAGAATGATATTTCAGATGTCGTGGTCAACTAGTTCTTGAGGATGTAATTATGTTTGGATTTGAGACTTGAATATTCTTTCATTCAGATACAAGAAAAAAAGAAACAAAGACAATGACCATTTCATTAATACACTTTATATTTTCTGTCTGTTTTGTGATCATGCATTTCTTGGGTTTCCCACAATTTTCTTGTTTACATTTCATTTATTCTTGCTTCTGTCTTATAGTCTTTATAATTTCCTTTCATTTTTATTTTCTAATTACCTTTTAAATTAAATTCCTTGTACATTACATCAATCTTTTTAGGTAACTGTCTTACTTTTTTTGTGGTTAACAACACACTTTTCATTGATGTATGAAATAGCCAAAAAAGTTCGTCCTTCCAATTGGGCAATAATAGTGGGACTATAATTACAAAAAGCTTTACCATTTGCACTCCAATTGGAGGCATTAAGAACACTATTGTCCCAAATGTAATCCCAAGGTTTACTAATATCCAAAAAAATTCTCCTATTACGCTCCAACCAAATATTCCTAATAATGTATCTCATCACCACATTAGCCCAAAGTGTTCTTCCTTTGATCTTAAGATTAGAGCCTCCCATTAAGGTAATAACATTAACTGAGGGATCTCTATAAGCCGTCTTCCTTTGTGTCATTTGATTTGACTTAATGAGTTTATGAGTCTGCATCTTTTGAATTATTTAATTCTTACTTATCTAGGTTGATATCTATAAGTTAAATTCCTCGATTATTCATGTTTTCTTCTCTTTACATCATTTGTCAAATAGATTAGGTTCTGATTATGTACATAAGGAAGTTGCTGATTAATTGGGTCATATATTGTTTTTGGTTTTGTATGCAAATTGGCTTAAAATTCCTGGTTGATGATATTTTCACCTGATATGATGTTTTTTTCTTCCGAGCACAGATGGAGAAATTTGAAAGGGACATTAGGGAAACTAAGTTTGCAGAGCTAATGCACAAGCATTTTGCTGCTAGTTCTGTTCCAAAAGGCATCCATTGTCTGTCTCTTCGATTAACTGATGAATATTCATCCAATGCTCATGCACGCAAACAATTGCCTCGTCCAGAGTTACTTCCTTTGCTTTCTGATAACTCTTACCACCACTTTATCTTATCAACGGACAACATCTTGGCCGCTTCTGTTGTTGTCAATTCCGCTGTGCAGTCCTCTCTCAGACCTGAAAAGATAGTATTCCATGTCATTACTGACAAGAAAACTTACTCTGGTATGCACTCATGGTTTGCATTAAATTCCATCTCACCTTCAATTGTTGAAGTCAAAGGTCTTCATCAATTTGATTGGTTAACAAGAGAAAACATCCCAGTGCTTGAAGCTGTTGAAAACCAAAATGGGATAAGAAGTTACTACCATGGGAATCACATTGTCGGTGAAAATCTCAGTGATACAACTCCACGAATTTTTGCTTCAAAATTGCAAGCTAGAAGTCCAAAGTATATATCCTTACTCAACCATCTCCGCATTTATTTACCAGAGGTAATTAAAGTTGTTCTGCAATGTTTTACTTCCATTACTTGTCTAATAAGTGTGGTTTTAATTGATAAATCTTAAAAGAAAGAGCAATTATTAGAAATGATAGAAGAATTTGAAAACATAAGTATATCTTCAAAGTTTGGAATGTGTAATATTGGTTGCTTCAACCACAAAATTTGAAACATCTTTCAAGTTTTCAAGGGTTCAAGAGGTTGTAACTGTTTTCTTGATTGCTGCATCCTTATTTTCTCAACTGACAATTAACTCTCTCTCTCTCTCTCTCTCATGGAGAATTCAAATGGATAAAGTTTCTAAGTTGTATATTGGATAGTTATATATTCTACTTCCGTAACTTTGTGGTGAATTTTTCTTATTAATTTACCTTACCATAATATGTGACCCTTCTCCCCTCTTTCTCACTTCATTGAAATAATGTAAATTGCACAGCTCTTCCCAAACTTAGACAAGGTGGTTTTCTTAGACGATGATGTTGTAATCCAGCGTGATTTGTCTCCTCTTTGGGATATTGACCTTGGTGGGAAGGTCAACGGAGCAGTTGAAACTTGTAAAGGTGATGATGGATGGGTAATGTCAAAGCGGTTTCGAAACTACTTCAATTTTTCCCATCCAGTTATAGCAAAGCATTTAAATCCCGAGGAATGTGCCTGGGCCTATGGGATGAACATTTTTGACCTTCGTGCTTGGAGAAGGACAAATATAAAGGATATTTACCACTCTTGGCTGAGAAAGGTAATTTGGTCACCCTCTTTTGTGGGATAAATTTTATTTTGAAAATGAATGGCTTTTGTAATTTTCTGTTTGGTTGCCTCAAAGGGGATTTTTATCCTCCTTCCCTTTTCTTATTTTATATCTTTTAATTTAATTGTTTCTACAAGGAAAAAACGTTAATGCTGCTGCTGCTTTTTTTCACATCTTTTGTTAACATAGGGTAGATTCATTAATTTCCTGCCTTGACTAAAGGTCCTCTCTCGCTCTCTGATTGATTTAAATTTTAACAATTTTAAATTTCTGATTGATTTATTTGTGAACCACAAACTGTTGCTGAATTTTAACAATGATCTCGGGCATGACCGTTCCTTTTTGTTTATCATTAGTATAAATAGAATGACTACAAAAGATGTTTCTTATCCATTTGTTCTGATAGTTGAGTTTTCTGTGGCAGAATCTGAGGTCAAACCTAACAATGTGGAAGCTTGGTACCCTACCTCCGGCCTTGATTGCATTTAGAGGTCAGGTTCATCCAATTGATCCTTCATGGCACATGCTTGGTTTGGGTTATCAAGAACAGACAAACATTGAGAATGTGAAAAATGCTGCAGTTATCCACTACAATGGGCAGCTAAAACCATGGTTGGAGATTGGCTTTGAGCATCTCCGGCCATTCTGGACCAAGTATGTCAATTACTCCAACGATTTTGTCAGGAACTGTCATATACTGGAGTCGTAGTCGAGAACCTTAGAGTATGTAAAGAAACAGATAAAAATGCAAGTGATATGGGTTTTACTTGAAAGATTGATGGAGGTCTGAACATATTGGCATCTCACCAGAAGGCAAGCAGAGGATTGGCCAAAGGGCAATATTTTCCCGGTCCAGGTTTTGTCGCAATCTGTTTTACTTTTCACTACTCTGGGCCGGGATAATGGACATACGCATCATATTCATTCTTTCAGTTTGTAGCCATAGAAATTCTTCCTTTATTTTTTTGGTTGCAAAAGGATACTGTCATTGATCTTCCTGCAGGGGTTTCAGTTTAGTTCTCCAAGAATATTTGGTTATTAAGTGAAATAGAGAGGAGAAAGGGGGTAACTGATGCCTATGCTGTCATGCCGATAGATGCACAGAAGAAGGTCTAGGACAGCTTACAGACAATTTTTTTCGCCAATTGCTTTAAATTTTTGTTAGTTCCCTTTTCTTTTACCTGCCTTCATCTGATACCATAATATAATAGTGATTTTTTTAGAAGTAGGTTATGGACAACATTTGCTCCTACAGGTCCCATTCAAATGGGAGTTTTTTTTTTTTAGTTTCATATCTCTATTCGTTTTGTAATATTCATGATATACATTTGAAAAAATGTGCAGAAAATTCTTTTTCTCCATTTATTCAAGCCTCGTTATAAAATCTTTGTTCTAAACTATTGTAATTTTTTTTACTCACCTGCCACATTTACAAATGCATAGGGCTTGCTGGTTTTGTTGTGGTTCTTATTTTTCCATTTTATGTGATACTAATTTTAACATTAGTTAAGAGGATTAATTTTTTCCACATTTCTCATAGAGATGGAAAATAATTTATTAAAGCTTTAAGGGTGTTTAGTCTCCATGTTGGGATAAAGAGTTTGAGCTATACAAATTAGGGGTAGGAGCCACCATCTTTAACCAACTCACATCATTTAAACACTAATAAAACATAACGATTTCATATTTAAATATAGACATGGCCTTTTAAGACAATTCATCTCGAATAGAGGTTGAGAGTCTTGAGACGTTACTTTAGATGTAGATATTGAGTGGAGATTTTTGTTTTTTTCTGATTTTTTTTTTTTATGTAGGGAGTTCCAGTATCATTATATATTTAAATAAATTTAATATTTTAACTATAAATTCGTCAAAAAAAAAAAAAAAACTGTAAACATCAAACCTACCGGTTATCTAAGGTCATTTTCTATTTTTTTTTATAATTATATATAAAATAATTAAACATATAAAATCTTTGGATACAAACAAACAAAATAAGTGGCTAACTACAATAATAGTAACTTTTTAATGGCAGAACGAAAACAAGTCATATTTGATCATGAAGTCTTAAAATTAACAAATCGGTGAATTAGAAAGACCAAGTAATTATAAACCACATATTTTTAATAACAGATATTGTACAACTTTAAACTCTACGGTTCAAATTTTCCCTCTAGAATTAGGGATGGTAATGGAGCGGGGCGGGGTCGGAGATATATTTTCTATCCCCTAATCCGTGATGATTTTAATCCTCATATCCTACCTTATACCTTAGAAAAAATCGGAGCAGGTTCAGAGATTCTCCGCAGGGATCGGATTTCACGTGAGGGAAATTCCCTGTTTTATATTAAAAAAAAAAATACTAAATTGAAATATATAAAATGGTAGAGAATCAACATATAGATAGGGACATTCTAATAATAAAACTTAACTTACTAAAATTTGAAAGACACCTAAGAAAGCTATTCCTTTAATTGATTTTTAATTAAGATATGAATATAATAATTTTTTTATCTCAAATAACATTAATTATTGAAAATATTTGAATTTAAAAACAAAATTCAAATGGTAAAATTATTTTATATTGAACTTATTATTTTATTATTTTCATTAAATTTATTAATTCTTTTACCATTGTTACTTCAACATAATATTAAAGTATAATCCAATAAATTATTATTGTTAGTTCAATAGAAAATTCATTATTATTTACTATTTGAATAATTTAAAGATAATATTTCAATAATCAACCTGTAATAAAAATATTATAATTTTACTAAGCCCATAAAAATAGGAATTAGGATCCTCTCCCCATATTATTTTTGGGTGAAAAATCACAATAGCCACTTTTTGAAGTCAAAGTTAGCAAATGACCACCTTTTCATATATGTAATGGGGTAGCCACTTTTTACTATTCAATTTTTTAAAATACCAAAACTGCCCTTTTCGTATAGCAGATATAGTCTGACACCTCCTGGCATTCTGACATGTCTGTATAGTACGTAGAGTATGACATTTCTGACATTTTTTCTTTTCCAATGCAATTTTATTTCCCGATGCATTCTTTATTTTCCAATGCAATTTTGCTTAAAAAAGTAGTTCATGGGCTATTTCTCACAAGCTGCGTAGTTTTTTTTTTTTTTTTGCAACATACTAGTAAGAAAAGAGCTAAGAAATAAAGGAAAGAATGTTCAGGGGTGATTTTTGCTTTTTTGCATTTTTTATTACAGTTTGACATCTATTTTAATTTAATTGATGTGGTTTTAAATTATTTTAATACAACCGTCAAAGGGGTCTATATCAATTTAATCTCTAAGAAAATAAACATTTAAATTTAATCTCTACGATGTCTCTATTAGTACTATATTTATACGATAAAAGATTTCATATTGACGTGTACTTAATGGAGTTTTTAATTATAATTTTTTTTAAATAACATTTCCACCAATCTCAGACTTAGATTGGTAGAATATGAGAAATATTATTTTACTACATCAGCACCAAATGAGATTCCAAAATGTTGCTCTGTATTTTCAACCATGATGCATTTGAGAACGATGTGAATCATTAACCTTGGGAATGAGAAGAATATCATCATCTTTTATCTTTTTAAATACATACTCCATGGCAATTCGTGTAACATCCTATTTAGCTCCCTTTCGATTTCAAAATGTATTAGGAGTCATATAATATACCTCATCTACCAACACAGATCCCTCATTTACAGTTTGATATACATGCAACGAGAACCTTGACGTTTGAGATTGCGTACTCATGCAAAAGTTTCTTGTGGATAAACTGCTCTGCAAAACCATTTGAAAGAAATCTAAAATAAGCTAAATAAATAACCACTTCCAGAAATGAATTAGAATCTCCTTCCACACCATAAAAAAAACAAGCCCACAACTATCCACAGGTTCCCCCTTGATAATAATCTCTCACATAATTTTAGCTTTGCTGTTCAAATGCAAACCAACTTGGGTTCTAAACAACTAGTCCAAAGTCTCTCGAGGGAAACTCTACGGAGTATTAAAACAATTTATGAGAAATATCACTACCAGTCTTGATAGAACTGATAGTAAAAAGTTAGGAGATTCGGGTCTTCTCCATTTATTAAATGGAGGAACATGGGCAAGATGAGTATAGAATTCCTAAACTATAATATCCACTCGAGTCACACTATAAAAAACTAAGGGGCAATGAGAAATTTTTAACTTTTTTAGCCAATTAGCTCATAGCCAAGAGGAAAGAATAGCTTGACCATCACCCGACAACTGGCCCAACCCTATTTTGCAAGAAATCTACCATCTGAAACTCAAGGTCCACCGAAAAAATTTGGGGGGCCACCTACGGAATAGGAAAAAAAATAAAAAAAATTGGGGGGCTGGCCCCCCAAATATTTTTTTTTTTGCCGAAATCCGGAGATCCCCACAATTTTTGTTTAATTTTTTTTTCCCGGATTCCGATTAAATTAAAAAAAAAATTTGTAGGACACCTCTGAAAAGAAAAAAAAAATTTGGGGGGCCACCTACGGAATAGGAAAAAAAATAAAAAAAATTGGGGGGCTATTTTTTTTTTGCCGAATTCCGGAGATCCCCACAATTTTTGTTTAATTCTTTTTTTCGGATTCCGATTAAATTAAAAAAAAAAAAAAATTGTAGGACACCTCTAAAAAGAAAAAAAATTTGGGGGGCCACCTACGGAATAGGAAAAAAAATAAAAAGCCCCCCAAATATTTTTTTTTTGCCGAATTCCGGAGATCCCCACAATTTTTGTTTAATTTTTTTTTCCCGGATTCCGATTAAATTAAAAAAAAAAATTTGTAGGACACCTCTGAAAAGAAAAAAAAATTGGGGGGCCACCTACGGAATAGGAAAAAAAATAAAAAAAATTGGGGGGCCAAATATTTTTTTTTTGCCGAATTCCGGAGATCCCCACAATTTTTGTTTAATTTTTTTTCCGAATTCCGATTAAATTAAAAAAAAAAAAATTTGTAGGACACCTCTGAACAGAAAAAAAAATTTGGGGGGCCACCTACGGAATAGGAAAAAAAATAAAAAAAATTGGGCGGCTGGCCCCTCAAATATTTTTTTTTTACCGAATTCCAGAGATCCCCACAATTTTTGTTTAATTTTTTTTTCTGGATTCCGATTAAATTAAAAAAAAAAAATTTGTAGGACACCTCTGAAAAGAAAAAAAAATTTGGGTGGCCACCTACTTAATAGGAAAAAAATAAAAAAAATTGGGCTACTGGCCCCCAAATATTTTTTTTTTGCCAATTTCGGAGATCCCCACAATTTTTGTTTAATTTTTTTCCTGGATTCGATTAAATTAAAAAAAAAAATTGTGGGGGATCTTCGGAATCCAGTGAAATTATTGATTTTTATTACAAAATGGAGAGGGTGTTGAGGTTTTGGGATTTCCGGATCAAGTTGGGGGAAAAGAACCTGAAAAAGTTCAGGAAAATATAGAAAGTATATAGAAAGCAAAAAAAGACAAAACAGAACAAATAGCATGCAATTGCATATATCTCTGGCAAAAGAGAAGAAGCAAATAACTGCTAGGTAACTCACAGGACTAAAGAGGCCAAAAGAACAGAAGATCATCCGCATATTTGTTTGCATGATTGTTCTTGAGTTTACATTTCCCGTCTTCATATTCGTGAAGAATTTGTATCTCCTTTAGCATCCATATACCATTACCATCAACATCGTGAAGGATTACTTCAACGGCCACATCAAACACGCTTATCACAGCTCTTCTCATACCTTCAAGCCGATAAACGCCTCCACATCTATAACCCAGATTTGATAAACCTTGGAGTGAAATGATAGCTTCTTTGTATCTCTCCAGCCCATATTCAAAATATGTCATCCCTGTCAATCGGGGTGAGAGGGCAGTTTCATGTCTCCATAGTCTCATGTACCAAAACTCGTAATCGTTGTTGAACATATAATCCTTGGAAATTTGTGTAAAATGACCTCTAAAATCCACAATAAAAAATAAAAAGAATTGGGGGGCTGGCCCCCCAAATATTTTTTTTTGCCGAATTCCGGAGATCCCCACAATTTTTGTTTAATTTTTTTTCCGGATTCCGATTAAATTAAAAAAAAAAATTTGTAGGACACCTCTAAAAAGAAAAAAAAATTTGGGGGGCCACCTACAGAATAGGAAAAAAAATAAAAAAAATTGGGGGGCTGGCACCCCAAATATTTTTTTTTTCCGAATTCCGAAGATCCCCACAATTTTTGTTTAATTTTTTTTCCGGATTCCGATTAAATTAAAAAAAAAAATTGTAGGACACCTCTGAACAGAAAAAAAAATTTGGGGGGCCACCTACGGAATAGGAAAAAAAATAAAAAAAATTGGGGGGCCAAATTTTTTTTTTTTGCCGAATTCCGGAGATCCCCACAATTTTCACCTACGGAATAGGAAAAAAAATTAAAAAAATTGGGCGGCTGGCCCCTCAAATATTTTTTTTTGCCGAATTCCGGAGATCCCCACAATTTTTGTTTAATTTTTTTTTCTGGATTCCGATTAAATTAAAAAATAAAATTTGTAGGACACCTCTGAAAAGAAAAAAAAATTTGGGTGGCCACCTACGGAATAGGAAAAAAAATAAAAAAAATTGGGCGGCTGGCCCCCCAAATATTTTTTTTTTGCCGAATTTCGGAGATCCCCACAATTTTTGTTTAATTTTTTTTTCCGGATTCCGATTAAATTAAAAAAAAAATTGTGGGGGATCTTCGGAATCCAGTGAAATTATTGATTTTTATTACAAAATGGAGAGGGTGTTGAGGTTTTGGGATTTCCGGATTCAAGTTGGGGGAAAAGAACCTCAAAAAGTTCAGGAAAATATAGAAAGTATATAGAAAGCAAAAAAAGACAAAACAGAACAAATAGCATGCAATTGCATATATCTCTGGCAAAAGAGAAGAAGCAAATAACTGCTAGGTAACTCACAGGACTAAAGAGGCCAAAAGAACAGAAGATCATCCGCATATTTGTTTGCATGATTGTTCTTGAGTTTACATTTCCCGTCTTCATATTCGTGAAGAATCTGTATCTCATTTAGCATCCATATACCATTACCATCAACATCGTGAAAGATTACTTCAACGGTCACATCAAACACGCTTATCAGAGCTCTTCTCATAGCTTCAAGCCGATAAACGCCTCCACGTCTATAACCCAGATTTGATAAATCTTGGAGTGAAATGATAGCTTTTTTGTATCTCTCCAGCCCATATTCAAAATATGTCATCCCTGTCAATCGGGGTGAGAGGGCAATTTCATGTCTCCATAGTCTCATGTACCAAAACTCGTAATCGTTGTTGTGTTATGAATGGTGTCCTAGAACTTGTAATTATTTAATAATAATAATTTATTTAGAATAAATTAAATAAATAAACATAAGTTCTTTATATTATCTAGATTGATTCAATTGACGATATTAGGAATATATGGAAATATATAAATATCAAACATTCAAATAGTAAACCCTAAGTTACTCTTATGAAATCACGACTTAGTATGTGAGTCATACAAGAGGATTAAAGTCAAGATGAGTAACTTAAACGTGTCTACAGTAAACGGATAACGTTTGGAAACCTTATCCTGGTAACACTGTTGATAGACAAATGATCGAATCCTGATCATTCATGTGGGAGACATGAAATGGAAGTATCATATACAATGTTGATTGTATAAGACAGGACCACGATGTTCGATCAAATTTCTCCTTAGTACCGTTTACGAGAAATGATCGAATATCAAACTAAGTTTATCAACCGTGATAGATCTCAATCCTGAGTGAAATGCGGACTCCTATTTGTGGAGTTATGTTCTTTGATTCACATAGTTGAGAGCGATCCGTAAGAACGCTCAATACACTCCTGTTTTGGGAACATGACTAGATAAATAGTTGGGAACTCATTTTCACGAGATGGAATTCATAACTTTCCTATAAATTAACTAGACGGTCACGATACCTGAACATTTTAGGAACTTTAGGAAACTCCCTGATGTCCTGATTCGAGAAATGAACAAGTGGCGCCACGACTTCTATTGATCACGAAGTAACTTATCTCTAGTTCGACTAAAGATAAAGTTCATTGGAGAATCGGCGGGAACACAAGGATAAAGCGAAATTACAGGGGCAAAACGGTAAATTTATCCTCTGTAATTATGAGGGTTCTACGTGAAGGATAATATCACGATATAAATAAAGATAAACTAAATGGACATAACTCATCTATAGTGAGGGGAGTTCACTATGAATCTATAGTGGAATTATTCATAGTTAGATAATAAGTAATTAACTGATTATGAGTTAATCAATTAATTGACTAATTATTAAGCCCATGATCTATAGGTCCATCGGGTCCCTATGCTAGCCCAAATATCGTAGTCGCGAAATCAAGTAGAAGAAATGAAAAGTTTAAGTAAAGTGA
Organism: Gynostemma pentaphyllum; assembly: GCA_028015215.1. NCBI lineage: Eukaryota > Viridiplantae > Streptophyta > Magnoliopsida > Cucurbitales > Cucurbitaceae > Gynostemma > Gynostemma pentaphyllum. The sequence continues at coordinate 43,596,760 of CM051349.1, read as the reverse complement.
ATTACTTAAATAGGCAATATTAATTGTTTAAATATTGAGTATATTTAAACCGGAATTAATATAAACATTATTAATTGTTTAAATAATGAGTTTATTTAAACCGAAATTAATAATGAAATATTATTAATTAGATATTATTAATTATTTGAATATTGAGTATATTTAAATGATAATTAATAATTTGAAATTAATTAACAATTATTAATTGTTTAAATAATTAATTTTATTTGAACGGAAATTAATAATTAAAATTAATTAATTAATAATAAAATATTGTCAATAAAATTATTAATTAAATAATGAGTTTATTTAATGGAAATTAATAATTATAATATTTATTATTAATTATTTAAATAATGAAAATTATTTAAATGGAAATTAATAATTAAGTATAAATTTGATAATATTTAGTCGGGAGAAAATATTAATTGTTTAAATAAAATATTTTATTTAAATGGTAATTAATAAATAAATTAATTAAGTTGGACTTATTAATTTAAGAGAGAATTTCTAGCCCAATTGGATTAATGAACCCAATTGAAATTAGCCCAAAATAATTAATTAAATAAATTAGAATTATTTATTAATTATTAATGCTAAAATCGGCTATACATGATTATTTTGGAGAGATAATTGTTTGAATTATATCCTAAAATAATTACATAGATTTATTTACCCAAGATAAATAAAAATAAAGAAAATAAAATAATCTCCTATTTATCTATGGCATTTTCGAAATTGCAAGATAAAGGAAAGAGATAATCCTTTTTCTTTTTGTATTTATCTCTATAGATTAATCCTAATGTGATTAGGATTCCTATTTTTCTATAAATAGGAGGGTTGGGTCATTCATAAATCATACAATTAAATTCCTTATAAATTCGAATTCTCTCTTCCTCTCCCCCCCTTGAGTGCCGGATTTTCCCTATTCAAAATTGGGAAGAAAATATTTTTCTTCTTCCCAATTTCTTCTATAGTTCGATCCCACAATCGTTTTTCGTTTGATCAATCGGGATATAGCGTAGAAGATCCGGTGTTGCTGAGGATTTGATGCTGTAAAGAAACCTCCAACCGATTCTCCATTTATTACTCAATGTAAGTTTTGATTTTAATTTTCGAAATTTAAAGCATGAATCTACATGTTTTTCACAAATTGCATGATATTAATAGATCCGTAATTAAATGTTAATTAGTTTACTAAATAAAATTCCGCTAGTTTAGTAAATCATCCCTTCATGTTGAACATATAATCCTTGGAAATTTGTGTAAAATGACCTCTAAAATCCACAATAAATGCTTTTTGACCCCATTCTCATATTAACTTTTTTTGACCTTATGATGATGTCATAATGTTGTGAAAGTTCTAATGTACCCTTAATTTCTTATCCATTCTCCTCTCATCTCTCATTCCAAAAAGAAGAAAAAAATCTCCTCTCAACTTCTCTAAACAAAACTCTCAAATTCCATTGATCTTCATCTCCATTGATCTTTAATTTTCATTGATCCTTCATTTCACTTCTCATCCTTCAATCTCTAACAACGGAAAGAAGACTACACGGTGAAAGAAAAGATACAACAACTTAGAATTCAAAAATCCCGAAACCTCGGATCTACGGATTTTGAAGGAAATCCGGTGGAAATTCCTCCGGATTCTGAAGATCTCCTCCAGAATCCGGAGGACACCTCTGAAAAGAAAAAAAAATTTAGGGGGCCACCTACGGAATAGGAAAAAAAATAAAAAAAAAATTGGGGGCTGGCCCCCCAAATATTTTTTTTTTGCCGAATTCCGCTCCGGATTCCGGAGATCCCCACAATTTTTTTTTCCGGATTCCGATTAAATTAAAAAAAAAATTGTGGGGGATCTCTGGAATCCGGAGGACCTCCGGATTCCAGTGAATTTTTTTTTTATTACAAAATGGAGAGGGTGTTGAGGTTTTGGGATTGATAAAAAATACAAATGAAAAATCCCAAAAAACCCAAAGTCGTGCATACACAAATCGAGAGATGAGAGATTTTTCAAACGTTTTTCACCACCAACCGCCGCTCTTCGTCTCCACCGTGAGTGAGAGAGATAGAAGAGATAGTATTGAGAAAATAAGAAAATGGTTTTATGGAAGAAGAGAAGAAAAAAGTTTCATGGAAGAAGAGAAGAAAAAGGTTTAATGGAAGAACATAATAAAATGGTTTTTTTAGACATTTCACACTAAAATGACATCATCATAAGGTCAAAAAAGTTTAAAATAAGAATGGAGGTCAATAAACCTTAATTGACAATTTTAAAGGTCAATAAAGCCAAATTCCCATAATCCTTCCAATTTCCTTTCAGTGCCCACCTCTTTTCCCAAGAATTAACCTAGTTAAATGAGATTAAATGAAATTAAATTATCATTTAATTTAATAACAATAAAATTAAATTATCTTAAATTTAAAATAATAGAAAAATGAAAATGAAAATATTGATTTGGTTTAGAAAAGCTGTTAATCAACTTTGTATTTTAATATATTATAATTATAATCTAATTTTATATTATATATTATAGAAAATAAAATCATATAGATTATGTTAATCTCTATCTCTACTATATTAAAAGGGGATAACATGGAGAAACATTTTTAGTCTGCTATACCCTTCATTAATTTCTAAATTCACAAAACATGCCACTGATTAATTATCCTCTACTAATTAATTATTTATACTAATAATCTAAAATATATTATAATTAAATGGATATTGATATAATTAAAATATAATATATTAATAAACATGAAGTATGATTAAAATAAGGGGCAATTACTGAAATAACATATTTTTGCATACTAATTACTGAAATGTTTGAATTTTTCAAAAATTACTCAAATATAATAATTATAGTTCAAGAATTTATTGAACTAAAAAAATTAATTTTTTAACCAATTCATTGAAAATAATAATAAAAAATGATCAAATAGTTCAATAAATTATTAACCTTGAACTTAAAAAACCAAAAATCAAACAAATTCGTTAAAAATAGCTATGAAAAATAGTTCAATAATTAATTGAATTATAATTCTATAATTTATTGAACTATAACTATGTTATTTGAGTGATTTTTAAAAAATTCTAACATTTGAGTAATTAGTATGTAGATTTATGCTATTTGAAGCAAATTCTTTTAAAATAATAGTTATTTTTTTAAATTACAAAATAATGTTTTAAATAAAATTAAAACATAATAATTTTTAAAACATGAAATATGATTAACCCGTGACGAGTCGTGCGCCGATGGCAAGCGATAGCCCGAAAGCCAACACTTACCATCAAGGCAAACTAAACATAACTATGCTAATATTAAATCAAACTATAAATGATTCATGTAGTAACTGGACTGATGCAAAACATGTGGTGGATAAGCTCGTCGTAGGCTCGATCATCTTCTGAAACTCGAAAGCTACCTGTGGGGGTGAAAAACATTTGAAAAGAATGAGCTAAAGGCCCAGTGAGTGGAATTTTTATTAAACTAGTATTTTCTTCAAAACTATATAATATATAATAGTTTCCAAATTCATAAAACTGTTCAAAACTAATATTCGTAACACTTAATAATCATAAAATTCAAAACTAAAACTCGTAAAACTGGATAGAGTCATAATTTAATAAACATAATATTTAGCCGTCGAAGCCATATCAATACTTGTACGTAAATATATATATATATATATATATATATATCTACAATAGAAACTGTTCATATACTATATCGTAGTGATAAAAACCCACTAAAAATGTACCCTTAACTGGTCATACTGCATGTAGAGCGAAATCATGCATGCAGCAGAGCAACTGAATACTGAAACTGGTCATACGCGAGCAGAGCTGCCCCCAAAGGGCTAAGCACCCTAACATACGACCCAAAACTTATGTGTATGCTAAAGTGGGTCCCAAAGACCTGCTGAAAGCTGATAACTGAGGGTACTATTTCTAGCGGTTTGAAAATAATCTACTGAAAGTATTAACATAATTCTTAAACATTTCGTAAAATAATACTGTTTCTAAAAACATAACTGGGGTGCACATAATATTCGTAAATAATATATATTATATCATAAAATTCATTTCCATAAAATCTATAGCTAAATATCTAAATATTTATATTTCAAAAATCTAAATTTTGATAATATCATAAATCTTAAAATAGAAACACTCACAAACTTTTTCTTTGAATACTCCAAGCCATAAACATTTAAAGTCTCGTTATCACCTGAAAATTAATTTAATAAACATATCATTGATTAATTCCAAATTTAAAACTATTTACCACTTATAAAACCTTAATTGTTATTCATATCATATGAAACTTAAATAAAACTCATGATTGCTGGATTTTTCTCTAGTTCACCTCTCACAACAACAACACAAAATCTTCCTTTTCCCCATTATTCCAAACGTAACTTCCAAAATTTTAGTCTCCAACCCAATTACAATTTCCTTTCCAATATTTCTTCCTCTATGAAACACATCTCTTCATAACATTAAATTTAATATTTTTCTCAAACTTAAATCCCATTTATCACAAATCTCAACTCTAAAATCTATAAAACCACACACAATCCTCTTACTAGTTCACACAAATTTCCATAACAACTATATCAAAAACATGGAAATAATCCATTTCTACACCATTCTTAATTAATCTTAAACACTAACCACTCAATTTAACCCATAACACTTAAATTCCATAAACAACAAAACTCATAAAACCCATAAACCAACTTTGAAGCATAGCAAAATCTATCAAAATCCATCAAATAAAAGAGTTGGGTTGAAGGAATCACTTACCAATATGCAATTTCATCTCAAATTAAACTCAAAACTCCAAATTTGATGTTGTTTCCAAAAATTTCCAAGCCAATTTTTCTTTTCCTTCCTCCCTTTTCTCTTTTTCTCCTTTGTCTCTGTTTTTCCTATTCTTTCTTTCCTTCCCACGTCTGCAGCAAAGATGAGAAGAATGTGTTTTATTTTTTATTTTATTTTTTAAAACCAAATGCTTGCCAAGTGTCAAGCCTAGGACCCTTCACTCATTTTTTAACTTTATCTTCTCATTTTCTTCAATCTTATCCATTTATTTGTTTTTTTTTAAATAAAAAAGAAAAGAGTTTACAAATCTAACTCGTATTTATGGGTCGAGCCACCATCTTTAACCAACTCATTCGTTTTCATCATTTAAACACTAATAAAACTTAACGATTTCATGTTTAAATATAGACGTAGCCTTTTAAGACAATTCATCTTGAATAGGGGTTAAGAGTCTTGAGACATTATTTTAGATGTAGATATTGGGTGGAGATTTTTTTTATTTTTTTAATTTCAGATTTAATTTTTTTAGGAGGGAGTTCTAGTATCATTATATATTTGTATATTTAAATAAATTTAATATTTTAACTATAAACATCAAATTTTCGTCAAAAATAAAATAAAATATAAACATCAAACTACCGGTTATCTAAGTTCATTTTCCATTTTTTTTTAATAATTAAACATATAAAATCTTTGGATACAAACAAACAAAATAATTGGCTAACTACAACAACAGTAACTTTTTTTAATGACAGAACGAAAACTAGTCATATTTTATCATAAAGTCTTAAAATTAACAAATCGATGAATTAAGAAGACCAGGTAACCTTATAAGCCAAATATTTTTAATAACAGATATGGTATACAACATTAAACTCTACTGTTCAAATTTTCCCTCTAGAATTAGGGATGACAACGGGGCGAGGCGAGGTCGGGGATGTATTTTCCATCCTCTAACCCGTGGGGATTTTAATCCCCATACCTTATCTTATACCCTAAAAAAAATCGGGGCAGGTTCAGAGATTCTCAGTGAGGAAAATTCTCTGTCTTATATAAAAAAAATATTAAAACAAAATGATATAAAATGTTAGAGAATCGAGAGGGTCATTCTAATAATAAACAAAATGATATATGTGTAACTTTTTGTTTAGTTCACCTCTTAATTTAATCGATAATTTATAAAAAAAAAACTATTTGTTTATTGAAATATCATATTTATATTAAAAAAATAATATTATTAAATTTATTTTGTCATCCTTGTAACTATACAACGTGACATAATTGAAAGTAATTTTTTTACTTTTCCGAATAAACAACTAAATATTCCATTAAATGAAAATGAAATAACTACTATTTGCTATTTTTACACAAATGGTCTCAGTATAATTAAGAAAAAACCCAACACCACTAATTTTACATTAAATATTAATATTTCTTATAAATTATCTCCCCCATTTATATCATATATTTCTCTGTTAACAAAAAAGTATTTGATTTACCTTAAAACTAAGGAAAAAGTAACTCCATGCCAACGATTAAAGTACGAATCAAAGTGATAGGATGTTGAGATGCAAAACTTTCAATAACTAAATTATCAATTGTTGTGACCAATGTCTCAGGCATTGTTTTGATCAACAATCTGACATGAGAACTGCATTGAATAATTTAAAAAAAGAAAAAGTCATAATCAACATTACCAAACGCATTTGAATATTCCATAAACCCAAAAAAAAAATTATTTATTTATGAAACAATAATGATATGAAGGTAAAGAAATCCAAATCCAAAATCCTCAATCACAAACCTAAAATCAACATTAGAAAACATAAAAAGGAACCATGCTTGATATGGAAACGTACCCGAGATTAAGAATTTTGGAGGAACTTACTCTACATGCGAAGAAATCTGAATCACAACAATAAAAATGAAAATAATAATAATAATAATAATAATAATAATCCAAAAGATAATACAACTCACTCAAATCTATGTTGCTTCCTCATAGTGCAGATATTTGATGTGTGTGTCTAACGACACCTTGTTTTATAGTGTAAAATAGAGAGGTCCAAATTAATTACATAATTATGCACCTAATTAAATAGGAATATCAAAAGGTACCGTTTCAAAATTATAAAGCTAAAAGCCATTAAGGTTAAACGAAAGCATAAAAAACAACTCACACGCTTATTAATTAGGAATGCCAAAAGGGATTGTAACTCATAGAGATATTTACCACACACGAAAAGTATCAAATGATAGTGTATAGATGTTAGTAAAGCATAACCTTTTTTTTTTTAAAGTTGAGACAAAAAAAAAAATTGTTTAAGCCGTAAAAAAAAAAACCCTTATTTATTTCAATATTCTAAAATTCTTAATATATTAATTTTTGTTAAAAAAATTTAAAACTTATTATATAATAAATTAAATAAGAGAAAATATTGGTAAAAAATTATATTGGAAATTTAAAAGATGTTTTTATTTTGTTCTCTAAACTTTTTATTTCTTTGATTTTTCTGTTCTTAAAAAAACAGCTTAGTCAAGTTAAAAAAAGTATTCTATTTAAATTAATACATAAATTGAAATGTGAGCATTTTTTCTAAAAAAATGCATTGATAAAGTTGCAGAACCTTTAGTTTATTTATTTATTATCTAATAGTTTATTTATTTATTTTTAAGTCAATTATTTTATTTTATTTTTAAAACAATTTTATTGTTGGAGTTGATTTCTAAATTTAAATATTTATGTAGAATAAATTAAAAATATTAGAGTATATTTTAATTTTCTTAAATCATTAAGTAACAATTTGTTACTTTATAAATGATATTTTGCAATAAATAGTAATAGGATGTTTTTTTTCCTTAAATTAACAAATATAATTTAGATAATTGATTTTTTCTGCTAGTAATATTTTGGTGATCAGTATAAATAGCATTTAAATTTATTATCTAAATTGAACATAGACTAAATAATAATTTGATTATTGTGGCTGATTTCTAATTATTATTATTTTACATCGATTCTCAATTGCTAATTCTAAATTGGTGATCAAGATAATTTATACAATTGAAATTTATTATCTAGGGTTTAGGGTAATAGGAGAATGGCTAATTTTTATATTAAAAGTGAATTAGTAGGGGTAAAAAAAATCAAAAATTTTTCCATCTTAACCACTTTTTAATAAAGTATAGATATAGATATAAATATAGATAGATTAAAGATGTATGATATTTTTTTTTAATAATTTAAAAATAAAAGAGTAATTAAATGAGAGGGGCATTATAGAGCTTAAATGAAATAATAAGGGCTTAAAGGGAAATCAAAAGTTTTTCCCTTCAAGCCACTTTTTAGATAGTATAGATTTGAAAGGGGCACCGAAGAAAGCTATTCCTTTAATTGATTTTTAATTATCTCTGGGATATGAATATAATAAAAAAACTCATCTCAAATAACATTAATTATTGAAATGTCACAAATTTTTAAAACCTATCTAAATACTATAATTATAGTTCAATTATTTTATAATGAAGTATTGTTTTTAATTTTTTCATTGTTATTTTCAATAAATTTATTAATGTTTTTGAACTTTATCAATTCAATATCTATATCTATATCTATACTACCTCTAAAAGGGGCTTAAGGAGAGAAACTTTTGATTTCCCCTTTTACCCCTCATTAATTATTCATTAATTATTTTTATTTTTTATATTCATTAATTATTAATTATTCATTTTTATTTTTTATATTCATTAATTATTCATTATTAGTATTTGTTTTTTTTATAAATATTATTATTAGTATGTTATTAAATAACACAATGAATAGATTTATTGATACGTATGGTTGTATTATTAATTTTTGTTTTTAGAAGATTGACCTTTGGTTTTTCAATATATTACCACACTACAATTAAGAAAAGGAACTCCTCACCTGCTTTAGGATTTCAAAAGTAAATTACTACATTAAATGACTTTAATTATTTCACACAAATGATACATATATAAATACTAAAAACATATGAGTAGTTGTGGAGGGTGTTTTCCTTCGTCTGTCTGCATGCCCACACAAATTTTTTCATTCTATTTAGTGTTTTTGTTAATCGCTATGTTTGTATCTATCTTTATAATTCTTACAATAATACCAACTTTTCTTTTCTTTTTTGATTAATTTTCATATTAGACTTTTGAGTATTGATCGAGGAGAATAGTAGTTGATAATGTCCTCAAAGGAATCCAAGCTTTGAAGAAACTTGAACTCAAACAGCTCCTGTGATTGCCAGGGCAAAGATTACTACTATAAATTAAGAGAGGAGGAATGATCGTTGACTTGGCAAATTTTACTTTATATGATTGGTTTGTGTAACACCAAAAGCAATTGATATTGTATAAAGTTTGATCTTTTGATGTCAGTGTTTGGAAAAGAAAAAAAAATCAATGAACACCCCCTGAATCTTAATCTATGCTCAAAATCAGTTCAATTTTAATAGGTGGGCTAGCAATAGCATTCGCTTTCGTCAAGTCTTGGAGGATTTTAATTCTTTTTAAGGTTTCTTTTAACTTGATCTTTTAATCTCTTTTATTTAATAACTACGAAAATTATTAAAATGTGCATTTACTATCATTTACCTATTTTTATTTTATTTTTGGAAGCATAAAAAACTCAATTCTATCTTATCAAATTTTGTTTATGTTATTAGTTATTTCTATCATACATAATTTAAAGTTTTAGTTATTACATTAATTTTTTTTTAAAAAAAAAAGTAAGGAGGATGTTATATCAATTGAATTTAAATATTTTTAAATTTCTCCATTTAAATTATGACTCTTACATTTCAAATAAAAATGACAACTAATGACACGAATATATGTTAATGGTGTCTTTTATTAAATGAATTATGATACAATGAACTTCAAAAAGCAACATAAAATTTAGAACTTTATATTTTTCTTTCTCCTAAATAAACTATGAAACACATTATAATCAATATTTACACGGAGTTTCAAAACTTTATGAAAAAAATACTCTTTAAATTTTAAAATATTGTCAATCACCAAGAACTTATTCACACGTGCAACGCACGTAATTTTAGACTAGTAATATTAAAGTATAGTCCAAATTAATTTTTGTTATTATCATTTTTTATTTCAATATAATATTCACTATTATTCACTATTTGAGTTTTAATATTTCAATAATTAACATGTAATAATATTATAATTTTACTAAGCCCATAAAAATAGAAATTAGGATCCCTGCCCCTTTTAATTTTGTCTTAATCAATTCATATCCATTTGGTTTGCCACGTGTTGGTTTATGGAAGATCAGACAGAAACGCTCTCTTTCTTTTCTTTCTTCTTCTGCTTCTTCTGTTTTCACGACGCTTCCCGAAGCTAGTATCTTCCATTTCCACCCCATAAAAAAAGCTTAATTTTCTACTTTTCTTCAATTTCCATTTCTTCTTTCTTTCTTTCTTTCTTTCAAGATTCTTTCTTTCTCAAGATTACCAGTTTGAAATTCTTTTTTCCATTAACAATGGCTTCCTCCACCACCACCGCGCCATTGTACGGAATCAGTCTTCGTTTTCCTCCTTCACATTCTTATTCCATTTCTTCTACTCGAAATCCTCTTTTTCCGAAGCCACCTCTTCTTCCTTCGCTTTGCCTCACTTCCAAACCTAAATTTATCAAAACATTGAAACCGTTGCACTTTAATAACCAGAGAATTGGAAGGAATTCTAGGTTTATTGTACGATGTGATTCCTCAAATGGAAGGGTAGGGTTTGTCAATTCAGGTTGTTTTCTTGATTATCGTTTGTTTCTCTCTTCTCTTTACTGATTTTGGTTATGATGACAACAGATTACTCAGCAAGAATTTACAGAGATGGCTTGGCAAGGAATTGTTTCCGCTCCAGAAATTGCAAGAGAAAATAAGCATCAGATTGTGGAGACTGAGCATTTGATGAAATCCTTGCTTGAGCAGAAAAACGGTCTTGCTCGTCGGATTTTTTCCAAGGCTGGTGTTGATAATACCCGTCTTCTTGATGCTACTGATAAATTCATCCAACGTCAGCCTAAGGTAAACTGGCCCGGACACTCACCGATATCAAAATTCTGTCTTGGTGTAGTTATGAATTCCTGAGTTAACTTTACTATAATAATGATTAGGTTCTTGGGGAATCAGCTGGTTCAATGTTGGGACGTGATTTGGAAGCATTGATTCAACGAGCTAGAGATTATAAGAAAGAGTATGGAGATTCATTTGTGTCTGTTGAGCATTTGGTTCTTGGATTTGCTGAAGATCAACGCTTTGGGAAGCAGTTGTTTAAGGACTTCCAAATTTCACTTAAAACTTTAAAAGCTGCCGTTGACTCCATTAGAGGGCGCCAATCTGTTATTGACCAAGGTTCCACCTTTTTCTCTTATTTTCTTTTGAACTTTTATGAATATATGCACACTTGAAAAACATGGAATATTTGGTTGATAGTTAATGATTTCAAACATATTAAACCAATTGAATGTTATTTTCATATGAACATTCCGATTGATGAACTTTAAAAAAAATAAAAAATTCCGACTTTGCTGCCCTACTGCTAACATAGAATGAAGCTTTTCCTTTTCCTATTTCATTTTGGTAAATGCATAGCTGTGTGTTATTGACACCTATGGAATGATGGAAAATTGGATTACCCATCTTCTTATATCTTGTTCTCATTCATAAACTACATTTTAGATCCCAGGTGTCTCTCTCTCTAATTTTGAATACATTCCCTTTTAAGTAATTGTGGTTTGTTGCAGATCCTGAGGGCAAGTATGAATCGCTAGAAAAATATGGAAAAGATTTGACAGCGTTGGCTAAAGCAGGGAAGCTCGACCCTGTAATAGGAAGAGATGATGAGATCAGAAGATGTATTCAGATCCTATCTAGAAGAACAAAAAACAATCCTGTGCTTATTGGTGAACCCGGTGTTGGGAAAACTGCTATTTCTGAAGGGTAAGTGTTTTGCTAGACCTTTTGCAGATAAGTTTTTTGAATTGATTGTAAGTTTTAGTTTTGACTTTTATTGAGTAAATATAATTGTGAACTTTCTAGTCTTGTTAGATATTGATAGTTCTGTCTGCTGGTCACTTTGCATTTGGTCCTTTGGGATTGTTATATCAACATGAAGAATGGCCAATAATTAGTTAGCATTAATTTTGATTGGCTTTTTTGAGGATGTGAAACTCATTTATAAATACCGTTGAGCAGGTTAAACTTCTTGGTAGATGGGAATGTTTAATATTCTCCTGATTGAATGATGTCAGGCGATGCTTTTTTCTTGGAAAGTGGTTTATCTCATACTAGTATGTGTAAATTTTTTACCATTCTGATAATCTCATGTCAACAGGCTTGCTCAAAGAATTGTCCAAGGTGATGTACCTCAAGCTTTGATGAATAGACGGGTATGTAAATGAAATCTTCTGTGTGTGTGTTGTATTTCCTTTTGGTCTGAAAATACTGGTGTTACACCCCCACCCCACCCCACACACATGAAAAAAAGAAGAAGATAGAGATAGAAAGAAAGACAGAAAGAAGAAGCGTTTTTTATTCTTGATCCCCCGATCTTGATGTCTATCTCTTTTCTTGCAGCTAATATCTCTTGACATGGGTGCTTTAATTGCTGGAGCAAAATATCGTGGAGAATTTGAGGATAGGCTCAAGGCTGTACTGAGGGAAGTTACAGAATCAGATGGTCAGATTGTCCTATTCATTGATGAAATTCACACGGTGGTTGGAGCAGGTATCATACTGGAACTTAGCTTCAAAAAGTTGTTGCCGATAGTAGTTGATCATATATGTTGGCAGACATGTCTGAATATGGTGTTCTTTGGCCGATGGCTTGATGCATTGAATTCTGACCTTAATAATCTACTGGTGACTTTTATAGGTGCTACAAATGGTGCTATGGATGCTGGCAATCTATTGAAGCCTATGCTTGGTAGGGGTGAGCTGCGGTGTATTGGTGCTACAACATTGGATGAGTATCGAAAGTATATCGAGAAGGATCCGGCATTGGAGCGTCGTTTCCAGCAGGTTTATGTTGATCAGCCAACTGTGGAAGATACCATTTCTATTCTCCGTGGGCTTCGTGAAAGATACGAGCTGCATCACGGAGTTCGCATATCTGATGGTGCTCTTGTTGAAGCAGCAATTCTTTCAGACCGTTATATAAGTGGACGATTTCTACCCGACAAAGGTGAGTATCCTTCTGGGAATGGCATGAATAATGATGTGGCTGATGGAAATTAATCGTTTAATTCGTGGCGTCAATATGAGCTTTTTGAGCCCAATGCATGGTAAAAAAGTATGTGTTGCGTGCTTTATTATGTAGCAAAAGATTTTCTAAGGGGGGCAATCGTAGGCTTCATATCATGATAGACGCTAATGGTATTGTTAAAATGCAGCCATTGACCTTGTTGATGAAGCTGCTGCTAAACTGAAAATGGAGATTACTTCAAAACCTACAGCCCTCGATGAGATCAATAGAGCAGTGTTGAAGCTGGAGATGGAGAGACTTTCTCTAACTAATGACACGGACAGAGCTTCTAAAGATAGGTTGAGTCGCCTTGAAGCTGAGTTGTCTCTTTTAAAGGAGAAGCAAGCACAGCTGACAGAGCAATGGGAGCATGAAAAGTCTGTTATGACTCGCATTCAGTCTATCAAAGAAGAGGTACGACAGCCTTTTCCTTGTTTTTGATTTTTTTATTTTGGTTCAACCTGTTGCATAGTCTATTATGATGGTCGATATTACTATTATTTTTCATGTTACTGAACATAATAGGAAGTAAATGCTCTTGGTTCTTGGTAATATAAATTATTGTTGATAGTAGTTGCCATTTGTGGAGTTCCGGATTATCTGCTCATTGATTTTATATTCGTTCTTGCAGATTGACCGGGTAAATCTGGAGATCCAGCAAGCAGAAAGGGAGTATGATCTTAATCGAGCAGCTGAATTGAAGTATGGAAGCTTAAATTCTTTGCAGCGCCAACTTTCTACTGCAGAAAAGGAGTTAGATGAGTATATGAATTCTGGAAAGTCCATGTTGAGAGAAGAAGTCACTGGAAGCGATATTGCTGAAATTGTTAGCAAATGGACTGGCATCCCGGTATCAAAGCTTCAACAATCTGAGAGGGAGAAGCTCCTACATTTGGAGGAAGAACTGCACAGACGTGTTATTGGTCAAGATCCTGCAGTTAAATCTGTTGCTGATGCCATTCAAAGATCTCGAGCTGGTCTCTCTGATCCAAATCGTCCAATTGCTAGTTTCATGTTCATGGGTCCCACTGGTGTTGGAAAAACTGAACTAGCCAAGGCCCTTGCTTCCTATTTGTTCAACACAGAAGAAGCCCTAGTGCGTATTGATATGAGTGAGTACATGGAAAAGCATACTGTTTCAAGGCTGATTGGAGCCCCACCTGGTTATGTTGGTTATGAGGAGGGGGGTCAATTAACAGAGACTGTTCGCCGAAGGCCTTATGCAGTTATTCTATTTGATGAAATAGAGAAGGCTCATTCCGATGTGTTCAATGTGTTTCTTCAAATTTTGGATGACGGGAGAGTAACCGATTCACAAGGTCGGACTGTGAGCTTTACTAATACTGTCATCATCATGACCTCAAATGTAGGTTCTCAGTACATTCTCAATACTGATGATGATACGTTACCCAAGGAAATGGCTTATGAAAAAATAAAGCAGCGGGTACTGGATGCTGCGAGATCAATCTTCCGTCCCGAGTTCATGAATAGAATTGATGAATACATAGTTTTCCAGCCTTTGGATCGTGAACAGATAAACAGCATTGTCCGGTTACAGGTACTATGCCTTGCTGATAACTTTTTTCCCTTGTTCTCTGAATGTTCAGTAAGGTGGTTCTAATTGTATTTTGTGTATCAATAATTACTGTTTCACTTTCATGCATTAACTGTATTTCTGCCGCCCATTTTTAACAGTTGGAACGAGTTCAAAAGAGAGTTGCAGATAAGAAGATGAACATCCAGGTGAGTGATGCAGCAATTGAACTTCTTGGAAGTCTTGGTTACGACCCGAATTATGGAGCGAGGCCGGTCAAACGAGTAATACAACAGAATGTTGAAAATGAAATTGCCAAGGGTATATTGAGAGGAGAATTTAAAGATGAAGATACAATTTTGATAGACACAGAGGTCTCAGCATTCTCCAATGGCCAACTTCCCCAACAAAAACTCGTCTTCAAAAGACTCGAGACCGCAGGTTCCGACACTCCAAGTGCAGATAGTAGAGAAGCTTCTCCTCAAATCCTATGAGGTGTATACTGTACAATTTTTCATATTCATGTATGATCTCTGTATCAAAAGTAGAAATTATATATTCCAATAATCCCTTTGAGAGCTAAGATCTAAAATTTTTAGTCCCTCCATTGACATAGACATCTGTTTAATATTTTGTCTAAAGGAAAATAAAACTGAATAATCTTTCGATTTGAGCATTAAATTTTATTAAATGTTAAAATTTGATCCTTGAAGATTATATTGTGGTAACTATTATTTGTTATGATTTTTTTACGAAACACACAAACTTACAATAAAAGAAAACTTACAGTAATGTAATATGAAACCCATCTAATATATTTTGCCCATATGTCAAGAAAAATTGCCTTCACTTGAAAAGTTATACGGTGTCAGAGGCACCTTCAAGATCTAGAACACCTGTTCCTTTATTAACTGGCAGCAAAACTTTGTAATAAACGAAACCTTGAAGACTAACGCATGCCACTTTCAATCATGGTATTTTTTTAAATCCTTACGGTGGTTTGGTTGCCAGATTTGAATTGTTAAATATAGTTGTCAACATTGTGTTTAGTTTGTATATAGTGAGTTTGTTTAGCGTAAAATATGTTGAAATTATGAAATAAATATGTTTGTTAAGATGGGTTAACAAATCCATCATATTAAGTTTTAAAACTGGGAAACAAATAATGGTTAGAATTATATAACCTCAATTCACTACTCAAATCTAACGATCATTTAATTAATATTTATTTTAAAAAGTTTAACTCAAAATATTTTTAAGAGAAATTATACCAAAAAAACTCTCAGAAGTGAAAAAGTATTCGCTGTTAGTATAATATTTACTTATAACAGAAGAATTCCTTCATGAACAAAAGGCATTAGAAATAATAACTTTTAGTTTTAGGGTTAGAATGGTCTTTCCAATTCCAGCCCATATTTAATTTGACTGGAGTTGACTTTAATTTATCCAGCCTACATGCATACCAAACCATCAAATCATTCTTCCATTCACATTAACATAACAATCATATCTTGGGTTGGAAAAAAAAAAGGCACATTTCCAATACATGCATTTCATAGCATTTGTTGCAAAAAAAAAAAAAAAAAAAGGTAGCATTACTAGTCAAGTTTGAATTGAAGAACCCACAACTAAGAAAAGTGCCATAATGATATAATAAATAAAAAAATAAAAAAAGACAATTAAAAAAGGTATATTGGCAGCTTGAAGAATATCATATGATCATGTAAGAGTAGCAGTTGATCCTGCCTTAACTGAGGTCAGAGTCTTTTCAAAAACGAAAGCTTGGAACGTATGTGGATACCCTCTCACATCATTTGTAAGAATATTGCTGAACTTTTCAGTCTGTGTATTATAAACAACAAGATGCCAAACATTAGCTTCCATAAGAATTTCTTCACAATTCAAAAACAGTAATGGTTTCCGAATTTGCGGAAAAGGACCGATTGTGAATAACTTCGACCATGAATTAACCCTAGATTTCTCCATTGCCCAAATGTCAATTTCTCCTTCCCAATGGCGGCTATCGGAATTAAACGTAACAATGGATCCATTCAAAACATGCAAACCAACGGAAGAGTCAATATAACTGGCAATTCGGAATACCTCTTTACTCATGTCGAATGATATGATAACATCATCACAATCCCAATAATAGACCCCGTCGTGATATATATTACAATAATAACAACCTTGTAAGTTTCCAAAAGGAGCAAAGGTTTCGATTTCTCTCCAACGATCTGTACTCAAATCATAAACTTCAACCGACAATCCACATTCACCTTCAAAGTAATCAGGATCCTTCTTCACAAAAGTCACAATTCGAACTACCTTAAAATCTCCGGATTTGGGATCATAACCAAATCCGACTCCTTTTGTGGAATATGAATGATCATATAGTTTAAAATTAGTCGACGGTGGAAGTTGACGAAACTCCTTGGTGGCTGGATTACACAAGAAGATTGTAAAAACATCCTTCTTATCATTATCAAGAGCTTCATTATCAAATAGGCAAACTATGCCGTGACTATGACCACAAATTTCCAACGACTCAAAAGAATCCATGAAAGATAAATCATCAATGTCGATGTTATCGGTTTTATCGGGATTTGTATATGTGAGAAATGATAATTTGTTCTTATTATCAATCGAATCATGACGTCTAACAAGAACGGTAGTATTTTCATCATCCGTAGTGGTTTTTATGGAATTGGAGGAATTTCCCGCTTTAAGAGAACACGAAACAAAACGCGGGTATTTAATTTTACTCACCTTTTTATTGTTTAACATCCAAGCTTTAGAAACCAATTTCGAGTTGTCAATACTGACGAAACGGGAAGAAATCTTCGCCATGGCTTTTTAGGGCTAGGGTTTATAGAGATTGAAGACAAAGAAGAAGATGAAAATCTTTATAATTCTATTTTTATGTTTTTTTGTTTTTGATAACATTCTATTATTATGTTAACATAATAAATTTATATATTGGATATATGATATTGATAGCTATTTTTTTTTAATTGATAATATAATAATTTAAAGAAAAATAACATAAATATTTAGTAATTACTAAAATGTCTGAATTTTTTAAAAATTATTTAAATAACATAATTACAATTTATTACATTATTGAACTATAGTTCAACAAATTATTGAACTAATTTTTCATGGGTATTAATAAAATTGTATTTTTTTTTACCTTTTTAAGTTTAAATTAATAATTTATCGAGTTATTTGATTATCTTTCATAATTATTTTTAATGAAATTGTTAGTTTTTTTTTACCTTTTTAATTCAATAAATTAATGAATTATAATTCATTAAATTATTGAACTAAAATTATACTGTTTTAGTAATTTTTTTAAAATTATGATAATTAAATAATTAGTATGCAAAAATATGCTATTTCCATAATTGTCTCAATAATTTATTTCAAATAAAATTTGATAATATAATTATAGTTTATATTCGGTGGGAAGTTGGTGCAAATAAATGTAATTTTTTTAAGAATAAAGACACGGCTAAAATTCGATAATATAATTATAGTTTGGTGCAAATAAAACGTAATTTTTTTAGAATAAAGACACGACTCTAAGGATCTTATTCGATTTAATGTCTAGTGTGGCTCTCAAAAGTCTTTTATAATTATGATGTTGTTTTGATTAATGGGAAGAATTTTTTATAATCCAATGTCTTGGATCGATTTCTTATCATTCTTTTTTAAATTTTTGTTTGATTTTAATGAAATCCATGTTTGATTTGTTTTCTATTATAAAAAAATAAAAATTAATATATAAAAATTTACAGTATTTATTTATTTATTATTATCAAATAGATAATGAGTATGAGTTCGTAACTCATCGTTATACGTGTCTCGATTTTATTAGATAAAACACTAGTAGGACCTATGTATTTATTATTAAAAGCTCATATATTTTGTATCATTAGTATATTTTATCCAATTGAAAAGTGACACGTAGGACGGTGAGTATAGTTCATACTCACTAGTAAGTATCAAAATATTTTCCTTTTTAAAAATAAGCTAAAAAGACTTCAATCCATCAATGTCAACATCTTCATTCCATTTCCAACGTCAATTGTTGCAATTTTCAACCATAAATTGTTAACTAGAGATGAATCTAAAAGCTCTCAACTATGAGAAAAGTTCACAGATTAATTTTTTTCTATAAATAGTAGTAATGCTATGAGATTAAATCAGCCAAACTACAATGATCATATCATTCTCAGTAAAAATCAACACATATTCTAATTTCTTCAAATCAAATCAAATCAAAATAGAAATGAATGAATCATCTTCATCAGGACATAGATCCTTCAATTTCTGTTTTAGCTCACTGGGCACATTTCTCACCGAAAATGCTCTCTTCACCGATCGCCAACTTGATGTTCGAATAAAAAACAACTTCGAATTACCGGACTTACTACTAAAACCGATGAGAGTAGGCAATGAATTATGGGGGAAAACGAGTCAACTCGATTCAAAGCCACAGTCAAAACCGATGAGAGTAGGTACTCACTTTCAAGTATTCTCCTTAAGGGATAATACTTAGGTACTCACTAGTGCGTATGAGTTCGTACTCACCGTCCTACGCGTCTCGATTTTATTAGATAAAACACTAGTAGGATCTATGTATTTATTATTAAAAGCTCATATAATTTGTACCATTACTATATTTTACCCAATTGAAAAGTGACACGTAGGACGGTGAGTATAAGCTGATGTTACTTTTTCGTTTCCTTTGCTCTCTCTTTCTCACATGACTAAGATGATGTCACTTTTTCGTTTCCTTTGCTCTCTCTTTCTCTCAAATTGTCAACATCTTGGTATATCTCCTAATAAGAGATGGACAAGAAAATAATCTACTTGTTAGAATTGGTCGATTGTTCATTCTTATTGTTCAGAATCAACTAAGGAATTCGGTGTAAGAAATTATTTCAATCAATAAAGACTGTAATGCAAGTTGTACCAATAAGAGAAGTTCAAGAAGGCAAAAACTATTCTTAAGCTAATTCCAATATTGATTATAGATTTTCATATATACTCTTGTATAAGAAGCAACCACCATAGCCATTCTTCTCTTCCTCCCTATCTACGACCTTATTTTCATTCCAATAATGAACGCTTGCCCAAACGAACTTTCCAGCATCACGACGATGCAAAGAATTGGAACCAAAATGATTCTTTCCGCAATTTCAATTGGGATTATAGCTCTAGTTGAAACAAAAATGTTAGAAACCGCTTGAGAGCACGGGTTGGTCGATCAACCCGAAAGTACAACCAATGAGTGCAATGTGGTCGGTTTCCTCAATACATCTTGTTTGGGATCGCTGATTTTTTTACAATGGTTGGTTTGCAAATTGCAAGAGTTTCTCTATGAAGAAATGCCATATGATTTGAAAAGCATGGGAAGTGCCTTTTATGTGACTATTATTAGTTTCTCTCATTGAAAAAGCAAAGGGGGTTGCTTTGTCAATGGCAAAGCTAGCAAATAATTTTTTTTTTAAAAGAATGAAAAAAAAAACTAGAGAAGCAAATCACAATAAAATGCATGCTTACAAATCATTTATGAATTGCAAACAGATTTATGCTTCCCGAGCAACAAAACATATCCTTTTTGTGTTGATTAAGGCAATTCCATTCTCAAAATGATCAATGAAGAAAATTTGTGGACCAAGATTAATTGACACTCTTATATTTACTAAATCCCTACCATTTGCCTGCCAAGCTATGACTAAGTGCTCATGTTCTGTTTAATTTAAACATATCACTTTACAAATTGAATCAATAGAATTGCAAAAAACAAATAGAGGCAAATTGAAAATTACAAAACCATCTAAAGAAAAGAAAAAGAATCAAGAGTAATTTCATGAATATATTCAAAGATCAAAAAATTTACTAAATAGAAAAAAATGCCAATTTTAATTCACATCTTCGCTTCTTTAAAGCCCTAGATCTAAACCACACTCCATTTTTCTGTGCTTTAACAATGTAAAAATAAAACATATAAAAAGGGGAAGAACAAAAGAGAAATAAAAAACAAAATGGCACATAAAAAAAATGTTATTAACCCTAATAAATAAAAAGTAGTGCTATTTGAATTATTATGTTATTATTGGCAATTTCTCTATTAAACTAAAATTAAATAATAGAGAACTTTCAATTTGCCATCGGTTTCGTTTGATCTTCTCATCTCTTACTGAAGAAGCTTTCAAGTTTAAGCTAAAAATGGGTACTCTATTTTTTTTGGTTTTCAGAAAATTAAAACTCTTTTTCTTTTCTTTTCTTTTCTTTTTTTGAATCTTTTTTTTTCCCCTTCCCGTAGATGGAAATGGCGAAATAGGAAGAAAGGTGGAAACGACCATGGAAGGAGTAGCTTCAATTGCACTTTTGCCATGTGGTTCTATCTCTGGCCACTTCATTCAGCTTCCTCATTCCATCTGCTATGGCCTTCATGGCATTGGTATTCTTTAATAACCCCCCCTTTTTTTTTATATTGATTCTTCTTAATGATTCTAAATGTGTTCTTATTGATTAATTATGTTCTAATTGGGATTCTAAAATAGCCCAGATTGAAATTTCCTCTCAAAGATCAGTAAAGTTTCCATTTTCCCCCCTGACCTGATTTCGGGGTTTTGATTGAGTGTAAAATCAAAGAACAGTAAAATATGAATTTGTTAAAGAAATTGATTGTTTTATACATTGGTATTTGATTGAGTGTTTCTTTTTTTTCCCTCTCCTTTTTGCCCCCTTTCAATTTGGATATCGCTCTTGAAGTTTTGAATCTTATAAATCTATATGAGTTGATGGTTTTAGACTGATTTTATAGATAAATAATTTTTTAAGCTTTCAGCTGCGGAATGCGTCTTATAGTTTTATTGTATCGCTTTAGTCTTTGGAAGAACTTTCACTAGAAATCCTGTCGGTTAATATTGCATCTTTCTCCTAGAAATGCATGGTTTTTCTCTCACCATCTGGTGCCTGTAATCTTTAAATTTCTTGATAATTTTGGTATGAAATGTTTTTCTTCTTTTTCTGGCTTCAAGAGTTAGAATGTGAAAGAGAGTGCAGCAGGGGTGAGGATTATCGCTTGATCAAGCTCACAATTACAAACTACAATGTATAATGTGTTTGAAGCTCCTTTCCTCTCTGCTGCTAAAATTTTAATTTCAATCAGTATATTTAAAGTCCCTTGTTTTGCTTTTTAACTTTTCTTTCCGTTTTACGTCTCTGTTTGTTTTCATATCTCACAGAATAACAAAGAACGGACAGTCGTTGTTGAATGTAGAGGCCATGACGCTGCACGATTCCATAGCATTGATCATGCTCATGGGTAAGTCCCAAACATTGCAAGGCCTAGTGGCCAACCTGCATGTTCCAAATGTAAACAAAATCACAGAATGAAGCCAGAAATGAAGGATTAGCTGTTAATATTTCCACCATTTTGAATGCTCAAACTGTATTTTTAATAAAAACAATTAAGTTTTTATGAAGTGCTATTTTTTTCCAACACGGCCTGATATAAAATTTGAAGTTTATATGAACCTGAATTTCTTTCCCTGATATTTTGAATCTTTTGTATCTTGCATGTTAAAGAGTAATGATACGCAATGATTCCACCAAATGTAAGTTTTTAACTCATGTTTGTAGACAGCTGGGAAGATGATGTTGTGAGCATGGTTGAACAAAAGCATGGAAAGAATCGGATTACGATTTCCTTTGAGTGTCAAACCTTGAAATCTGAGAAAGCGGCAGAAGACCATATCATACAGTTCATTCCAAAATTAGCTGGCCAAGATGCTGTTGGTATGTGTACTAAATTATAGTTGCAACAACTTTGGTGTAAACCTTTGTTTATAATTTCATAAAAGAATCAAGTAGAAAAGGATATTTTAATTTCAATTACAGATTCTGGGTTTCTCAGCAAATGCTCTGCTGAATGGCGGATTCGCAGTTGCATACCGAATACTGTTATTTGAAATATCTTTCATAGTTGAATTTACAAGCTTGTTTATTCCATTGTAAGTGAATTGTAAAGTTAAATATCTTGCAATCCTTGTACAATGGCTTGATTACTGTCATCTTCAAAATATATTTAAGATTTGGTTTTGGTTTTGTTTATGATTTGTTTGTGGAGGGTGGGGTTGATGCTATATGCAAATGCCATTTAAAAAAAATGAATATTTCAATAACAAACATGTTAGCATCGAATTCTTTAGATATCTTGCAATTTTCCTACTAAACATTTGAATTTGCAGTTAACATCGGACCGATGAGCATTGTGGGCTTGGACTTTGAAGCAGAGGAACAACCAGAGGAATAATGCAGCCATCTAAACATCGAGGACGACAACGCTGGAAGAGGGTGTCTCTGATTGCATTCTCATGTATCAGTTGTACCTTCTATCTGATGCCAAATTGTTCTTTTCCTTTGAATCTCATCTCTAGAGCTTAAACCAGTAAGATGAAATAGTTAACTTGAGCCTGGTGTCTTAATTTCTATATGTTAGAGAGAGTAAGATATGGAGGAAGATATTGGAAAGCTTTTATTCCATAGATGAGTAAACGGATGAATCTATAATTTCGTTCTTTTTTTTTTCTTCGGATAAACGAGTTTTATTCATTAGTTTTTTCTTTTTAAGGAGTCGTGAACTAATAATTTAATTTATCTTTCTTTATTATCTTTTTTTTTAATTTTATAAAAAATAATTACCAACTCCACGTGATAAAGTTTATACTTAACACATTGCAAAATATACAAGTCCATAGTGTGAATTTGTAGCCAATATTCAGCTAATAGAGACTTACCTTTATTACATCTCAAACCTCGGGTAGTTTCTGCATAATAAAAGATGAATGAATCAAGTAAAATCTTCCATTTGAACCTTTCAATCAATTAGTCAGTAACACATTAAAACTCATGCCATTCAATCTGCACTTAGATTTCTATTTATAAACTGAAAATGAACCAACTCAAAACAATAGAAATACAAAGAGGAAAATGAGTTTTCAGCATATAAAGAAGAGTTCAAAATGATTTATAGTTCTCTGGACTGAATCCCTGTTGTGAAAAGGATGGAAGCTCGCATTTACAACCACAGGTCAAGAACGCTTAAACTTGATTAAAAATGATCGAGTTTTCAAACACGTAAACACTATATTATCCGAAGATACAGGTGTATTGATTACTACAGTCATTGTCACCATATTAGGTAGAGATCAAAGGTAAATTTACATGGTTCACAGATAATCTTCCACGCAGGAAAGATGATTTTTGACAAAAATACGGTTAGCTACAGCTCCAAACCCTTCACCAGTAAACACATGGCCAGGATGGCTAAGGCCTAAGCTGTAGAATGCCAATGAAATTCAGATGATATCAGAAGGTTTCATCCATTCCACTAAATAAAAGTTCAATGGAGAAGAGGCCAAGTTTATACAATCTTTTGTGAGATCTTGGGGAGATCGTGCTTCCATATTTACCAACCTGTTCAAGAACAATGTTTTCTCAGATACAATAGTTTTAATATCAAGTAAGCAATAATTGGCGAGCACTATGCAATTATTATTACACGTCCAAGTTCAAGGATAAAAATTCTCAGGATGATTACAACAAAAGAAAAGTTATATGCATCGGTTTACTTTTGTATGATTAAGATGGGGCTTCTATCACTCAAACTCGGATGCGTCTTCAGAATCAGACAAGGGTAAGAGAGTGCAAATACCAAGCACATGTCCATTGAGGCAAACATAGTAGTCAATGCAATCCTCGTAAGCACCCAATCTACAACTGGCACTCTGTGGTATCATCTTAGCTTGTAGCATGCTCCATAGCTTGGCCTTACAATAAGGGCATACCTCTGTTGGATGAAGCTCAGCTCCTTTTTTTATCAGCATTTTCCTAACCTTTGACAACGAAAAGGACTTGAAAATACCACGGAAGAATCCAATGTCCCCATCTTCCCCTTGGTCGAGATGTTCACAAGGATCAGATACATATAAAATATCTGTTCTGCATTGTGGCATAAGAAAACTTTTTCCTGATGTTCTTGAAAATCGAGTTCTATAAACAAAATGGCCCGGGATTTGAATGTTATTGAAGAGACCGCCCTTCTTACATCCTGAGCAGTAAATAAGTAGCTTCCCAAGCGCCCTCCAGTTCCCATCAACACTGTGACTACCACTAGACTGCAGATCCAGCATCATTTTCGGGGCCCTTGTCCGGCAAAACTCCTTCCATAGCACTCTCTTGGCGAGATCATCAAACCATTTGCATGTGCAAGACAGAGTAGCAATCAACTTTGGATTCCAATTCAGTTGTTGGAATACTAGGAATATTGCATCTTCACTAAGATGCCCTTTCGTGCACTGGCAGCTTGCTGAATGGACACAGCGATACTGCTTCGTTAGGATCATGCCTCCTGAGGCAATCAAAGGATTTGTGAACACAATTAGGGCATCTGGGAATTATTAATCTAAATCGGGTAGCAAATGAATTGGATTGGATGCGTATATCCTAAACAACAAGGGCACTACACAATAATCCCAATACCGATCAACTGAAGCAGTATACATCTTAAAAATCTAAAACGAGCGGATGGGTTAAACAGCAATGATGCCCCCAAGCAATAGCTAAATAGCTAAGAAAAGCGATCAATTCAAGGGAAAAAAAAGAAGTAAAGTTCAAATTGACACTCACTACAGACAGAAGGCAAGCACAATTTTCTACTACAGCTAAATTAAACTGTAAAATTCTTAATAGACATGTAGAAAAACAAGAACAGCAGGTTTAGACCTTAAAATTTAAGAACATTCAGATCCACAAGATCCTCCTAATTTCACGATATTTCACAAGATTATATAACATCATCATCATCATAAATAAGCACCAAAATCAAATTTTTAAAAAAACCCAAAACAAATCTTCACTCAAAATTAAAATCCACAAATCCCTGGAAATCGGTAACAAAAACAAGTGGCAAAGCAACTAAGAATGAAATAAAAACCCCATTTTTTCTTACCTCAACTTATCAAACCCTATCTTCCTGTCTCATCAAATCATTTCCAAAACCTAGAAAAATTCCCGCTCTGAATGCAATTTTTTTTTCCAGAATCCACAGCATAAATTTCCAAAAACATAAAACCAAATCGAAGAGGGAGAACATAAAAACAAAAAACGGGAAATTGCTCACTTAAATTTTGGGGCAAATCGTTCGTTAAATTTCTTTTCCCTTCCGCTGAGTACTTAGAGCAAAAGCGGAGATGGGTAAGAGAAGAAAGCAAAGGCTTTCGGTTCTTAAAAAAATACAGACAATGAATGGTAAGGAAATTTATAATCACAACGCGGTCAAGTAAAAATCCAACGACAAATGGAAAACGTCCACGTTTACCCAGATTGATAGCGCGCCGGCAGAGGTATCTGAGTGTGTGGGCCACTGTACCTTTCGTGGCATTCGGTAATTTGACTGTCACCCTTGGAATATAACCACGTTATGCTCAAGGAGTGTTTTATGTTTTTGTTGATTTGATTTGAATTTCTTTGTCGGAGACTGAAATATTTCTCCACTCCTTGTTCATTTCTTTTCTTTTAGGGCTAATTTACAAATTTTATAGATGCAAAATAAAAATAATTACTAAATAAATTTGATTGTATTCAATTCCACTCTTTTTTTTTTTTTTTGTGCAGCGATGTTTCGACAATTTAAATCTGTAAATTGCTAATATATTTTTACACCATCTTTATTAGCTTCTTTGATAATTATTTATGAAAAAAATTCAACCAGTGGTGAAAAATATTTATTTTATGAATAATATTAATAACCTATTGTTTTACATGTTAACAAGATATTAATAGGACAGATAATGACATTATATTGATCCAATGATTATTAACGGGAAGTCACGTCATGCGCTTACACTAAATAATTATATTTACAAGTATTTTTTTTAACAATACTATATTTATAAAAGCCTTCATTATTTATTAACTTTTTATTCTGTATTGTCTTGAGCCAATTTATCTTCGTCTTCTTTCTTTTTAAAAGCTGTACAATTGTAGCAACCTTAGTATAATCAAATTTCACATGAATTTTGTATTTTAATTTAACCAAATTCCAATGATGTAGAAGTTAGATGTTATCTCAAGCTAAGAGGAAAGAAAAGCAATAGATTTAGATTGTACTGTGTTTGACACACTTTTGTAATTTTATATATGGATTAAATTGTGATTTTTTTTTAAGATATTAAATCCAATTATTGAGGAGAGATTCAAACATTCGACCTTATGAAAGAGAGTAACGATGCCCTATTAGTCAAGTATATTCAGGTTGGTTGATATATTTATAAATCAAGTTTACATAAAGAACATAAGAACTAAACAGCGAAATCAAAAATTGAAATGATTAGGAGAATGAATGTATCAAGAAAAAAAACATCATCCCATCATTCTTGAATTATCAGAAGGAAGATACAATCAATCGATCAAGGTTGAACAACTTTAGATCCTCATTTACATGTATAAAAAGTCATTAATATTCTTGTTTATGTTTTCTCAAAAACCAATCAACTATATCAGGTATGGGATTCTGTAAAGTATAAGTAAACCAAAAAATAAAAAAAACATCAGAAATGTACACACAACACAAGTCATTAGTGCACACTTAGACTCGCAATTCTGTAGTTTCATCAGCTTCTGAACAGACTTTCTTTCCGATTTTCATGCTCAGATTTATTCTTCCATCACTATACAAAATCAATCGAGTTAGAAGGAAACATAGTAATTAATTCAAGCAATTGTTTTCGAAGAACGTTTGTTTTCTTGGAGCGAGATCACTGATTCAAATGCTCCTACCAACGCCTTGACCTTACTCTTCCGGGTTCTAACAAGTTTGTTAGCAGTTTCTTCGATGACGTTATTCAGCAAAACCCGTGTATCTTTCTTCCCCAGCACATCTTGATGTCTCAAAACTACTTTTTCAGATGGTGGTACGGAATCTCTGGAAATTTCACTGACTACCACTTTCTTGAAGCTTGTTCTTTGGCTGTCATTGCTCTGTTGATTGTTGGCCAGTAATTTTTCTCGCCTAAATTTGAGCCTCCTTGGACTATGAATTTCAGAATGAATGTCAACTACCTTTGCCTTCCTGAAATTTAAGCTTAAAGATGAAGCATCCTTTCCTTTGGAATGAAGCATTCTAGGGGACTGGCCTTTTTTATTCCCATTGGAAGCCTTTCCTTTCTTTATGCTATCAAATTCATTGGATTCTGAAAAGGAGGCATCTACATTTCTTGTATACTTAGATTCATCTCGAACCTGATCTTCTTTATGAGGTGAAAAAGAAGGAGAATCAGCTATAGATGATGGCAGCTTTGGACACAGCCCCAAAGCATTCTTTGTACTCTGGTCAGATTCTACAAGTTTGCTCTTAACTTCCATATTGACAATATACAAAGTTTTCTCCGGTACCTCCACATTCGGTGCATCTTTAGTTTGAGCTCTTCTCATCTTGTTCTGACTTTTAAGAGGAGAGACAACCTTTGTATTATTGTTCTTTATTGCATGTAAGTTTGCAACAGCATCGACAGGTTTTGAATCCCTTGAAGCTGTCGGGTTTAGGATAACTTTCATTGCAATTCCTTCTGAGGTCCTCAATCCTTTACCCGCGTTAGAATTGTAGTTTCTTTGGACTGCTGCATTTCTAGAAGAGATAGGAGAGATCATTGACTTCACTTTAAAAGTTTTTGGCTTCAACAAACTGTCAAGCTTTTCCGAAAATCTCCCTGAGATCACTGATTTCACTTTTAAAGTTTTTGGCTTCAATGAACTGTCGAGTTTTTCAGGAAATCTCCTTTTTTCAGAATTTGTCAAAGCTTGCTTTGGAGAAAATTCAATTTTTTTAGCAGAAAAAACTACTTGCTTTGTAGTTTTAGGAATTTCAGGTTCATGCTTTTTTAAATAGGGCAAAGTTTTTGTCTTGGCCACCAATTTCTTACGCTCATTCACAACTTCAATCTCTACTGGACTTTGCTTGCAAGGAGAATTTACCGGCACTTCAAATTTTACTATATCGGTGCTATCAGTAATACAGGTTTCTGAAATAGGTGAAGCTTTCAACTCGGTCACAAGAACAATGGTCTTCTCTCGCTCAGGCAGGGCTACAACCTGGTCTGAATTTTGGCCATCAAGTGATTTTTTCAAGGCTCTTTTTAGTAAGGGGTCTCTGACCTTTGTTTCAAATGAATGTTTATTTCCATATTTGCAAAAATCATGACAAGAACCAATAGAGATTCTGCGGTGATGAGGAATATTACGTTCATCGACATCGAATGAACTTGCTTTTCCCATTGAATATCTTCTCAAATTACCACCACCAGTTGTGTGCATTTCCGGGGCCATTGACAACTTCATTTTCCCATCAACCATTGCATAGAACAATCAGAGGGCTGAACAAACCTGAAGACCAAACCAAATTGTGCATAAATGCCTGCATGTTGTCTGCTTAAATAAAAGGTTGATTGAGGGTGATTAAAATATATAGAAATAACTAAATCCACAAGGATAACGTCAAAAAAACATCGGTTTCCAAACATCTAGTCGCGGTTATTTTTGCTCAATTGCATTACTGTTAATTTTCAGAGTTAAACACAAATGAGAGACAACCAAAAACATCATTAGGAACTTTGAAATGAAGCTGCTGAAGGATATACTAATTTTGTGCATGGTATAATGGAAAGAGATGGAACCGTTGTACTACTCAAACACCGAAAATTTCATATAGCTCCGCTTTTGGAATAAAAATTAAAACATTCAAAAGCATCGTTTTAGTCCATTAATCAGAACTAAGCTGACAAAGTTCAATTGATTTAAAATTCTGTTTTAAGGTTAAAAAATGAACATTATGATGCAACTACAAGTTATTGGGTAAACAAAACATAGAGAAAAAGATACAAATCGACATCAAAATGACAAGTCACAATCACCAAATTCTAAGTATAATTCCCAAATCAACCTTCAGTTCTAAATTCACATAAATCAATACATACCCTTCATCACTGATTATCCAACAAAAACAGTTATAAATCCCTTTAGAGGGAGGAATTCATGAAAACTCAAGCAGAAGCATAAAAATTGATCAATAGTTTTTAATCTTTTTTTCCCTTAAAAACACAACAGAATTAGAAAAGAAACAAGCGAATTGATGTTGAATATGTCAAACAAAACTATATGAATACACATCAGAATTGCAGATTCCACAAACAAAACCATATCATTAATTAAAAAATATGACCAATAAAAATCCCATTTATAAAGAAAAAACAAAACAAAAAAACTTACTTTTAATCAAAACCCCATTAAGAAAGAAACATCAAGATTGAAAATTTATCCCTTCCACAATCCCAAGAAGAGAATAAATACCTTTTATCTGTATTAGCTTCTGGTTTTCGTTTCCTTTTCTTTCTCTTTTTCCTCTGCTTAACTAGAAAGCGAAGAAACAGGAAAAAGAAGAATGAAGCTGACAGAAACAGAGAAAAGGAAAAAGACCCACTGATTCTTTTTTTCCCTTTTCTACGTTGAAAGATCGTGCAAGCGACTGTCTTATATTGTTATTCCATTATTATAGTTTTTTGGGTCAGCTTTTTGTTCTGTTTCAACTCTTTCTTTGTGTGTCATTCTTTTGTTTTGTTTTTGTTTCTGAATATGAAAGAGAAAAAAAATTGGGGTCCTACAAATCGTTGATTTTATAAGAGTGCGTTTGAATTTTCAACCAACATTTCATTTTTAGTTTAATTACAAATCATATATATTTGTCAGTTTGCAAATCATATCTTTTATATTTATAAATAGCTTTTTTAGATATCACCTTAAATTAGGATAGGAAACACTCCAATCTTTAAAGGGAGTATAGATGTCTAGTCACCGTTAAACTATGTTTATACGTTATATCACATTTATAAAGAGAAATTTCATTAGGTGACTGATTTTTTATGCAATATTTGTAAAAGTATCAACTAAAAAAAGTATTTGTAAATATAACAATTTTTATCATGTTTATCAATGATTGATGTGTTTATTAGTGATAAACTTAGTGTAAAAATATGTAATTCAATGTTTATCACTGATAAACCCAAGTAAAAAATTGTTATATTTGCAAATATTTTTTTGAGTTTCTATTTTTACAAATATTACTAAAAAAAAAAGAAAAAAAAGGGGCTAGATTGGTAAATGCCTCTTTTATAAATAATTTTAGACACTTATTTAACATGTAAACGTAGAAATAAAAAAACTTATTCTAGTATAAGAATTAATAAAATGATATAATTTATAAGTTTCACAAACCATGAGAATATTTAAAATTATTTTTAAGCATAAGAAATATTTTATAATTTTAATAAATTATAAATACGTGATTTACCAATATATTTTATAGTGCTTTAAATTTGATTTAATTTTTTCTGCTTCTTTTAAATTAACCATAAATGATTGATAATATCTTAGTTTGATTTTGATCCACACGAGAAGTCTTTTTCAAAGTTTTAAACCAATCGTTTATTAATTTAGATTGTTGTATTAATGGCAATAAATCCCTTTTTTTTTTTTTCCAGAAACCCTGTAAAAACCCCTTTACTTCTATACGAAGGATCTCTTTTTAATTATTTTGACTATTTTTTAGGTGTTGTATAGTTATGGCTAGGTATATCATAATCCATCGATGTTTATAATATAAATTATAATTAATCATATTGGAATTTTTTTAATGAGTTCTTTATTATGAAGCTGTCACTTTATATCATTATCATCTCTTGGGAAGTGAAGTCAGGGATAACTTCCCTATTAAAGTTTCTCAACCCAATAAAAAATTGTGTTTAAAACTCATGAGGGGTGGGAGAGGGGAGGATATTCTTCATGACTTTTTTTTTTAATATCATAGCACATATTTTAAATTTTAAATTAATATAAGTTGATTAAATTAATATCTATTTTTTCTTGGCTTAAATGTTTATTATAAAAAAAAATGATCGAAACACATTTTCAATCATGTAATCACTAAACGAGATTGAATTCCTATACTTTCAAAAATGTTAAAGATAGAAAAGAAAGTTATTTCATAAAGCTAACAGCATGAAAGCATGAAAATAACGTGGTCCGTTTTCAAAACCTCAATTAGAGACCTGGGAGAAATCTATCTTA
The DNA here is from genome assembly GCA_028015215.1 of Gynostemma pentaphyllum. Classification (NCBI taxonomy): domain Eukaryota; kingdom Viridiplantae; phylum Streptophyta; class Magnoliopsida; order Cucurbitales; family Cucurbitaceae; genus Gynostemma; species Gynostemma pentaphyllum. The sequence goes on along the minus strand of CM051349.1, from coordinate 43,564,902 downwards.
AACTTCTAAATACAAACTCAAAAAATTTAACAATGCTATTCATTGCATCACTCCAGAAAATATGTGGTTTTTTTTTTTCCTTCCAGAATTCTACAGCCAAAATAATCATAAATTAATAAATTAGAGTAACTTGAAGAAGTCAAAGAGCTCTGGAACGGTTAGAGACTCATTTTCTATTACCAGCTGCCTCTTTTTATTTCTTCCCTTCTGATGTTTCCTTTGTGCATTGGACCCCATAACAGTATCGTCATATGTGCCTCACCAAACTTCTGAATTTTGACCTGCAATGTAATAGTGGGTAGCCAACTCCTGCTTGGACGAATAAAACAACCAAGTTTTCTTCATAACTATAAGGATGGAGGCTCGAACACCGTCTTATCGACTAACAAAAAAAAATGGAACATGGTCTTTTCCAATGTCCATTGTAAAAGATTATCATTGAAGAGATAGAAGTAAACCATCATAATGGACATACAAAACAGTAGGATGCAATTGGACTCATCCCCAAACTATTCAACATTAGGTCATAAAAAAGCCAGATCAAGAAAATGATCATTTCCCTTCCAGAGTGGCAAAGTGAAGTTTTATACCATTCACTGATACTACTCAGTTTTTTTTTTTTTTTTTTTTTTGGAGGGATGTGTTCACGGAACAAAGAAAATAAAAGCATGGGCATTTTTAATAAATATATAAACAAGCAAAGACTTGAGTTGTTTTTATATAGCTTATCAATAGTCATCAATTTCCAGATGTAATGCACAAGAGCAACTAGATGACACCAGAAATAAGCAAATGCTTCTACTTCCTTACCCAATAAGTTTTTTGGGTAAAAATTTGACACTACCACAAAGAAAAACCTATTTCACTGATACTGAAATGACGAGCATGATTTGATGGGTGATGTAGAATTTGAGCAAAAATAACCATCAAATACGCGGAGTCTGAAATGTCGGCAGATTTGAACGCTGATATCAACCCAGCTGAAACAAGAAAATTATCTAAAATCAAACTTCCTGATTGGTGCTCATAAAAGTAGCACACCTAAAGCAAAGATCTGTCCTCGGTCAACCCAGCCTTAGGCACGCGCCTTAAGTGATGATCTCCCTCATCAGCCAATCTAGACTTGGGTATGCGAAATACAAGATAAGAAATGACGGAAGAGCAAATAGAACTGTGACAATTATGTACAAAGCCAAGATGGCTGCACTGGCAGGAACTGCATACAGGACTATCAGAAGGAAGATAATCACCAATGGAAATTTAGCTGTCAAATGAACAAAAAAAACAAGCAATTTGCGGAGGGAAGAATGAAGACTCTCCAGGTTGAAGCTATTAACATGGTTATTGTCATTGTTTGGTCCTCGTGATTCTAAATGACGAGCATGTCCCCTCCTAAGGCTACCTTGATTGCCCATGGATGAATTGCCACTTACAGGGAAGGCTAGGTGATCCCCAGAGAAAGCAGAATGAGATTTCACTCTATCAACATTCATGTTCTCAACCATCCATAAAAGGAAGTAATTCTTGCAAGGGAATCTGAGGTTTCCTTTATAAACTAGGCGGAAGGATAAGAGGTTGCACCATGGGCAAGATATAAAAAGAGGAAGCTGAACTGGTAACGTAGGAAATTTCACAACAGCCCACTGCAATCCCAAGATGCAGTTTTTACAGAGGGTATGGCCACACCATAAAACATGGGGTACATTCTCAACAATATTAAAGGATTCCCAGCATATTGGACACTCCAGCACTTCCTCCCTACCATCTGAAGATGCCTCATCATCAGAGCATTCAGAGGCAACTTGAGATAGCTTTTGAGAGTTGTTCTTTAATCCAGCACATCCAGCCACACAGTTGGAAGCAAAATTCCACATTCTAACAACAGGTAACTATCACCCAAAATTGATCACCTGCAACAGTAGCTGTAGTCGCATTTTACCGGGGCACGTTAGTGATTAACCTATGCTGAAGGAGTCAAGTATGCTTTATCTAAAAGCTGAACCTGAAAGAAAAGAAAAAATAACTAAATCAACAGGGACACTACCCGAAAACACACAAGAAGACAAAGGTATTAAATTTACCATCAATTTGAAAGTAAAAGCTAAATAATATTTGAGGGGATTTCATTAATTTCATTTCACCATAAGTGAATATCTGATGGCCCAAGTTCAGAAAAATTGAAAAATGGAAGACCGCTCAAAATGTCCATAATTAAACTAAAGCTGCAACGCTATAGAAATAAAGCAAGCAACATCAAACATTTTTTTAAGTTCACATGAAATAGTAAAAGCACGGATACATAAATCTATGGAACAGACACAGAACCAATTTATGCACAAAGTGTTGTAAATAGGCACAAATATGTAATGAAATATAACCGCTCAATACCAATTTAAAATATATTATACTTGGATTGGATTTAACAAATAAAAAATTTATCACTTGAGCAGATTGTTGATCAAAAGGACTTCAAACAGCAATTTTTAAAGGTCCAATTATTATATATATACAAATTTCTATAAACACATGATAGACACGACACATTTTAGAAGAGAATATTTTAAAACCACAAAACTGAAAAAATAATTCTACAGATTTAAAAAATTGTCATATTGCATCTGCCAAGGTTTCCTAGAGACTGCTCAAAGGCTCCATAGGCACTAAAAGAAGTTCCTAAAGGATTATGGCCGCAAAACCGAGATTATTTTTACTTCTCACCAATTATTTCTTAAGTGCAAGCAACCCATTATATATCAACCAAAACTGATAAACATAATTCTACATATTTAAAAAATTGTCATATTGCATCTAGCAAGATTGCCTAGAGACTGCTCAAAGGCTCCATAGGCACTAAAAGAAGTTCCTAAAGGATCATGGCCGCAAAACCGAGATTATTTATACTTCTCAGCAATCAATTCTTAAGCGCAAGCAACCCATTATTTATCAACCAAATGTAAAACTAACTGAAATAATTCCAATCCTAAAGCACGTCCAGAAACACTTCAAATGTTAACTTTACAATTAAGCCCTCTATATAAAATTTCTCCTAATAATTCAAGTCTCAATTCCCATCAAAAAGCTCGTCAGAACTATGAAAAACGGAAGAACATTTGCAAGAAACGGATGACAATTAAAAAAAAACAAACAATCTAGATTCATAAAATACTCGAAGAATCCTGAAATTAGTGAAAACGCAAACCTAACGAAATAGAAAGGACATAAAAGACGTAAAATATTGAAGATCAATAAATTATGAGCACAGATTGACGAAAATTTGTAGCCTTAGAAAGAAATCATGGAATAAGAAACACATAAAATTGAAAGCATGAGACAATCTTACTGAAAAACTGCAGACAAAGATGGAGAAAGAAAGCCCTTAATCTCTCTCCCTCTCGATCGAGCGAGCTAGAAGGTAAATGGAAATCCGATTTTCGTTTTTGTTTTTTGTTTTTGGAATTGTTTTTTTAACCAGTACGGTGTGGTGGGCCCTCTTTTGCCACCCATCATTGATCCAAGTGGATCAGAATCTGGATCTTTAGTCCCATGTCACGAGACCTGCACGTGACTTGATTCTTTTTTATTTATAGTAATATTAATTAAAAAAAAAAAATTTAAACTCGCCATATATATTAATTTAATTAACAACTAATTTGATTATTGATATTATAATTTAGAATCAAAATATCGTATGAAACATGCTTTTTTTCTTTTTGTTGTCTTTTGAAAAGGAAATAAAACTAACCTAGTCTTTTTTTTTCCTACTTTTATAAACTTGTTTTTTTTTTGTTTTTGAAAATCTATATGAATTCAAAAGAATACTTAAAATGATTAAAAAACATGTAAAAATTTTATATTTAAAATAAATATGTTATGTGTATTTATACTGAATCATACGGTGAGTGAGAAAAAAAGTTAAAGTTAATATATAAATCCAGTAATTATTTAAAGAAAAAAAATACGTGATCAAACTAGACCAATCTTTAAATGATATATAGCTTGAAAGGTCCTATTCTCATACGGGTTTCGAGTTGGAGTTTACGATTATTTAAATTTATAAAATAATATTTCAATCAAGTAAAGAAAACGTAAACAATAAACTGTTTAATTACAATTTTGAGTTCATGGTGAGGATCAATTCACTCAAAGAAACATTTAAATAAATTCTAAAATTATCGATGGAAGAAAATGTTGACCAATTCAAAGCTTTCATTTAATCAAATGCAAAACTAAAAAATTAATTGTAGGCTTGACTATCTAATATGTGGGGAAAGCTCCTATTTGCCAATTGATAAATTTATCTATTTTTTCTTACCAAAAAATATATTCTACCTGTTAAATTTTGCCAGGTACACCCCTTAATGTGAGTTTTGTTTTAGGCATTAATCATCCTTAGTTGGATAATCAATTCTCATTTTATGTTAGCTATTTTTATTTCTAACATTTTTAAGTGGAAAATAAAGATTCCACGTGAAAAAACAATTGTTTGACATAAAAATATTTCATATTTTATGTTTTTTTAATAATGTCAAAATAATTTGAGAGAACAAGGGTGTAAACATATATTTTACGTTAATTGTTAACTTTATTTATTTATTAAATTTAAATTATATTATTATATTATTGAACTTCCACACTTATTTTAATTTGATCTCTAAAGTTTGGTGAACATTTTTTTCGATTTTTGATGTTGAACATTTGTATTGTATTTAACAAAAACCTTAAACTACATATTTTTAGTCATGATTGAAGAAAAGGGCCATATATTGTTTAAAAACAGAAACTCAAATAGGTGCCATATGTAATTTTATTAAACATCATAAAAAAAAGTGACAATAATTCAAGCAAATTTTCATGCAAAGTTTATAACTAAAAAAAACCATGTGATATAATGACTTAAAAAAAGAAAAAGAAAAACACGTGTGATATAACGAAATGAATATTTTAACTTCTTTTAAGGAGAGAAAGGGGTAATAAATGCGATATAAATTTACGAACATAGTTTCATGAATGTTGCCTTATATTTGTAACACATATTCATACAACTAATACATTTAACCTAATTCAGTCATGTATGTGAAGTTTTTAACCGTTGAACCCGTACCACTTTTTTTTTTGGTTTCACAAACACATTAAAAAAATAATCACAAATATAATATTTCTTTTTAATTTCATATTTTCTCTGGTAATTCTTTATTATTTGTTAGATTTACATAACAATACCGTGGGAGGGATTCAAACTTATAATTTAGTAAAGAAAATACGAATACTTTATCAACTAAAAACTCAATTGTGACTATCTTAATTCTCGAGAAATTATCATTCATAGCACTTTTTTTTACCTTATTTAAAAAATAGTAAAAAATGATTAATTTTTTAAAATAATATTTTTTTTCATTCATAAAATTTTTCCCTCGTATTATCAAATGATCAATATTTTTTTTAAATTTAGATATTTTAAATTATAATTTAATAAAAAAATTTAGTTTTATTAGTTTACATTATTTTGAAACTTTTTTATTAATGAAAGTACTAATTATGAAAATTTTAAAAAGGATAAAATACAAATAAACCCCTTGTGGTTTTTGCCAAATACATGAACACGTTTAATGGTTTGAATATTATAAATCATATTCTTGTGGTTTCAAATTATTTCTGTGAGACCCCTTATTTTCAACACCATTAATTTCTTTTAGCCACAACTTCTTCGTTTGAACTCTGATTTGGATGATTCAAGATGTTTTGAAATAATCATTTCAGACTCTAAGTTATGATCAATTCAAAACTTCTAAATCATCAGTAACCAAAAGCGTTAATGGTGCGAATCATACGTAGTATTTTGATGATAATAAACTCTTTTATTTATTAATGCTTTTGAAATTTTGAACCGGTCATAACTTATAGCCTGAAACGAGGATGCTAAAACATCTTGAATCATCCAAATTGGAGTTCAAACGAAGAAGTTATGGCTAAAAGAAAACTAATGGTGTTAAAAGGAGAAGTCTCATAAAAACAATTTGGAACCACACGAGTATGATTTGCCATTTTCTAAGCACATGAGATATTCATGTATTTGACAAAAATCACAGGGTTTATTTGTATTTTGCCCTTAAAAAAATTACAATTTAGCAAATGTAATTTATAAAAGAGAAAGTTTCTCAAATAGCAAGAAAATTATATATTACTACTCATGGAGCAAAAATTTCAAAAACTCATTAAAATGGCACATTGTTTATAGTTCATTAAATTATTGAACTAATACGGTAACAGTTTACCTTTAATATTCAATTTTACTATTTTTATTTTTATTTTAAATTGAATAATTATTACCTAATTTAGTTTTTAGAAATCAAAACTCACATTTACTGAATTTGTTTTATAACATATTATCAAAAGAACATATTTCTTCTACTAATTTATTGAAGGTTTATTTAAATAAATAATTAAAAATAATGACATAAAATAATGAGATTATTTTTGTTTTTAAATATACCCTGTAATTCTTTATATTATTGGCTATTGCTCATAGTTTTTTTTTTTTTTTTTTTTTTTAATTATTATCATTATTCAATTTGAGTCCCAAAAAAATACAAGCGAGGTGCTAAAATTATTAATTTTCTTTCAAGTCTCAATCACATTATTGGTCTATATTTCCATTTTTAAAATTTAGATTTCCGTTATATCGGGAAGCGGGTAGAAGTTCACACTCCCGCCAAAATAAACGGTTATAGAATTTTCCCCAAATGAAGGTGAAAGAAGGTGCAAAATTCACATTCCATTTCCAAAAAGCATTGAGCTTTTGCCCTAGAATGGCGGCTATTTTCCCTCCAAATTTAGGGCTGAGCCAATGCGGCCGAAATTCCCTCAATTTTTCCCTACAAATTTTTCTTGTTTTGTATTTTCATTTTCCAATTCAAGTCAAATCCTAATTTTATCAGGTGCTCTTAATTGCTTCCATCTTGAGTAGATGGATGCCATTTTCACCTCCAAGCCACCTTGAGTTCATCTCAATTTTATCGAAAAAAACGAGTCTAGGGTTCTCCAAATCTTGGAATTCTGCCATTTTTAAAAAAAAAATTACAAGGCGGATTTGGTACCCTAGAAGTAAAACTTTTTGTTGTTTGTTTACGTTAGTTGGCTTTTTCAGAGAGATTGATCAGCTTTTGAATTGATCGATCCACGCCGGTAAAAAAAAACTTTGCTTTTAAATTGTTCTATTATATTTGAGTTGAAAAAGATACCAATTTTCAAACTGTTGAGAATCTTTTCCCGACTTTCATGTGCATCTTATTTTTTGTTGAACTATCTAAATCATTAATATGTTTTGATGCAATAAAGTAGAGTACCCTATTTGACTACCTACGACAAGCAAAAGCCGTTTTTTCAAGTTATCTTAACGAATTTCTGTTTTGTATTGGAAATTTCTTGATAGGTAACTTACATCCATCTATGAGGAGCCTGTGGTATCAGGAAAATGGGGTTAAAATTTTCAAAACATGGTCCAGGGAAGGTGGAAAGCCTAAGTTTGCAGCACCGACTGATAAATTATCTTTCAAAAAGCTTTTATATTCGTAATTTGGTATCGAAGCAGAGGAGGCGAATGCTTGTTGGTGGTTATGATCTTGATATGTCATACATCACGGATCATGTATTGGCAATGTCGTTCCCTGCACAACGTATGCGTGCAATGTATCGAAATCCGTTATGGCAGGTTAAGTCTGTTTTGGATATGAGGCATCAAGGACATTATAAGGTATCATCTACAATGCTTAATCATAAAAAAGTCTTCGTAGTTTTTATTTTTATGTATACTTACAAATGTTATGTTTCAATCATCGAACTTTGTATACAAATTTAATTCAATGATTAACATTAAATATGAAATATTACTAATTTTTGTAGTCAAATTGATTTCTCTTTAAAACACATACACTTGCCTTTGTAAAATCTGCATAGCTCATGTTCATCTTGATGTTTCTTTTGGGAAAATGCAGATCTATAATCTCTGTATAGAAGAAACATACGATCCATCGCATTTTCATGGCCGCGTGGAGTCGTTTCCTTTCGACGATAATCACGTCCCACCTCTACAGATGATCAAACTTTTCTGTGAAAGTGTTTCTTCATGGCTATCGTGCAACCCAAAGAATATTGCTGTTGTACACTGCATGGTAATTTTGACCCTCCTTCTAGGCATAGGCAAGTCTGATAATAGTTTTGTTTTTTGTTTCATGTTTTTAAAATGAAGCATTTTTTTCTTTGCCAAAAGTTGAAATGAAAGTTGAGTAAAATTCGAATAGTTTTTTTAGTCTTAAAAATTTGACAAGAATTTGAAAAATGATTTTAGGGAGTGGATTATTCATTATAAAACAAAGTAATGGAAAATTTTGAAATAGAAAATTGAAAACAAAAATGTTATTAAAGGGTGCCTTAATTTTTGGTTAAAAGGTCTTCAATTCTTGTTCTGTTTATTATGATTTCTTTTGCAAATTGCAATAAGTGATTTAGTTCGGTGTTATGATGGAAAGAAAGCCTATTAGAAGTTTTTGAGCTATAAAAATCAAGTATGGTTAAAAACACTTTTAGAATCTCTAACATTTATTCTAAATGGGCATAATTAATTATAAGTCAAGTTTTTTTTTTTTAATTTATTATATTAATAATTTTTCAGGCTGGAAAAGGTCGAACGGGCCTAATGGTATGTGCCTACTTAGTTTATTGTGGCATGTCACCTGAGGATGCATTGCACTTGTACGCTCAGAGGAGAACCACCAATAACGAAGGAGTAAGTCATTTTTAAGTACAATATCTTACAGAAGTAACTAGTAAGTTAGTTAAATTTTACATGTTTATTTTGAGTTAAGGTTCGGCTTTAATTTGATCCTTAAATTTTGAAATATGATTTAAATTAGGGGTATTTACAAATCTAGCAAATTTTTTTAGTAATATTTGTAAAAATAGCAGCTCAAAAAAATATTTATAAATATAGCAAATTTTGATAGGGCTTATCAGTGATAAACATTGAATTACATATTTGTACATTAAGTTTATCACTGATAAACACATAAATCAAAATACTTTTTTAAGTTGATATTTTTATAAATATTACGTAAAAATTTGCCACCCAATGAAATTTCCCTTTAAATTATGAAAATTCACTAAATTAGTCCCTTATTAATTAAATAATATACCTCAAAGGTAAAGTCAACTTTCACTTTCCGCTGTTAATTTGATGATTTGTTAATTAGAGATTAGAATGAAACTCACATTTGAAATATCAAAAAGTGTGTTTTACCTTTTCTTTTCCCTTCAAATATTTGCCCATGTTCAAGTATAGTGCTTAATCATACAACTCAATCTTTACTTTTCTTATTGCTGTTAATTGATAAGTAGTCATATTATATGGTTAGTTATCTTATGTTTAACAGGTCTCAATTCCAAGCCAACGCCGATATGTGAGTTACTGGGCAAAGTCACTTAATTTCCCCAAGGGAGTTCATAATGGACCTCCGGAGGTGAAGTTGCCCAAACAATGTAGGAGAGAATTGCAGAGAATACGTCTATACGACTCCGTTAACTCCGAATCGATTTTCTTTGTCGTCTCAGAACTGCAAGAGGTAATAATAATCTATTTAAATTACTTCTAAACATTCTCCTTCATCTCATTCAGGCTCTTATTTTAGTTTGATTGTATGATCCAATATATCAACTACTAATTTCAAATGGTAAGAATGAAAAGTTTGAGGAAGTTATTCGTTGAATTATAAACTTATTCAGAGCGTCTTTCCACCGCAGATTAAGTATATCGATATCATTTTTTTTCTTTTTACACACTAAGATTTTATTTACTGATGCTTGTAGGTTCCTTCTCAGCTATACCGTCCATCTATGGAACTTACAAGGAACTGTTGCAGGCAATTTAGGAGAGGTTATGAGAGATGTAACAGTCCTCGTTATTTTCTATCATTTGTTCGAGGCGAAAAGGAAGGGAATAAACCAGAACCTCATTTTATTGTTCAAATGGACACAGAGTGTTCAGCACTTTATCACAAGACCTGCCTTGACTACAATTTTGAGAAGCCTTTACCGGTAAGCACATGAAGATTATTTATAGGAATAGTTTTAGGTTATAATATAGTTATGAACCTTTAAGTTTTCCCATGTTATAATTCGATTTTTTTTAATGTTTCTCTCGAATTTTAATAAGTTCAAAACCAGTCATTATACTTAAAATTTGATACGAAAAAATCGACGACTTCATTTTATTACATAAGCTAATTTTATATTTTGAAAATGATTCAATATATCATTTTTCAGAAATTATTCGTGGGGCTGAGACGATGAGCCCTCCTCCTCATAAACTATTAGATTTGTGTAATTGTCCCTCTCTCTCTTCTATTAAAAATATAAATCTAACGGTTTATGAATAGGGAGGTTCATTGTTCCAGTCTCATTTTATAATTTATCATTTTTTTTGTCTTGATGAATAATATTCAACATACAAATAATTAAAAAGTCGTTTGCTGTAAATTTTCCAGATTTCATCAAAGAAAAAAATAGATGCCTAACCAGTCAAGCTATGTTCGTATTGACATGAAACATATATATGTTGCACATGCTTCACGGAACCTTACGAATGCAATATAATTTTTTTCTCTCTAAAGAATATGCCTAATTTGATTGAACAGCTAACTGGAGATGTGCGCATCATATTCTATGCAAAGATGTTTGGAGGGCGTCTTTTCTATGCCTGCTTCAACACAGCTTTCATCACTAACAGCTTGCTACAGGTACTACTTTTTTCCTCTTCTACTCTCTCTAAAAGAATTATTTATTATTGTTATAAATACACGTGACATAATTAGTGGAAGGAGTTAAGACTAGAAATTTTCCTCTAAAAGAATGCTTGAACTTGCAACAAATATTGCAACTAGATTCTCACGTTTTAGGTTCTCTAGAAGGAAGAATCATGATTAATGTTTTATAAGCAAACTTTTCCTTTTGTTAAAAAGTGTTTGACAGACCTTTTTCATTCGCTACAAATCAATTAAAAAAATCCTTTAAAATTGTTCTCAGATAAAGCACTTAATTTATTTCTATTTTATGGAAAATATTCATTAAAAAAAATGCCTCGTAAAAACAAAATAGATATATGACATTTACTGGGTTGATGTTGATGCATATTGCAGCTCAGATTACAGGATTTGGATAAAGTTGGGAAAAGAGGAAGGTCAATTTGTGGCCCTTCCTTCTGCTTGGAATTGCTATTTGGTCCTGCCAATGCCGAACACTCTTATTCGACTTCCTGCGACGACGAAGATCTTAGTGATGATTTGCCTTAAATCTCAATCTAAAGTATAAATATATATTATTTTTTCTACTTCTTTCAAACAGAGAGAGAGTGGTTTTTATTTCATCACATTTTCTCCTGCAATCTTCCAAGAGAGAACATCCCTCATGAAAAAGGGCATTCCATTGGTCGAAGGCAATAGGAGGAATAAACACAAATTTTGTATTTTAGAATCTGAGATGTATCAGAAAACTAAAAACGAAAGTTTTAAAGGTGAATCGAATTGGTATACTTTCATGAAGTATTCTTCATGCTATGCCTGTTCAGTAATCGAATTGGTAATACTTTCATAATTTCTGGATTTTTAACAATTCGACATTAAAACACAAATTTCTGAAACTATATCACTTCCCTCCGTTTATTCTCGCATGGAAATTTTAATTAATTCCCTTTTTATTCTACATTACAAAAGAAAATGAATGCTTGTGACGGATACAAAAATAGGAGTCATATGATAATCTTACCGGGGTTTCAAAAGACCTTGACATACAATATAGTACTAGATTTTTTTACCAGGATTCAAAATCAATCACATGAAAATCCGCCTTATAACATTGATGAAACAAATGATATTTCAATAAAATCGGTGGTACATAATTTTAACAAAAAAATCCAATTACATACCAATCACATATTGATCTTAAAGAGCTTTCTTTCTTTTATGTGCTGTCAGTATTAACCATAATTAACGCATTAGATTCACCGCCAGAACAGCTATGACCATCTTCACTCTGCAAAAGCTCAAAATACAGTTTTAACTAAGTCAACAAGTGGATAATTAACTAGGAACAAAGAAAAATAGTAGACATATAATTAAATTAGGAAGCATATTACAAGAGAAAGCTTATCAGTTAGATTAGACGACGTGCATATCAATTTAGTACTTCCTGAAAAGATGAACATCCTCCACGAAAATCTCAAGAAAAATACGCTTCAAGTGTGAGGAAAAGTGTATCAATGGGGATAATTGTAAAAATAAGGAGCACAAGCACCAAATACTTCAGATCCAGGAAGAAAGAAATTTGGAGGAAATGCCTGCTGAAATTGGAGGCGAGAAGAAAGAAACTGAGGAGGATTGAAAGGAGTTGCGAAATTGTCTATAAATTCTGTAGTTCTTTTTTTTCTTTTTGGCAGAGGATAACTTCAGTAGTTGGACTCACTTCAGCTCATACATGGCTCAAGAGGAACCGTAAATGGTAGAACTGCAGTGATCGTTGATCAAAGGATAGTGATATAACTTGGGTTACTTACCGTGGGAAAGGTCATCACTCTCACCCTATCTCTCTATTGCGAACGGGGGTGGGGTGGGGGAACCTCTGCTGTTTTACTCGATCCTTCACTTTGTTTCTGAATGTGTAATTCTTAGTTTTTGTTGTAACTTTTTTTTTCATTTTAAGCACATTATAATAGAACTGAAGCAGGAATTACTACGCAAATTGGATGCGGTTACCTTTTTTGTTACACCATGAGCTGACACGATTTCATAAAACTTTCGCATAAGCATTTCTTCTTCTACCTGCAAATAATAGAACTACAATTTCTCAGGGCTAGTGATAGAATCAATCAACAACCTATAACCACATAATAATATGGAAGTAATGCTGGTTTCAACAGTCCGAAAGAAAATTACCCATTATGCAACAGTAAGAATTCACAGAGTCATACACAAACGTGACGAAGAAGAATACCGATGCAAATTCAAATGCATCACTTAAATCAGGAAAATTAGGGCAAAGAAAAACCTGGAGTTTACGCAATTCATGGGACATTGATCTATAAGCATCCATAAGAAGCTCATCCTGCTTCTCCAAATGCCTGCAAAAAAAAAAAAAACAATAAATTCAGAAATAAATAATCAATATCCATAAACAAAAGGGATTGAAAAAAAAAAAAACGAGTTCCTCCAAGGAAAAACTTACTTCAATATCCCTCCCGTGTGCCTAGGGTCCATTCTTAAAGCCTTAAGCAAGGGAATTAACCTAAAAAAATTTATTTCAATAAAAACCCTAAATCAGTGATGATATTATAAAATATAAATCTTTGAGAAGACAATAAAACCCTAAATCGGGTTTTGGATTTCAAGAAAACGAAAGAAAAACACAAATTTTAATTTTAATTTCAAAATTTACGAACTTTATCAGAAGGCATAAGAAGATGCAGCGTATGAGGATTTTACCGACACGGATAAAGTGCTTCAGCAGAATTGGATTGGATAAATCTAAGAAGATCGGTAAAGATATTATTTCAGATTTTTATTAATAATAATCTAATCATTACTTATTATAAAATTTTGGTTTTATTTTATTAGGTAAAGTACTCATTTGGTCCCTGAGTTTTAGAGGTCGTGTCTATTTGGTCCCTACGTTTTCAATTTGTGTCTAAACGGTCCCTGAGTTTTGGATATTGTGTCTATTTGGTCTCTGCGTTTCGATTTGTGTCTATTTGGTCCCTGAGTTTTAAATATTGTGTCTATTTGGTCCCTGGATTATTAGAAACAAGTTTAATTCTTTTTTAATTTGTTAACTCATTAACATAATATTAACTTAACGGTGACATAACATGTTTAATTGATCAAAATACTGATATGAGATTAATAATTATGTCAAATTTTAGGACTAGATTGATGAAAAATTTAATCATATCTTCATATTTTGACCAATTAAACATGTTATGTCAGCGTTAAGTCAATAATATGGTAAGAAGTTAACGGATACGTTAAATTAAAGACCAATTAAACTTATTTCTAATAGTTCTTGAAAATCTAGGGACCAAATAGACACAATATCCAAAACTCAGGGACCACTTAGACATAAATTAAAAACGCAGGAATCAAATAGACACAACATCCAAAACTCAGGGACCACTTAGACACAAATTGAAAACGCAGGGACCAAATAGACACGACCTCCAAAACTAAGGGACCAAAGGGGTACTTTACCCTATTTTATTTATTGATAATATAATTCAAATTTTCATGTAAAAGAAATATTATATATTTTTAAGTTAAATTGAATATTAATAAATCTATACTACTCTAAAAGGTACTTAATCCGGAGAATTTTTCACTTCCATATTTATCCCTACTTTCAAATCTTATTCCATATTTATCCCTACTTTCAAATCTTATTTCAAGTTTGCCATTTATAATTATGCCTACATTTAATTGATTAAATAATATAATTGTTTATAAAAAAAATTTTTATTGAATAACATATTATTAAAATACGTTTTTTTCTTAAAAAAGAAAAATATAAAAAGTGATTAAATAATATATTATTATTTATTAAAAAAAATATTTGATTTAACAAATTATTTATAAAAATTAAATTTATTAAAAAATCTATCTATACTACTCTAAAAAGTGCTTAATCCGGAGAATTTTTCACTTCCATATTTATCCCTACTTTCAAATCTTATTCCATATTTATCTTTACTTTCAAATCTTATTTCAAGTTTGCCATTTATAATTACTAGTTTTTACCACGTGCATTGCACGCATATTTTTATTTTCAGCTTATTGAATCTGAATATAAAGGGAGGTAAATAGAATACAAAAATAAATATTTAATAAATCCAATATTAGTTTAATATGATAATAGATAGATCTTACTTATTGTCCATCAATAAAATGTCTCTTTTCTTCGAAAATTTGCCATCATGTAGTTTTCGAGTGGTCATTGGTTTCACTTGGACAACTGCACTCAAGATATCTGCATACCCATTTGAATATTAGTGTAATCTTCATATATATATTTTGAGATCATCAATGTAAAAAATGTGTGTATATCCACATTAATGTAAAAATAATTACTCACTAATAAATGTATTAAAATGGGTTCCACTAAGTACAGATTCGAATGTAACCACATCTTGGGTCTTTATATGGAATGTTTCTCCTTCAATTTCTTCTACTTCACTATTTTGAGATAAAGTAATCTCAATATTTGGGTGAACATTGAGATATATGAAATCGAAGGGTCTAATGGCACCATCACGAATCCGGTATGTCTTGCCTGTCATTTGAATTTTTATTCCCATGAATAATGACAAATGAATTAGTTATCATTAAATTTAAAAGAAATGTTGAATAAAATTTTATAATTATAATTTTGAATTAACTAAGTATTTAACCTATAATTGATAAGAATGATAGAGAAGCAAATAGCATAAGGTAGTATCAGATTGGCTGTTACCCTCAACCGTATTGAGGTCTCTCAATTAAAAGAGGCTGAAGCTTGAAAGATAGACGATTTCATATGCCTTTAAAATAAAATATTCTTTAGGAAATCAATTACTACATGTCTCATGTATTATTTTTTGGAGAATGCATATGTTATGTCATAATCTTAAAATTTAATGTCATGATTTATATTAATTTAATAATTTTAATTCCGCAAACAATTCTATAATGCTCATTAAAGCAGTTTTCAGTGCAGGCAATATAATTTGATATTCACATGATATTATATTTATAGATCAAACCTCTTTGTCTGTAACAATAGTCGAAGAGGCTCTCTTTTTTATTTTTGAGTGAAAGTATCGTGAACTTGCGGATTACAGTAACTCGAATTGTCCATCATCATTGGAATGGTTTGAGCTCATCAATTACTTCCATCTAAAAAGATTAATAAAAAAACGATTACTAATATAGAATTGAAATGAAAGGAATAGATTACACACATTATTAAGCAAAACACAGATTATGAAATTGAAAGATTACTTATCGCCATACTATAGAAATGAGATAGAATTGACACTTTTTTAAGAAAACTGGAAAGATTGAAGGAGAGCAGTAAATGAACAGAGTCATAAGTAGGGTTATTTATATATACAAAGGTGGAATGAAATTATATTTTTAATTTAATTTTTTAAATTCATATTTATTTATTAAATCTGAATCGATATTGATTTAATTTAATTAAAATTATTAATAGTTTTAAAAAAATTGATATAAAATATATTGATAGTTTTAAAACTTTTGTATTTTGTTACGTTTTTAAGATTTTCATAGTTTTTTTTTTTAAAAATGTAAAGTTTTTAATTTTTAAAAAATTTGTTATGCTTGTTTAAAAAATTTGTTAAGTTTTTTATTTTAATTTTTTTTTTACGTTTTTAAAAAAAATTGTTAAGTTTGTAAATTTGATATCATAAATTTCAAATATTGATTTAATTTTATAAAAAAATTTGTTAAGTTTTTAATTTTAAAAAATATGTTACGTTTTAAAAAAAAATTGTTAAGTTTTTAAATTTGATATCATAAATTTCAAATATTGATTTAATTTTGTAATTTGTTAATTATATAGAGGGTATTTTAGTCTAAAAATGTTTCCCTAATTTGTTTGCTTTTTAATATAGTATAGATAATTTTTTTTTTACGTTTTTAAAAAAAATTGTTACGTTTTAAATTTGATATATTTGTTACGTTTTAAAAAAAAATTGTTAAGTTTGTAAATTTGATATCATAAATTTCAAATATTGATTTAATTTTATAAAAAAATTTGTTAAGTTTTTAATTTTAAAAAATATGTTACGTTTTAAAAAAAAAATTGTTAAGTTTTTAAATTTGATATCATAAATTTCAAATATTGATTTAATTTTGTAATTTGTTAATTATATAGAGGGTATTTTAGTCTAAAAATGTTTCCCCAATTTGTTTGCTTTTTAATATAGTTTAGATTGTTAATTATATAGAGGGTATTTTAGTCTAAAAATGTTTCCCCAATTTGTTTGCTTTTTAATATAGTATAGATGATTTAATTTTATAAAAAAATTTGTTAAGTTTTTAATTTTAAAAAATATGTTACGTTTTAAAAAAAAAATTGTTAAATTTTTAAATTTGATATCATAAATTTCAAATATTGATTTAATTTTGTAATTTGTTAATTATATAGAGGGTATTTTAGTCTAAAAATGTTTCCCCAGTTTGTTTGCTTTTTAATATAGTATAGATGCCTACATTTAATTGATTAAATAATATAATTGTTTATAATATTTTTTTTATTAAATAACATATTATTAAAATACGTTTTTTTTCTTAAAAAAGAAAAATATAAAAAGTGATTAAATAATATATTATTATTTATTAAAAAAAATATTTGATTTAACAAATTATTTATAAAAATTAAATTTATTAAAAAATTGATTAACAATTTATTTATAAAAAATAAATTATTTTAATTTCATATTTATTATTTAGAATGTGAGTATATATATTTGAATGGGTATTTTTTTTAAATTGTTTCTAATCATTTTTTTCCATTTTTTTAAAATAATTTATAATAAAGATTTTGGATGAGCATTTTTCATAAATGGTTTCTAATCATTTTTTCAATTTATTTTAAAATATCTTTTTCTTGCTGATTTAAAAAAAAACGGTTATAGAAATGTTGTTTTTAAAAATATAAATAAATTATAATAAAGATTTAGTTAGTACATATTTGAAAATACAAATTTTCCTTTCGGATTTAAAAAAAATGTTATACGAATTATTTATATAATTTTTTTTTTAAAACTCCAAATAATTTATAATAAAGATTTAGTGAGATTTGGGTGAGCATTTTTCAAAAATTATTTCTAATCATTTTTCGATTTATTTTAAAATATTTTTTCATGATTTAAATAAAAATACTGCTTTATGAATTTTTTTATTTCACTTTCATATTTGATTGAGGATTTGATCCATATATATTTCAATGAGTAGTTGTTGCCATTTTTTCAAGTTCATTTAAAAGTTCATTTTTTCATTCTGAATTAAAAAAAATATATTACGAATTATTTAAATAAAAATCATATTTGAATCAAAATAGATAAATATCATATAAAAAAATGATATAAAAATAGCATGGAAAATGATTAAATAATATAATTGTTTATAAATTTTTTTTATTAAATAACATCTATACTACTCTAAAAGGTGCTTAATCCGGAGAATTTTTCACTTCCATATTTATCCCTACTTTCAAATCTTATTCCATATCTATCCCTACTTTCAAATCTTATTTCAAGTTTGCCATTTATAATTATGCCTACATTTAATTGATAAAATAATATAATTGTTTATAATTTTTTTTATCAAATAACATATTATTAAAATATGTTTTTTCTTAAAAAAGAAAAATATAAAAAGTGATTAAATAGTATATTATTATTTATTAAAAGAATATTTGATTTAACAAATTATTTATAAAAATTAAATTTATTAAAAAAAAAAATTGATTAACAAATTATTTATAAAAATTAAATTATTTTAATTTCATATTTATTATTTAGAATGTGAGTATATATATTTGAATGGGTATTTTTTTTAAATTGTTTCTAATAATTTTTTCAATTTTTTTTTAAAATAATTTATAATAAAGATTTAATAGGTATATATTTGGATGAGCATTATTCATAAATTGTTTCTAATCATTTTTTTCAATTTATTTTAAAATATCTTTTTCTTGCTGATTTAAAAAAAACGGTTATAGAAATGTTGTTTTTAAAAATCTAAATAAATTATAATAAAGATTTAGTTAGTGCATATTTGAAAATACAAATTTTCCTTTATGATTTAAAAAAAATGTTATACGAATTATTTATATATAAAAAAATTGTTTTTAAAACTCTAAATAATTTATAATAAAGATTTAGTGAGATTTGGGTGAACATTTTTCAAAAATTATTTCTAATCATTTTTTCGATTTATTTTAAAATATTTTTTCATGATTTAAATAAAAATACTGCTCTTTGAATTTTTTTATTTCACTTTCATATTTGATTGAGGATTTGATTCGTATATATTTCAATGAGTAGTTGT
Source organism: Gynostemma pentaphyllum (assembly GCA_028015215.1). Lineage (NCBI taxonomy): Eukaryota > Viridiplantae > Streptophyta > Magnoliopsida > Cucurbitales > Cucurbitaceae > Gynostemma > Gynostemma pentaphyllum. Next base: position 43,545,757 of record CM051349.1, on the reverse strand, counting down.
TGCCATTTTTTCAAGTTCATTTTTTCATTCTGAATTTAAAAAAATATATTACGAATTATTTAAATAAAAATCATATGTGAATCAAAATAGATAAATATCATATAAAAAAATGATATAAAAATAGCATGGTAAATGATTAAATAATATAATTGTTTATAAATTTTTTTTATTAAATAACATATTATTAAAATACGTTTTTTCTTAAAAATGAAAAATATAAAAAGTGATTAAATAATATATTATTATTTATTAAAAAAAATATTTGATTAACGAATTATTTATAAAAATTAAATTATTTTAATTTCATATTTACTATTGTAACGACCCGTTACCAAGTAAGGGTATTTTAGTAATTTCTCAAACCTCCAAATTAAAACCACAAGTTTAATTTAATATTTTTAGATGACGTGGATTGTCTCGTCATTACGATTCCAACGCAACTGACGGCTCGTGGTTCTGAGTCCCGATGAATGAGTTATGACCGTTTTTGCATGGTGGTATTTTCGTAATTAACTGAAAGCGGGATTAAACCCTAAAGCCTTCTTCTTCCTCCTCCCTAATCCGAAAACCAGCCCCCATTTGTCATATTTTCTCTCATTTTCGCCTAAAGGACATCTCCCAGATTGATTTCTTCATAACTTTCTCATCCGGACTTCGATTTACGCAAGTAAGTAATCGATTCTGATCGGTTTTCCGTTATCTTTCCATTAGCGTTAATTTCATAGCAAGATCAGTTCTGTGTAAAAATTTATGGCTTAAAAACCTTTCGGGTTTTATATGATTTTTCGACTCTGATCGATTTTTATTTTCTAATTCATCGTTGTAGGTTGTATTTATCGATATCCTTGAAATTAGATTAGTTTCAAAAGGTGGGGATTATTTCCTTCATATTTTGAAAGAGAAGTAAGCTTATTGAAAATCCAATTCAAGGTGAGTAGAACTTGTAAAGATTAGAAGATTACCATGTTTGTTTTTCTTTCTCTTTATAAGTTATAACCTCTAAATTTGCAGCATGTTGTTGGGTGATTTTATGTATGTTAAGAGAGGTTTGGGGCTGTTTTACTTTGGAGTTAAAGTTTGGATTAATGAAAGTGAAAAATTGGTATTAAAGCATGCTTTAAAGTAACTATCGATTCGGGTTTTGCATATATTGTTTCCTTGTGTTCTTTGACCTTGAAACTGAATATTTATGCATGTGTTGGATGTTTTAAGATGTTTCTAAGTTGCTGTCCATGAATACCTTATTTGGAGATTAGTGCCATTAAGTCGAAAGATTTGCCTAGGTGGTTAGTTGCTATCACAATTATTGTGCTCTGGATTTTTAGATTGTTTTCTTTATGTTTAGGGGTTGTTTTGGGAGGCATTTATCAGGCGTAATGCCGCTGAATTTTAGTTAGAATTATAGTAGTTGTAGAATGTTCGAAAAATTAGCAAAACTACACTAGTTTAGGCTAGTTTCGGTTCTAGACTTGTAAACTGTTGGGAGTTGTTGGAAGTGAGCCAAAAGTTTTATGTTGGGTGATTTTGGGGTGATTAAAAGGAGAATTTTCCATAATTTAAGTTTAGGGAATTTTCGGCCTAGAACGAGGGTATTTCGAGAAGTTTGAGTTTAGACTCGTTTGAACATCATAGTAGTGATGTGTGAATCATATTACTTTAAAATATCTTGGGTAATATGGTTGTAGGTTCGCATTAGGCAAGGCCTTGTCTAATGAAGAATAACTGTTAGGGGAGATTATTTAGTGTGCACAACTTAAATAACACCTAACGGGGCAGGTTCATTCCATCCGTACAATGGAAAAGAATATCCCTAAAGGATTTAAATTGTAGAAAAATTATGTTTAAATTCCTTATGGGCGTAGTCTCTCTTTGTTTATGGATAAAGAGGAGATTAAAGGTATTAAACGGGAAAAGAATATCCCTAAAAGATTTAAATTGTAGAAAAATTATGTTTAAATTCCTTATGGGTGTAGTCTCTATTTGTTTGCGGACAAAGAGGAGATTAGAGGTATTAGAAAAAGTTAAAGATCGAAAAATTTTAAAATGAGAAAGAGAGTTTAAAACTGTTTCGAATGTTTTATTCTTTTAGTTTGCGGATTAAAAGATAATGTGGAGGAATGAGTTAAACTTTGAGAGTTTTGGGTGAAAGTGAATTTTCGGAAGTCAGTGAGGCCGATTAAGGACTTAAAGTCTTGGAAAACCTCTCATGACATTGTTCTTTTTTTTACATTATTCTACTCATTGGGCGTAGCCTCATGATGCTACAACTATTTTTTTCAGGTAAAAGAAAGAAGAAGCTCGGTGGCTGATGTGGTTTGAGGTGGTGATCGGTTGGCATGGATTTGCACGCCGACGATTTATTTTCTTCTTATTTTTTTATTTTTTGGTTTTATTTTAATTATGTGAAGTTGTTAAATTTCTGATTGAGAATTTTATAGACAATGGTTGAGATTGTCTTGATTTTAATGATTTATTGTTTTAAAAATAAAACCGATCGGTTGTGAATGTTATTTGGTTTGATTTCAAATGAGAAAAACTTGACTTTTGTTTTAAATGCTTCCGCTGTCTTTATATTATGAATTCCACGTGTTTTGGGATTTTTGGAAATTTTGGGTTGTTACAACTATTTAGAATGTGAGTATTTATATTTGAATGGGTATTTTATTTGAATTGTTTCTAATCATTTTTTCAATTTATTTTAAAATATATTTTTCTCTCTGATATAAAAAAAATATTGTTATAGGATTTTTTTTTAAAATAATTTATAATAAAGATTTAATAGGTATATATTTGGATGAGCATTTTTCATAAATTGTTTCTAATCATTTTTTTCAATTTATTTTAAAATATCTTTTTCTTGCTGATTTTAAATAAACGGTTATAGATATGTTGTTTTTAAAAATCTAAATAAATTATAATAAAAATTTAGTTAGTACATATTTGAAAATACAGTTTTTCCTTTTTTGATTTAAAAAAAATATATATTGTTATAGGAATTATTTATATAAAAAAATTGTTTTTAAAACTCTAAATAATTTATAATAAAGATTTAGTGAGATTTGGGTGAGCATTTTTCAAAAATTATTTCTAATCATTTTTTCAATTTATTTTAAAATATCTTTTCATCATTTAAATAAAAATATTGCCATATGAATTTTATTTTTAAAAATCTAAATAATTTATAATGAATATTTAGTTAGTACCTATTTTATTTTACTCTATTATAAATACAAAGAAAAATTAACAACAAAAATGATCATAAACGGAAAAAAAAACTTCTTCTTTGCTTAACTGATTTGGTTAAGTAAATAATAATAATAACTTCTCATTTTAATTATTATACTTTATTTTAAAATTTTGGTTTTTTCTTTTGCATATTTAAATTTGGATTTGAATAATCTTAGAGTAGATCAGAATAGATTCGATTTTTTTTTCAACTCTATAAATTATCTAAATATTTTATTTTTTTTAATATATTTACAATTTACAAATTTCAAAATGTCAAGTTCATTATTTTGTTTATCTGAAAAGTAGTCAATCGAGTTTTTTTTTTTTAATTATTTGTTAGACTTATCTCTAGATACATATAAAAATAATTTTATTTTAATTATTTGTTACTTTTATTTTTTCAGGAAACTCAAGTTCAAGCAATAATAATGTACAATTTTCAAATATGTCAAGTTCATTATTTTGTTTATCAAGGATTTGAAGCCTGATCGAGAATGGAAGATCAAAGTTTCCAGAATGAAAAGAGGTTGATTTTTTTAATTATTTGTTAGATTTATCTTTAGATAGTTTCTACATATAAAAAATAATTTTGTTTTAATTATTTGTTACTTTTATTTTTTTAGCAATAATAATGTACAAATTTCAAAATGTCAAGTTCATCATTTTGTTTATCAAGGATTTGAAGTCAAATCCAGAATGGAAGATCAAAGTTTCCAAAATGAAAAGTAGTGAATCGAGGTTGATTTTTTAATTATTTGTTAGATTTATCTTTAGATGGTTTCTACATATAAAAAAATAATTTTGTTTTAATTATTTATTACTTTTATTTTTTTAGGAAACTCAGGTTCAAACAATAATGTTCAATGACGTTATTGAAAAACTGCCAAAGAGGAGTTCAACGGTAGGATCACAACGTTGTAAAAAAACTACCAAAGAGGAGTTCAACGGTTGGATCACAACGTTGTAAAAAACATTCAAATCGTTGGTTTTATTACTTCGAGTCAGATAGCGGTTTTGAATCGTAAATAGAATGAATAGTTCGATTTAGTAATCAAATTGTAAAAATCGTTTCAGGTCTCATATTTTTTGTAATTAGAAAATGGGATTTCTGCTTGAGTAAATTTATTTTATATTATCTTTTGTAATTGAAAAAAATTAAATTGTAAAAGGAAAAATAAGCCTTTCAGCATTCTTATTCTTTTATAATTCAATTTTAATAACTTTTATTATTCTTTTTGTAAAATAACAATTGAATATTATTTGTTTATTCTTTTGTATTTATATATATATATATATTGGGTTTTAAAAGTGTGGGTAATTTCAATCAGCAATTATATTTTAAAAATTATATTATAATATTAAAAATTATTTAAAAATAGTTATAATCAAAACTAACTGAAAGAACACAAGAGGATGAAATGGCTCCGTATTGATAAATATATTTCTTCTCTTTAAAAAATATATATTTTTATTTTGAAATAATAATAAAACCTATTTATTTTTTATTTGAAATTATTTTCTAACATTTTTAATTATCGGACACTGTCAACTTAAGCAAATTAAATTCTAATTTTCTTTTATTAACGATAAGTCTTCAATTATTTATTATTAAAACATGTGCAACGCACGTATTGATCAACTAGAGTCCCCTAAATTGACTAAAATCAATAATGAGATTTTTTTCATTGTCTTTTTTCACTTATTGTCGTTCATTTCTCCTCTTTTTACGAATTCCTTGTTTTTCATGACCATCCTGTTGAAAAATATCTTAAAACCATATACCAAAATAAACAATATGTAAGACAATAGTATTACTTTCAGTAGATATTTAACTTTGTTTACTGAAAATAAGTTTTGATATACATAATATGAAATAAATATACTGAGGATGTACGTATTACTGTTTATTAATGTATAACTGTTTATTGAATATAAATATTTATTTCATTAATAAAAAATACAACTCACATCCACGTGAGCATCTTCTTCTTCAACGTTACTCTGGTTTTTAACATGAATATCATCATTCGTTTCAGAAACGTCCAATACTTTCTTCTTCAAATGAAACTACCTCATTTATTGATTTTGGTTCTTCTTCCGCCTGAATTTCTTCCAAATCAACTTTATTTCTTCTTTCTCCACTATTATTCTGATATTTTACAAAAAAAATATGAAAAAACTGTTATTGTAAACAAAGGCATGCAATATGAAAAAAAATAAACATTAATGAATGTTGAAAATACAATACCTCATCATTTTTCTGTTCTTCAACTTCTTCATCGACTATTTCATGACTTTCTTTAAATGAAGCTTTCTCCTTATTGATTGCTTCAAGGTACTTCTTGTGTCTTTCCTCTAAAACCTTCTTATTTGTAAATAATATCAATTTTTTGGCCTGATGTCTTCAAACTTTGTTCTTCGATTTTTTGGGTTCGGTAAGCTTCCGGCGAAATTTGTTCTGGTTTTGGTGAAAAGTTATTCGCAAATGCGGAAATTCCAAATAGGGGGGAAAGTAAAATTTTGGATTTCGAAATTTTCGATTTATGAAGATTAACCGCTAAAAAATTGAAATTAATGCGAAAATCAGATCCCATATTTCACGCCTCCTGTCTTTTCTAAATGACATGATGTCACTTCCACGTGCAGTTGAGCGGCGCTTTGGATTTTCAATACACTGGGGGTAAATTTGTCAGAAACCAATATTTTGTGGTGGCGGTTGTCTAAATCTGTAATTAAATTATACATCCTTGTATTTTTGTAATTAGTGTAAAGGATTCGGTCATATATGAAATTAACCCTAAATATATAGTTATAATTTACAGGAATTTACACCAATATTCAAATCGGACATCATAATTACAAAGATATTTCCGATTCCCTTTAATTTACATAAATAGACAAATAAGGCCGTATTTGGTGGTTTGCAATTTTTTTGATGACATCTTTGCCCTTTTTATTTTTAAACGTTTATTTCCTTGTCAGTTATTAAATTTTTTTTGTATTCATTAATTAATATATATTACGAATATCATGCCACGATTTGCGTCCCTGATTCCACGTTCGTGCGGTTGTGTTTATTATGTTTTTATGTAATTTCCAAAATTAATAATACTACCAAGTCTTTTTGTTCGTATGCAGTTTTGTCCGTGTAGTATTCAGATTGTATTATTTCTTATTTTCATTCCCGCTAAGTAAACGAGGCCTGAATAGAAAGGAAAAAGGAAACTGAAATGGAATAGAATGTTAAACGACATTGGCAAAAACTGGTCCATTAATTTGATTGATAATGGATTGGACACATTCAATTTTTTAAAAACCAAACCGAAGAAATTGAACAACTACTTTAATATGCATGAAAGAATAGACTTTTTGAATTCTAATTGTTTCTAATTAATTAGAATATAATACATTAATAATTGGGTAAAATACCATTTTGGTCCCTGAACTTTCACTTTGGTTTCGTTTTTGTCCCTGAACTTTAAAAAATGATCGATTTCGTCCCTGAACTTTCCAAATCGTTTCGTTTTCGTCCTTCCATCTGGGAGAGTAACAGAAGCTGACACGCGTTTATTAAATGACGTGGCAGAATGACTTGGTAAATTTTAAATGATGTGGCATGTTTATTACTATTATATTATATTTCATTATTATGTGTTTTTTTTATTATTAATAATCTCTTTTTCTCTCCACTTTATTTCTCTCTTCCTCACAACCTTCGCCATTTTGAGTTTTCACCGGAGATGGTTTTTCTCACGCCGACGGCGAGTTCTGGGTATCAGAGATGGGTTTTCACCGAAGATGTTAATCAAATTTTCATTTTGCTTCTTTTTTTTTATTGATATCCAGAACACGTATTAAACAAAATTAAAATTTGATTAACTTCAAACAATCTTGAATCGGGAAAAAATGAGTTTTGTGGCTATCTGGAAAGAAAAAAATATTAATTTGTTAAGCTTGGATTTGTACCGTTTTTGTTCTTCATCATCAATCTTTAACTCAAATTTAAAAAAATAAATTATTGTTTCTTCTTTATCATCAATGTTCATTCATAGGGAGAACAAGATTTCATTCAACATCTCAGATTCATTCAAGCTCAATTATATACATCATGGATAAATTTTGCTCAATTCGGTGTGCGTTCAAACACGGATCTGTTAAAAAAAACTTCTCCTTGGAACAAAATTTGAACGAAATTTGTAAAAACCCAGATCTTCGAAAACGAAACCCCTTATACAAAATTAAAAATTTGAACCAAATTTGTACAAACCCAGATCTACGAAAACGAAATCCCTTATCTACGAAATTAAAAATCCCAGAAATTCTCAGACCACAAATTTCGGATCGGTCCGGTCCGGAAATTCTCAGACCGGATAAGAATCGGTTCGGTTTCGGTCCGGTAGCGGTGAAACCGCACCACACCGAAAACAAATAATATATATTTTTTAATAAACTTCACTCCCAACGCCAATCTGTACGCCCACTGCCCTGCAAGCCCAATAGTTTTTTTGTTTTTTTTTTTGGGTTAGTAATAGCTCACTGTGTGTAATTATATATATATATATTTCAACTAGTTATAATGTTATATACATAACTAAACTTATTTAACCTATTTTTTTTACAATATTATAAATTATATTGGTTAACCACCATCTATTTTATTAATTCTTTTATCAAAATATTCTATAAATACAATTTTATTTTTATTAATTTTGGATTAATATCAATTATAAATTAAATATTAGAGTTATTTGAAAACTAAAATTCAATATAGTTATTTAAATACATTATCAAATTAAAATTAATATATTACTTGACGATTGACATTTAACATCACAATAATAATAACAATCAATAACCACTAATGGTCCATAAATTTTTACATTTGAATTGACGCAAACTCTAAATTAAATATTAGAGTTATTTAAAATTTAAATATCAAATTTTACATTCTAAACTAAAACAATCATTCAATGGAAGAGTTATTTTAAACCAATAATTTAATTTCAAAGGAAAAAACAATGATTCTCTTAGCCGTATTTTATTCCGTACAATAAAAAAAATCCAAAAAATCCATGGAAATTTTGAGCACCCCTCATTGCAAAAAATAAACGGAAAAAACCGAAACCGAACCAAAATCGGTTCGGTCCAAACAATTCCCAAAACCGAAAATCGGTTTCGGCCAAAAACCGAAACCGATTTCACACCCCTAGACAGAACACTTTTTCCCTTCTAGATAACTAAATTATTTTCTTAAAAAATTGCTCATATTCTTGAAATTCTATCTAACATAAACATAAACATAAACATAAACATAAACGAAAACGGAAACCCACTAAAATAGATAAAATCCATGTCTAGTCTGATGAGAATGAAAAAAAAGGGGCATTTCCATAAAATATAACCAACCTTAACTTTGAATTCCAAACAAGAATTACCAAGTCCCAAAAAAGCAAATCAATAATTCAAAAATATGAGATTATAACGGCACTTCCATAGACACGACATCACTGATCCTCTCAAACTCATACGTAGATACATACATATAATCTAAAAAATAAAGGCAATATTGCAGTTTTAAGAAACATAAATCCTTCTCAACACAACAAAAAAGACCCATAAATCAGTTTGAAAAGAAATCCCATCCCATAGTCAAATACGTCGATTGGAAGTTACAAAAATACCCAAAAAAAGCAAAAGATCCAAAAAATCATTTATTTTAGAAAGGAGGAAGAAAATAGAGAGGATCGGGAACTATGAAGATGAAATTAGGTCTAGATAACGGGAAAGTTAACGCCACTAACGGAAGGGTCCAATTTTTACACTTAATGTATTTTAAGGGTGTAATTGATCAAATAAAAAGTTCGTAGGTGTAAGTGTAACAAACTCTATACTTCAGGGGTGATTTTTGCAATTTACCTTGAATTTTAAAAAGTGGCTGAACATATTTTTACATACTAATTACTAAAATGTTAAAGGCTTTTCAAAAATTATTAAAATAGTATAATTATAGTTCAATAATTTAATGAATTATAATTCATTAATTTATTGAACTAAAAAAAGTTGTTTTTTCACATCATTTAACCTCATTGTATAGTTATATAATGTCACATCATCAATTACATGCCACATAAGCCCCCGATAGTGTCTTAGACGTAAAAACACACATGGAGGGACCAAAATGAAGTGAATCGTAAAGTTCAGGGACGAAAAACATAACTTTTGAAAGTTTATGGACGAAAATGAAATCTGAGTGAAAGTTCATAAACCAAAATGATATCTTATCATTTTAAAAATGTTGTGACAATTTTTTTATAAAGTGATGCTTTTTTTAATATATATTCTAAATATTTTATAATGTTGAAAAAATGACAAATAAAACTTCATACATTCATTTAAATTTTGATAAATTTAAGAGAAATACACATTCAACGCACATGGTATGTGTAATGTAGAAAATAAATACATGTGATCCAGAAGCTCCACCCTTCACGCTATATGCCAATAAAAATAAATAAATAAAAATTAGAAAAAAATTAAAACAAATTTGATATTAAGTCTAACTTAAAAAATATATTTATACCATTTGAATTAACTCTGTGCTAAACAAACTAAAAAGCAAATAAACTAAAAAGGGTTTTTGAGATATATAAAATTAAAAAGATTTGACTATGTTTATTAATTTTTTTTAAAGTAACTATGTTTTTTCAATTAATAATTTATACGGTATATGCCAATAAAAATAAATAAATAAAAATTAGAAAAAAATTAAAACAAATTTGATATTAAGTCTAACTTAAAAAATATATTTAAACCATTTGAATTAAAGGTAAAATGCAAATAACACTCTTATGGTTTCGGTCAAAATCATGAAAAGTCTCTGTAGTTTAAAAATGACAAATCACACCCCCCGTACTTCCAAATTATATCAATATGGCCCCTCCTCTTCAATGTTGTAAATTTTCTTTTAGTCATAACTTTTTCGTTTGAACTTCGATTTTGATGATTCAAGATGTTTTGGAATCCTCATTCCGGGCTCTACTTTATAGTCACTTGAAAACTTCTAAATCATCAGTAAACAACGGGGTTAATTACTGTAATCATACTAAATATTTTGACGATAATAAAACTCTTTTATTTATTAATTTTTTTTAATTTTTGAGATAACCATGACGTAGAGCCCGAAAAGAGGATTCCAAAACATCTTGAATCATCAAAATCGGAGTTCAAACGAAGAAGTTATGACTAAAAGAAAGTTTACAACGTTGGAATGAAGGGGTCTTATTGGTATAATTTGGAAGTACGGGGTGCGATTTACCATTTTTAAACTACAAGGACTTTTCATGAATTTGACCGAAACCAGGGTGTTATTTGCAGTTTACCATTGAATTAACTCTCTGCTAAACAACTAAAAAGCAAATCTATCTATCTATAATCTATAATCTATCTTCTATAACATATATAAAAGTGGGGAAGTGAGGAGAAACATTGACTTCCCATTTTACCCCTACTTATTATTTATTAATTAATTAAGTAGATTTAATTTTAAATTAATTTTATATAGTTATGCCTTTTGATGGAAAAGACACAACCATACATGGTGACCATTGTCTTTTAATAATTATAAGTAAATTTAATTTAAAATAAATAAAAAAGAAACAAAAGGATATAAATGGAATATTTTAAATAAGTAGGGGTAAAAGTCAATGTTTCTCTTCACTTCCCCACTTTTATATATGTTATAGATATAGATAGATAGATTATAGATAGATTATAGATAGATTATAGATTATAGATTATAGATAAATAGATTATAGATAGATTGTTATATTATAGGTCAACATACCACGTTATTACACTATATTAACTATTCAAAGCCTATTAAGATTGAATAATTTTATTTTATATATATATTATTAGAAGCAGTCAATTATGGTCACTTTGAAATTAATCCAAACATTATATTACACGTGCAACGCACGTCCAATTTAACTAGTAAATTAAAAAGGGTTTTTAAGATATATAAAATTAAAAAGATTTGACTATGTTTATTAATTTTTTTTAAAGTAACTATGTTTCTTTAATTAACTAGTCATTTAAGTACGTGCAATGCACATGTTTATATTTTTGTGTGTAATCATATACTTTTTAATATTTGTATTGGTTGACATTGAAAATATAAATGGTGGAAAGAGATATGAATGCATTTGTTTTCATCGAAGAATTTACTTACTTTTGTGTATTTAGAATTATGATCTCATTTTCTGTTGATTTAATCAATCGAATTGGGATTTGTTTATTGTAATTGTGAAACACAATCAAATTGGGGATTATTTTCTCAATGACATATAGTGTACGTGATTGTACATCGTCTTTCTATTGAATTCATGGAAGTATGAAATCAATGTGAGATTAGAAATGTAATGCCAACTAAAAAAAAATTATCAAATGAGGAGTTTAAGAAAAAAAAGACAAAAAAATGACATAGGGAATCAATTATTACACGCAAAGAATTCTTTACTCTACAAAATATAAATTAAAAATACAATAGCTAGTCAACAAAAATATTTATCAAACTTGTTAAACCCTGAGTTTCACAACATAACTCGTGGTTTAAGTAAATACAAAAAAAAAAAAATGAAAAAGATTATGACTGAAAATCATGTCTCTATAAGTTGACCCGCATTACCTCCAGCTCTAGATGATTTCAATTCATGTGTTTTCCTTTATATAATGAACCATACAAAACATCTGAGAATTATACTAAAAAATAAATACCCTTATAAACAATCAAATAAAAAATGTGAAATATTGTATTGATTATGATCTAGATTGTAAACCAAGAGAAAATTCAACAAATTGAAAATGAGAAAAATAATTATAAAGAAAGGTAAATAGAGTCAAAGTATGTGTATAATAAAAAATTGAAATGATAAACAAAAATTAAAAGTTACACGTATATATGATTCTTCAAATTTGTAAGATCAAATTCCAAAAAAAAATATAAATCAAAATAATTAAATTGATTATAAAATGGATTTAATTTTTTAAAACATAAATCTATATATACACAATTATCATCATATTGGGCAACTAAAAAACTATAAATTACTCAAATAAATAAAAGGAATATTTCATAAAATATAATAATGATAATAACTCCTCACCTTCTTTAAAGATGGATGTCATTCACAATCAGCACATCTGAACGACACCACAATCCAATAATTCATGAAATTAATTGAATAGTTATTCAACATTAAAGTAAACCATAGGAAAAAAAAGTATCTATTTGGAAGACTTTATAAACCAAGATGAAAATGATTACAGAGAAAAATTAGAATACCTCTTTGTTTGATTATGGCTCCCCATTTTCCACCTTCTCTGTCTCTCTTATAAAAACAAAGAAAGTTAGAATCAGATATAGATATGGTAGTTGATGATGAGAATCACATTCTACATCATTTAGATTTTTTTTAATACTAAATCATTTAGATTTTAAACTTCTTTCTTTTTTCAAATGTGATTACTAATTTATGAATAAATAAAATTTATTTTTAAAATAAAAAAGTAAAAATCAAATCATTATCGATATGTGAAATAAAAAAGAATATCCCCTAGATTTTAAAAACAATATTTTTTTTATTTAAATGATTCATATAATAATTTTTTACTTTACATATAGAAAAAATAACATTAAAATATTAAAATAAGAAGATTTGTTGACAAATTTATAAATTTATTAGTGAATAAAAATTATTTTTAAAAATCAAATATATTGTATATGAAATAAATACTAATACTAATAATGACTTAATTATATCTTATCTATTTATATTTTTACATTTTAAATATTATCTCTCTAACTAATTCTCTGAAAATGAGATAAACATATTCGTAGATAGCAATAAAAAAAATAAAACCAAATCATTATCTCAATTCATATTTGAAATAAAAAAGAGTAATGCCAAAATTTTAAAAACAACTTTATTATAAATTATTTAACAATTTTAGTTTTTTTTTTTAAAAACAAATTTGTTTTATATAAAGAATTCATATAACAATATTTTTTTAAAATAAAAAAGAAACAAATAATTTTTTAAAAATATGGTTAAAAACATTATTTAAAAAATAAAGATATGATAATTACATATTTGTATAACAAATAATTATTAAAATGTTAAAATAAGATTATATGATAACTCTATATATTTTAAATGGTAATTATGAAATTAAAATAATAAACTCATTCAAATATATGATCACTAAATCTTTATTATAAATTATTTAGATTTAAAATAATTTTTTCTATAAAGAATTTGTATAACATTTTTTTTAAATTAGAAATGAAAAACAATTTTTTAAAATAAATTGAAAAAAAAATGCATTTAGATTTTTGAAACAAATTGGTTTTTTTTATATTATAAAGAATTCATATGTGATATGACAGTATTTTTTTAAATCTAAAAGGAAAAAACGATTTTTTTAAAAATAAATTGTAAAAAATGAGAATCAATTTTTAAAAAATGAAGATATGATAACTTTATATTCATATAGCAAAACAATTATTAAAATAAGATTATATGATAACTATATATATTATATATGATAAGAATTAAAAACAATAAACTCATTAAAATATATACTCATTAAATCATCATTATAAATTATTTAGATTTTTAAAAAACACACGTTTTAAAAAAAATTAAAAAAAATGGTTAGGAATTTTTTTTTGAAAAATAAAGATACCATAAGTGTATATTCGTATACACATTAAGTAAATATGAAATTAAAACAAAAATAATAATATACTCTTTAATCAATTTTCATGTTGTTTTAATATTTCTTTATATATAATTTTAAATAACAATGTACTATTTAATCCGTTTTCATGCTATTTTTATATTATCTTTTTTTATAAATAATTTTAAATAATAACATATTATTTAATAAATTTTTATGCTATTTTTATATTCTTTGTTTTTTTTTTTGAGGAGAGATTCTTTGTTTTTTATAAATAATTTGAAATATTTTTTTAAATGAGAAAGAAAAAATGAAATTTTATATGATATTTATCTATTTTGATTCAAATATAAAATTGAAATAAAATAAAATAATAATTATAAATGGAAAACTTGAAATAGCAATTAAATGTGGGGATGATTATAAATGGTAAATTTGAAATAAGATTTCAACGTAGGGATAAATGTGGAAGTGAAAAATTCTCCGGTCTAAGCATAGTATAGATAATTTATTTAGTTTAATTAATTAATTATAAAAGATTAAAAAACAAAACCAACAAAAATTATTATAATTTATTGACATATAAAACGACATTTTTACTTCGACTTCGGCAGACATAACCCGATCTATTTCTAAGTCTTAACTCAAAGTGAAAGTACAACACAGTTTAGTTCGACTGCGGCCGACATATCCCGATCTAGGTTTAGACCTCCAAGTGTGTATTCGTAAACAGTCATCTTTTTTTTTTTTTTTTTGATAAGGTAAACAGCCATCTCTAGATCCCAGAAATGGATAATAAAACTTATGGCTGAGGTTCGCTGCTCGTGGTAATCCTCTTACATCTCTTATTTGTCGAGTTTGTATTTCTCTTCACAAGGGAGCGGCCCGAAGGAGAATTTGCTGAAGCTGCTCGTTTCAATCCTCTCCCAATCTCATATAAGTAAAGATCTGAATTTACGGATCAGATGAAGGAAGACTCGAAAAAGATGAAACTGTTTTCGCGAAGGTAAGCATCTCTCTGAATCCCCTGGAATTGATAATCAAATTTCTGGCTTTTGTGGAGATCAGCTGCTTGTTTTAATCCCCTTCCCATCTCTTATGTGTAGAGTTTTTATTTCTCTTCAGTAAAGATCTGGACTTTACGGATTAGATGAAGGAATATTTGAAAAAGATGAAACTGTTTTCGCGAAGGTAAACCATCTCTAAATCCTCTGGAATAGATAATAAAATTTCTTGATTTTGTGGAGATTAGCTGCTCGATTTAATCCCCTTCCCATCTCTTATGTGCTGAATTTTTATTCCTCTTCACAAAGGAGCGGTAATCTGTGAGTTTTGAGGCCGTTTTTGTGAAGGTAAGCCAAATAAAATTACTGGCTTTTGTGGATATCCACTGCTCGTTTTAATTCTCTTCACATTTGCAGAGTTTTTATTTCTTTTTCTTCTCCTAAGCTACAGACTATTCCAATTCGATATCTTTTGTGTATTTTGGTCTTGGTTTGTGGTCTGAGCTTTTGCGGTGGTTTGTTCCTCCCGGTCTGGTTTCTAGTCTCTGGCTTTAGTGATGGGTAGGAACAATGGTTTGAAAAGTGCGCCTGGGCGCTGCCTAGGCGTGCCTAGGCCTTGACACTAGGGATGGCAACGGGGCGGGGATGTACTTCCCATCTCCTAACCCGCGGGGTTTTTTTTATCCCCATACCCTACCCTATCCCCTAATATAAAAATCGGGGGCGGGTTCGGGATTCCCGGCTTTATATTTTAATTCTTATTTAAAAAGAAATATAAAAATGAAATTTATATTTAAAATATAAATTTTTAAGGCAAAAAGAAAACATGATACCAAACATTTTATAATTTATTAGTTAAAATATACTAGGTTTTGCGTCTCTCTAGAATCCCGTTCGAAGCCCTGAAAAAAAAGAAAAAGCTTCGATTCTCTCTGCGTTTCCATTTTTCTTTCTCAGATGACCTAGAGGCAAGCTAATCGTCATTGTCTCTTCCCTCTCCGATGTCTTCTACATTGGAGGGGATCCCCTCGCCTTCGGATTTGCAGCCAACAAGATGTCCTAAAAAAATTTCTCCGTTTTTCCCTCGCTTTTCTTTTCTTTAGCCCCAGAGTCTTCCGATCCGATGGAGTTTTGGTAAGAAGAGGGATGTACTTCAATGTACAATAAAGGAGGCCTACGAGTGTCATTCTCCAGTCTACTCTATCTGTGATGGGTAGAAGGAAAAAATCAGTGGTGAACTTTAGGAATCGGTTTTCTCTTACTAATTTCTACGGGAAGAAGAGGGAGGTGGTGAACTACACAAAGCCTAAGGACACTCGTAGGCCTCCTTTATTGTACATTGAAAGAAAAACTCTTTACTTCTCGATAGTGGGAGACCCTCCCTGGGGAAAGAAATATACTTCCTCAACGACATTTGTGATGGCGGTTGGTGTATAGGAGGTGACTTCAATGTCATAAGGTGGGTTGCTGAGAAATCATCGGGGCCGCATCACTAAAAGTATGCGTCTTTTCAGCAAGTTAATTGATGATCTCTCTCTCACAGACATTCCCCTCTCCAATGGCGCCTTTACTTGGTCTGATATGTGGGAAAGACCTATTTTCACACTTATAGATCGTTTTCTTGTCAACCAAGCCTGGAACAATAGGTTCATCCACTCGAGAACCATTCATAAAGAGCGCAACATCTTTGATCATTTCTCTATTCTCCTTAAAACAGGGGCCCCATGCCTTTCAAGTTTGAAAACTTTTGGCTCTCCCAACCTAACTTCCAGAATATGGTACAAAGACCTCTGGCTCTCTCTCATCCATGCTGGTTGGCCAAGTTTTCGCCTTAATCAGAAGTTGAAAAGGCTGAAAGGTGATCTCAGAAAATGGAACCTCACAACTCTTGGAAATTTAAATTCTCATAAAAAGGAAGCCATCTTGATTATCCAATCTCTTGATACCCAAGAGGAGACCCATGCCGTTAGTGAAGAGAGTTTCAAGAGACACAAGGAAACCAAATTGCAATTTCTCGACATCTTGCATAAAGAAAATTTTAGATGGGGACAAAAATGTAAATCAAACTGGCTAAAGGATGGAGATGAAAATACCACTTTCTTTCACATATAGGCAAATGGGAGAAGAAGAAAGTCCTTCATTAATGAGTTAGTCAACGAAAGTGGTTTGTGCCTTCTCACGGATTCCCAAATTGAATTCGAAGTGGTTCTCTTCTTCCAAAATTTTTACACTAAAAAGGAAGGTCGAAGATCCCTGATTGCCTCCATAAATTGGAGGCCTATATCCTTTGAGGATAACCATATTCTGCTTCAGCCATTTACTGAGTTAGTTAGAAATCCTTGCTGCCATTCAAGACATTGACTCCAACAAAGCGCCTGACCCGGATGGTTTCACAGGCGAATTCTATAAAAAATGTTGGAACATCTCAAGCTTGATATTTTGACTTTGTTCCAAGACTTTTTTGAGAACAAACGCCTCAATGCTTGCCTTAAAGAATCTTATATCTGCCTCATTCCTAAAAATCAAGATCCTCAAGGGTCAGTGATTTTCAGGCCAATCAGTTTGATCCACGACATCTACAAAATTATTGTCAAAGTCCTAGCCAATCGCCTCAAGCTAGTTATGCCCTCTAATGTTTTCAATTTTCACTTTGCATTTGTTCATAGTAGGCAAATTACAGATGCCATTCTCTCTGCTAATGAGATCATTGATGACATTAAAGCCTCCAATAAGCAAGTTTGGGTCCTGAAAGTTGACTTAGAAAAAGCCTTTGATAGAGTTGACTCGGGACATCCTTCTTGCAACCATGGAGATGAAATGTTTTGCTCCAACTTGGAGGAAATAGATCTACAACACTATATTTTTGTCAATGGCCGCCCAAGAGGAAAAATCAGAGCCACCCGTGGCCTGATACAAGGGGACCTCATATCCCCTTTTCTCTTTGTTCCAGTTATGGATGTGCTTAGTGGTTTCCTTGATGAAGGCCTAAGAAATGACTCTCTCAAAGGTATAAAGGTGGGAAACAGTGAGCAGTGTATAAATCACCTCCTCTTTGCGATGACATTCTCATTTTTGGTGATTACGAAGACAATGAAATAGGGAAAATCATCAATATCTTTTAATCTTTTGAAGACATCTCTGCGATGAAGATTAACCTCACCAAAACATCCCTTAATGGTCTAAACATTGACCCTCTTGAAGTCTCTCTCCAAGCCTCCATCATTGGCTGCTCCATTGGCCTTTGGCCCTTAACCTATCTTGGAATGCCCCTTGGAGGAAACCCAAACTCCATCATTTTCTGGAATCTCGTTTATGAAAAGATCTCCAAACGTCTCGACAAATGGAAAAATGCTATTTTTTCTAAAGGAGGAAGACTCACCCTAATTCAATCCATCTTTATGAAAATCCTCACTTACTACATGTCCATCTTCAAGATGCAAACTAAGGTAATTTCAGGGATTGAGCGGAAAATTAGAGATTTCCTTTGGGTCAAGAGGGTACTGAGCATGGCATTCATCTCATTAATTGGAAAAAAGTCTCAAACCACAAGGAAGGAGGGGGCCTCGGCTTAGGCAATCTCAAGGAGTAGAACATTGCTCTTGCTTCTAAGTGGATTTGGAGGTTTTCAAGAGAAAGAAACTCCTTGTGGTAGAACATCATCACTGCTAAGTACGGGATTCGGGATGATGGGAGATTCACCCTAAACGCCCCCACTAGAAGTCACAGCCCCTGGAATTTCATTTCTTTTTGCAGGAAAAAGTGTGATGATCTCTACAACATCAAGATTGGCAAGGGTAACTCTACAAACTTTTGGAATGATCGGTCTTCTCTCAAAAGACAGTTTCCAAGAGACTTCCAAATCTCCACCAACAAAAATGCTAAGGTGGATCACTTCTGGGATAATACTTGCAACACTTGGAATATCACCTTCAATAGAAATTTGTTTGACAGAGAAATCGAAGACTTTGTGAGACTTCTCTCCATAACTCACTCCATCTCTCTTAACGACGATGATAGGCTTTTTTGGACCTTGGAAAAAGATGACAATTATACCACGAAATCTTTCTTTGCAAACCTAACTAACAGATTTGAGGTGATGAACCCTACCCTCTACAATATCATTTGGCAAAGAGGAGTCCCCATAAAGATAAGATTTTTCATATGAAACCTCACTCTAGGTGGCCTCAATACCAATGATATTCTCCAAGCAAGAAACCCAAACCTCCTCATCTCCCCCAACATTTGCTGCCTCTGCTACAGACACAATGAAACCCATGACCACCTTTTTTTCCAATGCCCCTTTGCCCACGGTCTTTGGACCTCTCTTAAATCCATCTTTAATTTAAATCTTTGCCTTCACAAAAAAGCCAACCTAAATTTTGAAAGCCTCCTAGGTCATCCTTTTACCAAAAAGGCCCAAACTCTCTGGGACTTTGCAGTCAAAGGGGTTGCGTGGGAGCTTTAGATGGAAAGAAATCACAAAATTTACTAACAAAGCTAGAAGTGTCAACGAGGTGTGGGATGCTATGAAGTTCAAAGTCTCTCAATGGAACACTCTTAATAGAACTTTTTGAAATTATGATTAACGCCAACTAGGAGAGTTTTTTTTGTAATCCTTTGGCTTTGGTGATTTCTTTATCACCTTTTTTGTATCCCCTATCTTTCTATGAATATATATATTTATGTTTCCTATAAAAAAAAAAACTTTCAGAATTTCCGAGGAATGTAAACTTTTCACAGAAATTCTTATGGATTTGGGAAGCTTAAGGCGGGGTAGGGATGCCTTGATAGCAGTGTTAAATTACCATGGAAGAGCCCCTTTTTCAGGAAATGGAGGAGCCAGAATGCTGCATTTCTTTTTGAAGCCCTCCCTAATTCAAAGGGCAACCATTGTATCCTGTCTAAAGAACTCTTTAGGGGAAGGAAGTCGGCTATTTTTATCCCTCAAGGCTTAAGAGGAGAGGGATGGAAATTCTTTGTTCTGAGATTAGACTTTTTTGTGCCAGGCTCGACGCGTATGCATTTCAAAGAAGTCGGAATAATGAAAAAAGGGAAAAACAAGACTCGAAAACTCCTAGAAGATATCATCAAAGAAGACATCAAGGATGATTTCAGTGAAGAAAGTGAGCATGGTATTCCTATGAAGTTAGCTTTAGAAGGTGAGCATGGTATTCCTATGATGAAAGAAAGCTAGCGATGATTGGTGGCACATCAGACAAGCTTTGGAGGAGAAGTTTCAGGTTATGGTGAACTTGAGACCTTAATGTGGCAACTTAGCGATTGGATTTTGCTCTACAACGCAAGAGGTTGTTTTAATTTGTAATCAAGAGATCATTACTGTGGGAGGATTTGATCTAGAATTAAAATGGTGGGATCCCAATTATTTTCTTGATAAGTAGAAAATGGGTTTCTCACAGGGATGGATGGAGATCTTAGGTATTCCTCCTTAGCTGCGAACCGTTGAAATCATTGGACAGATAGCTGGTTTATTGTGAAGGTCTCGTGGAAGATGAGGACATCAAAGGTTTGTGGGCGTTACGTGAAAGTCAAGAGTTGCAAGGATGGCTTTCTCCCTGTTGGAAACTTGATAACTCAAAGGAGGGGTTTGTTTTCCCTTGTGATTCATAAAATGCAGTCATAGCGTGGGGGAAGATGTATGCTCGGAAAATTTTGTTAATCAATCAATGGAGGTAGAGGACTTGAAGGTAAAGGAGGAAGGTGGGACTGCAGGGTTGAGAGTGAGAAATTTGTTTTTTCTAGTGCTCGTGAGGAAGGATCTAAACTTGGAAAATCCTTAAATTCCAAAGAAGCCGTGATGTTGAAGAGGGGGCATTCAAAGTTTTTGATGGAGATTCAAGAATACAATTGTGCAGGAGTTGTTGATAAGGGTGATGATGCTAGAGTTACTCTCGATAACGAGTGTGTGGTGTTGTCTAAGGAACCTGGTGGTAACCCATGTCAAGACGATGTGGTTGAGGGAGCAATGGAGAACGATTTGGTGATTCAAGAAAATTTGGAGGGCTACTTAGAAGAATCAAGTCATTTTTCCTTGGAATCCGACATGGAAAGAGAGTCGTTTGTTTCCACACCGGAGCCTAGTTTTCAATCCGATATGGAAAGAGGTAATTTTCCTTGGGATAGGGAATTGTTAGAATTGGCTTTCACTATATCAAACCTTGATGGATTCACAGTGTGAGGGTTCACTTGATGAAAGAGTTTGGATCCTAACCTCCTCTAATACTTTTTCCTGTAAATCCTTTTTTGAGTATGGCCGGTCAGTCCCTTTAATTTCCAACTCACCACGGTATGGAAGGTAAAGATACCGAAGAAAGTCGGGTTCTTTTATGGTATGAGGCCTTAGGTAAAATTAACACCTATGAGTTTTTTTAGCGATCTTTTTCTTTCACCCTCATCCCCCACTGGTGTAATTTGTGCAAGCAAGGGTCGGAAAATCTTGATTATATCATGTGGAAGTGTAATTTCTCGAGGTTGGTGTGGCAACGTTTTTTTCTAACATTTGGGGTGAAGTGAGTTGGCAACTACACTCTTCGCCAAACCATCAATGAGTTACTTTTTTTTATGGTAAACAAAGTTTTTCATTGATGAATGAAAAAGCCAAAAAACGGCCAAGCATGATTACAAAAAGGCCTTCCAATTAGAGGCTATAATAGAGGGAGCATAGTTACTAAAGGAATTACAATTTGCACTCTACAAGGAGGCATTAAGAACACTAATATCCCACACTTCTTCCCAAGATCTAGACTTACTTTCGAAAATTCTCCTATTCCTCTCAAGCCAAACATTCCAAACAATAGCCCTAACCCCATTATCCCGAAGAATTATTTTCTTCTAGCCGTAGAGCAAAGCACCTCTGAGGAAAGCCAGCGTGTTATAAATATGATCTTTTTGGAACACCCAAGACGTGTTAAACATCTTGAGAAGGGACTACCACAGACTTTGGGAGAAGTTACAGCCATACAAAAGATGCTCTGTGGATTCCGAACACTTCATACACAAGCTGCACCAATTCGGCTGTAGCGTGATCCAAGGATTTCTAGATTGAAACTTTTGATTAGAATTGATGCCATCATTGATGACAAGCCAAAGAAAAACCTTGATCTTCATAGGAAATTTTCCTTTCCAGATAAGTAAGAAAGCTTTGTCAATAGTAGCAGTATTACCCTTCCACAGCAAATTGAGAGCAGACTTACATGAATAGCCCTGGATTTTATCCGAATTCCACATCCTGGTGCCATCCCCATTGCTCAACCGGATAAACTCCAATAAGGAGTAGAAATTAATCCACTCAACTATCTCAATATCTTTAAGATTTTTTCTAAATTCTACCACCCACGGATTCAAATCCACATTCCAGAAGCTACTGGCAGGGAGGCTTTTCTTGATGGCTAGTTGAAATTGATTGGGAAACACAGAATTAAGGGCCCTGTTTCCAGCCCAAGAATGCTCCCCGAACAAAATAGAGGTGCCTCTACCGATTTTAAACGAGCAGTTATGCTCCTTAACGATCTTGAGCTTGTGAATGTTTTTCCAAGGAGATCTGATTGTGCAATTCTTGTTTATTCCAAAACACCAACCAAACTCTTCCATCCCATGAATGCCCACAATCACCTTGCGCCAAAGGAGAAGAGGCTCTAAGGGGAAGCGCCACAACCACTTAAGGAGTAAAGCATCATTCTTTTTCTTCAACCCACCAAAGCCTAGACCACCATTAGCAAGAGGGGGAGGGATTTTATCCCACTTGACTAAGTGACAGCCAATAAGACCATCAGCCCCCTTCCAAAAGAAAGATCTAAGGATCTTATCAATGTACTTTGTCACTTGGGTAGGAGCTTTGAAGACATAAAAAATAAGTGGGGAGACTTTGTAAAACAAAGTGAATAAGAGTGAGTCCCCCCACGAGAGATGTAGATCTTATTCCATTTAGCAAGTCTTTTGAGGATCTTATCAATAACTGAATCGCAAAAGCTTTTATTTATTGAGTTACCACCGAGAGGGAGCCCTAGGTAGTTGAAAGGTAGCTCCCCCATCAAAAACCTGCCATTATCCGAGAGCCACTGCCTTTCATCCTCATCAAGATTGACACTAACCACCATGGATTTGAGGAAATTAACACTGATTCCTGCTTCAAACAATTGCACAAAATTCACAAGGTTGGAAATCTTATCTTTGTTGAAGTGGGAGAAGAGAAGTGTATCATCAGCAAAAAGACGAGAAACCTCAAAGTTGTCACCCTTAAACCCTTGGATACAGCCTTTTTCTTGATTTATTGTAAGAAGTCTTCTAAAACTATCAAGCCACCAACAAAAGCAGATAAGGGGATAGGGGATCTCCTTGTCTAACCTCTCTAGAGGCTTGTAGTTTTCCTTTAGCTCTACCATTTATTAAAATGGAAAAGTTTGCACTTTGTAAGCACCCGTTCATCCATCTAAACCATTTGGAGTTAAACCCTTTGAGCTTGAGAATCTGTAACAAGAACTCCCAATTCAGGCTTTCTCCAAGTCCAACTTGATGATCACCCCCTTTTCCTTCCTTCTCTTGTAGTCTTCCACCAACTCATTAGCCACAAGAATGGAATCAATGATTTGTCTACCTCCTACAAAAACATTCTGATAAATGGAGATTGTATGAGGAATGACAGTTTTAACTCTTTCGGCAAGAACTTTAGCTATGATCTTGTAAAGGCTTGTCGTAAGACTAATCGGGCGGAGGTCATTAACAGCCAAAGCATCTACTTTCTTTGGGATAAGGGTAATAAAAGTATCAGTCACACTAGAATTAATAGGTGGGCCGCATACTTGTAATTAGGTGGCGGTGCGGGTTTTGGGTTGGGGGTATACGGTATATCTTGTTTTGTGGCTTTTTGGTTAGTCTAGTGCCACTTTTCCTTTTTTTATTTTTGCATTTCTGTACATCTTTCATTTTTTCAATGAAATGGCCTTTGGAGGTGTTCTTTTAAAAAAAAAGCATTGATGATTCATTTCTCAAAAAACTCATGAAACACCTTCATAGCATCAATCTTGATGATGTTCCATGCTTTTTTAAATAACTCAATAGTAAAACCATCAGGGCCTGGCAATGTTTTTTTTTTTTTTTTTTTTTAATAAGAAACGATTTCATTGATAATATGAAATATGGTGTATACAAAAAAGCCCCTAAAAGATTATAAAAAACTAGACCAATTAAGGGCGATCTGGGAAGGACTATAATTACAAAAATCCTTTACAAGAGAGCTCCAAAGAGAAGCATACCACACCACCTTATCCCACAAAATAGACACAGAAGAAGAAGCAAAATTAGAACAAAAAATACGACTATTTCTTTCCCACCAGACAAGCCAACAGATAGCACGGATTGCATTACACCAAATAATGTTAGCCTTCCCTTTAACTTTCTGACCACACAGCAGACCATGGAGAGCCTTCGAAACTGAGTGAAAGGGCAATGTTTTAAAAGTCTTAAGGCGGCCTCGAGGCTTTTTCTCATGAAGAGGCGAGGCGTAAGCCTCAAGGCGGTGTGAGGCGTAAGCCTCATTTTGTATTAAAAAAATACTAAAAATTATAAAATATAAGACATTTCAACTTTCATGAATAAAGAGATAACAAAAAAGTCTCAGAACATAGTTTGAAGTCTAAATTAACAACAAAAAGGAAATCCCCAATCCATCAAAGTAGTAACTTATTAGTCTTTGTCCGGTGTCCAACGTCCCCTACCACTGAATACTTTTTTCTCAATTCTCAATGTTGCAACCTTGTAAAAATTTGCCTAAAATTATGGCCAATTATAATGATCTGATACATCATTCTGGCCAATAGACTAAGCAATCTTTGCCGGTTGGTTTCTTGTTTTGTATGACATCTATCCCATTTTTATGTATATGGCACAAGTAGATCTCTTTCAATAAACATAAACCGTTATGTTTCTTGACTTTGACATCCACTTTAGCATGGAATACTTTTTCGAATGCTCTTCGTAAATCACTCAGCATATAAAATCCTCCTGGTCTGATTTCTTCACCCGATAAAAGTGGAAGTATTTTAGTTGCTTCATGGTAAATTTTAAGACCATATGTGAAATAAAGTTACCCCTGTAGTCTAGGCCGTAATGCAAACTCATGGTCGTAAAACCTCCCGAACCAAAAATTGAAGTCTTTACCGAACTGGTAATCCTTCCAATCTGTTTCGAGCATCTCTTGTAATCCAGGACAATGACTAATCTGTTACAATATATAAAAAATACTGCTTAAAAAAACACCTCAAAAGAAAGTGGTATGATGAAAAACAATAAAGAAGCCCTGAAAAAACACCTCAAAAGTGCAAAGACACATTCTTACAAACTACCCAAATTCCAGATTAAAAAAAGTGTTCAAATAAAAAAATTAGCAAAAAGGGCTCTCAGTTATGAGCATGCATGTTAAAACATAAAAATTAGAAATTCAAACTGTAAATTAAACACTCTTGAAGAAGAGATTATAATTTTGAGAATCATGAGTAAGAAAGAACAAGAATTCATTAATTAGTAAGAAGAGTTCTTAAAAATGAATACTTTTCCCCCTCCTGTCACATTCTTCCAGCATTTTATTTTTCTCAGTAACCAAACAGAAATCAAGGTAGAAAAAGCTATAAATCCCACAAAACCATAACTTCCAACTTAAACACTTGGCAAAAAACTTTTTTTTCTCGACTCATTCAGAGTAGTGAAGCTTTGGCCACAGACAAGTCAAGGCCACATATAACACCAGAAGCTTCCTACATACAGACCCATCTAACCAGTTTTGGTTTTCTTCAATTCCCACTGATAACACGAATTGGTTGAATACATAATGTCTATTAAAAATTATGAGCATAATTAAAGAGAGATAAATATGGGGAACAAAATCACTTTGTCTAATCACTGTTATTCCCATATGAATAGTTGAGTGAATGATGAAGATAGAAAAAACAATGATTTACACTTCTTCAGGACCAAATATGCAAAATCCCACAACCAAAGGCCAGCTGATATGACTATTTAAAGCAGACATTATGAAAAATAAACACGGGATAAGTATCTTCCAACAACGTGATCTAAAGCATCGAGATCAATTTGGAGGGTTATTTGCAGATAGCATAATATGGATCATACAAACTGTGAATCCAATTCCAAAATCATGGGCTAAAAGAAAGTGGTATGATGAAAATCAATAAAGAAGCCCTGGAAAAACACCTTTAAAGTACAAACTACTCAAATTCCCGATTAAAAAAAAGTGTTCAAATAAAAAGTTAGCAAAAAGGGCTCTCAGTTCTGAGCATGCATGTTAAAACATAAAAATTAGAAATTCAGACTGTAAATTAAACACTTTGAAGAAGAGTTTTGAAATTTTGGTAATCATGAGTAAGAAAGAACAAGAATTCATTAATTAGTAAGAAGAGTTATTAAAAATGAATACTTTTCCCCTTTCTGTCAGATTCTTCCAGCATTTTTTTTTTCTCAGTAATCAAACAGAAATCAAGGTAGAAAAAGCTATAAATCCCACAAAACCATAACTTCCAACTTGAAAACTTGGTGAAAAAATCATTAAACAGTAAAGAAGCCGCATAAGATCTGATCAAGCAAATGAAATGAAACATCACCAAAAAAGCAAGCCCAAAGCAATAACAAACAAACAATTGAGAAAGAAGAAATCAAATTGCAAAACAGATCTGCTTCAGCTTAAAACAAAGAGATGAACTGGAGCTTACAAAGCCAATCATCATACTAGAGATGTAGGTTACTAACCTCACGTCTCATCTGACGTCTTAGTAGCTTCTCATTGGGTGTCCTAGGATTTTTCCGCCTATGTTTACCCTCTTTAAATACGGAGTGAATGCTCCAACGACCGTTGGGGGTCGTTGGACGGTTAACGAGTTCGACCAGTGTATGGCCGTTATCACCCTCTACAAAACAAAATAAAGAGTAAAATCAAAATTGATATAATAAACTTTAGGGCAAATTGCACAAAGCACCCCTGAATTATAGGGTTTGTCACACTTACACCCACGAACTTTCAATTTGATCAATTACACCCCGCAGTACATTAAGTGTAAAAATTGAACCCTTCCGTTAATGACGTTAACTTTTCTGTTTTCCATACCTCACGTGAGAGGTAACATGTGCTTCAGGACTTCTTGTTCCCTTGTTTTCACGAGACAGAGTAGGGAGGAGGCAATTACTCATGGTTTTGGTTTATCTCACATTAACTAACAGCTTGTTTTGATTCATTAAGTTTTAGACATGAACAATATCTTCAGAAATGTTTGTAAAATCTTATTATCAAATCGTGTATTCCTGCCAAATCCTGAAAATTTCGCACCCTCCATGCTCTTTTTTTCAGTTCAAATTCTATCAAATCAGAATTTTTTCTGCATTGAAAATCCGAGGAAGATGAACAAGTAGAATTAAGGAGATTACTCTGAGAAATAGCAAGGACAAAACTAGGGGTGAGAATTGAAACCGCAAAACCGACCAAAACGAACCGACGAACCGAACCGAAACAGCAAATTTCGGTTCGGTCCGGTCCGGAAATTCTCAAACCAGTTAAGAATCGGTTCGGTTTCGGTCCGGTAGCGGTGAAACCGCACCAAACCGAATCGAACCAAAAACAAATAATATATATGTATATATTTTTGAATAAACTTCACTCCCAACCCCAATCTGTACGCCCACTGCCCTGCACCCCAATCTGTACGCCCACTGCCCTGCAAGCCCAATAGTTTTTTTGTTTTTTTTTTTTTTGGGTTAGTAATAGCTCACTGTGTGTAATTATATATATAAATTTCAACTAGTTATAATGTTATATACATAACTAAACTTATTTAATATATTTTTTTACAACATTAATGATATTGGTTAACCACCATCTATTTTATTAATTCTTTTATCAAAATATTCTATAAATACAATTTTATTTTTATTAATTTTGGATTAATATCAATTATAAATTAAATATAGTTATTTAAATACATAATCAAATTAAAATTAATATATTACTTGACGATTGACATTTAACATCACAATAATAATAACAATCAATAACCACTAATGGTCCATAAATTTTTACATTTGAATTGACGCAAACTCTAAATTAAATATTAGAGTTATTTAAAATTTAAATATCAAATTTTACATTCTAAACTAAAACAATCATTCAATGGAAGAGATATTTTAAACCAATAATTTAATTTCAAAGGAAAAAACAATGTTTCTCTTAGTCGTATTTTATTTTGTACAATAAAAAAATCCAAAAAATCCATGGAAATTTTGAACACCCCTCATTGCAAAAAATAAACGGAAAAAACTGAAACCGAACCAAAATCGGTTCGGTTTCGGTTAGGTCCGAACAATTCCCGAAACCGAAACCGATTTCACACCCCTAGACAGAACACTTTTTCCCTTCTAGATAACTAAATTATTTTCTTAAAAAATTGCTTATATTCTTGAAATTCTATCTAACATAAACATAAACATAAACGGAAACGGAAACCCACTAAAATAGATAAAATCCACGTCTAGTCTGATGAGAATGAAAAAAAAGGAGCATTTCCATAAAATATAACCACACCCACCTCAACTTTGAATTCCAAACAAGAATTACCAAGTCCCAAAAAAGCAAATCAATAATTCAAAAATATGAGATTATAACGGCACTTCCATAGACACGACATCATTGATCCTCTCAAACTCATACGTAAATACATACATATAATCTAAAAAATAAAGGCAATATTGCAGTTTTAAGAAACATAAATCCTTCTCAACACAACAAAAAAGACCCATAAATCAGTTTGAAAAGAAATCCCATCCCATAGTCAAATACGTCAATTGGAAGTTACAAAAATACCCAAAAAAAGCAAAAGATCCAAAAAATCATTTATTTTAGAAAGGAGGAAGAAAATAGAGAGGATCAGGAACTATGAAGATGAAATTAGGTCTAGATAACGGGAAAGTTAACGCCACTAACGGAAGGGTCCAATTTTTACACTTAATGTATTTTAAGGGTGTAATTGATCAAATAAAAAGTTCGTAGGTGTAAGTGTAACAAACTCTATACTTCCGGGGTGATTTTTGCAATTTACCTTGAATTTTAAAAAGTGGCTGAACATATTTTTACATACTAATTACTAAAATGTTAAAGGCTTTTCAAAAATTATTAAAATAGTATAATTATAGTTCAATAATTTAATGAATTATAATTCATTAATTTATTGAACTAAAAAA
This sequence comes from Gynostemma pentaphyllum, assembly GCA_028015215.1. NCBI lineage: Eukaryota > Viridiplantae > Streptophyta > Magnoliopsida > Cucurbitales > Cucurbitaceae > Gynostemma > Gynostemma pentaphyllum. The sequence continues at coordinate 43,516,532 of CM051349.1, read as the reverse complement.
ATTGTTTTAGTGTCTTAGACGTAAAAACACACATGGAGGGACCAAAATGAAGTGAATCGTAAAGTTCAGGGACGAAAAACATAACTTTTGAAAGTTTATGGACGAAAATGAAATCTGAGTGAAAGTTCATAAACCAAAATGATATCTTATCATTTTAAAAATTTTCTGACAATTTTTTTATAAAGTGATGCTTTTTTTAATATATATTCTAAATATTTTATAATGTTGAAAAAATGACAAATAAAACTTCATACTTTCATTTAAATTTTGATAAATTTAAGAGAAATACACATTCAACGCACGTGGTATGAATCTAGTTTAATGTAGAAAATAAATACCTGTGATCCAGAAGCTCCACCCTTCCCGCTATATGCCAATATAAATAAATAAATAAAAATTAGAAAAAAAAGTAAAACAAATTTGATATTAAGTCTAACTTAAAAAATATATTTAAACCATTTGAATTAACTCTCTGCTAAACAAACTAAAAAGCAAATAAATTAAAAAGGGTTTTTGAGATATATAAAATTAAAAAGATTTGACTATGTTTATTATTATTTTTTTTAAAGTAACTATGTTTTTTCAACTAATAATTTATACGGTATATGCCAATAAAAATAAATAAATAAAAATTAGAAAAAAATTAAAACAAATTTGATATTAAGTCTAACTCTAAAAATATATTTAAACCATTTGAAAAGGGTAAAATGCAATTACTCTCGGGATATGTATTGCTTTTGGAATGTTTTGCCACTTTATTGTATTGCTTCTTTATTTTTTATTTTCTTCTTTTATTATATCAATGAAATGGCATTTTGAGGTTTCTTTTAAAAAAAAACAATTTATTGTGAAAAAAAAATGTCTGGATGTCTTTAATTTTGGTGATGAATTTATTGTGCTGGGGAAGACCGGTCTTTTCTTTAATATAAGCTGTAAAGTAAGATAAATATATAAAGTTAGGATCAGTAAAAAATTTGGGTGGCTTTATATATTTATCTTACTTTACAACTTATATTAAAGAAAAGACCGGTCTTCCCCAGCACAATAAATTCATCACCAAAATTAAAGACATCCAGGTATTTTTTTTTCACAATAAATTGTTTTTTTTTAAAAGAAACCTCAAAATGCCATTTCATTGATATAATAAAAGAAGAAAATAAAAAAATAAAGAAGCAATACAATAAAGTGGCAAAACATTCCAAAAGCAATACATATCCCGAGAGTAATTGCATTTTACCCTTTTCAAATGGTTTAAATATATTTTTAGAGTTAGACTTAATATCAAATTTGTTTTAATTTTTTTCTAATTTTTATTTATTTATTTTTATTGGCATATACCGTATAAATTATTAGTTGAAAAAACATAGTTACTTTAAAAAAAAATAATAAACATAGTCAAATCTTTTTAATTTTATATATCTCAAAAACCCTTTTTAATTTATTTGCTTTTTAGTTTGTTTAGCAGAGAGTTAATTCAAATGGTTTAAATATATTTTTTAAGTTAGACTTAATATCAAATTTGTTTTAATTTTTTTTCTAATTTTTATTTATTTATTTATATTGGCATATAGCGGGAAGGGTGGAGCTTCTGGATCACAGGTATTTATTTTCTACATTAAACTAGATTCATACCACGTGAGTTGAATGTGTATTTCTCTTAAATTTATCAAAATTTAAATGAAAGTATGAAGTTTTATTTGTCATTTTTTCAACATTATAAAATATTTAGAATATATATTAAAAAAAGCATCACTTTATAAAAAAATTGTCAGAACATTTTTAAAATGATAAGATATCATTTTGGTTTATGAACTTTCACTCAGATTTCATTTTCGTCCATAAACTTTCAAAAGTTATGTTTTTCGTCCCTGAACTTTACGATTCACTTCATTTTGGTCCCTCCATGTGTGTTTTTACGTCTAAGACACTATCGGGGGCTTATGTGGCATGTAATTGATGATGTGACATTATATAACTATACAATGAGGTTAAATGATGTGAAAAAACATATATAAAAGTGGTGAAGTGAGGAGAAACATTGACTTCCCATTTTACCCCTACTTATTATTTATTAATTAATTGAGTCGATTTAATTTTAAATTAATTTTATATAGTTATGCCTTTTGATGGAAAAGACACAACCATACATGGTGACCATTGTTTTTTAATAATTATAAGTAAATTTAATTTAAAATAAATAAAAAAGAAACAAAAGGATATAAATGGAATATTTTAAATAAGTAGGGGTAAAAGTCAATGTTTCTCCTCACTTCCCCACTTTTATATATGTTATAGATATAGATAGATAGATTATAGATTATAGATTATAGATTATAGATAAATAGATTATAGATAGATTGTTATATTATAGGTCAACATACCACGTTATTACACTATATTAACTATTCAAAGCCTATTAAGATTGAATAATTTTATTATATATATATATATATATTATTAGAAGCAGTCAATTATGGTCACTTTGAAATTAATCCAAACATTATATTACACGTGCAACGCATGTCCAATTTAACTAGTAAATTAAAAAGGGTTTTTGAGATATATAAAATTAAAAAGATTTGACTATGTTTATTAATTTTTTTTAAAGTAACTATGTTTTTTTAATTAACTAGTCATTTAAGTATGTGCAATGCACGTGTTTATATTTTTGTGTGTAATCATATACTTTTTAATATTTGTATTGGTTGACATTGAAAATATAAATGGTGGAAAGAGATATGAATGCATTTGTTTTCATCGAAGAATTTACTTACTTTTGTGTATTTAGAATTATGATCTCATTTTCTGTTGATTTAATAAATCGAATTGGGAATTGTTTATTGTAATTGTGAAACACAATCAAATTGGGGATTATTTTCTCAATGACATATAGTGTACGTGATTGTACATCGTCTTTCTATTGAATTCATGGAAGTATGAAATCAATGTGAGATTAGAAATGTAATGCCAAGTAAAAAAAAATTATCAAATGAGGAGTTTAAGAAAAAAAAGACAAAAAAATGACATAGGGAATCAATTATTACACACAAAGAATTCTTTACTCTACAAAATATAAATTAAAAATACAATAGCTAGTCAACAAAAATATTTATCAAACTTGTTAAACCATGAGTTTCACAACATAACTCGTGGTTTAAGTAAATACAAAAAAAAAAAATGAAAAAGATTATGACTGAAAATCATGTCTCTATAAGTTGACCCGCATTACCTCCAGCTCTAGATGATTTCAATTCATGTGTTTTCCTTTATATAATGAACCATACAAAACATCTGAGAATTATACTAAAAAATAAATACCCTTATAAACAATCAAATAAAAAATGTGAAATATTGTATTGATTATGATCTAGATTGTAAACCAAGAGAAAATCCAACAAATTGAAAATGAGAAAAATAATTATAAAGAAAGGTAAATAGAGTCAAAGTATGTGTATAATAAAAAATTGAAATGATAAACAAAAATTAAAAGTTACACGTATATATGATTCTTCAAATTTGTAAGATCAAATTCCAAAAAAAAAATATAAATCAAAATAATTAAATTGATTATAAAATAGATTTAATTTTTTAAAACATAAATATATATATACACAATTATCATCATATTGGGCAACTAAAAAACTATAAATTACTCAAATAAATAAAAGGAATATTTCATAAAATATAATAATGATAATAACTCCTCACCTTCTTTAAAGATGGATGTCATTCACAATCAGCACATCTGAACGACACCACAATCCAATAATTCATGAAATTAATTGAATAGTTATTCAACATTAAAGTAAACCATAGGAAAAAAAAAAGTATCTATTTGGAAGACTTTATAAACCAAGATGAAAATAATTACAGAGAAAAATTAGAATACCTCTTTATTTAATTCTGGCTCCCCATTTTCCACCTTGAAATTTTAAAATAAATTGAAAAATTGGAAATAAACAGTTTTTAAGAAATACTCATTCAAAAATGTATATTATAAATTATTTAGATTTTAAAACACATTTTTTCATAAATAATTCGTGCATTAATATTTTTTTAAATTAAAATAAATTGAAAAAAAATAGTTAGAAACAAATTTTGAAAAATAATCATTCAAATATGTTCTAACTAAATTGTTATCAATTCGTATTTAATATGAAAAAATGAAATATCAAACTCCAAACTATTAATATTGTGAGGTAAGGGAGTCATATTAGTTGCCATTATATAATAATTTTAAATTTTGTTGAAACCAATCACCTTAATGTTTCAAACTGCGGAAATATAACAAATGAAAAAGAAAAAAAATTAAGTACTCACACTCATTTGAATTATCCTCTGAATTAACTTCGCAATTTCTCCTAGTTCTGCAAAATACAAAAAAAAATGCAGATAATAATGAATTAGAGACACATAAATAAATCTAATTATATAATGAACTGAAAAAGAACCATACATGCAAGGAAACCAAGAGAAATTAATTGAACAAAAAGCAACACGGAAAAATCAGAACGCATAAAATGAAGTAGATAGAACACATACACACACACACACACACACATATATATATATATATGAAAACATTGGAAAATGTAAACGTAGAATGTCAAAAGGAAATCTATGTTCAATAAACAAAGAAAACGATGAAAGGATCTATTAGTTGATATATAAGAATAAATATGAAACTTTTGGATCGCAAAACTTTGGTTAAGCTTGATATCTAGATAAAATAAAATAAATGTTTGGTTGATTTATAGGGTTAAAAACAAAATCAATATAAGATTCAATCTCAGCAGAATTACAAAGATTAGTTTTTTTTTTTTTTTTTTTTTTCTATTTTTTATACTAATTTTAAATTATTTTATTATCTAAAATAAATCAAATTATAATTTGTTGATTTATATAATTTTAAATAATAATTTCAAATTTACACTCAAATCATGAAAATATGTTTAAAATCTTAAAACCAACTATATTATAAATGATAAAAATTTAAAAGCAAATCTAATATGTTATAATGATAATAATTTGAACGTGGAGAATTTTTGTGAATTTAAATAATTAAAATCAAATATAAAATATAAATAATCTTAAATAAAAAACAACACATGTATTGCAAAATATATTATAACAATATTTTTTTAAAATAAATTCCTATCTTACCTATGATTCTCTTATAATTTTGAAATAAAAGTGATTTAGATATAAATAAAAATACAACAATATCTTTTTAAAATAAATTCCTATTGATTCTCTTATAATTTTAAGAGATTTAAATTATTCAGATCTAATATGTTGTAAATGATATTTTGAAATTTAAATGATTTAGATATAAATAAAAAAAACAATATCTTATGTTGTAAATGATAATTTGAAATTAAAATGATTTAGATATAATCGAAAAAAATAAAAATATCTTAAAATAATTAAATTATTTAAATAATTAAGTATGATTTAAGGAAACGTGTAATAGAAGACCACCTCAAAAATTTTATGCTATTTTTATATTCTATATCTATTTTCATACTATTTAATAAATTTTATTTTCATGCTATTTTTATATTATATGTTTTTTTATATAAATAATTCGAAATATTGTTTTAAATGAGAAAGAAAATACGAAGTTTTATATGCTATTTATCTATTTTAATAGAATTTTATTTTTCATACTATTTACTAAATTTTCATGCTATTTTTATATTCTATGTTTTTTTTATACAAATAATTCGAAATATTTTTTTAAATGAGAAAGAAAATACAAAATTTTATATGCTATTTATCTATTTTCATACTATTTAATAAATTTTATTTTCATGCTATTTTTATATTATATGTTTTTTTTATATAAATAATTCAAAATATTTTTTTAAATGAGAAAGAAAATACGAAGTTTATATGCTATTTATCTATTTTCATACTATTTAATAAATTTTATTTTCATGTTATTTTTATATTATATGTTTTTTTTTTATAAATAATTCGAAATATTTGTTTATATAAGAAAAAAAATACGAAATTTTATATAATATTTATCTATTTTGATTTAAACATGAAAGTGAAATAAAATTAAATAATAATTAAAAATGGCAAAATTGAAATAACAATTAAATGGGCATAATTATAAATGACAAACTTGAAATAAGATTTGAAAGTACGGATAAATATGGAAGTGCAAAATTCTCCGGATTAAACACTTTTTAGAGTAGTATAGATATAGATAGATAAATAAATTATAATAAAGATTTAGTTAGTACATATTTGAAAATACAAATTTTCCTTTCGGATTTAAAAAAAATGTTATACGAATTATTTATATAATTTTTTTTTTTTTTAAAACTCCAAATAATTTATAATAAAGATTTAGTGAGATTTGGGTGAGCATTTTTCAAAAATTATTTCTAATCATTTTTCGATTTATTTTAAAATATTTTTTCATGATTTAAATAAAAATACTGCTTTATGAATTTTTTTATTTCACTTTCATATTTGATTGAGGATTTGATCCATATATATTTCAATGAGTAGTTGTTGCCATTTTTTCAAGTTCATTTAAAAGTTCATTTTTTCATTCTGAATTAAAAAATATATATTACGAATTATTTAAATAAAAATCATATTTGAATCAAAATAGATAAATATCATATAAAAAAATGATATAAAAATAGCATGGAAAATGATTAAATAATATAATTGTTTATAAATTTTTTTTATTAAATAACATATTATTAAAATACGTTTTTTCTTAAAAATGAAAAATATAAAAAGTGATTAAATAATATATTATTATTGATTAAAAAAAATATTTGATTAACGAATTATTTATAAAAATTAAATTATTTTAATTTCATATTTACTATTTAGAATGTGAGTATTTATATTTGAATGGGTATTTTATTTGAATGGTTTCTAATCATTTTTTCAATTTATTTTAAAATATATTTTTCTCTCTGATATAAAAAAAATATTGTTATAGGATTTTTTTTTTAAAATAATTTATAATAAAGATTTAATAGGTATATATTTGGATGAGCATTTTTCATAAATTGTTTCTAATAATTTTTTTTCAATTTATTTTAAAATATCTTTTTCTTGCTGATTTTAAAAAAACGGTTATAGATATGTTGTTTTTAAAAATCTAAATAAATTATAATAAAAAATTAGTTAGTACGTATTTGAAAATACAAATTTTCCTTTCTGATTTAAAAAATATATATATTGTATAGGAATTATTTATATAAAAAATTGTTTTTAAAACTCTAAATAATTTATAATAAAGATTTAGTGAGGTTTGGGTGAGCATTTTTCAAAAATTATTTCTAATCATTTTTTCAATTTATTTTAAAATATCTTTTCATGATTTAAATAAAAATATTTCCATATGAATTTTATTTTTAAAAATCTAAATAATTTATAATGAATATTTAGTTAGTACCTATTTTATTTTACTCTATTATAAATACAAAGAAAAATCAACAACAAAAATGATTGTAAACGAAAAAAAATTTCTTTTTTGCTTAACTGATTTGGTTAAGTAAATAATAATAATAACTTCTCATTTTAATTATTATATTTTATTTTAAAATTTTGGTTTTTTCTTTTTTTTTTTTTTGGTAATAAACACTGCAATTTCATTGATATATGAAAAAGCCCAAAAAGGCAAGGAAGGAACTACAAAAAAGCCTTCCAATTAGAGGCTATGTAAGAAGGAGCATAATTACAAATTTTTTTACAAAGTGCACTCCAATTGGAGGCAACAAGAACACAACACTCCCAAACATCCTCCCAACAAAGACAAGTGTCCTTAAAGATTCTTCTATTACGCTCGAGCCAAATGTTCCATAATATAGCTCTAATGGCATTATCCCAAAGCAACTTCTTTTTCCCAACAAACAGGGAACCACCCAGTAAAGAAATCACATTGGAGCTGTGATTTTTATGCATAACCCAATTCAAGTTGAAAGTGTTGAAGAGATTGTTCCATATGGCTTGGGAAAAGCCGCAATCAAACAAAGAAATGGCCTGGAGACTCCGAACTACTCTTGCAAAGGCAACACCAATCAAGGTTGTAAAGTAAGCCAAGGTTTTCCTGGATTGCCTCTTTTGGTTGGAGTTGATCCCATCGTTATGAACAAGCCAAAGGAAGACTTTAATCTTTTTGGGAGATTTTCCTTTCCATATGATCTTACTATTAATATCTTCCACAAAACCAGCTTTGTCCCATAGGAGATTAAGAACACTGCCTGCAAGAAAAACCATTACTTCTATCAGGCAACCAAACTCTAATGTCCTCCCGAGTATTAAGATGATTGGCTTCAAGGAGATTTAACAAATTAATCCACTCGCCACTTCCCAATCGTTGAGATTTCTTCTCAACTCAATATCCCAAAACCTACCCTCCTCATTCCGAAGTCGTTAATCGGCTTGGATTTCTTTTTGGCAATGGCGAAAATACTAGGGAATTGAGTAGCAAGGGTTGCCTCCCCTATCCATACCTGCTCCCAAAAAAACACCTTCCTGCCATTCCCTACCAGGAAACTGCGTTGGAGTCCATAAGGGATTTAAGCTTTAAAATTTGTTTCCAAGGACTTCTATTAGTACATTTAGACTTGAGATTTGAGCACCACCCACCCTCGGCCACACCATGAATGCCGATAATGACTTTGTGCCAAAGAAGATGAGAATCGATGAGGGAACCGCCACACCACCATTTAAGCAAAAGGGCCTTATTTTTTTTCTCCAAACCACCAAAAGCCAAGCCTCCTCTAGCAAAGGGAGGGGGAATTTTCTTCCACTTAACAAGGTGATCACTACCATCTCGATCGCCCCCCTCCAGAAAAAAATCCCTTAGGAGTTTATCAATACTTTTGGTAACATGGGAAGGAGCTTTAAACACCTGAAAAGAAATATGTGGGAAGGCTAGAAAGGATAGATTGCGGTGAGAGTCGGTCTACCTCCTCTAGAAACATACAACTTTCTCCATTTTGCAATTCTTTTCTCAATCTTTTCCACCACCGGTTCCCCAGAAGGCCTTGGAGGCAGGGTTTCCTCCTAAAGGGAGGCCTAGGTAACTTATGGGAAAAGAGCTAGCAAAGAAAGTTGAAAAGAGCGACCACCGAGAGGATCTCTTCATTGCTTAAATTAATGCCCACCACCGATGATTTGAAGCTATTCACTAGCGACCCGAACCATTCTCAAACCTCTTGACCAGTATTGGCAAGATTCTTGATATGCACCATGTTAAAATCGAGAGAAAAGGAGGGTGTCATCCGCAAATTGCAAATGGGAAACATCCACGTGAACCAACCTTCAAGCCTTTGATCAAATTCCTGGTTTTGGTGAAGCAACGTGACCCTACTAAAGCTATCAAGAACAATCAAAAAAAGAAAGGGAGAGAGGGGGTCTCCTTGTCCGATTCCTCTAGTAGCATTGAATTTACCCTTGGCCTTACCATTTAGGAGGATAGAGAAATTAACACTCCTAAGGCAACCCTTCATCCACCGGCACCATTTACGAGCAAAGCCCTTCTTCTTAAGAATCGCAACATGAAGTTCCAATCTACACTGTCATACGCTTTCTCTAAATCAAGTTTAATGACAACTCCTTTCTTGTTACTGTTTCTTTGGTCTTCCACAATTTCATTAGCCACTAAAATGGAATCAACTATTTGCCTTCCTCCAATGAAAGCATTTTGAAAGATAGATATTGTGTTAGGAAGGATTCTTTTTAATCTATCAGCTAGAACCTTGGCCAAAATCTTGTACAAGCCAAGTAGTAAGACTTATAGGACGAAAGTCTCCCCGAAGCAGGGCATCCACTTTCTTGGGAATGAGAGAAAGGTAGGTCTCATTCACACTAGCATTCACAATACCATTCTCAAAAAATTCTTGGAACACCATCATAATGTCAACTTTAATGATGTTCCAAGTATTTTTAAAGAATTCAACAGTGAAACCGTCGGGCTCGGGCGCTTTGTTGATGCCTAAATCAGAAATAGCTTTGAAGACTTCCTCCTCAGTGAAAGGCCTTATAAGGCTATCATTGTCTTCCAAGGAAATAGGATCTCAATCACACACCTCCCATAAGGACCTATTTCCCATCTTCTTAGTAAAAAGCTCCGAGAAGACCCTAATAAATTCTCCTTCTACATCCTGCTCACTCAACAAAAGGTTCCCTGATTGACTCATAACTTGATTGATGAAGTTCTTTTTCCTTCTACCTTTGATTACATTATGGAAAACTCTGGAATTCTCATCCCCTCCATGAAGCCATTGAAATTTACATCTTTGTTGCCAAAAGACATTTTCTTTCACAACCAAGTCCATCGAGCACTCCTAAGCTTAAATCTGTCTTCCCTTTCTTTGTTGGTTCATTGAGCTGCTTCATCACACTCATCAAGGGCCTGAATCTCCTTTTGCATAGTGCATTTTTGAGAAAAAATATTCCCAAAAACCTCCTTGTTCCAAATCTTCAACTTCTCTTTGAGCATTTTCACTTGCACATAAAGGAATGACCGCTCATGATTGTTAATATTAACAAAAGAAGGCCACCAATGTTCCACCTCCTTCTTGAAGAGCTTGTGCTCCAACCACATATTTTCAAATCTGAAAGGAGATGGCCCCCAAGTGAAATTCCCAGTTTGTAGGAGGAGTGGAAAATGATCCGAGGTTAATCTTTGAAGCCTCTCTAATCTAGCTTCAGGGAAATGCCTTAGCCAATCTTTAGTAACTAGAGCTCTATCAATGCGAGTGTGAATAGGAGAGACTCTAAAGTTAGACCAAGTAAACCTCCCATTTCTTAAAGGAAGATCTTCTAAATTGAGGTCTTCAATAATCTTGTTGAAATCACGCATACTTCTAGTAACACGGCCACCAATGGATTTTTCAGAAGATCTCCTTGTGACATTAAAATCTCCCACTATCACCCATTCCTCCAAACACAAACCACCCAAGGCAAGCCTCTAACCAAAATTCTCCTCTGTCCCTCTTATGGTTGGGCTCATAAACACCAGTCAACCAAAAAGTTGAGTTATCATGAAGAGAGATCTTGATGGAGATTGAGAAAACACCCTCATGAGCTTCTACAACCGTAAACGCTGGATCAGACCACATGATCAGAATGCCACCCTTCGAACCCTCCGCATCCAGAGCCACCCAACCCACAAAACTACTACTCCAAATGGACTTCACTAGCCACCTATCAATCTTAGCAAGCTTTGTTTCTTGGAGAATGACAAAATCAGGGTCGTGACTTCTAATAAAGTCTCTGATGAGGCTTCTTTTGGACCTTGCCCCTAGGCCCCTCACATTCCAGCTAAGAATCTTCATTCACAACAACATTAACCCTTTGGAGAGACAAGTTATTAGTCTTAGATTTCTCATAGTTAACTGAACTTTTAAGCCTCTCAATTTCTCTTTTGCCTCTCTTCTGTTTTGGAGTTTTAAACCCTGATTTTGAATAGGTTAATTTATTAGGCGCAATAGTAGCACCTAAAAACCTCAGCCAGTCAGCTAGTTTGAGTCTTCTCAGCCTACTAAAGTCCATAAATTCAATAAAAGTACCTTCCTCATCTTCTCCCTCTTCAAAAAAACCCACCTCAGGCAAAGCAGTAGCAGAAACTGAAGTACTGTTCTTCTGGAAACCCTTAGATTTCTTTTTTTTCAAAGGCTTAATGGTGGCTTCTGTTATTCTAAGCCAAACATCCAGATGCATTCTTTTTTCTCCCCAAACATCTTTAAAAATGATATAGTACCCTGCCTTCTTGTCCAAAACCTCTTCCAGTGCAACAATAGCCCCTTCCAAATAAGGGTTGTTCTTTTGGCATCCATCCTGGGAATCTGGGACAACCACAAGATCCTTGTTGGTTAAAGAACAAACCCCTCCTTCCTCCCCATTTTCAATTAAGAAAAGAGATGAGGACACAGCATCTTCCTCTGAGGCTGTCATGTCTTTTTCATAAAACAGTTGTTTCGGCACCTCTTCGATTGGATCAGCATTCGACATCTCACAGCTAGCATCACCACCTTCTCTTTCAACACAGGGGCTTGAGTAATAAAAGTCCTGATCAGACTCTGAGTCCCTAAACTTCACCCTCTCTGAAGTGTACTTAATTTCTCCGTTTCTAAAAAGGATTTGAGAGGGGACTTTAGCTTTAGAAGGACGGTCATTCTTGTCATCAGACTTGGCAGGGATGACTTTTTTCTTCCTTTCCACTTTCCTCCAAACTTCTTTCTTACCATCTTGTTTACCTGTTTGTTTGAGAGAAGGACTAATAGCTTTAGGGCCTAGATCACGGCCCAAAATGGAAGGGGCTTTTGTCTTATTCATCATCTCTTCCTCTGAGCCATTAAAATAATAGATATTGTCACTAAAGTCCTTCTCTAAAGTCTTATCAACAGTGTTAGCCTTTCTAACCACTTTACTAGTTGTGCCCTTTTCAAAAGAGCTTTCTTTTCCACAGAAAAGTCTGCCAGCGCCGTTCTGCACAGGAAGACTATTCACTGGGCCAGCCGTCTGTGTCAGGTACTGTTTAGAGGTAAGGTGTAGTTGTTGGGCCATGGGAAAACAGAGCTTTCCTGATTCTTCTGACTTCCACTGCTCCCTCAAGAGATCCATAGGATAAAGACCACTGTTACTATCAGATCCGGTGGTTTTGGTCCCTCCCTGCCGTCGGTGAGCACCATGTATCGCCGGCTTAAACTTCTCCATTAATTTCCAATCATAAGGAGCTACCACATTAGCCATAAATCCGAATCCTTTTGAATTCCTGACTTCAATCTCATTTGGAATAAACCCACAAGAATTAGGTTGAATTAAAATAAGCGACCTCAACGGACCAATTCTATTTTGGGTATTTTTGGAGCATTTAATGAAGCCTCCACGAAATCGCCAATGGCTTTAAAGACCTCAAGATCCCAATAAATGAGGGGAATGTTCCTGACTTTGATCCAACCACCATAAGAAGGAATTAAGTCCAGTCTTGAATGTTTATAGTTGTTCCACCATTCAAACTTCAAAGTGATTCCTTCGAAAGTACACCACTGGTGGTTTATGCACAGATTAAAGGCAGTATCTTCATCAGGGCATTTCAACAGAGCTTTGTCAGGATGAAAGGGGTTGATAGCGAAATTGTCGAGCCCTGAGCACTTCATAATATTCTTTAAGATCTGACCCCACTCATCATGGAAATTCTTCCTAATAACTACTAAAGTATCTTTAAGATTTAAAGAGATGGTCCCTTCAGAATCAACAGGACCGGGCTTTGAGCACATAGACTTTTCAAAGGTATTTTCCCCCTTTACCCTCTTCTGGACTCTTCCTAGACACAGCTTCAGCGAAGGAGGTTGTAGTCCTCACAAAGGCGTTCTTCAGAGGTTTCTTCCTCACCACCTCCTCCTCCTCAAACTTACCATCTATCAGGTTCACGAAATTTCTCCACCCTGCTTTGTTGACTCCAGATGGGATAAACAAGTTGGACTTCTCACCATTCTTAGCCACCTTGGAAACGTCTGCAAACATACCCCTTCTATTGGTGACTTTATGGATCCAACACATGCCATTGTCACAATCCCGTTTCATAAAGAACTTTTGATTGTTTGGCCTGTCTATCAACATATCTACTACATCTCTAACCCACACCACAGTTTGGGGCTCCAGAGAGATGGCAAACCAGTTATCCCTATTCTTTTCTCTCAAAAGAACATTCCCTTTCTTATGAGTTTTATCAGGGCCTATAAAGAAGATTTTATTATCTATTCTACATCTACTCTCCACTGAAAAAGCCATAAAGCCAACTTAGAATGAAAACCCAGATCTCGACATGATTGTAGAAAAGGAGAGGAGGGAGGTTAAAGGAAGAGGAGGGAGATATGGGGGATTAGAAAACGGTACCACCACCATGGAAAGGGTGGTGGAGGGGCTTATCCCGCCGGTGTAGAAGACACCGGAGGAAAAAGGTGTTGTCTTGGGAGTAGTGTCTTCTTGCACCTCAAATTTTCAAAAGTACAACGCCCAGATAGATAATGACATAATTTCGATAGTAAACATATAATAATTTTGGTTTTTTCTTTTGCATATTTAAATTTGGATTTGAATAATCTTAGAGTAGATCTGAATAGATTCGATTTTCTTTTCAACTCTATAAATTATCCAAATATTTTATTTTTTCAATATATTTACAATTTACAAATTTCAAAATGTCAAGTTCATTATTTTGTTTATCTGAAAAGTAGTCAATCGAGTTTTTTTTTAAAATTATTTGTTAGACTTATCTTTAGATACATATAAAAATTATTTTATTTTAATTATTTGTTACTTTTATTTTTTCAGGAAACTCAAGTTCAAGCAATAATAATGTACAATTTTAAAAAATGTCAAGTTCATTATTTTTTTTATCAAGGATCAGAAGCCACATCGAGAATGGAAGATCAAAGTTTCCAGAATGAAAAGAGGTTGATTTTTTTAATTATTTTCTAGATTTATCTTTAGATAGTTTCTACCTATAAAAAATAATTTTGTTTTAATTATCTGTTACTTTTATTTTTTTAGCAATAATAATGTACAAAATTCAAAATGTCAAGTTCATCATTTTGTTTATCAAGGATTTGAAGTCAGATCCAGAATGGAAGATCAGAGTTTCCAAAATGAAAAGTAGTGAATCGAGGTTGATTTTTTAATTATTTGTTAGATTTATCTTTAGATGGTTTCTACCTATAAAAAAATAATTTTGTTTTAATTATTTATTACTTTTATTTTTCCAGGAAACTCAGGTTCAAACAATAATGTTCAATGACGTTATTGAAAAACTGCCAAAGAGGAGTTCAACGGTAGGATCACAACGTTGTTAAAAAAAACTTCCAAAGAGGAGTTCAACGGTTGGATCACAACGTTGTAAAAAACATTCAAATCGTCGGTTTTATTACTTCGAGTCAGATAGCGGTTTTGAATCATAAATAGAATGAATAGTTCGATTTAGTAATCAAATTGTAAAAATCGTTTCAGGTCTCATATTTTTTGTAATTGAAAAATGGGATTTCTGCTGGAATAAATTTATTTTATATTATCTTTTGTAATTGAAAAAAATTAAATTGTAAAAGGAAAAATAAGCCTTTCAGAATTCTTATTCTTTTATAATTCAATTTTAATAACTTTTATTATTCTTTTTGTAAAATAAAAATTGAATATTATTTGTTTATTCTTTTGTATTTATATATATATATATTGGGTTTTAAAAGTGTGGGTAATTTCACTCAGCAATTATATTTTAAAAATTATATTATAATATTAAAAATTATTTAAAAATAGTTATAATCAAAACTAACGGAAAGAACACAAGAGGATGAAATGGCTCCCTATTGATAAATATATTTCTTCTCTTTAAAATATATATATTTTTATTTTGAAATAATAATAAAACCTATTTATTTTTTATTTAAAATTATTTTCTAACATTTTAAATTATCGGACACTGTCAACTTAAGCAAATTAAATTCTAATTTTCTTCTATTAACGATAAATCTTCAATTATTTATTATTAAAACACGTGCAACGCACGTATTGATCAACTAGTGCAATAAAAAAAAGGGGACAATTACTCATCAAATCATTTCCAAAACCTAAAAAAATCCCCACTCTGAATTGGAAAAAAAAACACAAATTTAGTTACTTTTTTTTTTCCAGAATCAAGAGCATAAATTTCCAAAAACACAAAACCAAATGAAAGAGGAAGAACTTGAAAACAAAAAACGGTAAATTACTCACTTTAATTTTGGGGCAAATCTTTCGTTAAATTTTTTTACCCTTCCGCTGAGTACTGAGCAAAAGCGGAGATGGGTAAGAGATGAAATCAAATGCTTCGGTTCTTTAAAAATACAGACGATGAATCGCCAGGAAATTTACAATCACCCTGCGGTCAACTAAAAAATCCAATGACGAATGGAAAACGTCCACGATTATCCATATGCTAAAAAGTCTTTTATAAAAAATTTACCCCTAAAAAATCATTGGAGTACGTGTCACATTTATAAATTGTTTCAATTCACTTTAATTCGATTTAAACTCGTAATAAGATGAAGATAAAAGAATAAACTTAATTATTATTTTTTAAATGGAACAAAATTAATTATAAGTAGACTGGAAAACCTAACTCCCACTTGAAATTTGTTAATTTCCTTTATTAAATTACACATCTCTTTAATAAAAAAAAAAAAAAATTACACATCTCTTCCATATATTACATCATTAGTATAATTTTCATCCATACACTATTCTAAATTTTTTTTTATTTTTAAATCTTAATTTTTGTTCTTATCTTAATTTTTTTTTTTTTTTTTTCCATATACGTCCAATTCTCAGTCATTAATTTAACCTTAACATGAACCAATTAATATAAATATTACCTTAAATATAAAAAAAATGAACCGTTATTTATTTATTTTCTACGATTCTTTTCATTTGAAAATGGAGATCTTTTTATCAATAATTAGTTTATTATCTGCCATTTGAGAGTTTGATAAAAATCAAAGCTTTCTTCTTTGATCTGTAATTCGTATAATTAATGGCGAACGCAAAACCCCAAAGGTCACTGGAAGAGGTGGAAGATATTATTCTTCGAAAAGTTTTCATCGTTTCTCTCACCGATTCTTCTAATTCCGATTCTCGAATTGTTTACCTAGAACAAACTGCGGCTGAGCTTTTGAGCGAAGGTAAGGAATTGAGGATTTCAAGAGATTCAATGGAGAGAATTATAATTGATCGATTATCGGGGGATTTCCCTTTTGCTGAACCCCCTTTTCAGTATTTGATCGGGTGTTATCGTCGAGCTCATGATGAAAGTAAGAAAATTACTTCCATGAAAGACAAGAATTTGAAGTCTGAAATGGATATTGTGCTGAAGCAAGCTAAGAAATTAGCAGTTTCTTATAGTAGGATTCATTTGGGGAATCCTGAATTGTTTCCAAGTGGGGATTTGAAAGCTAAATCAAATACTTCACCTTTGCTACCTTTGGTTTTTTCAGAGGTTGGAAGCTCAGTTGATGGATTTGGTGGGAGTAGTAGTGGTGGTGGAGGGCTTCAATGCCCTCCTGGTTTCTTAGAGGAGTTTCTTCGTGATTCCGATTTTGATTCATTGGACCCTATATTGAAAGGGTTATATGAGGATTTAAGGGGTAGTGTTCTTAAAGTTTCTGCTCTTGGGAACTTTCAGCAGCCTTTAAGGGCATTGTTGTTTTTGGTCAGTTTTCCAGTTGGTGCTAAATCTTTGGTGAATCATCCTTGGTGGATTCCTACAGGAAAATATTCGAATGGGCGTGTTATTGAGATGACTAGTATTTTGGGGCCGTTTTTCCATGTTAGTGCTCTTCCTGACCATGCCATTTTTAAGAGCCAACCTGATGTTGGGTGAGTGTGATAATTTGCATTGATTTGCTTTACGATTTTATTGAAGTTTGAGCTATAGATATAGGAAAATGACAAATAAAAAATTGAACTTTGCTATTATTTGCTTAAAATCATGCGGAAAAACGATTATGTTTAAGAAGCTGATTGCATGAGATTATTTTCCCTGCAAAAGGGTAAAGGCTGGAATTTTCTTATTATTCCTACACTCTTGGCTCTAGATTTACCACTATCAGATAACAACTCTTGACTTCTGCCCAGAATCATAATATTAGTTGAAGTATTTGTTTGTAAATAATAATACTGTCCCGTCTAGTTCCTTTTTTAGTCATTTAATTTGCTAGTTGTAGTCATTTGCTTGCTGGATTGAATTAGGTGCTTTTGTATCCTCATCTGTATGTCATTGAGTAGTACTAATAGCTTTGAAATTTAATACTTATGACTTGACAGATTCATTTAATCTATATGGCTATCTGACTAGTAACTTCTCTTGTTTGAAAATACCAGGCAGCAGTGCTTTTCAGAAGCATCTAATCGTAGGCAGGCTGATTTATTATCTTCATTCACCACAATTAAAACAGTCATGAATAACTTATATGACGGCCTTTCGGAAGTTCTTCTCTCCCTTCTTAAGAACTCAGAGACCCGTGAAAATGTTCTTGAGTATCTTGCTGAGGTGATTAATAGAAACTCATCAAGGGCTCATATACAGGTATTTTTAAATGATTCTTAGTGGTGTCAAACATACAGTATGATTTCATTTGAGTCATCATCTTTAAAACCACTTCTGATATTTTGGTTTCTAAAAGAAAAAAAGTATATGCTGTTTTGTTTTCTTGGGAACAGCAAATGAATGTTGATGGGTGGAACTATCTTTTTACCACTTTAAGTTTTTAACAATCTATGCGATATAACTTTTTTGTCATAGGTTGATCCTCTCTCCTGTGCAAGTTCTGGCATGTTTGTCAATCTCAGTGCTATCATGTTACGGCTCTGTGAGCCATTTCTAGATGCAAACTTGAGCAAAAGGGATAAAGTTGATCCACAATATGTATGTTATGGTAATCGCTTGGAATTAAGGTGAGAGGCTTCTGTTTAATATCCATTTGTTTTCTTATGCCGATTCTGTTGATAATTGACACTGTTCCTTAATGTTGGTTACAAAACTATGTCAGCGGATTAACTGCTCTACATGCCTCATCGGAAGAAGTTATTGAATGGATTAATAATGGTACTCAGTTGAAAACGGATGACGCTAGGAAGTTCAGTGACAGTGAAAATCGCTTGCTACAATCTCAAGAAGCTTCCAGTTCTGGTAGTAATGCTACTGGATCTTCTACTTTGAAGTCAAGACCAAGTGGTGATAAAACTAGGTACCCTTTCATATGTGAGTGCTTCTTTATGACCGCAAGGGTGCTGAATTTGGGCTTGTTAAAAGCATTTTCCGACTTCAAACATTTAGTACAGGTAGCTATAAATCACACATTGGTGAATAAAAAAAACACCACATACTATTTCCTGAACTTTTTTTGGTTAAGAAGTTTGTATTCTTTATATTTTCTTTCATCAACCTTGTTTGATGAATCTATTTAAATCGAATAAATTTTGTTCAGGATATTTCCAGGAGTGAAGATACACTCTCCACACTTAAAGCCATGCAAGGACAAGGGTCTGCTCCACAGCTGGAGATGGATATAACTCGTCTTGAGAAGGAAATAGAGTCGTACTCTCAGGAAAAACTTTGTTATGAAGCTCAAATATTGCGGGTAATTCATCTCTTTTTTTTGGAATCATGTCATTGTATGTTGCAGTCAACTTCTATGTTGGGTAATTGGCAGTGAAACCTTTGTGACCCATTGCTTTCTGTAGTGGTAACAACTTGACTGGCCAATTTGTTCTAATTTCAATTCTTAGAATTTGTAGATGTCAATTCTGTCATGGGCAGTTCGATACTGACAATAGTTAACACTGTTAGTTACCGTATTTTACATTAGAGGCTTTCATTCTTCATATGTGCCATTGTTTTTCTTTTTTAACCAATGAGTTGTGATTCTATCCTTTATGAATTTCATCACGATTTGTTTGATTCTATCCTATATGTAATTGAATCATTTCTGGTTTATTGTTTTTTTAACAATGAATCATTACTGGTTTATTGACCATACTGGTGGTTATTTTTATCCTCTTCTTAGGACGCGACCCTAATCCAGCAAGCTCTTTCTTTCTATCGATTAATGATCGTTTGGTTAGTTGGCTTGGTTGGTGGTTTTAAAATGCCTCTTCCATCAACTTGCCCAATGGAATTTGCATCAATGCCAGAGCATTTTGTTGAAGATGCAATGGAATTGCTTATATTTGCTTCCCGGATCCCAAAAGCTTTGGATGGTGCCATATTGGTAAGTCCGACAGATCTGAAAGATATTTCCTATTCTTTCATATCTTTAAATGCCTCGACATCCATGTTGATGTACGGATGATTCTGATTGTTTCATCTCAACAGGATGATTTTATGAACTTTATCATTATGTTCATGGCAAGTCCAGAATACATCAGAAATCCTTACCTAAGAGCAAAGATGGTTGAAGTTCTGAACTGCTGGATTCCTCGTAGAAGGTAAACTTACATCTTCAATATTTACAGATATTGATCATTGATATTCTTCTATTATCATTTTGAAGTTGAGTATTTGGTCCTTGGTACATGCAGTGGATCATCTGGAACAGCTACGTTATTTGAAGGCCACCAACTATCACTTGAATATCTTGTTAGGAATCTTTTGAAGCTTTATGTAGACATTGAATTCACTGGGTCACACACACAGGTAACTGAACAGTTCAACTGTTAAGTGTTAACTTAAATGTAGGAGGCAATTATTTGGTTACAGAAGAACTCAGTTTTCTCAATGGGTTTCAGTTATACTGTATATCTTGTGCCTGTAATGATTTATGCTTGTATAAAGTAAAAAGCTGGTCATGTACGATATTAGAATGGAGATAATGGAGAAACAAAAAAGACAAAATTTTGGAAAAAACTGTAATATAAAATCTCTCGTCTAGATCTCGAAGTTAGTTTGGGAATTGTGTTGAATATTATCTTCTGGCTGTTGTTGGATCTACTTTTTATTGCCTCCAATTGAATTTTTGAGTTATTTATATCCATGTTCCCATGTTGAGTTGTTACATTGTTTGTTGATTGAGCTTCTCTACTCTGTGCAGTTTTATGACAAGTTCAACATCCGTCATAATATTGCAGAACTTCTAGAATACCTTTGGCAGGTTCCTAGTCATCGCAATGCTTGGAGAATGGTAAAAAATTTCTTCCTTTTCACACATTTGTGCTTGTGAATTTTTTTAGTTGTTCAGCATCCAGTATGTCGTGTTTCATGTATCACTGCCATTAATTTTGCAATTATTCCAGATCGCCAAGGAAGAGGAAAAAGGTGTTTATTTGAATTTCTTGAACTTCCTGATCAATGATAGCATATATCTTCTTGACGAAAGCCTTAATAAGATCCTTGAACTTAAAGAGCTAGAAGCTGAAATGTCAAATAGTGCAGAATGGGAGCGACGGCCTGCTCAAGAGAGGCAGGAGAGAACTCGGCTGTTTCACTCACAAGAAAATGTTGGTTTGATATCCCTTCCCTGAATCAGAATGTAATGTGTTGAAATTATGCTTGCATGCATTAGAACTATTCTTGTTCAATCCCAACCCAAAGCCTTTATATTGGTCTTGAATTTTGCATATCTGGTTTATCTGACATTATTGGATATCTCAGATTATTCGAATTGATATGAAATTGGCAAATGAGGATGTGAGCATGCTGGCATTTACTTCGGAGCAAATTACAGCTCCTTTCCTACTTCCAGAGATGGTACTTTCCTGTTTTGCCACAAAACATGCGTTTCAATATGTTTTGTTAGAATTTCCCCCTAAATTTTCATCCTTCAATAATTCATTCCTAAATTTCCTTACAGGTTGATAGGGTGGCCAGCATGCTTAATTATTTTCTGTTACAACTTGTTGGTCCCCAGCGAAAATCTCTTAGTCTCAAAGACCCAGAGAAGTATGAATTTCGTCCGAGGGAGTTACTTAAGCAGGTATGATGAATCAGATCCTTATATATTAGTTCACTAGTTTTTTTCATCTTTTCATTTCATAACTTTAAAATATATGATTGTTTTACTTAGTATTTTTATATGTGAAGCATTGATAACCTTGTTATCTTTTGATGTGTCAGTTTTGTTTCAATATCCAGTTTAGGCTTTATTTTCTCGCACTTTTTTCTCTCTGCTTTCTCTAATATGGTGAAACGTGATAGTCCACCAATAAGGCAGATATACCTAAATCAAGTTAGTTGCATGGAAATAAAAAATTGACCTTAAAAGGTCTTGGTAGGGAGTGGAAGGATTAGGTAGGTTTTTAGGTGACAAACTTAGGGGAGAGAGAGCCAACCCCTTGTACAGGATAACTGGGGCTTATCTGTATATGATACGTTGATACCCCGTTTTCTTAATATTTGGTTCCGGAACCTATCAAAGTATGTAGTACCTTAGTGTTTTTATGCCATATGTTGTGACATCCCTGTTAATAGGTTTTCTTCTTTTTTTTGTGAAGATCGTTCACATGTATGTTCATCTGGCTAGAGGTGATACCGAGAATATATTCCCAGCTTCCATTTCAAAGGATGGCCGATCATACAATGAAGAGGTATTTTAGACCAATTTATGATAGACCTCCAAGAGGGAAATTCCTAGAACTAAAAGATTCTCAACTCTTCGGGAAGCTAACTCTTATCCTGATTTCTAAGAACTGCATTTATTTAATGTCTATTATTATTGTGAAGATAAGAGCCTATTTTTTTTATCATTTTTTCTACTGATTGGAAGAGTTCACTAAACTGTTAGATTTTGGATTTTCTCCAGCTATTTAATGCTGCAGCAGTTGTACTTCATAAAATTGGAGAAGATGGGAGGATTATACAGGAATTTATCAATCTTGGTAACAAAGCCAAGGATGCAGCTTCTGAGGCCTTGGATGCTGAAGCTACTTTGGGAGAGATACCGGATGAATTCCTGGACCCAATTCAAGTATGTTCAACTCCACTCCATTGTGCGGTTGAGTTCGAGGAATTATTTCTTCTTGTTGCCGAGGAGTTATTGATTTATTTATATTGTGCAAACCATGTTTTAAGCTTTGCGGACGGTCTGAATAGGATAGGCAGATATTTAAAGCTTGATGATCAAGTGGTACTTTTTTAAGACAAAAACAATTAAAAACCCTCTTTCTTTTATGCAGTACACTTTAATGAAGGATCCGGTGATCTTACCTTCTTCAAGGATCACGGTCGACCGACCCGTCATTCAAAGACATCTCCTCAGTGATACTGTAAGACTTGTGTTTCCTTTGAATGTAAGCTTTAACAAAATAATAATTTGTTTTCTGTGCTAAGGTTTACATTTTCCGCAGACTGATCCGTTCAACCGTTCTCACCTGACTGCGGACATGCTAATTCCAGACACTGAGCTGAAAGCAAGAATTGAAGAATTTATCAGGTTACAAGAATTGAAGAGGCAATCTGGTGGTGTTAGCATGCAGGCCACCAAAGCAACAATTCAAACCACAAATGGAGAAATGTTGATTGATTGAAGTTGAGACGTAATTTGTAATTTAAATCTGTGGCCTTAAATGTATGTTATTTTATTGGAGGCTTCAAGAATGAAATTTTTCTGAAGAAAAAATTATATTTTATTTATCATTTTGTAACCATTAAGATTATTTGCTTTGGACCCTAAAGTGCTTAGATTGCTTGACTTGTACCTTTTGTAATATTTAAAATAAGGAATTATAACTTAAAAGTGTTATGGGCTCCCTTGAGCAAGATTGTACCCTGTTAATTGATTTTTATTTTTTATTTTTAAAAAAAATTTATCATTAGGTATGGATGGGCTCATGTAGTTGTAGTTAAATTGCTTTTGTGAATATATTGGGTATTTATCATCGGATTGATTTTATATGACTAGAGTTGATAGTTTATTGTATCAAATCAATTAATTGATTGACATAATAATTTTATTATAGAGTTGTGAAAACAAGACCTATAAAATAAAGATTTATAATCAACTTGAGGAGAAAGTAAAAATCATATAAAGTTTGTTGATATGAGTCAACTTTTTATTTGATTAATGTAAAAATAAATTATTTATTAAATAATTTTTTTAATTTTTATTTGTAAAAGAAAAATCATTTGACTTTTTAGTTGTTTCATTTTTACCGTTTATTTATGAATAATTAATTAAATATTTTTAGCTATATGGGATTAAAGAGAAGAAGAAAAAGAGTAGTGGATCTCACATTATCTTTAATCGGTTTTAAATTTTATGATTCGAATGCCAAATTATCATTTTAAACATTAAATCATTATTTTTATATTGAATTATGAAATTTGCTAGATGATATCATAATCTGAATTTTTAAGGATTTAGTAAATATTTATAAAAAGATATTAAAATTAAAATTAGTTTTCAAAATTTTATATTTTATCTTCAAAATTTAGATTAAAGGTAGATTACAAAAGAAAAGATTTGTATAACAAATAAAAGTGTTTTCTTCTAATCTTTTGTTATCTAAATCGATAATGATCTAGTGATTGTTTTATTTTAATAATTGAATTTTATCTACCGATAAATTCGTAATCACATACTTCCATTTTTATAACATTTTTTCTTTAAAAAAAAAAAATTAGTTTTAGATTTCGATCGAATTAAAAAATAGTTTTAGATAACAAAATCGACATTTTTCTCATAAATCTAAATTTAACTTAAATTAAAAAATACTTATATATATATATAGCCTCCATCAATACGAGGTCTCATGATTCTCTCTCCATATCCGGTTCTGCATTCTCTTGTGAAAACGCTGTCGCTGTCGCTGATGAATCCACCTTCGTTTTCGTTAGGACCCTTCTTCTTCCTGAACCCTAACCCTAACCCTAAACCCTAACAAAACAGAAACAGCCATGATTTCTTCTTCTTGTTCCATTAACCATTCTGCTTTCTTCCGTCCTCTTCAAATCCAACGAACCTCCAATTTCATTTTACACAAAAAAATCAATTTTCGATTCCAAACAAATGTTGTCCGCAATTCCAATTCCAATTCCCTTCCAATTCTAAGTATAACTACGAACGATTCTGGGACCAAAGCTATACTGTCCTCTGTCATATGTCCTCATTTCAATGATCGGCCTTTTGCTTATATTGATTTGCCATGTTCCAAAAAAGATCGGCATTTGAAAATCATTGGTCATAGTCACGGAATTGTTTGCTTCAATGATGCCTTTTATAAGCATAACGATATATTCTTGTCTAATCCGAAAACCGGGGAGGTTCACCAACTTCCCCCATCGATTCTTCTTCTCCAAGCCAGAAGTGGACGATCTGAAGCCATAGGATTCGGCTACGATCACAAAGCTAAGGATTTTAAGGTTGTTAGAGTTGTGAGCTTTGAATATTCTAAAGGTTTTTATTCTAGAATTGAAGTATACGATTTGAGTACAGACCGATGGAGAGAAATCTTATCTCACGTGATTCGTGGTGGTCTCACTTTCTGTAACCAAGGCTTTTTTGTACCTGGGGGGTTCTATTACTGGTTCTCTGATCATTTTCTCCTATCATTCGACATGAGTGAAGAGGTATTTCGTCAGATTCCGGTGCCGAGATGTTTGAAGTATTTGAATGATCAGATAACAAACATGGGGGTTTGGAACGGATCAATTGTTCTCTTTTGTACCTTGGACAAGTACAGGAATGATACGCGAATCGGATTTTGGGTGATGGAAAAGTATGAATCCGGTGAAGTTACATGGTCAAAGCTATCAACAATCCGTCTTCCCGATACATTGGACAAGTACAGGAATGACCGCGTCAAGGAAGCTTTATTGTTTGCTAACACTGATGAGGTACTTATCGAATTGTTGTCCGGGCAGGTGATTTCTTACAATATAAACACCAAAACAGTTAAAAAACTAATGGTCGAAGCCGAAGGGATTCCAAGATCCGTCCAAGGATCTGTTTTTGAAGAGAGCCTCTTGTCGATTAAAGGAGGAATTAGGCTTGGTCTTGGAGCACAATCTTAGCCTCTATACCTAAACCTAAACAAAGTGTCTGCTGTGATCTATATGCTTAACTGGGTGATTGTGCTAAGATTTATGGGTTTATGATTAAGATGGGGTTCGGTTCGAGTTTGAAAACAGGCAATGCAGTTATGGATTTGTATGATGAATGTGGGTAGGCTTAGGCTAGAAAGCTTTTTGAGGAGATGGAAAAGTGTAATGTTGTGTCATGGACTGTTCTTTTGGAGGGTGTTGTTAGATTGGAAATGGGAGGGTGGAGTTTGATAAGATGAAGGAAAAGAGTAAAATTGCTTGGACTATAATGATTGCAGCTTACATTGAGAATTGGATATATAATTGAAAGCTCTTCACTTGTTAATAAGATGATTTTTTATTGTGGTTTGGAGTTGAATTATGTTACGCTCTCTTCGTTCTAATCGGCTTG
This sequence comes from Gynostemma pentaphyllum, assembly GCA_028015215.1. Lineage (NCBI taxonomy): Eukaryota > Viridiplantae > Streptophyta > Magnoliopsida > Cucurbitales > Cucurbitaceae > Gynostemma > Gynostemma pentaphyllum. Next base: position 43,490,589 of record CM051349.1, on the reverse strand, counting down.
TGCATAATCGTGTGATGTGACAATGGGGAGGTGGATCCATGTTTATGCCGTTAAGACAATGGGAGAGCTTGTAATTTATGTTTTATTTACTAATGAAATAATTCATAAATTTTGTACTTTTCAGTTTAAGAATAATCATAATAACTAGTGGCGAGGCCACCGAGGAGCCCCCAAAATTTTAATTTTATATGTATATTTTTATATAATTTTTAATTTTGCCCCCCTCCCAAAATTTGATGTTTGCTCCTTATTTATATAATATTTAATATATTTTAATCTGACACTATTAAATTTCCTCTCTTAATCCCTATATAATTTATTGTTCATTAATGTGTTTTTATGGTTTCAATATATATATATATATATTTTAAATATATAAGATCATTGGTTATTTTTCTTGATAATTTTGTTGCATCCATATATGAGTTATACAATGTATTATTTATTTTTAAATTTAATAAAATGAAAATTTTAAATAAATACGTTTTTTTTTACTTCTATATTTTTTTTATATTGTAATTTTTTGTTTATAAATAGTTTTTTTTTCTAAATTATAAATAATAATGTCTCTTTAGTGAAATCCAAATTTTATTAATAACTATATAGTTTTATGTCATGAGCTTCATAATTGTTATAATTTTATTATTTCATACTTGTACTTTTAGTTAAATATTTCAAACTTGTTAATTATTATAAAAAATTAGTAAAACATCTCTATGATACACAATAAAATTAATTTTGATTGTGACTCTTATTATTAGATTAAAAAAAATATTTGAAATGAAAATTAATCTCAATGATTTGAGAGATTAATATATATTTTTTAATATACTAAGAACTTATTTTAAAATTTGTCTCTATTTTGAAGACATGTATACTTTTATAATTAACATAATTTCTAGCAGATTTTTTTTATCCATTTTATAACTTTATATTAGGCACAAGTCAAAATGTAAAAATCTAACTTTATATTAATTTGTAATATAATATATCGAAATCGGCGTGGAGTTGACATTTTATATAATCCTTTCTTAATATAGATTTTTGCCCCCCGAAAAAAAAATTCCGGCCTCGCCATTGATAATAACAAGTGATTGACAAACTCTGGAATCATACGATGAGATTGCATTTCTGACAGTTAGCTTTTTATAATGTTTTGTATCAATTTTAATAGAATTGCAGACACCCCAATTCAATTTAGTGTTCCCTTCAAAGCTATATCAAGTTAATTTTAGCGATTACTTTAATTAATATTGTGCAAATCATGTTTTAAGTAGTGTGGACGGTCTGAATAGGATAGGCAGATATTTGAAGCTCGACGATCAGTACCTTCCTCGACTTGCCTTTCATTGTTTGAAAAAAGTGGGCATATTTCATGATTTCATCAATGGAAAAGCGAATTGACAATGAACGTGTAAAATAAAGTTACCCTAGGTCAAGTAGAGAACCACAATAACTTTATATAATCATATGAATTGATGCTGAAGCTGGCCACGGAGTTGGCTAATAATAATGCCCTATCAAATGGGAAGTCGTATTCAATAGCGGAATTTCCAAGCCAGCAGGAATGAAAAAAACTTCAAGACATGTTTTCAGGCTTTGGTCGGTCAGCTTTAAGAGGCTTCTGCATGTTTCTTCTTCTTGTAATATCATTTTGTGGACACAATGAGAGCTAAATTTTTACTATTCTAAAGCAAGAACTAAGGATGAGAGCTTGCAATTCCCTTCCGCCTCGCATACTCGTGGGCAATGCTAATCGCACTCTTGCTATGCCGCAGAGAGAACTCTGCAAGTAGAATTTGTCTTTCCTCTGATGTGAGATCCCCATGACAGCCCTGGACGTTGAGTAATCAATCATATTACCTCCAAATATTTTTTAGGTTAAAAAAACACAATATTTTGGAGAAAATAAAACCTGAAAGACAGAAAAATTGAGGGAGAAGAATTCCATCAATTATATAAATCATTAATATCATAACATGACTTTCTTCACTACCAGTCGAGAAGTCCGATCACAAACAGCATGGTGCATAAGGATGCCAGCAGCAACTGACACATTGAAGGAGTCTACCATGCCATTCATAGGAATACTGCAATGCAAATCTGATAACTCCAAGGCTTCATCACTGATTCCCCTGAGACAGAATAACTAACCTTAGTTGCGGGAAAATGGCAAGAAAAAAAACTGCACTTGCAGATAGAGATTATTGAAACATGTAAGTGATAAATGTATGCTAGAATGCTAAGGGCATTAACTTGATCAGACTCAACATTTTGAAGCAAGAAGATATTTACCTACTTTCATTCCCAACGATAATTGCAGTTGGACATGACCAATCCATGTCGTAGATAGAAACCTAGCAAGAAAAAATTGTTTGGAACACAATAGAAACAACTTTTAAAAAGTGCACAATTGACATTACGTTCATCTACTTTATGGAAATAACTAATTTGACCAATGTAGGCAGAATTGATCAGTACCGCATTCGTTCCCAGATGTGTAGAAACAATCCTATAACCACGTGATTTCAGAACTTTGAAACATTCAGGAGTAGAGTTCCAAAGTTCAATGTCCAACCATTTCTCTGCTCCCATGCTAACATGACGATTCTCTCTGTACCTGCATTTTGCAGTAAAGTTGAGAGGAGGCAGAGAGGAGGCAGAGCGGAAATTCTGCCATTTTTTTAAAGATGACTGAAGCCATTAAAAAAAATCATATGACTCGACAAAGAAACGATACAACACATAACATCATTGTTGCATCCTAAATCACGATAACATCATTAAGGAAATGCAGAAAACACAAAAACACAGGTTGAAGTACAATCAAGCACAATGGAGAATTAACGTCATAATTAACGTACATCGATCCATTTAAACTTAAGACTCACATAAAAAGCAGCATTGGCAATTGGTTTATCAGTGACATAGAATTCAAGTAACCCAACCCACTGAACAAAACTACAAATTAGAGTAGAGTTTTTTTTATTTTTTCTCTTATTATGAATAAGCAAACACATATCACAATGAAGAAAAAAAAAACAGCTAGAAATTTCAAGCACAATTTGTCATTGGAGAAATCAACAATATACAAAAAAAACAACAACATTTCACCTCCATCGTCGTTGCACCTTTTCGAAGCGTCACAAGAGACCACATGAACAGACTGAAACCCTAGCGCATCAGCAGATCGAAACGACGCCGAAACGTTACCGAAATCATTCAGCCCTTCGACCACAAGACAAACCGAGTAGCTCCTATTCCGGACAACATTCTTGAATCGCTCTTTTCTCGATTCCAATATGAGAGGATCAAGAGCTTCCAAAATCTCAGCACTATTCAAATAAGAACTTCCATAGCTAAACTTATCAAGGTACGGAAACCATGCTTTACGTAAAGTATCTCCTCCAACTAAATCAAAATCAAGCTTCCGACGCTCCATTTTCATCATCATGGAAACATTGTCGGAGTGCGTGAGAAGATGCTCTACGGTATCTGATGAATGCGATTCCAAAGAATCTGCGATTTCTATCAAAGCTTCTTCTCTTGATGAAGAAGTAAAAGATCTTGTTCTTGAATCTGTATGGAAATGGAAAACAAAAGGAAAGTAAAAAAGAGAGATTTATATAAAAATGAGATATGAAAACGCACGCGTCTGCTGTTCGAAGAGCGAAATTACATTGGTTTGTAGCGATGGGGAGAAATGGAGTTATGGAAGAAAGATGTCGTCGAGGGAGGGAAATGGAAGACAGGTTTTGAGGAATTCTTCCAATTTCGAAGAGAAGAAGAGAAGTACGGACTGCGATTCTGAAGGATGCCATGGCTGTGGCTTTTTTGAGTTGCAGAGAATCAGCGGCCGAAAATGGGGACAGCTTCTTTCTTCCAATCCATTCTATATATCTTATAAGACAAAGAAACGGCGTCGTTTATAAAAGTAACTTCAAATTTTAATAGAAAATTTCAAATAACACTTTTTTATTAATAATTTAAAAACAAAAATGTGTGATTTTTTTTTATTAATATGTTGAAAATTTTGAAAATGTGTGATTTTTTTTTTTTTAATTCAAAGATATCAATTTTAAAAAAAACCTCAAAGTTTAACTATAAATTTAATATCGGTTCCAATTTAGTTTCTATAATTTGATAGAAGTTCATAAAATATCTTTGTTAATTATCATATTTATACTCTCTTAACACTATACCACTATCTATTTTTACCACGTGGTTTTCATAATAATAGACAACCACAACGTTCAAAAAAAAAAAAAATAATAATAATAATTATAGACAACCATAAAGATTAATTTGAAAATTTAAAAATAAAAGGATTAAATTCACACTACTGGATATGCACCGATGGGATTTTTTATTTTTTATTTTGGGAGATGAAAATCCGTTGGCATGCCATACCCTTTTTTTCAACATTTGAAAAATTATTTATTGATTTGTTTTTTATTTTCAATTTATAAAAGTCTTGAGACTTGACTCAATTAAAAACATACTGATAATATGACTTGGTGTTCACCTTTTTTTCTATAATAAATCAAAGATAGATAGATATTTATTTTTAAGGTATAAATGAACTTATAATATGAATTTCATATAATGAATTTTATGTTGAAGTACTGTTTTTAGATTATTAAAATGTAGTCAGGATTTCAAAAAAGTGTTTTAAAATGTAATACCGATAAAACAAAAATGACGTCAAAGAAAGCTTATTTCATAAAAACAAAAGATACAAGACAAGTTTGTACAATACATACCTTCATCAATTTGAAACCATAAGCAATCCCCCATTAAACACCATGTGTATTGGGTGGTCCATATTATCACTTTCACATTATGAAAACAGAAATTAAAGTGCAAGAAGGAACAGAAGAAAGAAAAATTGAGTTCCATATTAAGAAGAAGAAGAAGAAGCATTCTTAGAAATAATATCAAAAGATATTCCATTCTGTTGGAGTCTTTCTTGGAGATCAGTAGGGCCAAACACTATACCTGGTGTGAGAGTTCCTCCTTTCGGTAGAATATCACGTTTGCTCAGAAGAATCAATGCACATTGAACCAGGATTATTGGGGTGGTTAGATACCCTATCTCAGGTCCCATTACTCTCGTTACGATTTCCATATCCGGTTCTACATTTTCCTGTGAAACTTTCTCACTGTCGTTGAAACCACGGCCTACAAACCACATCTTGAATGAGGCACTGTTGACTTCATCTTCAGTAGGACCCTTCTTCCTGAACCCTCCAAGACTGAATACTGAAGGGAATTTTAAAAGAAGCCACCTCCCAAAAGAAAATTTACCCAGCAGCCCAATAGAAATCCCGACCGTGATGAATCCCAGAACGCTGAGCAATGATTTAGAGCCAATCTTTACCCCGAAATGAGCTGGTTTGACTGACGACCAAAATGTCTCCCTGCTTTTTATCTGTTCAGTGCTCTCGTTAATCCCCGGTAGGCCTCGAGGGTTTTCAGCCAGAGTTGAGAGTGTTCTTCGAACTACAATAGAGTCAGCTGAAGGTAATTTTACAGCCCAAAGGCCAATCTCTTTCTGGTGTTCTATAACAGGTCCTTTAGGAGGAAAAGGGCCAGGTATCTAGAGGCAAAAGCAAACCGACAACAGTGAGTCTAGCAGGCAGTAAGAGGTCCATTTCAAGGAGTTAATAAAGATAACAGAAATTTATAAATAAATAGAACTAAACTAAACAGTCAAAACACTGTGCTGAGAAGGATTGGTTGTTATAAGGAGATGTTTCCATGATGAGTGGGGGAGGGTCCTCCAAAACATTAGAAAGTGGTCAGGGATTGAAAGATATGAAATCAACCCCTTCCATCCTGACAAAGCGCTTTTAAAGTGTGCCCTGATGAAATTATGGCCTCGAATCTTTGTAGCAATCAACAATGGAGTACGTTCGAAGGCGTAACCTTAAAGTTTGAGTTTTGGGATAGCATTAAACATAGTAGAATGGATTTATTGCCATCTTACGGTGGGTGGATAAAGGTTAGGAACATTCCTCTCATTTATTGGGGAATCGAAGTCTTTAAAGTTATTGGTGACTTATGTGGTGGCTTCATTAAGTGTTCTAAAAATTCCATTAGAAGGATTGGTTGTTTTGAAGCGGCTCTTTTCATTCGACCGAACTCTTGTGGGTTTATCCCATCAGAAATCGAGGTCACAAATTCAGAGGGGGCTGTTTTTACGGCCAATGTGGTGGCTTTTCACGATTGGAAGCCGCTGGAGAAGCTCTCGCCGGCAAAACATGGCCATCCTCACCGGAAGAAGGGGAGTCAGTTTAGTGGAGGTGACAAGCAAGATGGTCCTTACCCTATGGACATCTTGAGAGATAACTGGAAGCTTCCGGGTAATGGACAGTTTGGGCAACCTTTTTTCAAAAAGCAAATCACTGTTCCTAAACAGTGTAATGTGGCTCTGCCACAAGCGGCTGCACCAGTGTACAATTTCCCTGTGCAAAATAGCTTTGGTAGACTTTTCTTGGGGAAAGCAAGCTCTTTTGAAGCGGGAAATACAAGTCTTGTTCCTGATAAGACTGTTGAGTTCGATGGTGGGGACAACAGTTGTTACTTTACTGGTTTCGAGGAAGAAATGTTGACAAAGAAGTATGAAGTGGGTAATGGGCCTACCTGTAGGTCTGATAGCCCTAAGAACCAGCACGTGAGCCAAGGAGGAGTAGTCTGGAAGGAAAAAGAGAAAGTCAACAAGAAGAGTTATCCTCCTCTGAAGGTGAATGATAAAAAGTCAGCTAAAAATCAGTTTTTGAGAGAAAAATCCCCTTCTCGCATCTTGTTCAGAAATGGTGAAATTAATCACACCACTGAGATGCCAAGAGGAGAAACTGATTCTGAGCCAGATTTCTATAGTTCAAGTCCTTATGGTGAGAATGAGAGTGGGGATGGTAGTTTGATGAACCATCCGATAGAAGAAATTCCAGAAGGCTTTTTTACTATTAGAACTCCTGATCATGAAGCCTTAGAGAGGGATAGGCTTTGCTCTGCTACGCCTATGGGTCTTCTGGAAAATAACTCCCTTGAGCAACATAGGGGTGTGGAAGATGGAAGTCTCACACAGGATCTCTTGGTAGTTCCTGAAAATCAAGAGGCTAACTTTTCAGATTCTAACCTTCAAGCTACTGACTGTGTTTCTACTGAGGTTTTTCTGGAAAAGGAGATGGGTTCTTTTATCATTTTCAAAGATGCTTGGGGAGAAAAAAGAATGTCACTTGAGGACTGGCTAAGATTTTCTGAAGCCACCATTATTCACAGTAGGAAGAAGAATTCTAAGGCAAAAAGAACTCTTAAAGCAGGTGGTTCTGTTGCTTCTTCTCTTGTGGAGGCTCCTGTCGAAGATTCAGAGGCTGCTAAGGGTACTTTTATTGAGTTTGTGGACTGTGGAGGGTTGAGGAGATTGAAATTAGCAGACTGGCTTAGATTTACGGGTGCTTCCATTGCACCCATCACAAAGGACACTCCTAGGAAATTGCTCAAGACTCCTTCAAAAGAAAACAGAGGCAAAAGAGAGGTCAAAGGACTTAAAAGCTCAGTTAACTATGAGAGATCTAAGGCAAGCAAGTTATCTCTCCACAGGGTCAATGTTGTTGTGGATGAAGATTCTTAATTGGGGGATGGGTCTAAAAGGAGTTTTGTTAGAGATCTAGTTAATAGTTCTTGTGGTGGGATCATCTTCTTGTGGGCTGATCCTGTTTTTGTTTTTGTAGATGCTCGTTAAGGGTTCTTTCACTTTCTATTTTCTCGTCCTTTTGGATGTTTTAGCTTTCTTGTACTTGCCTTTTTGGGCTTTTTCACTTATCAATGAAATAGCCAGTTTATTATTAAGAAAAACACTGTGCTGAAGCCTGAAGGAATGCTAATTTTCAATGCATACCAGTTGAGACAAATATCTATTTTGAACATTATGATCTAAGATGCTGCCAAAAAGATACTACAACTATAATTAATAGGAAAAAGTGAAATTTATACCATGTAATTCGCAAGATCTACAAATCATACTGGCGAGTGGCGATATTTGAAAAGTAGCTCTAAGGATTTTTTGTGGTTTATTTTTGGAATTGGTTTTTGCGCCAAATGTATCAAATCTTTTGAAAAAAAAAGACCAATCTAACAGTAATAGAATAAAATAAGTAAAAAAAAAAAGTCAACCTTGATGATAACATTTTAAAAATAACTAGTCTTATAGCTTGAAGAGAGAAGAGAAAGCACAATTGAAAAAGGTCAAAAGGATATTTTTTGTACAACAATCAGCATTAAAACTGTTTTTCAGATTTTACATATCATATTTTGATAAATTGTAACAAAACCATGATTTAATATAGAATAATACTTACATCTTTCACCGGTTAGAAATTCTTCTCCTCACTTTTATATACTTCTAATTTTTTATTGGATCATCTATATCGTAGTTAATAAATGACGGGGAGGCAAAGTATTATACTTTAGTATGCAAATATAAGATCAACATTTCATATGAAAACTTAATAACTTCCCAACATTCCAGAGAAATCATTCACAAAAGAAAGTAACTACAAAGAGACTATTATACATCAAAGTTTCAATGATATATTTAGTGAAAATTCCTCACCACAGGTCGAGCTCTTTTCGGTCTAGACCGCCGCAATTGCTGCAGCTGATTCACATTAGCAACTCCCAGTACAGCCGATTCAAACGTCCCGAAATTCCCCACTATCCTCTTCTCCGATTCTAAGCTCAAATACGCCTCAACGTGATTCGGCACCGATTGACCCACCCATTGCCTGGAATTGAACATTAAGCCTAGCTCAGCAGGAACAGAATCAAACCCACAAGCTGAAATCACCAAAGAACCATTCTTGATCGCCTTTTCATGATACTTAGCCTCCATTCTCTCCATGAACTCCGGCTCCCCACATATATCCAAGTAATCAGACCCGGTCTCGGCGCAGGCCGCAACGACGGGCTCGCCATGGAGACGGAAGGGTCCGACGCAATTGAGAATGAGCTTCGTTTTGGTGCAGAGTTGGTGGAGGGATTGCGGGTCGGTTATATCGGCGATAAGGATCGGAATTGGCGGCGGGGGATGAGGATGGGTAGCCCATTTGAGAGTTTCAGACAGTTTTTTAGGGTTTCGACCAGCAAGGGCTAAAGTTTTTAGAGGAGAAGAAGAAGATGGGGAATTGAGGAATTTCAAAGCTTCTTTGACTACGTATTTGCCTGTGAAACCAGAGGCACCGAGAATTATGAGATCGTAAGGAGGATGAAAGATTGATTCTGAATCTTCATCCATAGTTTTATGAGCCAAAGGAATCACGAAAGAGACTGAAAAAATCAGAAACAGAAGCAATGGCCAATGGGGGAATGTCAAAGTGTGCCCTGCCCGTTTGCTGTTGGGATTTTAGAATAGTAACACAATGGGTGTGACAAAAATTAGAAAATAGGTGACTAAATGTTAATTATGTGATTAAGAATTAATTTAATGGAATACATTATTATTTTATTTGTGCTCTTCTTGAAAACTATTTATTGTTGAACGGTAGTTTTAAAATCTCACATTGTAAATTGATGTCTAAAAATTAACGATGCACATATTCATTTGAATTGAAAACTGAAACTGAATAGTAGATTAAAACGTAATATATCTTTAATATTACAAGTCTGAAACTAAAATAATGAATTAAATGATTAATAAATTTGTTTGTTTTTTGCTTTTTTTAACTCAAGTTTAATAATTTATCGAATTATTTGATTATTTTTTATTATTATTTTCAATAAATTTATTAGTTTACTTACCTTCTTAGTTCAATAAATTTATTGAACTACAATTATGCTATTTGAGTAATTTTTTAAAAGTTGAGACATTTTAATAATTAATGTGTAAAAATATATTATTTCAGTGTGAGTCTTAAAATGGTTATGTCAATTTAATATTTTAGTATGTAACAAATTAGTATCAAACATGTCTTAAACGAACACTCATGCGATTTTGTCTCATTTGCAGGATCACATCAACTTTCACTAGCATTGCAGCAACTATAGTGAGTAGAGAAACATACTTTATAAAATCACTTCACAGTTATCTTCTAAAATACATGGCGACTCCAAACTCGATCAACACGTCGTTGAAAAGCTTACAACGTCTTTAAGATCACGACGCAATCCATTAATCATCTGATATATTTGATCAGATTTAGGGTTTGATCTATCAAAAACTGTAAATTCATGAACCTCATCATCGACTTCGATGGAGCTAGCACCCGATGGTTTTTGTATTCCCGTACTCCGCATTCTCATTCTTATATCGGCAACGTAGTTCCAATCCCCTGCTGCAGCATATATATTTGACAACATGGATAAATTACCTGGATTTGAAGGCTCCAACTTAGCCAGATGATCCAGCACCTCCCTTGCAAGTTCCACAGCTTTATGCATTCGGCATGCCCCTAAAAGGGTACCCCAAATAATGGCATTTGGTTCCATCGGCATGCTGTGAATAAGCCTGACGGCTTCTTCAAGCCTTCCCTTGCGCCCCAAGAGGTCGACCATGCAACCGTAATGCTCAACTTCAGGAACAATGTCGTAGTCTCTTTCCATTGCATGGAAATATTGGGTGCCGTCTTCAATCAACCCTGAATGAGTACAAGCACACAATACTCCAATCATGGTAACTTTATCCGGGGAAAATCCATCTTCTTTCATTCTGGAGAAAAGCTCAAGTGCTTTCTCTCCATGCCCATGCATCGCCAGCCCTTGGAGCATTGCATTCCAAGACACGAGATCTTTCTTTTTTATGCCAGTAAAAACATTGTACGCCATCTCCAACTTGCCGCACTTTGCATACATATCAACCAAAGCATTGGATATTTCAGTAGTGCACTTGAAATTGGTCTTCTTAAGAGAAACATGAACTTTCTCACCTAGCCCACACAAACCAGACACCGCACAAGCAGCCAATATACTAACTATCGTCCCATTATCCGGCTTGAAGCGGGCCTCCTCCATTTGATCATACAAGCTAATAGCCTCCTTGGCAAACCCCTTCTCAGCATACCCAGATACGATTATAGTCCAAGTAACCAAATTCTTAGCAGGCATTTTATCAAACAACATTCTTGCCATATCCATATCCCCCACCTTACAATAACCCAACACCATCGTCGACCAAGAAACAACATTCCTCTCCGGCATTTCATCGAAAAATCGAAACGCCTCATCCATGTCACCAGCCTTAACATACCCATCCAACATTGTATTCCAACTGATACCATCCCTTTCAGGCATTTCATCAAACACCTTGCGAGCTTCAAGGTACTCGCAAGCCCTCACTAACCCGCTAATCATTGAATTCCACGACACGATATCCCTATCGCCCATCGACAAAAACAACTTCTTCGCAGCAACAATCCCCTGAAACCCACATTTAGAATAGCAATCAATAAGAGAATTCGGCACAAATATATCTGACATGAACCCATATTTTTCGATATGGGCATGAATCATTTCAATAACAGGCAACCAAATTTGACCAGAACAAGCTTTCAAAAGAAAAGGGTAAGTAAAATTATCTGGGCATAATCCATTACGCTGCATTTCAAAGAAAACGGTGAAGGCCTGAGACGACTGTGAATTCTGGACATGGGCTCTGATCAAAGTGTTATATAAATGGACATTGGGTTCCGGAATTTGATTGAAAACGTTAGTGGCGAGGACCATTTGGCGGCAAAGAGAGAAGGCAGATATGAGCTTTGGAACCACGTAAATGTCAAGATGGAGATTGGATTTAAGAATTTGAGCATGAATTTGCTTAACTCGGTTAAGATCTGAGCATTTGTGAAGATCAGATAGCTTTTGTTCGAAGAGCCTTCGAGTGGAAAACCATGAAGGGGTTCGAATAGAGCACATTTGCATTTGCTGCATGGTTTAGACATCCAACAATGGCGGAGGAAGAAGCTTTCAATTTTTGATTGGTAATGGCACCATGGATTAGTCGGTTGATTGAAAAATGAATGTAATGGTTTTATTGAGCGGACCTTAACAAAAGATAAAAGCTGAGAAAAATTAAAGAAGATAACTGTAAAAAATAAAAAATTGGGTTAGAAAATATATTTTTAACCTATTGGGCACTCATCTCCTATAAAGTCTAAATTAAAATATATATATATATATATATATATATATATATTCACAATTTTTTTATATTTATTCTAATTTAGCTTTTATATTTTCAAATATTAATTATTCATATTACTTAAAATATTAATATAATCTATATAACCACCAATATTTTTTATAAGAAAAAGAGAGAACAAAATAATTCATCTAACGACATATTTATTATGCAGCCACAATAAATAACCAACTATAATTATAGAATAATCAGTCTCAATCACAAAATTAAATAGAAAGAATCGAATGAAACTGATAATAAAATACGTCATTTATTCAGATTCAAAGAGCGTCATACCTAATCATAAAATTTAAAAGAAAATAAACAATTCAATTAACCGGGCTTGTTTCTTATATAATTTATTTTGATTTAAAATTTAATTTGATGAAATTAAAATTATTCACTCAAATAACTAAGCATATGTTTTTTTGTTTAAATATAATTCTACATAATCAATGTGGAGTGATAGCAAAACTAGCAAAATTTGATGTAATATTTATAAGAATAATATTTTTTAAAAATATTTATAAATATAGTAAATTATGATTAATATAGTAAAAAATTATTATATTTGTAAATAATTTATATTTATAACTAGTACATAAAATTCAACTACATACTAAAATTTCTCTAATTATATTCATGTTAAAATTTAAAATCTAGACACTAAAAAATATTGGGAATTTGACTTCATTGACCTCCAAAATTGTCAATTAAGGTTTATTGACCTCCATTCTTCTTTTAAACGTATTTTACTTTATGATGATGTCATTTTAGTATGAAATGTCTAAAAAAACTCTTTTATTCTCTTCTTTCATGAAACTTTTTTCTTCTCGTCTTCCATGAAACATTTTATTCTCTTCTTCCATGAAACAATTTTCTTTTCTTCTCAATACTATCTCTTCTATCTCCCTCACTCACGACAGCGACAGAGAGGGACAGATGGTGGTGGAAAATCTTTTTTCTCTCGATTTGGGTATGTATGACTTTGGGTTTTTAGGATTTTTCATTTGTATCTTTTATCAATCCCAAAACCTCAACACCCTCTCCACTCTCTACCTCATCACTCTCTTCACATAACCAAGTAATCTTCAAGCTTTTGAAAAAAAAAAATTCCGAGTTGCCCCGAATTTTGCACCGATCTTTACCCCGAATTATGAGATTTTTCCCCGAATTTTGAGTTTCTTCCTCGAATTCTTAAAATTTAAAAAAAATGAATTATCCGAATTAAAAAAAATTCCGGCAACCAGGTTAAAAAAATACTCAACTCTCTGCTTTAAAATTCGGTGAATTTTAAGACAAAAAGAGGAAAAAAATAAAGGGGTTATCCTAAAATTCGGTGCACTGAATTTTAAGGCATAGAGCCTTTATTTTTTTTTCTTTATTCTTTCTTTCCTAATATGTATAAATAAATAAATAAAATCTTTTTTGTGGGAAAACTCAAAATTCGAGGTAAAAATCGGGGCAGCCCGGATTTTTTTTAAAAAGAATTCGAGGAAGAAACACAAAATTCGGGGCAACTCAGATTTTTTTTTTTTTGAGAATCAAAAGCTTGAAGATTACTTGGTTATGTGAAGAAAGTGTTGAGGTAGAGAGGGAGAGTGTGTTGAGGTTTTAGGATTGATAAAAAATACAAATGAAAAATCTTAAAAACTCAAAGTCATACGTACCCCAATCAAAAGAATAAAGGTTTTCCACCATCAACCGTCTCTCTCCGTCGTCGTTGTGAGTGAGGGAGATAAAAGAGATAGTATTGAAAAGATAAGAAAATGGTTTCATGGAAGAAGAGAAGAAAAATGTTTCATGGAAGAAGAATAAAAAGGTTTTTTAGACATTTCACATTAAAATGACATCATCATAAGGTAAAAAAAAGTTTAGAATAAGAACGGGGGTCAATAAATCTTAATTAACAATTTTGAAGACCAATTAAGCCAAATTCTTAAAAATCTTATAGAAGTTTTTAATCCATCGAATAGTTTACTAACATCTCAATTAATCTTACGGTGAAGTTTACAAAAAAAAATATTTAAAAGTAAAATAAAAAAATTTGATCAAGTGTTAAAAAAGTTATTTGCAACACCAAATAAACGCCCTCAAAATATTCGACAGGTTCATATTTTCTTTTTCAAGCTTCCTCTTTTCTCTTTGTTAATTTCACTTTCTGTATTTCTCATTTTGTAATTTAATGGAGGCAAAGCTTTTAAGAACAGAACCTTCTCCTTCCCTGACTCGATTCCGGTCTTCAATTTCTCGACCCAGATGCCCATTTTCCGTCAAAAGTCAGAGATTCAGAAGATGTTTAACTTTCCGTTCACCTTTGGCGAGATTCAGCATTCAAGCTTCTTCTTCAACTTCCATTGGGTACATAATTCAGAACCCTTCGGTTACATTTTTTAAGAATTTTGTTTGGGTTTAATCTTATATGTTTCTGTACAATTTTGTTAGTTATCCATTTATCACGGCCTTCAGATTCTGTAAGGTGTTCATCATTCTTAATTATGTATCCAAGTTTTTAAATTTATTTGAAACACCAAATTTTACTTAATTTTGTTGCTTCATTGTTGCTGTGCTTGTTCAAGTTCTGAACTTACATATTCTGTATCGAAAACTTTCTCAGTCTAATTGCATTTTTTCCGCTTATACTTTGAAAAGCTAGAAGAGATATGGTTGAAAGTTATTTTGTTGATAAGAATGGTACCATTCAAAGATTTCTATCAATTGAAGCCTAAAGACATTAAACATTTTGTTTTTTTCTTTTTCATCTTCAGTTATTGGTGAAATACACTTAAAATCATAGAACTTTTGATTTTTGTAGAGAAACAGCTATGAAGAAACGAGTGGATCTGAGTGAGACCTTGACCCTTGAGGGTATAAGATTTTCTTTAATTCGTCAAGAGGATAGCATAATATTTAGTCTTTTAGAGAGATCGCAGTATTGTTATAATGCCAATACTTACGACGAAGATGCTTTTAACATGGATGGATTTCATGGCTCTTTGGTAGAGTATATGGTCAAAGAAACTGAAAAGCTTCATGCTCAGGTATGCAAAAAACTTGAACTTTAGTAATTATTATAATGTAAAATAATGATGGAGAAGAAGGGTTTATTTCATTTTTGTTTATTAACAATCTATTTCATGTTAGGTGGGTAGATACAAAAGTCCTGATGAACATCCTTTCTTCCCAGATGACCTGCCTTCCCCGCTATTGCCCCCGATGCAATATCCTCTGGTAAACTTAAGGTTGCATTTGAAACAAAAATGTTTGTTCGCCTTAGGATTTCTTTCTTTGTTTTTAGACCATTTCTAGAGGGCATTAACTTGGATGTCTTGGTAATTTTTGTATTCTTGTTGAAATTGATGGCTCAAATACTTGATGGGTCCAATGATAATCAGGAAACCTTGCCATTAAGTTTTGTTGAGGATGGTTTAATTATTTCATCATGTAGATTAAGAGTTTTCTGAGTGAAGGTTAAATTTTCAGTCGTCATTACTTGTCTGAAGTCACATGTCATTAAGACAGATATCAAGGAAATGATTCATTGGTTACATGACATGTGAGCAGTCCCGCGCTGAGATCACTTTCGGGGTGTTATGTTGGTGGATTTATGTTCATGTTTGAATGTGTATTAATTTTATCCCTTTGTTTTCTTATCTGCCAACTACTTTTGACTGGCAAACAGGTATTACACCCCATTGCCGACTCGATTAATATTAATCAGAAAGTATGGGGCATGTACTTTAGAGATCTGCTCCCAAGATTAGTTGAGCACGGAGATGATGGCAATTGTGGATCTAGTGCTGTTTGTGACACTATTTGTTTGCAGGTGTGTGGTTCACTTTCAACCAATCATCTTTATAACAAATTGTTAGCTTGTTAAAGTAACTTCTTTTATCAGGAAATAAAGAAAGGATAGCTAGCCTGATAACAAATTTTAGGCCTTTTGAATGGATAATCTTGTACCAACAAAAGCTCCAACACCCACCTCGTAAAAGAAAAAACCGAGTTAGAGGCTATAATTTTGTATATTCAACCCTAACTGTACTGAGCCTTATTTCTTGTTTTCTTATTATGATATGTGCCAAGGAAGTTTCATATTTTAATGAAAACAAGTTTTTCCTAAATTTCTTATTTTGACTGCAGTTTGAATGAATTTTAAAATAAAACCATTACCAATCAAGGTAGTAGTTTTCAACTTATAGGCACCATCTTTATATCAGGGAGCAATTTTTTTTTATGGGCACTGCATTTAGTTATACTTGTTATCAGGCATTCAGTTTTAAAGGAGATGATTCTTGGCTTGGCTGATATAAGTATTTCCGGGCTGTAAGAATTGTATGAATTCCTGACATTGCAGGCATTATCAAAGAGAATCCATTATGGAAAATTTGTAGCCGAAGCTAAGTTTCAAGCCGCACCAGATGATTACGAACCTGCAATTAGAGCACAAGTAAATTAACTTAAACCAGATGAATCTTCAATAGCCCGTTTTTCACTCGTTGGTTTTAACCCTTTTGTTTTCAATCAATTGATTAATCTTTCTTGTGAAAAAATTTCCAGGATAAACAAAAACTGATGGACATGCTGACATATCCGACTGTCGAGGAGGCTGTAAAAAATAGAGTAAAAACGAAAGCCACGGTTTATGGACTAGAAGTGATGACTGGTACAGAGAAAGATCAAGCCATAACAAGTTACAAGATAAAGCCAAGTTTGGTTGCAGATCTATATGGGGACTGGATTATGCCATTGACTAAGGAAGTTCAAGTTCAATATCTGTTGAGAAGATTGGACTGAACAGAATTACTTTCTACCACAGTAGGCTGAGGATCTTCTGGTTTATGGAAGTTGATGACTTACAGATTTGTCAAGTCATCTCAATTCTATTTCTAACACCAGATTAAGAGCTCAAAAAAATAAAATGGGTGAATTTAAATAAACTTTCAATTGAATTATTTTCTTTGTTTTTTTCCCCTTTACAGATATTAGAAATGAGACTCGAACTTTTGACCTTGGGAAAGTGAGTACAAATGCCTAATGAGTTGAATTATTTTTCTTATTCTTAAACATAAATCAGAATTACTGATTACCTGCAAGAAAAGGAGGGCTTTCTTACCATTTTGCATTATTTTCCTTGAAACTGTTCCTTTTTTTACACATTCTCATCTCATCCTCTGCAAACTATAATATAGACATTTTTTCTTTATAAATTGATAGAAGAAAATAGTTAAAGAGTATTTTCTTAACGGATAAAAATGTTATCTGTAATTTTACTAAAGCGCGGTAGTGTTTAATTAAAAAAAATAAACGTAAGAATATGATTTATCTATAAATCAGGGCTCTATCTATATGAGTGAAATTGACAATATTATATACTGATGGTCTAAAATATACTCAAATTGACAGGTAGATTATAGTTGAAATTAGGAAATGATAGACCCACAAGTTTCCATATATAAGAGAGAGAGCAATCAGAGGCTTGAATTGTGCAATTAGATGAGAGAATAATATAGGTTTTGCCCCCTAGAAATGGAAAAATGTTAATTTATTTATATATAAAATTGCATTGGTCAAGCCTTGGCTTATGCTCATTAGGACAAGCATCTGGTACAATTATTATTTGCCATTTGGGACAAATGCCAATTCCTTTTCCGAGCATATCACATTTATGAATGTAGGTAAAAGGGAGGGAAAAGAAAAAAAAAACATAATTATTATTTGAAATAGTTTTTCTGTTAAAAAAAAAAGGAATCAGTTCTTTATTTTTAGTTTAAAGCCCTTTTTTTTTGGGTGAACCATGATGTTATTGTTGGGCTTGGGAACGTATTGATTGAGTGTGTTTTTAGTGATTTTTGAATAGAAATAAAATAATTTTTTTAATAAATTAAAAAGCTATTGAAATCATTACTCTTTCTTGTTTTTAAATTACTATTACATTGGCAGTAAAAAACTGAGAATTTTTATTGGGTAATATATTTAAAAAATATTTATAAATACATTAGATTTTTTTTGTAAATTAGTGATAATATTAATCATTTGGGTTAATTAATATTGATCACTATTAATCATTGATTCATAGATCCAAAATCTATTATAATAAAAAAAATACTTTTTAAATCATACTATTTATAATTATTTCATACATATTTAAATAAGTTGTTGTGTGAGATTTTTCTTTTTAATAACCCATACTCCTTTGTGAGGGTAATTTTTTTAATAAAGAACGAAAAATATGATTCAATAATTTTCGTTCATAGCTCAAAATAAAATTGAATATACCTCAAGTGATTAGATATTAATAAAGTCGGAAATTTAAATATTCAAATATGAATGGATACGAAGGAAATGTTTGAGTTAATAAAAAACACGATGTAATATAAAAACCAAAACTTGTGGATGTATAAAAAAATTTAAATTCAAAAGGGTAAACGAATTTTCATACCCAAAAAATATAAATATTAATAAAGAATAAGGAAAGAGAAAAAGGCAGTTGGAGTAGGAGCAGATTTTGAAGACTGAAAAGGAATAATAAGAAGGTGAGAGAATGAGCTGGCTGTGAAAAAAAAATCTGAACTTTTTTCTGGGAACGCGGTCTCAAAGCTTTTTAAGCTACTTAGATTAAAAAAAATCATTTTTTTAATTGTAATGTAATGCTAATAATAATAATTAAAAGAGTGATAAATTATAGTAACAGACAGAGCAGTTGTAGATCCAGAAAGCAACCTCATTTCTCTGTCTTTATAAGCTAACCCAAAAATCACAACCCAACTCTGGACTGAACTAGAGCTTTCTAGAGAGAGAAAGAAAGAAGAGAGAGAGAGAGAATGGCGGTGGCGACGGTGATGGCGGCGGCGGTGGTGGTTCTGTTAGCTTTGGTGGCGGAAGTTTCATCTACACGGTGGACTGTTGGAGGCAATAGGGGATGGACAACAAATTGCAATTACACTATCTGGGCTCTAGATAAACACTTCTATTATGATGATTGGCTTTGTAAGCTCCATTTTCTCTCTCTGTTTTAAGCTGAAGCAGATCTGTTTTGCATTTTGTTTTCTTCTTTCTCAATTGTTAGTTTGTTTGTTATTTGCTTTGAGCTTGCTTTTTGGTGATGTTTCATTTCATTTGCTTGATCAGATCTTATGCAGCTTCTTTACTGTTTAATGATTTTTTGCCAAGTTTTTAAGTTGGAAGTTATGGTTTTGAGGGATTTATAGCTTTTTCTAGCTCGATTTCTGTTTGGTTGCTGGGAAAAAGAAAATGCTGGAAGAATCTAACAGGAGGGGGAAAAAGGATTCATTTTTAAGAACTCTTCTTACTAATGAATGAATTCTTGTTCTTTCTTACTCATGATTCCCAAAATTTCAGAACTCTTCTTCAAGAGTGTTTAATTTACTGTCTAATTTCTAATTTTTATGTTTTAACATGCATGCTCAGACAGAACTGAGAGCCCTTTTTGCTCATTTTTTTATTTGAACACTTTTTTTAATCTGGAATTTGGGTACTTTGTAAGAATGTGTCTTTGCACTTTCGAGGTGTTTTTTCAGGGCTTCTTTATTGTTTTTGCTCATACCACTTTCTTTTAGCCCATGATTTTTTAATTGGATTCACAGTTTGTATGATCCATATTATGCTATCTGCGAATAACCCTCCAAATTGATCTCGATGCTTTAGATCACGTTATTGGAAGATCCATTGATTTTGGTGCAAAACATATTTATCTCTCTTTAATTATGCTCATAATTTTTAATAGACATTATGTGTCTATTCAACCAAATTCGTGACATGATCGGTGGGAATTGAAGAAAACGATAACTGGTTAGATGGGTCTGTATGTAGGAAGCTTCTGGTAATATATGTGGCCTTGACTTGTCTGTGGACAAAGCTCACTTCTCGGAATGAGTCGAAAAAAAAGTTTCGGTTTTTTGGATGGTTTACATCAGTTAGTTTTCTTAAATTTGCTGGCTCACTCACAAATGTGGAGCAAAAGATGTGTGAGCCATTTGGCTAATTTTATTTTGTCCAAAGTTTTTGTGTATGACAGGAACCAACAGAATATCTTGGAGGTGAACAAGACAAACTATGAAAGTTGCAATTCTGATAACCCGCTTCACAATTTTACAACAGGAGTTGGAAGAGATGTGGTTCATTTGAATGAGACCAGGCCATATTACTTCATAAGTGGCAAAGGGTTCTGCTACGGAGGCATGAAGTTGGCTATTCACGTCGAACACCTACCTCCCCCGCCCTCGTCTCTGCCGATTAAAGATAAGAGTAGTGCTCCAAGTTCTAGTTACATTAGCCACACTCGTATCATTTTAATAGGTGCTTTCGCCATTGGCGCTCTATGGGACTCATTTGCTCGGATTTGGTAGTCGTCCCGTTTGATTTTTAACAGTACATTTTCTTCACCAAATTGTGATAGGAATCTCTTCTTTTTTTCTTTTCGTTCACTGGTTTTTGAGGGTGTGTGGTTTCTGTGTGTTATCCAGCTTTCCCCTTGAATTAGGCTTCAATATTCCAATTACATTCTTTTTTTTCCTTTCACTTGTTTTTTGGTGTGTCTGTGTTATCTTTAGCTTTCACCTTGAATCAGACTAAATTATTTTTTTGCCTAATTTGGATGGTGGATAAGGATATTGTATTTGCTTGAATTTTGATAAATCTCTAATTATTTTGTCCAAATGCTACCAACCATGTGAATATGGATTCTTGCGTCCCTTTTATACATTAAAATAAGTAGTTTGCTGATTTGGAAAAGAAAGCAATGGGGAACAAAGATCTAACCTATGGTATTGATTTGGGCCCAAGCCCATCAATTTTGGTCTTCACCCTATGAGTTGCATCCTATTCCTATTCTTAGGGTAACTGGCTCTTACTATTTGAGTACAAAATGACCATGAGTCTAAGTTTTTTTTAGATATTATATTATGTTGGGGAGCATAGACTTGAATCTACAACCTCTTTATAACCATTTGAATTATGCTCATATTACCAAATTCTATGTTCTCGAGGATGGTACAATGTCTTATCAAAATAAAATTTGATTTTAACTTATATTTCAACATTCGAATTCACATGTCATCAAATAACATGAGAAAACTAGAATAATACTCATCATATTGAATTATTTTCTAAGCCTTATTCTAATGAACTATTTACAAAAAATTTGGAACGAATTCTAGATTAATAAGTTTAGAATATATTCCAAAGTTTTTTCCCCCCAAAATTTCAACAGGATCTGTTGTAAGGGCTAAGTGGGAGTGTTTCATAATGGCCATCAGAGGCATGCATCTTCCCTTTGTTCTTTCCTCTATTGATCCTTTATTTCTTTTTAGGCTGTCTATGTCACATTACCATTTTGCTTTGTTTTTCTTTTCTTTCTCTTGAACTGTCAATTTGGTTCTTTAAATTACCTTATAACCTTTTTGTCATGTGGGACTGCATGTGAAATACTACTATTTTAGTTTACAATATACTTTTATATTGATTTAATATCAATATCTTACTACTTGTAAATTATCTTAAGTTTGTTAACTTCTTACTGTGATAAATTTCTATTAAGATTAATATTATACACCAATTAATATGGATATTACTAATAAGATTTTTTTTTGAAATATTACACTAAATTAGGAAGGGAAGACTCCAATTTTTTATCTGAGTTAATGCCTAAACCAGTTAAGCTACACTCACGTCACGTTATCGAACTTTTAAAAATATCGGAATGGAAATAATATTATTATAAATAAAAACAAAACTTTAAAAAGTACAACTGTAGGGGTGTGCAACAAAACCGAAAAACCGACAAACCGAACCAAACCGATCGGTTTTTGACTTAAATATTTGAACCAATGGTTCTTTTGGTTTGCAATTGTAAAAAACCGTATAGATTGGTTTTGGTTCGGTTTTTATATTTAAAAACCGAATAAAACCGAACAGAACCATATATATAAATAATCATACAAAATCATAAGTATAATAGTTTTTTTTACATCTTCTTCCTTGGTCACTATGCAACCTTAATGAATAATTAAAAAAAAAACTTCAATCTCTCGATTCGCTTTGCAAATTCACCCCTCAATCTTGTAGCTTACTTCCCCTTTGTTTCTTTAACCTTAATTTTAGTGGACAAAAGTTTGAATATTTTAATATTTTCATCTATTTTATCTATGTTTGTTTGTTTAAATTTTGTTTCACAAAACCGAAAAACCGAACCAATATAAACCGAACCATTGGTTCGGTTCAAGAATCGGATTTCTATTTTTTATTGGACGGTTTGGATCCCTCTTTATCAAAACCGATATGTTCAGTTCGGTTCGATAATTATGACAAACCGAACTAAATCGAACCGTGTTCACCCCTAAGTACAAGGATATAACGGAGCAAGTGACAGGAAAGAAGCGTTTTTATTATTTTTAATGGAACCTTTTTATTTATTGAAATACTCCCTTCCTAAAAAAATAAATAATTATATGAAAAAAATAAAAAAATAATTACAGTTACATAGGTTGAGTAAAGAAAGGGTTAAAATGCCAGGTGGCATTATGGGACCCATATGTCACGTGTAAAAAAGGTGCTAAAATACGCATTGAGGGCCCCACACGTGCCCTGACACGCACTGCCAACGAAGGCTTTGAAAAAAGCCAAATATGCTTCACGTTGACTGCGCTTTTTCCATAACAATTTCACGTAATATCGTAGAATACAAGGAAACCCCAAAGTTTAATTTCCATTTCTCAAATCTCACCCATAGGCTATAAATAATTAATTTAAATACCCAATCAATTCAAAATATACATATCTTGAGGGAAGGTTGTTTCTGTTTGGCAAGAAAGAAAAAGGGTGAGAAAGTTTTAAAAGGAAGAAAAAGAAAATGAAGGGTTTTGATTTAGGAGGAATTTTGAAGGTGATAATGACAATGGGAATTGGAATTATATGGTTGGTAAAATTTGGAAAGGGAGAGAAGCTTCATAAGGTTGGAAATTCTCAAGGATGGAATCAGAATGTTAATTACACCCTATGGTCTAATTCTCAACAATTCTACGTCCATGATTGGCTTTGTAAGTTTCTCTTTTTCTCTCTATTTTTCTAAGTTTAATGGAAAGAGATAAATGAAATTAGACTCACATGTCACATAATGTAGAGATTAGATTTTTGCTAATTTTTTTTTTAAATTATTGAATGCTTGTTTTGTATTTTTTTTGTTAATAATTAAGGTGGTTTTTTTTGATAATTTTTTTGTTTTGCTTGCTAGTTTTTTAAAATAGATATAAAATATTAGAAAGAGAATAGAGTTTTGATGGGTGTTTTCAATTATTAAAATTTTACTAAGATTTTGAAGATGATTTTAAGAGGTAGATTTCCGAATGATTTAATAGTAATCCGGTTTATTTGTAAAATAAAAAAAAAGTTTAAAACAAAATTATTATCAAAATGAGTTTATTTGAAGATGATGGAGTTAAGAAACTCAACATTCTGGTTTTTAAACTAATTATGCAAACCATAATTTTTTATTTGAAACCAATCTGATTTTTCTTTTTCCTTGAGTTATAAATTATTATGTTCAATCCCACTGGAATTTACTTATTAAATTGAATTTTTAATTATTTTTTAAGAGCACATGCCGTAGAAGTTTGAAAATATTCACAAAATGAAAAAAAAAACAGTATATCATCATGTAAATAAAGAACAAAATGCATCAACTATCCTATGTTTTTATATTCGAAATCGAATAAGTTGTATAATTTTTTTAAAAGATTTCACATTAAATCAGGAGAGGGAAAAACTCAAGCCTTTGACATTTAAGTTGCAATTACGATCTCACGCGTATCTAATTTTTCTCATGAAAGTTTTTAAAAATTATAATTAAGAAATAATAAAAAATTATACTTTTAATCACAATCTTAACGCAATATAATTTTACCAACTTTCTACAACTTGATAGTCCACTTATTTTACACTTTAATTTTTGGGTGTAAAGATTTTGGATTCGACAAACGTTATTACAACGTATTGGAAGTGAACAAAACAAGCTACGAGAATTGCAACGACAGAGCCTTCATTAAAAACATTACAAAAGGTGGTCGAGACGTGTTTCAGTTGACAGAGGCAAGACCTTATTTCTTCCTCACCGGTGGTGGATACTGCTTTCATGGAATGAAAGTTTCCGTTAACGTATCCGAAGCACCGCCTTTTTCTCCGGCGCCTTCGCCTTCTTCTTCTTCTTCCAGAAATGGCTCTCTATCAAACAAAACTTGCTGGATTTTGAATACCCTTTTGCTTTACGTTGCTTTTCTTTTTTCATAGTTGTTTTCTGGAAGATGGGTTTGATAGTTGAAAGCCAATGAGGTGGTCAATGTGGGAAAGGTCTAGAATTTTATACATTTTTTTTTTATATTTGGAATTTTAAAATTGTTGGAGTTGTGTGAAATTGTTATAATTCAAAAAAAAAAAGGGACATGTTTGCATTATTATTAAAAAATTTATTACAAAGCTATACTAGTTTTTAAAGGAGAATTCATTGTTTTTAGTCAATTTTAACGTCAATAGTAGGAGTGTAGTTGAATAACACATTTTTATTTTAATAATGAATGTGGGAAATTTTTAGATTTTTGTATTTGGAATGTGTAAATTGATATAAATATTAAATACTTGTGTGAAATTATTCTTTTTTTTTTTTAATTTTAAAAATATGAAATTATTCTTAAGAATACACAATATGTCTCATCTTTTGTATCACAATATGTTTCAATTAATTTTAGTTTTTTTTTAAAGAAAAATTTCATTACTACCTGACCCTAAAGATTAAACGGTAAGTAAGACCCATGTCACAAGTAATTTTAATCAAATGCATGGTCCCACTTAATTATAAAATTATGTACTTTTAACTCCTCATTAATGTTGTTATCCCCTTTGTTCGAGACCTTCTCATTAATGTGTTATCTCCTTTATGGACTTCAATCCTATATAATATTTTGATGATAAAAAAAACTCAAAATTTTGAAATTCATAGCATTTTGAAGAAAACGTATAGAAATGGGCTTTGTTTACTATGGAGTCCCATCTGTTTACATATCATAAAACTTAGTCCACGAAATGTTAGGGGCCGCACGAACGCAGGCCCACTACTACAAATTATGACGTAGGCCCTGCCACGTTGGACAGACCTCAGATTTTTTTTTTTTTTTTTGTTGACAGGCATTAGATTGGTACCCTTCCAAAGTGCAATGACCTAAGTCATAAACCTTATTTGATCACTATGCTCTATTTGTTTCCTCAATAATTTTAAAGATTTCAAATCATAAACGATTTGAATTAAATTCCAGTGTTTAATATTTTTAAAAATAAAATGATTTAAAATATTGTTTTCAAATAAAATAGAATATTTCTATTTAAAATGGTCAAATTTCACAGAGATTCATTTTAAAATAAATGAAATTATAAATTTAACCTTATCGTATTTATCAATTAAAGGATAACTGTTCTCAACAAAATTCATTTCAAATCTATTTTATTTCAAACAAGATTTTAGAACTCAAATTCTTTCCAAAATTTTAAATAATTGGATTTCAAACCATTTCTTCAACTATCAGTTGCATATATCACTAACTGTTAAGATTTTATTTTCATCTAACGCTTAATTTAAATATTTCCATAAAGATATTGCTTTTTTAATTTTTAACCCTTTCAACATAAATATAAAGAATCATTCTACTAATCTATAAAGTTTTAATTGTTAAAAAAAACGTAATTTAGTTACGGTTTTATGATACTAATTATAAGATCTTTCATGTTCCAATCTTAACCGATTGAGATGATAATTACTTTGATTTTTGTTTTTAAATCTTTAATATATATAATATTAAACTGTATCATTGCAACTGTTCAAAGGATATTTAAAAAATTACATGTTATACGTTTTAAGTAGGGTAAAAAAGATAGTGCATCAATTGAGAGGGTAGTTTCGAAAAATATTCCTTATTTTAGAATTAATTTTTTATTTAACAAAATAAATACTTAAATAGAAAAAGAAAATCAGTACAGGTTTTAAGATTATCTATTTTATACTATCTTTTTGAATAAGGGGATGAGAATAAGATTACTTCATTCTCATAGTTCTTGTTTAACTAAAACTTGAAATGAGAATGGGAGTGTGAGACCCATACAATTTGGCAATCTCATTCCCAAATTTCAAACAATTTCATTCTCTCATACAACTTAATTAATCCCATTATCATTCCTTATTTCGTGGGTTACACCAATTTTTATATTTTATTAATTTTCTTTCATCTCTACTTCTTGTGGGTCTCACACGAATTAATACTTCATTCTTATTCTAATACTCTAGTAAACAATATCAGTGGAAATTTGGGTAAAATGACCTCCAAAATCCTAAATTAATGTTTTTTGACCTCCATTTTCATTTTAACCTTTTTTCGCCTTATGATGATGTCATCTTTGTGTGAAATATCCCATTTACCCTCCCCACTCTCCTCTCCCCCATCTTTCCAAAAAGAAGAAGAAATTCAAAAAATGCATCTCCCTCTCAACTTCAACCATTGATTCTTCATCTTCTTCAACTTCAACTTCCATTGATTCTTCACATCTAACAACGAAAAGGTACACAACAATTCGAAATCTCAAAACTCGTACGATTTTTTTTCTCATCCAACAATTCGAAATCCATGGAAATCGAAGGATTTCGTCGATTTCTATGGATCTCCGGAATCCGGAGGTCGAATTTATTTTTTATTTTATTATTATTATTTTTTTTAAATGTTGCTGCCCAATTTTCCGTAGGACCGGAATTGAATTCCAGTCCTCCGGAATTTTGGGCAGCAGCCCAAATTTTCATTTTTTTTTATTAATGGGTGCTGCCCATTTTTTCTGATTCCGGTCCTCCGGAATTTTGGGCAGCAAGGCCCAAATATTTTTTTTTATTTAATTTAGATTATATGTGGTTTTATTTTTAATGAGTTAGGTACTTTAGTTTAAAATTAGTTATTTAATTTAGTTTAAATGTGGTTTTTTTTGTTAATTAGTTATCTAATTTAGTTTATATGTGGGCTTTTTTAATTAGTTTTTTAATTTGGTTTATATGTGTTTTTTCAGTTCAAAATGTCTATGAGCAACGATGATGTGGTGTTGATACTTTTATTTATCACTATTCCTTTAGTGTTATTGCCTATATACCTGTTGCCATTAGCATCCCATTCTCCACCATAACGAATAAATATTCTTGTCATTGACATCCTGTAAAACAACCAAAACAAATACCGGGGCAAATGTTAAATAAAGGTGAAATTTGAAATTTCGGGAACAAAGTTAAAAAACCAGTCTTAATTACGGGGGAAAATACAAATACCGGGGCAAATGTTAAACCCTAAACCCTTATATAGGGAAAAAAACAATGAAATTGGAAATTCCGGAACAAATTTAAAAAACTAGTCTTAATATGAAAAAAAAAATACAAAATTACAAATTCCGGAGGTACCAACGAATTAAGGAGATATTATAAAAAAAAAGGATTCCGGATCAATAATCGAATTTCGGAGAAAATTTTCATATTTCGGGGCAACCCGGATTTTTCTAAAAAATGGTTAGAAAGAATGAGATCAATGTTCATACCTTGAATAATGAAGAGATTCAAGGAATGATGGAGAGAGTTGAGATTGAGAATTTTAGAGAGAGAGTTTTTAGAGAGAGAAAATCATTTGTAAAGTGAAAGGTTATAATATTACATATATAAATTTTTAAGGGTAAATGAGAGTATTTACACAAAGATGACATCATTATAAGGTTAAAATAAAAATGGAGATAAAAAAAAATTAATTTAGGATTTTATAAGTCATTTTACCCAGATTTCCCTACTTCGGCACGAATTAATACTTCGTTCTTATTCCAATACTCTAGTAAACAATATCATTGATAATTCTTGTAAACATAATCAAAGAAATCTTATTCCCATTCTATAATTTTTTATTCCGATTCTTTCTCATTCTCATTCCCGCCAAGTAAACGATGCCTTAGTACTATTTTTGTTTTCTTTATAAATTCGTGAGAGCTTCTTCTTGGTCATGCTCTGAATCTCTTTCTGCTTCTTCCAATTCCTTCAATTCGCTCACGTACAGTTGAAGCCATATTCTTCATTCGATTCCTCTTTCGTCGCCTACCAATCGTCTTCCATTTGATAGGTGAGTTTTTTTTTTTTTTGGGTTTACTATGTCCTAGCTTCAATTCACTCATGTACGCAAAGCCTTTTTATGACTAAATTGAAGATTCTATTTTTGGGCAATTAAAATCCTCTACTTTCTTTCCAGATTAAAGTAAATCACATGTATTTCTTGAGGAGATTGGTTATTTCAAATTGGGTAGATGATAACTTTGGTTATTTGATACAGACATACTTAAATACTGATGCATGATTTTTTTGTTTGACTCTGTTGATTCTACACGATTGATAAATGATTTATTAGTAATTGTAAAAATGGCTAGAGTTATAATCTTCCCGTTGCCAAAATTTAAATGCTCTGCATTTTTTTCAACGGGGATTTTCTTTGTTTTAATTGTATTTGCTTCCTGCCATGGTGTTGGGTAAGTTTCAGAATTTCAGATAAAGCTACTTTATTTGATTTCATTTGACTGTCAAGTCTGCAAGTTTGCAAATTTCATATTTTTTTCTCTCCAATTTAGCCCTTCCTGTTTGGTATTAAGATAATTATTCAGGTTTTTCGTAGAGTTTATGTGAATTTGAATTGTATTTTCTATATTCTAAAGCAATTTTCAATGATTTGTAGCAGTGCTGTTTTCCTGTTTGGTGATTGAATAAGATTAAAGACTAGTAAAATCGCATCTGTGGGATTGAGATGCATTCGAACTTGACCGTTATTGCTCTTCACTTCTGCTTTGTTTACCAGACAGAAGGAGCATAGTTTTCTATTGTACCATGAAAAGCCCTTAATCTCAAATAAGAAAGGCAAAATCCATTTATTGAGAAGAAAAATCCTGATAAAATCTTCATTGGTATTGAAACTCATGTCCAGCTTTCAACTCTCACAATTTCAGGTGGCTATTGATGATTCGCAGGAGTAATGGAGGCATAGATAAGGTACGCCCGGGGACTGAAAATTTTCCCAATTTTGATTCTGTTACAATGTCTAATAGAATACCAATCTTTCTCTTCTACGAGTTCAGAACCCTAGCTTAAGGTAATCAACACTTTCAATTTTCCATTTATCTTTCATTGATTTTTCAGTCCAAGTTTGAAATTTTATGATCTGCAACTTTTGAATATTTTCTTTATAGTTATTTAATTTCGTCGGTTAAATGTGTTGGAATTTAGGAAATGAGATTTTTCTGTCCACTCTCTTTTTACATGGCACTCGAGACATATAAAGCCTGGATTTTGGATCTTTTTTTTTTAATTACTGATTTTGTATTTGAACAAAAGAAAAGTTGATTCGAAGAGAGTTCTAGGTTGTCTTCGGATTTTACGATGACAAACACTTTGGTTCTTCATTTCCAAGTAAGGATGAGTTTGGGACGTATTTTGAGTCAAATGTTTTTGATAAAACATTTTTTCTATAAAACTTTTCTCTCTTAAAACACCTAAGGGTAAAACACTTCTTAATTTTTATATGATGTTTGGCTACATCATAAAAATGTTTATGAAATTTCTAAAAACACTTGGAAGCCCTTAAAAGTGTTTTTAGAGAAAACTAGTGTTCATCTAAAAATTGATGGTGAGTTTGGGATACATTTTGAGGAAAATGTTTTTAGAAAAAAACTTTTTATTTAAACACTAGTTTTCTCTAAAAACACTTTTAAGTGTTTCCAAGTGTTTTTAGAATTTTCAAAAACATTTTTATGATGTAGCCAAACATCATATAGAAATTAAAAAATGTTTTTAATGGATTAAAAACACTTGAAAAACTATCCCAAACTCACCCTAGTGTTTTTAGAAATTTAAAAGCATTTTTATGATGAGCCAAACATCATACAAAAATTTAAAAAGTGTTTTTAGTTCATGAAAAACACTTAAAACACTATCCCAAACTCATCCTAAGTATAATATTGATAGACTAATATTTTTTGAATCAATTGGTATTTAGTTTGTTATTATTATCAGTTAAACAAGAATAAGAGTTCCAGATTTAAGTGACACCAATTGCTTCTTGTGTTTCTAGCATTATGGGAAATACTTTGAACACTGTTACATGTGGTGTAAAATTCTTTCATAGTTCCTTCAATGAGTAGATAACAATTTAAGTGACAATGACTTAATTTTGTTAAATTCTAAATGTTTGGAAAATGCTTTTGGTGTAGTAGATGAATTTTCAAATGAGATTTGCTTATCGTCATTCTGTTTAATTTTGATTAAAGACTGGCCTCTGGTTCCTTACTGATTAGTACATTGTTTGTTGATGATAGCCACTTCAATTACCGGGGCATAAGTTTGAAAAGTTTAAGCTCTTAAAGCCAAAAATGCAGCTCACACTAACCCAGCCTGATGATTGGCATCTTCATCTCCGTGATGGTGACCTTCTAAAAGGTGTTCTCTCTCACAGGTAAATTTATCTTTGTGGGTTTTTTCCTTTCTTTTGATTGGTTGCTTTCATATAATTTAAATAACTGTCCAAGTATTCTCTAATGATTTGTTGACCAATTATGTGATACATTCTGTTCACATATGATATAGACTGCTCTAGTTGTATTTTTCGGTTGCTGATTCACTTGGTACTGGTATTCTCTGCAGTGCTAGTAGCTTTGGAAGGGCTATAGTGATGCCAAATTTGAGGCCACCTGTCACTACCACAGCTGCTGCTTTGACATATCGAGATTCTATATTGGAAGCACTACCTGTCAATAGCAACTTCACTCCTCTTATGACCCTTTATTTGACAGATACTATGAGGCCTGTCGAGATCAAGCTGGCAAGTAAGTGTTAGCTTTCCTCATGAATTATAAGAGGAGATTCACTTTTGATTTCACCAGTTTTCCTCTTAACTAGCTTCCTATTTATTGTTTCTCTTAGATTGTAATATATTGTTTTAAAATAATGATGCATTGACAGGAGAAAGTGGGGCTGTCTATGCTGTAAAACTGTATCCTGCCGGTGCCACAACGAATTCCCAAGATGGTGTTACAGATCTGTTCGGGAAGTGTCTACCTGTTCTAAAGGAAATGGTTGAGCAGAATATGCCTTTGTTGGTAGTTTACTTAGCTAATGACACAGTTTGTTTCTTTATTAAATATATGAGCGGTCTATCGCTTTTTTTTAATTAAAAAAAAACTGTAGGTTCATGGGGAGGTAACAAATCCTGATGTTGATATATTTGATCGTGAGAAGGTCTTCATTGAAACTGTTTTGAAACCCCTGATCCAGAGGCTGCCAAAACTAAAGGTGGTGATGGAGCATATCACTACTGCAGATGCTGTTAAATTTGTGGAGTCTTGCAAAGAGGGTATTAATACTTAATACCTCATCATTTTCATTGAAGTATTGTTGATAATGTGGCTATCTCACTTTCTTTTCATTATTCTCGTGTCATTTTTTTAGGACATGCATTTAGTATATGAATTTTAAATTATTGGCAGGATTTGTAGCAGCAACAGTCACTCCACAACATCTTCTCCTTAATAGGAATTCCTTGTTCCAAGGAGGATTGCAGCCACATAACTACTGTCTTCCAGTACTCAAGAGAGAGATCCATAGTAAGTTCCAATTATATTTGGTGCAGATTCTCTTTATTTTCTCGCACTAGATTTTCATAACCTCTTGAAAGTAAATATGTTTAGTCCGCCTTCTCACTTATCAATGACTAGTTTCATTTCCAATAAAAAAAAACATATTGAAAGTATGTCAGTCTAATGTGGATCATGAAAAGTAACCCTTCAAAATCGTTTAGGATATTCTTGAAGCCGGAAGAATTTTGGAGGATGTAGTGGGATTTTTTTTATGTAACAGGTGTGTTTTTGTATTTAAGTTATCTTTTGAGGGATTATTGACTTTTCTACATGAAAAATTGAGAATAGATTCACTCAAAAAGAACACAATACTTGTTCATGAAAATTTAGCTCGTCCTCCCCCCCTCCTCCATTGCTGATTAAAAATAATAAATTAAGCATGTCTTCCTTTTCACTCACTTTCTCTCATTTATAGGACAGGCTATTGTGTCAGCTGTGACTAGTGGAAGTAAAAGATTTTTCCTAGGAACTGATAGTGCTCCACATGAAAGACAAAGAAAAGAATGTTCTTGTGGATGTGCGGGTATATATAATTCCCCCGTTGCCTTATCCTTATATGCAAAGGTGTTTGAAGAGGTATACTATCTTATTTCCTATTATGTTAATATTTTTTTCATCTCTTCATTTTCATCTTACCATCTGCCTTTTTTCCTCTTCGTCTGTCAAGGCGGGTGCACTCGACAAATTAGAAGCGTTTACAAGTTTCAATGGACCAGACTTCTATGGGATCCCCAGAAATACCTCAAAAGTCATCCTGCAGAAGACTCAATGGAAGGTTCCGGAGTTGTATTCTTTTTCCTTCGGGAATATTGTTCCAATGTTTGCAGGTGAGACACTTGA
Organism: Gynostemma pentaphyllum; assembly: GCA_028015215.1. Lineage (NCBI taxonomy): Eukaryota > Viridiplantae > Streptophyta > Magnoliopsida > Cucurbitales > Cucurbitaceae > Gynostemma > Gynostemma pentaphyllum. Next base: position 43,457,831 of record CM051349.1, on the reverse strand, counting down.
TTGGCAAGTTTTTCTTAAAGGTCAAGTTCCTATTTAGCAAACATTTTTTCGTGTTTCCTTTCATTTTCTGGTTATGTAGACGGACGGGGATTAATTCCCACTATAATAAGACGATTATATCGTACTAGGATCAATGATCACACTCGTAATAAATTGACAGCAAACGTTTACCGTGGATGAAATTCATGAGCTTCTTTGATATTTGTGATCAAATCTATTTTTGGTTACTGTTTTTAGTCTCTACTATGTAGTAGTTAAGAAAAATGTACTCTGCAGGAGGAACTCACTGAGAAGGTTTGGTTGTAATTTAAAAATGCCTTTTTAACTTCATGTAGAGAATCATAGTGATAGAGGTTATGCATTGATTTTATAGAATATGACAAATTACATAAAATATTGATGCTGATGGAGATATTTTATTGGAGTAAAATTTGTTAGAGGTCATTTTTCTCATAGAAATGAATTTTTGAAACTTGTTCACATCTCATATTCGGTAAAATTTCTTTTATTGATGCCACATTTAAATATAGAGTTCTACAACTCATTTTTCGAAGATTTTTTTTAGGTAAAACACTTTATTTATCATTGAAAAAAGTACAAGTTGAAAAAACTTTAAACCAAGGAGATTAAAAAAATAAATCGAGACAAAAATATATTAGCTGTAGTTACGAAAATAATTAGATCGGTAGTTAATTAATTTCAATGGTATCCTACTTCCATACTTTCCCACAAACTTCAATTGATGAAAGTTAATTAATTTGAATTTATGGATTGATAAAAATCTAACTCACAATTCTTTGTGAAACAATGGTCAGGTCAGGTGGCCGAAGAGTTAATTTTTTTAATGAAATAATCTCTCTTTTCAACAACAGAAAAAATCTACAGAAGGAATTGCATGGTCCCAAACCAGGATAAACTAAATGTTGTGTAATTGTAGCATTCAAAAAGGCCATCAATTCACTTATTTTTTTTTACATAGATTAGCTTGGTTGTTGCAAATCTCGGTAGATATGCCATTTTTGGTACCTTTGACCTCCTGGTAAAACGGGTCTACGACGAGATGAACTCGTGCATTCTGAACAGCAACATCCACTGAAGCCCCTCTCACAGTCTTTACAGCATCTGAAAAGAAACAGAAACTTAATCGAGAAACTTGGCTTTCAGCAAGGAATCTCCTAACTTTTATATAGAAGTAAAATCAAATGGCGACTACTGATCCAACTTCTTCATGAGGCGATAGATTGTTTTATTTCATTTTTCTTCTTACTAGCTTCAGATTACAAGTTAATCCATGCCTTCAAATCCCTCCAATTATGGCTTTGTAATCGAGTCGAAAGCAAATATACATGAAGACAAATTGCTATTTTTTCCCATCAAAATATGATTACAGAATACCAATGACAAAAACTCTTTTCTTTTGAGGGAAAAAGAATGAAGCAAACTTACAGAAATAGTCTATTGCAGTCGAGATTAGCACAATTACGATGCCTTAATTGAGACACTTGAGAACTACACATGTAGCATCGAGCAAAAGCATTATTCCCAGAAAAATGAGGGGTTCTGCATGGTTCAGCCACAACTTCTGGGTTGTATGTAGATGGAGGTAGTGAGAGTCGCGAGTCAAAGACAAACAAATTCCCGATCCATTGCTCGCTACCTTCATTTCTAAGATAATGAGAAACTCCTCCTTTTAAGGTGTAAATGTTTTGAAAGCCTCTTTCCCTGCCATAATGATTAAGAAAGAAATCTGGTAAGATGGGTATGAACTGAGAAATTGTATTGAAGGAATCAACTGAAAAATCGTCGGCAAACCCAGAGACATCCAGGTGTCCCTGGGCCTCTCCTCAATCTTCTCCTACTACTTTCGATGCCTCCTTCGATCTCCTATATTTGGATGATTGGTGACTTGATAAAATCATATCTGGAACCACAAGACCACATTACTAAACTAGGCAGTTCATAATTTGAACCGCGAGAAGATTAATATTGAATTTAGGATATGTCTATCATGGCCAGTGGATTGATGGTAGGTTCGAGGGGAAAAAAGGAAGTCATTGACTGAAGCCTTTGGAAGTGGAACCGCGCAAGACAATATCGAACAGGGATGGATACAGATGGAGCTCTTGGTCATGATTAATGAAGCCTTATGCTCTATTAAGTTAAACAAGAAAAAAACACATGTTTCAATTTCATATTCTACTTGAAGAACATCTAAAAACAGGAAGATGGTATTAATTTTTAATGGGAACTCAAGTTGTTTATGATACTGTCAAACAAGAATTAAAAATGAGTGAATACTTCTCAAGTTTGAATTGAAGGCACAAATGGATTACCTTAAAATAGTAGAATATACATCACAACGTATACCGCCAGTGCAATACATCAATACCTCTGTCTTGTCTTTGTCAACATTTGCCAGTGGATCAGAAGCAGCAACCTGAATAGGCATAAATAGGAAAGGTAATACCATTAACAGAGAAATTTGGAGTAACATGAGCAAATGAAATTTTGAAATATTAGAACCTAACTTGAATTGAAGTTGATGAAATATTTGCACAATTTATTCCAAAGAGTAATACAAATAAAAAGAATATATGAGAAAGTATCCCGTTACAATCAGAATTCACATCAAGAAATTTTTATTTTATGAGAAGCATCAAGAATAGATGATAGAAAAAAATAACCCTGGTGGATAATCTTTTGATTTATACCAATTGGAACAGTTTTTTTTGTAAGCTCCTTTGGTGCTTTTGGAGTTGTTTCTTTTGTAAATTTTTAAATTTTTCACTAATCAATCAAAAGTTTTATTATAGATTCTTGAAATGGCTGTTAATGCAAAGGAAAAGTATTAAAACATAAGTCACCTTGTTGGGTAGCAGCAGTCACTTTTTTTATTACAGAAACTCTTGATATGGCCAACTCCAACTATTATGTTTTCAACTCCATTTTTCCAGAAATCTATCAGGAGTCGAGAGATGAGAGCAGTGAACCATTCTCAAGAGAGTATCCGAGACTCGGAATACTTTTTTTATCAAGATACTTATCTGTCATCACCCATTCTTTATACTCTATCCATCCTAGTTTTAAGATTTTAAAACTATCTACATCAATAGACTTGAGCTCAAGAAATTAAACTATGATTTAATTTCACATGAGCAGTTTTTTTCGACATGATCGATTTCACATTAACTCTTACAAATGTGGCACAGTTGATATAATACCTCAGTTTGGGATAAACCAAGTGATGTGTACCTAAAGCTGTCCACAGTTGGTCGCAGAGCACCTTGAAAATGACCAATGTCCCACTCATATCCTGGATATATATATATGCAATTAAAAAGTTATTATAAAGTGGGGGGAATAAAAAGAACCAATAATTCAACTAAAAGCTAGAGGGACAAAGCTTCTTTGCCCCAATTCCTCAAAATCATACAAGGATCAATCTAATTTCCTAAGAAAAATATATATAGAATGGTAGTTCAAAAACATATTATTAATAAATAACTACAAATATTGACTTTATTATTTGCATATGAAATGGAACATGGAGGAATATTAGTGTGAAAAATTAAAAATACGATCATAAGCACCTTTTGCAAGAAATTGGAATGAAAAGCCAGTTTGGAAGTGAAGCACATACCATTTCTAATATCCAATAGAATATAATTTATATCAAGATTCTCACTGGATGTATCCTTCTTCATTGCTTCCAACCTTTTTCTCCATTCAGATGGAGTTAAAGGAGTTGCTCGCATTGAAGGATCGAGTAAAGGAAGGTTTGAAAAATCTCCTTCCAACTGGGAAAAAGAAAGATTAAAAGTTAGTGAATGTTTCTCCTCATCCCCCAGATAGAAACTTAGAGCCAAGTCATTTAATAGTAATCAGGAAAAGAAAATGTGTATCGTGACATGATAAAATCAGACGGTTTTGAGAACTCCAAAAATAAAAAGAATAAATTGGAAATGAAACTCAAGAGGAAAAATGATGGAGGTAATGCAAATGGTGGTGAAAGAAAAGAGGGAAACTCATTCACAAGGAAGTGATATTGCTTACTTGTACAAGTGAGGGCTTATATCGCAACTTCAATTTTGGAAAGGCATGGCCATTTATAGCTGGAGATACTTGAACTAGGATATCTGAAAACCTGGGATCTTCTCTTATCCAGTTAGCATAAGCAAGAGCATCTTTTGATGGCCCACTGTACTGAACCAAGAATTACGTGATTAGCATCAGTAGACATATCAAACAAACAAAAGATAAATCAGAAAGGATTAAAGATTAAAATGGATCCAGTAAGTAAAACTGGTGTTACCTATCTAAGAAAATTTGGTGTTTTAGGTTAGAAAATTAAGATAAATATTTGACATGAATTTTTTTTAACGCAAGTCACAGAAATATAATTTCTAATACATGTAGAAGAACACATGCCAGATATTTGAAAACCCGGAGAATTTTAAATGTCAAAAAGAAAACGAAAAGGAAGTTGACAAGGATCCACAAACATCAAATTCTCCTTCATCTTCAGCACTTGGACTAGACAAAAATGCTATGCTATTGATAACAATATAAGCATATAACCTGGGAGTAAAAATCAAATTTATTCCAGCTAAAAGTAGTATAATAAAGATCTTCTTAGTTTATCTCAATACAAAATTTGGTACATTGTGTTGGTGAATTTTGATGCAAGTTTAAACCTTTCAATAAACCTGTGAGAAAATTTATATTGTTTAGCCACTGAGCTACTCAAGTAGAAGGATTGACAATCTTCCCTAATCAGGCATCCTACAAGCAATTTACGAGACATGTTAGGACGTGGGAGTAAAATGTATGACAAGTGGTGACAGATCTGATTCATTAGAACAGTGAGATGAAATGTTTTTGGCCACTTCAAAACTCAAACTCCAGTGTTATCTTGATGAATCAGCAAAAAAGAACTATAATCCTATGACATTCAATCTATGAATACATAAATCTGCTTCAGAAGAACAAGAATCGGTTGAAGATTGGAAGACAATACCTGTGCATTAATTCCCTGTTCATTCAGATAGACTCGACCATGTATATCTAAATCCTGAAAAATAAAGTAAAAGAAACTAATGCAAATGCTACAAACAGATCAAAGTGGCATAATAAATTGATAGACAGAGATGAAAGACGAGAATTTCAGTTAAACATGTTTCAGATTTAACAACTAAAGTTGTATTGACTTGGTTTAAACAACTTCAGATTTACAAATATCTTGGAAACAGAATCAAAGTTACATTTAACAGATAAGAAAATTCAATTTCATCACATTAAACTTATAATACAGAAGAGGGAAATGAAGTAGACAAACATCCATATATCACAGTTCCAGTTTAGAACCTAAAACGCATAAATTTCAAACAAAGAAGAAGAAAACGGACTCATTCGATTTCAATAAAGTACTAATTAGCGCCATTTTCTTATAGAATAGATAAGAAATCTGAAAAGTATTATTTCTGCTCATAAGCTTAGTAATCAATTCTCTATATCCTAAATTCCCAATTTCTTGAACAAATTTCGATTACAGATTCAAGAACGTATTATTATTACCTTCAAGAAGGAAAGATGCTTATCGACTTCAGCTTCTGGTTCATCGATGAAAACGAAGTGATAGAAATTGACCACAACGAAATCGTCATCCGATGACCCGGAAACGAGCTTGGGATCTTCCCTGAGTGTATGTGAGCTAGATAGAGAAACCGGAACGAACGTGTTTGATTGGCAAACTGGAAAATGCATTTGCCTCCATTGAAGCATAATGCCATTAATTCTGATGTTGTTTCTAGAAAATGTGCTTGAATTTTTCTGAATTACAGTAATCGGAGAAGCGGCGACGCAAAATGAAGAAGCCACGACCGCCGACGTATGAAAATGGTCCCACATCATTCGTTCACTGAGAATTGCGATTGCTTTAAAGCTCTGCTCCGGTTAGTACTGGTAGAATGTCATCTGAGTTTGAATGATATAATATCTTCTAATCTATATTCTTTGAATTGAATTGATAATTTCTACGTCTCTTTGAAACATATGTTATTCGGTCAAAAATTACAAATAAGGAATTTTATCATATCTACCCCAAATTTAAGGTGTGTTATCAAAAATACCCCCTCTTCTATGATACTTTCATTTTTACCCCTTAGTTAGTTATAGTCATCCCACTAACTTTCATGTTGGCTCCCATGTAAAAAATTAAGGGTAATTTTGATAACTTTTACATATATAAGGTAAATTTGAAAACTAGTTTTTCTAATGAGGTAGTTATGAAAATTCCCCTACAAATAAACAAAAGCCCATATTATAATTAAGCCCAAGTTGACCCAAGATCCCCAATAAACCAATAGTCCTCTCACAATAACCATCTTGCATCATTATCTCTCTATTTATCCTCTTTAATTTAGTTTTTATTGTTGTGTGATTATTTTTTTTACTGCTTCATAATAATAATATATATATATATATTTATTTTGCAAAAGATGGTTAAAATAAAGAAAATAAAAGGAGATGAGTCTCACAACTTGAGACCAAGGCAACAAAGCAAAAACACACTACTTTAAAAAACCAAAAAGAACCAACAAAACACGACAAAAAAGCCAACACGAAGCAAAACAACAAAAACCTAAAACAACTAAATAAAAAGATCCCTCACAGTCAGTGAGTTTTCGCAACGGAGAATTGGCTGAAGTTGCTCGTTTCAATTCTCTTCCCATCTCATATAAGTAAAGATCTGGATTTACGGATCAAATGAAGGAAGATTAAAAAAAGATGAAAATTTTTTCGCCAAGATAAGCCATCTCTGAATCCCCTGGAATTGATAATTAAATTTCTGGATTTTGTGTAGATCATCTGCTCGTTTCAATCCTCTTCTGTAACAACCCGAGTTTTTTTGCAAAAGAACAACCCGAGTTTTTTTTTTTGCAGCGATGCGTGACGCACAACCCGAGTTTTGGTAAGGGCATTTTAGTCTTTTCACCATTTTTTATCCAATCAACGTAATCTTTAGTTTTCTCGAACCGTCACGTCGTTACGAATTCAACGGAATTGACTACGCTCAATTCCGAGTCCCGAGTAAAAAGATATGACCTGATTACCGTTTACGTCCCTAACTCTATTTATTATTCCAGGGGCATTATCGTAAATTCTCGAATCATATATATTTCCACAACCCTAGTTTATTTTATTCCTTCTTCTACATGAACTCCCTCTGCCAGCCGCACGTCCATCCGAGTTTCGTTTTCCTTTTCGTTCTCGAGGTAAGTCCCGATCCTTTAGAGCCTCGCCGGACTGCGTTCTCCTCGCCGGAATCTGGAAAGATTTAGTCTCGTTTTTGCTCGGGTTTGAGGTCGTCAGTGTCGAGGCCACTAAGGGGATTGGGGGGGCAATTGCCCCTCCAAAATTTTCAAAATTTTAATTTTATATGTATATTTTTATATAATTTTTAATTTTGCCCCCCCAAAAATTTGATGTTTGCCCCTTATTTATACAATATTTAAGACATTTTAATCTTTTAAAAAACAAATTTTCTTTATATATTATCCCACATTTAGGTTTGTCACTATTAAATTTCCTCTCTTAATCTCTATCCAATTTATTGTTCATTAATGTGAGTTTTTATGGTTAAATATATAGGATAATTGGTGATTTTTCTTGATAATTTTGTTACATCTATATATGAGTTATACAATGTATTATTTATTGTTAAGTTTAATAAAATGTGAAAATTTTAAATAAATACGTTTTTTTTTACTTCTATATTTATTTTTATATTGTAGTTATGTAGTGATGATTTTATGTTCAACATTTATAAATACTTTAATTCATATTTATTAAATAAGAAGTGAGTGTAATTTTTTGTTTATAAATATAGTTTATTTTTTCTAAATTATAAATAATAATGTCTCTTCAGTGAAATCCAAATTTTATTAATAACTATATAGATTTATGTCATGAGCTTCATAATTGTTATAATTTTATTATTTCATACTTGTACTTTTAGTTAAATATTTCAATCTTGTTAATTATTATATAAATTAGTTAAACATGATACATAATGAAGTTAATTTTGATTGTGATTCTTATTATTAGATTAAAAAAAACATTTGAAATGAAAATTAATCTCAATGATTTGAGAGATTAATATATATTTTTTAATATATTAAGAAATTATTTTAAAATTTGTCTCTATTTTGAAGACATGTATAATTTTATAATTAACAAAATTTCTAGTAAATTTTTTTTATCCATTTTATAACTTTATATTAGGCAGAAGTCAAAATCTAAAAATTTAACTTTATATTAATTTGTGATATAATATATCGAAACCGGGTAGAGTTGACATTTTATACAATTATTTCTTTATATAGATTTTTGCCCCCCCAAAAAAAAAATTCTGGCCTCGCCACTGGAGGTCGTGTTTTCGTCGTGTCTTCGTGCGTGGATTCGAGGCGAGTATTGGGACGGATTTCTGTAGGGTAAGCTGTTTCTTTCTTTTGATTAAATGAAAAAAAAATAATAATAAGCACAGCAGTGCAAACAGTGCTACGAGAGGAGGGAGACGACCGGTCCATCTGGACCGGCTGGACCTGGTTCAATTGGACCAGTTCAGCTGGTCCAGACCGGTTCAGGGGCAATTTTTAGTCAATTTGAGCCGGTTTTCGTTCCGTTCTTCCGGTTTTCATAAAATTGACTTTTAATTAATGTCAATACAGGTTTGGGGCACCTCTAGGATTTGTTTTCGCATCGTTTGGAGTTCGATTGCTTGCTTGAATTGCTATTAAGGTAGGTTAATTCCTACTTAAAGTGTTAAATTGAATTTCTTTTTGAATGATTGATTTGCTTATGATTATTCGTATGACTTGGGAGATGTTTTTAATAGATATCTAAGTGTGTTATGTGATTATATGACTTTCGATTATTATTTAATTAATATTATGTTTGGTTTATCAATAGGGGGTAAATAGAGCCTTTAGGATTTACAACTTGGGTTGAACCTAATCATAATAAATATTAAATTTGTAGAGCGCGTCTATGGCACGTATCATGAGTGGCCCTATACCCCACTATGATCATATTTTCAAGCGCATAGTACAACACGTATCATGAGTGGCCCTATACCCCACTATGATACATATATGCAAATTTAATTAAAATAAAGATTAAAGGGGTTGTTGTAGGCTAAGTACCTACTAAATAAATAGGCTAAGTACCTACTAAATAAATAGGCTGAGTACCTACTGAATATGATTATAAACGAGGATTTGGGATTTTGGACTAGTGTCCAATAATTATTACTTTTGGTGTGATTTCAATTTAGCCTACTTATATAAGATGAAATTAATCTACTGAGCTAAAAACTCATGGTATTCGAATGCCCTGCAAATTTAAATTTTGCAGGTAACGGTAATGATATTGGGAATCGAGGCGCATGACGAGGATGGTGCTACATGGAGGCCTTAGGACGTATTCATTATCATTCCTCTATTTTGACTTTCATTATTGGTCATTTTGCATTTATTTGGGACATTTTATTTTACTATCAAACTCATGTGTTTTATTTATTTTATTTAGGATTTATTTCTTTAAATTGGCGCCACAATTAAACGTTTTGTTTTATCTTTTAATTGTTATTTAAATAAAAGGCTTCCGCATTTATTGATTTTACTCTGATCTATTTATAAAATTAAGTGAGTTCTTTTATCATTTATTTATTTATTTTCATATTGAGTCGGGTCGTCACATCTTCTCATCTCTTATGTGCAAAGTTTTTATTTTTCATCACAAAGGACCGATATCAGTGAGTTTTCTAAGTAAAGATCTGGACTTTACGGATTAGAAGAAGAAAAATTCGAAAAAGATGAAACTGTTTTCGCGAAGTTAAAGGCCATCTCTAAATCCCCTGAGATAGATAATAAAAATTCTAGCTTTTGTGGAGATCAGCTGCATGTGTAGGGTTGGGCAAGGGGGGCCATGGCCCCCAATTTTTTTTAAAACTTCTTTTTATATAATTTGAACAAATAATTACTTTATTCTTTTAAATAAATTAATAAATAAATATATAGTTATATAGTTATAATTTTATTAGAATTATTTTGATAAGATCTATCTTTTTAATCTTTATTTATAATTATGATAATATTTAAAAAGATAATATTAAACGCAGGGAATTTATTTATTAAAAATAATAAAAATTGAAATTTATTTATTGGTTATTAATAAAAATTACAGTTTCATAGTTTAGAGACGTTTAAATTTTTTTAATTTTGAAAAGAAAAAAAATTGACGTTCTGTTAATCATTATATATAAAAAGATATTTAAATGTTTTTTATACAAATATTTATTATGATTTTTTAAATATATATTTACTACAAAATTATATCTATAGCTTGAATATTTTAATATTATGTAATAAATTCCATTTTTTTTTCTATTTAAATATAATAATATTTTTAAGTTTTGATTGTCTATATTATTATTGAGAAAAAAAAAACATAAAATTTTTAATCGTATCATTTAATATTTTTATCATCATAATTCAATATTAATATTTATTAATTTTTTTTGTTAATGTTATTTCAAAGTGTTTGACTTTTTTATTTAAATATTTTTATATCTCATACATTTTTTAATAGTTAGTTAGTATACGTATAAAAGAATATTAATATCAAATGAAATATTGACTATTATAATTCAAATGTAATTTTTAAGTTAAGATGTTGAAAGTTTAAATTAATAAAATTAATGATTAAATTATATAAAATACCCCTAACTTATAATGTTAGTTTCAATTTCGCGCCTAACGTTTTAAAAGTTTCAATTCTACCATCAACCTTTTATTTTGTTTAAAAAATACCTCTTTGAGAAAATCAATTTTAAAAAAAAATATAATATGTGTGCAATTCGGCTAAGTTTAATGAAATATAAAAAGATTGAGGGTATTTTTGAAAGATTTTTGTTGTAATGAAAGGCAATTTCCTGAAATGGATATTTTGAAAGAGTTATTTTTTCCAACAAAGGGTATTTTGGAAACAAAATAAAAAGTTAGGGGTATAATTGAAACTTTTAAAACGTTACAGGATAAAATTAAAACAAACTTCATAGTATAGGGATATTTTGTATAGTTTAATCTAAAATTAATGTAAATATCCTAGATCCGTCTTTGCCTTAAGAGCAATCCATGGAAGATAAAAAAACACATTCTCAACATGAGTCACAGAATTATAATTTTCTAATACATGTAGAAAAACACGTGCACATATTTGAAAAACCGGAGAATTTTAAATGTAAATTAGAAAACGAAAAATTATCTTCTTAGTTTATCTCACAAAACTTGGTACTTTGTGTTGGTGAATTTTGAAGCAAGTTTAATGCAACACACTGTTAATAAACCGGGAAAATTTCCCACACTACGCTAGTATGGAGCACTCAATACCTCTTCCATTCTTTAGCTGCCATTTGGCATTGATACCCAAATGGTTAAAGTTTTTTCCCTCCATTTTTGTCTCACTTGGAACTTGGACCACAAAATGTGATGCACGTGTGAATTTCTCTACTTAATTTGATTGAAGAATTTATTTGAATAAAAAAAATATTAATGAATATAAATATATTATACAACATACATACTGGATTTTTTTAATAATATTTTTTGTATTGTTTAAATTTTATGAAACGATTTTTTTTATTGAATTTATAAATTAATTAACAAGAATCTCATGATGAATATAAACTAATAAATAAACTATTTCAAAAGGAGGAGAGAAAAATAAATATTTTTTAAAATTATTAAATAGATTAAATTAGATAATTATTTATTAAAAACCAATCAGAAAATTATTAACATTATTAAAATCAAGTCAGCAATATTTTTACAATTCAAGGACCAATATCAATTTTTTTCTTCTAATCTAGCTATAGAGATTAAAATATCATATTTCAAACTACAATAACCAGATAGAAATCAAATTTAAATTATATGGGTTACTGTGTGGATTTTAAATTACAATATCAAATAGAAACCAAACTCAAATTAAGGATTAAAAATTTATTTTACCAATAGAAAAAAGGGCATATATACTAATTTGTCTATAAAAATAGCTAATTTCTTTATTTTTTGCGAACGTCTTTGCCTTTTACCTCACGACTCGTCTTCTTCTCTTTAATCTCTCAAAACCCTAACCCTAGACCCTACGAAGAAACCAGCAATGGCGAAGATTTCTTCTCGTCTCATTAATATTGACAACTCCAAATTCATTTATAAACCTCGTTTTAATCCTAAAAAAGTAAGCAAAATCAAATACCCGCGTTGTTCAGTTTCATGTTCTCTGCAATTAGAAGGTGGAAATCCCATTTCACCCACTACTACCATTCTTCTTAAACGTTGTGTTTCTGAGAAATCAAGTTCTGAAAGCAAATTATCCTTTCTCACATATCCCAAAAACTCCGATAATGTCTCGAAGGAAAACACCGATATCATCGACGTTGTTGATTTATCTTTTATGGATGATTACAACACTTTTGAAATCTGTGGACATAGTCACGGTATAGTTTGCCTGTATTATCATGGTCTTTATGAAGATATCTTCTTGTGCAATCCGGTCACGATGGAGTTTCGTCGACTTCCGCCGTCGATTTTTAACGTAACTTATTATGATCCAGCACTATTACATGCTAGAATATCAGGAATAGGATTTGGTTATGATCCCAAATCCAAAGATTTAAAGGTAGTTAGAATGGTTAATATTTTTGGATCCCAACGGGTCGAAATTTACAATTTGAGTACAGATCGTTGGAGAGAAATCAAAACCCCTATGTTTGCAGTAGATAGTGAATCTTCTCAAGTGTATCACAACGGGGTCTATTATTGGTCTGGTCTTAAAGATACAGGAGATGACGAATATGAACAGGTGATCCTATCTTTCGATATGAGCGAAGAGGTATTCCAACTTATTCCGATGCCAAGAAATTACGACATGGACGGTGCATCAGACGTTAGTTTGCTGGTTTGGAACGGATCTATTGTTACGAGTAATGTAATAGATATAGAGAGCGGCTTTTGGGCAATGGAGAATAACGATGGCCGGGTTTCGTGGTCAATGTTATTAACAGTGAACAATGAACATATTCCAGGGAAACCATTACTGTTTTTGAATTCTTATCAACTTCTTTGGGCAGATCTGAATCATCATCATCTAGGTATCTTTAATTTTAAGACTCAGAAGGTTAAACTTCTTAAAGATTTGAAAGGGAATGGATATAGAATGCAAGCTTTCGTTTTCGAAAAGAGTTTGTTATCAGTTAAGGGAGGAACTAAGGTCGATGACTTTTTTTAAAAGTCTATGTTTTCATTTATCATAGCATATTTTTCTTTAGTTGTGCTTTCTTCAATTCAAACTTTGACATAGACATATCCTGGATTCAATGTTGATATTCTGGTTGTTCAGTTCAAATTAAATGCCAAGTTTGAATGAAATTACAGTTCCAAAATGAAAAGGAACTGTGGTTTCTCAATACAATTTGATTTTATTGACTATTATATATATGTCTGCCACAATGAGCATATGCTTGGAATCTACACTCTCTTACCCCTCTTCTCAATTTTTTTTAGATGGCAAAAAATGTGTCTGTCAAAGCCAGGGGTTCAAAATCGGACTTTCACAAAAATGAGCATTTTCCTAATCAAACACTAGTGAACATATTCTTAAATAATTTTAAAAAATGACCATTTTGCAAAAAAAAAATGATTTCTTTTTTATTAGATTTATTTGGTTTTTCTTAAATCTAGAGTAAACAAGTAAATTAAGAAAAGATAAACTAAATTAATTTCATTTTGAATTTTACTTAAGATAATGGAAAATGGGGTTCATGTTATGACAGACAGGCAAGTTCTCATAAAACATTTATGGGTAAAATACAATCTTGGTCCCTATATTTAATACTACTTATGATTTTAGTCTATGCATTTTGAAAACCCACGAATTTGTTCCCTATGTTTTGCGCTACTCACAGTTTTAGGAGAAATTCTTCAATAGGCCGGGTACATTGAGGCTGTTACTATATATAGAAAAATTTATCTCTTTTTTTTTCAATTGTTTTTTTCACGGTAAACAGACTTCTTCTTTCGTCCACGGGCAGCACTATACTCAACCTTTCCTTCTCTTACGGGCAGCACTAAAGCCAAATGAATTTTAGTTAAAATCAGGCATATATATATCAATATAATTTTTTTTTAAATAAAATCATTCGTATTGAAGGTAAAGAACCAATAAATCTTAAAAAGCACCAGTATAAAAATTTACAAGTTTCTTAATTGACATTTTTTTTTAAAATAAGTTATAAATCACATGTTTTTTTTTACAACAAATTTATTGATTTTTTTAAAAATATGTGACTATCGATTAACAATTAGATCTAGTTTTTTCTCTCTCAAAAACTACAAAATAAAATAAAATTTTATGTTTAAATAAAAACAATATAAGTTGTGGATAAAAAATAAACACCGTTTTGTAAGTATTTATAATTTATAATAGGTTAAATTATATAAAATACCCCTATACTTTAGGGTTGGTTTTAATTTTGCTCTTAACGTTTTAAAAGTTTCAACTCTACCCCTAACCTTTTAATTTATTTCAATAATACCCTTTGTTGAAAAAATTACTCTTTCAAAATATCATTTCTTCAAAAATTATCTTTTTATTACAATAATAATCTTTCAAAAATACCCTTAATCTTTTATTTTTGTTAAACTTAACCGAAATTGCACACAAATTATATTCATTAAAGGGTGATTTTCTCAATGAAGAGTATGTTTGAAACAAAATGAAAGATTGAGGGTATAATTGAAACTTTTAAAACATTAGGGGTAAAATTAAAACCAACATTATAGGTTAGGGACATTTTGTATAATTTTGCCTTTATAATAATATACATAATCAATAATATTATATAGATTACAAAATATTAAAATATTTATAAGGGTTCATTTGTAGGAGAAGTAAAGGTGGAGTTTAGTGCTGCCCGTGGACGAAGGAATAAGTCTGTTTACTGTGAAAAAAACAATTGAAAAAAAAAGGAGATATATATGGTAACAGCCTCAATGTACCCGGTCTATTGAAGAATTTATCCAGTTTTAGTCTTTACGTTTTAAAAACCCACAAATTTGGTCCATACATTTTTCACTACTCACGATTTTAATCTCCGCGTTTTAAAAACCCATAAATTTGGTCCTTGTGTTAAAAAAAACACTTTTAGTCATTTAGTAAACTTAACCATCAGAAATGTAACGAAAGGATGACGTGAAAATAAATTAAAAAATAAAAATGACACGTGCACAATTAAAATGGTTAAGTTAAATAAATGACTTTAAAAAGTAGGAACTAAAATTGTGAGTAAGTTCCAATCGTAGGGACCAAATTCGTTAGTTTTCAAAATGTATGTATGGACAAAAACGTGAGTAGTGTAAAACTTAGGAACCGATTTCGTGGGTTTTCAAAATGGAGGGATTAAAACCTTGCAAAACATAAGGTCCAAAACTGTATTTTACTCAACATTTATAAATCAGATTTTCTCAATCACATAAATAGTCCTTCGTTATAATGTCTAAGATTAAAATTCATCCAATTACTATCTAATAACTAAATTGAAACTTTTACAATATTAGGGATGAAATTAAAAAAAGACTGGATATACACTTGGGACCAAAAGTTATATTTAGCCTTTCCATTATAGAATGCAACAATAAAGATTATACTTGAACTCAATCAAAACGTCATAGATTAAATTAATTCTTTTAAATACGAGAAATTTAATTAAAATGTTTTAAAAACATGAGAGACTGAATTAGAAAAATTCCAACGTTAAACATTGCAGCAAACATGGATGATTAAAGGGATATTTTATCCTAAAATTAACCATGTGACTTGGCCAAAGTTTTTGAGGGCAATTTCAAAAATATTTAAAAATTTGTTAGAAAAAAAAATATTTAAAAAAAATGTTAGAATTTCAAAGATTTTGAGTACGTATATCAGTGAATTTTTAGTATATAGTCGAAATATCACTGATATACTAATATTGATTCACTGATATAGTCGCCTTTTGAAATTATAACATTTTTGTAAAAAAAATTTTCCTAACAAATTTATAAATATTTCACCAAATTATAACATTCATGTAAATTTTTGAAAGTTTTTCTACTAATTTGTTACCTTATTTCCTTGAAGAGTAACTAAAAAAATATACTAATAATTTGTTTCTAAATTTTTTTTTTCTTTTTATTTTTGCCATAATCTTTTCATAGGTACCATTATCTTAGTAATAATAATAATAATTAATAACTTTGCCTTTCTTTTAGAATTTGATTTCTTTCAATTTCTCTATACCCTAACCCTAACCCTAACCTACGAAGAAACCAGGTATGGGGAAGATTTCTTCTGGTCTGATTAGTATTGACAACTCGAAATTGATTTGTAAACCTTGTTTTAGTTCTGAAAAAGGAAGCAAAATCAAATACCGGCATCGTTCTGTTTCCTGTTCTCTGCAATTGGAAAGCAGGAATTCGATTTCACCAACTCCTACCATTCTTCTTAGACGTATTGTTTGTGAGAATTCAAGTTTTGAAAACAAATTATCCTTTCTCACATATCCCAACAACACCAAAAATGCTGCTGGTGCTATTGTCGACATTGATTTTAATCCTGATTTTATGAATTCATCTCTGAATTTGGAAATCTGTGGTCAAAGTCACGGCATTGTTTGCCTCTCTGATGTTAACGATTTCTATAAAGATATCTTCTTGTGTAACCCGGCAACGAAAGAGTTTCGTCGACTCCCACCCTCCACTTTTAAACTAACTGATGATAATGTTGTTCATGTCCTCAGATACCAGTGTTTCACAAAAGAAGTCGGATTCGGTTACGATCCCAAATCCGATGATTTTAAGGTTGTTAGAATTGTCTCATTCGGTACGGTATCTAGAAACACGTTTGATGGTGGTTCCTCAGACTTGAAATTTGGAGTTGAAGTCTACGATTTGAGTACTGATCGTTGGCGGCGAATCGAAACAACCACTTTGTTTTCACAATTTGATGAATTTTGTCATATGTCTCACATCGACAAGAACGGGTTCGGGTTCAATTATTGGTGTGCTCATGAGAGGGGCAAACCTCCTATATCATTCAACATGAGCCAAGAGGTATTCCAACTTCTTCCTTTACCGGTTCGTTTCCCCGGTCTTGGTGAAGACTTCCTGCCTAGAATTAACTCAAGTTTCCTGTTTTGGAACGGATCCATGGTTCTGTTTCTTTTCAAAGATGGAAGAAAATTTGCCATGTGGGGAATCAAGAAGAATAATGATGGGGTTTCATGGTCCAAGATATTAACATTCCGCCCGCGTTTGGGAATTCGGAAACCGTTAGTGTTTTTGAATTCTGATGAACTTCTTATGGAAACTATGAATTGGCAGCTGGTTATTTATAATATAAAGACTCACAAGATCAAACATCTTAAACAAGATGTGACAGGGCTTCCATATAGCTTCCAAGCTTTTGTTTTTGAAAAGAGTTTGTTATCAGTTAAGGCAGGAGCTAGTCTTGTAACATCTTGAAGCTGAATCCTTTTTTTTTTTTTTTTAAGAATTGGCATTGTTAAATAAATTAGTATTTGTCTTTTTTTTTTTTTTGGAGAAAACATATAGAAATGGGCTTTGTTTACTATATGGAGACCCATCAGTTTAGCATATCATGAAACTTGGTCCACGAAATGTTAGGGATTATTTTAGGGTGCCCCACTACCACAAATTATGACGTAGGCTCTGCCACGTTGGACAGACCTTAGCCACGTGCCTTATTTGCTTGTGATTTTATTATATACTCCACCTTTATATGTCGTCTCGCAAAAAATATATTCGACGTGGGATAAGCTTAACATTCGGAGCACTCTGTTTTCGGAAATTAATGTTTAAAATTAAGAAAATTGAGTAAAAAAAAAATTTGTAAATTTTATACCTGAGACCGTTTTTTATTGGCTCTAAGCAGCCTTAAAGACTTAATTTTAAGCAGTCAAGTATTGTTCTCTGTTTTCAACCTCGATTTCGGACTAGTTTAGTATTGCTGTAGCTTTTGAAATAATTACTGTCAGCTGTGCGATAGAAAAAATCGATTGTATGATAAATCAGATTAGTGTTTGATAAATTCAGCTTATAAATTAAATTAGTATTTGGTAAATTTAACTTTTAGAAATACTGTGAGAGATATAAATATGAAGATAAATTGATTTAAAGGTATTTATCCATTATCATGATGACATAATTATTATAAAAAAAATTAATTTTAATTTTAAATTTAATATGTTTTTTTCTTTAATTAAAAAAATCTAAAAGATTTTTTTTTAACTATTTTTTTATATTCATTTTCCTATTGGAAAAAATCTAAATTCAAAATTTTAATTTTAATGATAATCAAAACAAATCTAAATATTTTTGGGTAAAATACACATTTAGTCCTTATAGTTTGAGTTTCGTGTCTAATTGGTTCCTATAGTTTAAAATGATACATTTTAACCACTATTGTTTAGAAAATGCATTATTTTGATCCCTGGTATGAAATGAATGGACTAATATACCAAATGGTTCAATAAAGGTATTGTACATCTAGGAATAGATTTTCTTTTGGATTTCTGTAACTTTTCCAATTTTTTAGGGGAATAAACTAAACATGGGTGAATTGATCTGAGACTCTCTTAAGGTATTTATAAATTGGATCTCAAACCTCATTGTTACTCAATAATTTCTATCCTTAACCCAGTTCATTAGGTTGGGACATTCCTAATATTTTGATTGATAGGCAATGTTGAATGAGAATGGGAGTGTGAGACCCACATAATTTAGCAATCACATTCTCAATTTCCAAACAATTTGATTCCCTATTTCAACTTCATCAATCTCATTCCCAAATTTGTGGATCCCACCAATTTTTTTTTATTAATTTTATTTTCTCTCTACTTTTTATGGGTCCCACATGAATAGTAAACATAATTAAAAAAAATTTATTCTCATTCCATAATTTTTCATTCAAACGGGCCTAAGTTCTTGCTATTTTCTTTATCCTAATATTCTTTTTATAAACAAAAGGCCTTCCAATTGAGAATATTGAGCATATGCTCGAGAATATGGCTTTGCATTTTAGGTTTTGAGAGAAAAGGCCAGATATCCTGAAGAAAAGCCAACGAGTTTGGAAAAAGAAATTCTAAACATTTTCATCTAATGTAAATAGGATTGATGGAGAGATTCTAAATGGAGTTTTTTTTTTTTTTGATAAAATTGAGTTATTGTCTTTATCTTCATGAGATGGGTGACAGAAAAAGGGAAGAGGGGTGAAGAGAAAAAGAGGAGGAGAGATAGGAAGACCATTAGTTATAAATAGTATAAAAGTAATTAAAAATGTAAATTAAATGACATATCACCATAAAAATCCACCACATCAACTAATTAGTCCAGCCATTTCATAGCAGGGACTAAATGCATTTCCTAAATAGTAGGGGTTAAAATGTAGCATTTTAAACTATAGGGACCAATTAGATGTTAGGATCGGTATGGCAACCCTAGAGGGGGGTGAATAGGGTTTTAGGTTAATTTAAAACTTTTTCGATTAATGACTTCTAATTAATAAGTTAATTAGACTTTTTAAGCTCAAACACTTAATATGTATTTTATCCTAAAATTCCCTTTATCAAAGTAAACTAAATTTGAATAATACTTGGAAATATTAAATCACAATTAATTTCTAACAACCAATAATTTCTCAATTGAATTGAAACAATAAATATGTCAAGCATTAATTTAATTTCTAATTATTGATATTCAATGATCCCTAATAAAAATGCACAATAAATATTTAGCAATTTATATTAGTGCAATAAGTAAAGAGGAAAGGGTTAGAGAAATGACACCAAGATGTATAGTGGTTCGGCCAAAATCCGGCCTAGTCCACTCCCCGAGCACCTCTCGGGAATTTATTACTTTTTCCGGGAGCAAAGTAGAACCCAATCCTTTTGCGGGATCAAGATCAAACCCGACTCTTTTACACGGGAACAAAGTCAAACCCGAACCGTTCTTTTTCCGGGCTCAAGAACAAACCCAACGTGTGAATTATAATTTTTCACACAAATACAAACTCTCCCAAAAGAGTAGATTTACAAGATTAAATCTCACAACAAATGGAGAAATCACTCCCCAATAAAGCCCTCACAATGGCTATGTAATTTACACTTTAATGCTCACAAAAAGGCTCAAAAGAATGACTAAAAAATGAAGAACTTTAGAACTCAACAATCTGAAATTTGCCTCTGTTTTTGGTTGTTGTAATCTGCCATTTTCGAGCTCCATTTATAGCCAAGAAAAATATGACCGTTTTTCTATATGACCGTTTTTCTACTGTTCATTCACCTTCATAAATGAATTTGACTTCCATGGTGTGAATCGAAGAAAAGGAGGCTCCATTGTTTGACAAAATGGAGGAAGAAAATCAGCAAATCTCGCCATTTTTCGAGTGAAGAATTCCAGAATGAAGCCGAAAGAGAAGGTCTTGAAATGACGATTATATCCTTTAAGTTCTTCATATAAATTCAAATCAGGAAGGGTGAAGTTGTAATCTCCAAAGTAGTGTAATAAATGCTTCAGGATAAGTCAATAAAGAGATCCATGTGTCAAGCATTCGTTGGTTGAAGCAAATCTGATTTTGAAATTAATAATAATAATATTATTAATAAAAACTTGATCGCAGGGGCAATCCAGGCAAGAGACCGTTGTGAAGAGATTTAAAAATTCGGTCGGAGGAGATAAAGTAATGGTCAGGACATAGAAGGCATTGACCAAAAGACCAGGGGGTATATAGGACAAATCACCAAATCTGGAAAAAGCAAACAACTGGTGGAGGAGACAACACGGACACGTGTCCAAGATTACCTGGTCAAGAAAAGAAAGTGGGGAACGCACTGGGGCCCGCAGACGTCGGCGTCGCGGGCGCGTCGGCGGCTTTGGAGTCACGCGCTACGTGGCGAGATGAGGATCGTTGGATGGAGGCCACTTGCGCGATCGAACGGCTGATCCCTTTTTCCTTTTTTTTTTTTTTTTATTTCCGAATATATATATATATATATATATATATATATATAATAAATTAATCGTACGGCTGAGGACGCTTGATGGGCGATCGAACGGCTGAAACAATTCTTCATTTATTTTCCTTTTCCCTTTTTCTTTTAATCGAAATTTTGAATAAATCGAACCGCTTATTCAAAATGCAAATAGATCTGACGGCTTCAATAAATTCCTGAATATTTCTTTTTCTTTAATTTATAAAGCTGAATCAATCTGGCCCTTCCATCTTAACTACTAGCAGATCTGACGGCTGAGAATTTTGAGCGCATAATAAGATCCATGAAGCTTGCCATATACGATCCGATTTAAATAATTAATTTAATTCCAATCTTCTAAAATCAATATCTCATTCGTTTGAAGTCCGATTGAGTCGATTCCAATTGCGTTGGACTCGTTATAATTTTCTCTACGCATAGGACTATCAAAACACAGAAAATTGATTAATAATAAAAACACGTTTGTTATCATCAAAATAAGAATAAGATTAATTGGCTTAGAAAGTCAACATTAGACACGGAACTCAAACTACAGGGACTAAAAATGCATTTTACCCAATATTTTTTTATGAAGAAAATATATGAGAGGGGAGAAAAATAGATTTTATAAAAAAAAGTTGTTTTAAAAAGTAGGTGTGTCTCTGTTTTTAGAATCTGACAGATATCAAAAGTAATTTTTTAAAAAATTGTAAAATTTCACATTACCCAACATTAAAATTAGTTAGGATTTTGTAATAGAACAACTAGTTGATTTGTTTCCCAATCCGAAATATCAATATTGAATTGAGTTTAAAAAATACTGGGTTAACCTAACCCAACCCAATCTGGTTACTAAATTATATAATTAGAAAATTAAAAATATCAATTTTTCCTTAAATATTAAGAGCTATTTGTTGTTTAAGAAATTTAATTAAATAATATTTTATATATGATCTTGAAATTATTAGTTTATTATATTTTTATGTACGATGATTATGAATTTATGAACTTTAAAACAAATGAGTTATGTGATGAAAAAATATATTTTATTAATTAAATTTTAAAAACTATAAGTTAATTTGATAATCTAATCCAACCCAATCTAAAATTTGAGGGTTGGGTTGAGTTGAAAATTGAGGTTGATTTTATGATCTACCAGAATTTTTAGGTTGAGTTAATAAAACACTCCAATCCAACTCAATCTATAGACACCCACTTTCCTTATTTGGAATGAAATTCCTTGTGTTTTTTTAAACAAAGATTTAAAAAGAAAATCAAGACAGTTTTAAGAAAATCTATTTTATACTATCTTTTTGAAAAATGTATTTAATATTGTTTCATAAGAAATTTTTAGGGTTTAGGGTTCTTTGAACAAAAGAAAAGTTTATTCGAAGAGAGTTCTTGGTTGTCTTCAGATTTACGATGACGAACACTTTGGCTCTTCATTTCCAAGTAAGGATGTGTTTTGGATGTATTTTGAGTCGAATGTTTTTTATAAAACATTTTTTCTATAAACACTTTTCACAAAAAAAATAACGAGTTTGGGATGGTTTTTCAAGTGTTTCATCTAAAAATACTTGTTTATAAATATTTTTGAAAAAACCACAAATCAAGTATTTTCTCAAAAACATCTTTTAGTATACTCAAGTGTTATTAGATGAAACACTTAATTAATATTTATTCTAAATTTTTTTCACTCAAAACACTTTTAGGGGAAGTTGTATCTAACCAACTCCAAGTGTTTTCTGTTTTTAAGTGTTTCCAAGTGCTTTTAGAAATTTTAAAAACATTTATACGATGTAGCCAAACATAATACAAAAATTAAAAAAATGTTTTTAATGGATTAAAAACACTTGAAAAATATCCCAAACTCACCCTAGTGTTTTTAGAAATTTCAAAAACATTTTTATGATGAGCCAAAACATCATACAAAAATTAAAAAGTGTTTTTAGTTGATGAAAAACACTTAGAAAAAAACTATCTCAAACTCATTCAACCTAAGTATAATATTGATAGACTAATATTTTTGAATCAATTGGTATTTAGTTTGTTATTATTATTATTATGAGTTAAACAAGAACAAGAGTTCCAGATTTAAGTGAGTTGTGTTTCTAGCATTATGGGAAATACTTTGAACAATGTTACATGTGGTGTAAAATCTTTCATAGTTCCTTATTTTCAGTGACAATGACTAAATTTTGTTGTTTGGAAAATGCTTTTGGTGAATTTTCAAAAGGGATTTGCTGTTTATCATCATTTTGTTTAATTTCGACAAAAGACGGGTCCTCTGGTTCTCTTACTGATTAATTAGTACATTGTTTGTTGATGATAGCCACTTGAGTTACCAGTGCATAAGTTTGAAAGGCCTACGCTCTTAAAGCTTCGAAGACCAAAAATGCAGCTCAGACTAACCCGGCCTGATGATTGGCATCTTCATCTCCGTGATGGTGACCTTCTAAAACTTTTTGTAATTTTTGTTTTATTTTATTTTTCTTTGTGTGTTTTGATTTGTTTGTTATTTTTGTAATTTTTTTTAGCTTAACTATGGAGTTTGCTGTGGAGTTGCGCCATCTTCATCATCCAGGTTGTCTTTTTCCTTGTCTTGTTTTTCATTGTCATTTCAAATCTATAGACATTGAGGACACTGTCTGATTTTTGTTGGGGGTGGTGAGCATTTCATGCAAAATAGTTATTTGTGTTTTTCTTAATTTTTAGGTTAAATTGCTTTTGAGGATATTTAAATAATTTTTGCAAAATTTTTAGTTTTAATCACTTTTTGCTATCTTGACTATTAGGATTTGATTTCATGAGTTATTTGTGCACAAATCAAACTTTGTGGTTAGAATGGTTGTTAATGCAAGTAATTGATGAGAAAGAAAAGAATTTCCAAAGTTTTAAAGTTTTTCATATCTTGTTGTGAGTCATTTGTGAGTTGAGAAAACATCTTTTAAACTTTCATTGATCATTCGAATTGGTTTATATTTTGAAACTTTATTATTTGATTCTTGATTTATGCTTTAAGGATGATTTTTGGCTAGTTAGGATAATCTTTATTTGAGCCTTTTATTTTTCTATATTGAAAAAAGAAAAAAAGAAAAAAAAAGAGCAAGAATGTGATTTTGTTATGTTTATGTAGATTTGACCATCCTACATTGTTCTTCATTGATGTATGCATTTCTTGTCTCTTAAAAAAAAAAAAAACTTGAAAAAAAATAGTTGAAAAAAATAGAAAAAGTTAAATAGAAAAAGAATAAAGAAAAAGTTGTTATTTTGCATTTTTTTGGCTCATAGTTCGTACTTGTAGTTTCTTCCTAGCCAATTTGAAATTCTAAAAGCATATTTTGGTTTTGAGTAAAAAGTTTCCACATTTCTATCATTTGATCAATGTTTGTTTATTAGTTTGTCCTTAAATTGTTAAATCCCTTTTGAGTGTTTTTCTCATTTTCCAACTCCAAGAGTGAAAACTTTGCACTAAAATTTCTATTATTCCCGTGAGGTATTTGGAGTTGAGGCTTTTAAACTTTGTAAATTTCTTCTATTTTTCGGATACTACTTGTGTTATGGTTTGTGGAAAGATGGTTTATAGTTTGATGCACACACACACATCTCTGAGTCATTTCTGAATTAGTCTTGATAGCATTTACTGATTTTAGCTTGAATTTTGTTTTACTTATTTTTAATATCCTTAGGAGAGTTTGATTTAAATTTTAAGTTTAGCATAACTTCTTATTTTCGCTTTGTTTTGCAAGAGACTAGCAATAAGCTAGTTGGGGGTTGTGATTAGTGCTTGAAAATGCACTTAATTGTAAAATAAATTAATTTTTAATTTAATATTTTCATGGATTTAATTGAATATTTTGAAATATGAGAATATTGAGTTTTAAGTTGATTTATTAATTTTTGTAGGTAAAATATTGCTTTTGGTGGAAGTGGAATTAATTTGGAGAAGTAAATCAATTGAAAAGCAAAGAAAATAGCTCTAATGTACAAATTCCAGCATGCTGACACTTGGCACACATCCATTGGCTATCAGATTCGAGCTCATTGAGCCGCACCACATTGGATCAGACACCCAGACCATCTGTTCGTTGACACGTGGCGCTGATGAAAAGAAATATAAAAAAAAGAAAGAAATGGGGCAGCAGCGTCCAGCCACTCCGCGCCCGCTGCGTGTCCCTGCCAGCGCGTCAGCTCCCTACCTGCGTCTGCGCGTGTCAGCGCGTGCTGTCTTCTCCGCCAGTCTTCGTTCGCCACGTGTCGTTCGGTCAGCTGCCATTTGCTTTTTGAATTTCTGACCGTGGGCCCCATTTCATCATAAATCAGATTTCAAATTCCCCATAACTCCTTTCTCTCTCCCACAATTACTCATAATTACATTTAAGCCCAATTTATTTCCCTTTTAATTTTCAGTTTTTAATATTTAATTTAGTACTTACATTTTGGTCCCCCAACTTGTATAAATAGGACCCTTTGCCCATCCGAAAATAACACTTCTCTTCCTCCCATTTTTCTTTACAATTGTAGTTTTTTTCTCTATTTTTCTCTCAACTTTTTGCTAGCATTTTCATACTTTCTTTTTAGAATTTGTGAAAATGCTTAGCACATTAGACTAAGTTTATTTTGGTAAAGTGTAGGAAGAATTTTATGTAATACTTTTTTATTTAGAATTTTGATTCAAACAATGTTCAAGTAATTCTTAATTTTAAGTAATTTCAATTTCTCCATCTTTTTCTTAATTTCTTTGTTAATATTATTGTAGTGTTTAATTTCATATAAATCTAGTCATGCTCTTTTTATGTGGGATTTTTACATTATAATTTTATTGATGATTTCTTTATTTTATAAAAAGTGTTTTACTGCATTATGACTTGTTATATTGTCGATCTTAGATTTTTATAAAATAAATAACATGTTCTTCATTTGAGAAATTATTTTACTTAAATACATTTGAAAATAATTTTTGTACTTTAATTCTAAATTATCCGATTGATTATTTGGGATGTGAAATTTTCAATTGAGTTATATGAATCAAAATTATATTTAAATTTGTAAAGCATAAAAGGATTCTTACACTTAACAAATTCCATTTTTAATTTCTTTTAAAATCAATTTTTATCATTTATTTACACAATTTCCAAAACCCAAATTTCCAACCCTTCTCTCTTTCTTCTAAATTTCTTCTAATTAAATTTCTTCTTGATCATCACCTCTCCGTAGAATCGACCGCCCATCTACACTACAATCGACCGCTTTGCATCGACATTTTTGGGCCTAATCATAGGTGATCTAATCTCATACTGGGGTTGGTGAAATCTTAGTATAAAAAAGGGTTAAATGCACCGATGACCCTTGCACTTTCAGCCATTCTCAATTTACACCCCTACACTTTCAATTTAGCATTTTTCACCCCTGCACTTTTCTCCTTCCAATTTCCATCCAATAAAAATGTTAAATCTAACAGACCTATTATTTTTATAATTTTTTTATTTCCATGGGTATGTTAAAAGACATTTCTATCCTTAGTCAAACTAATCTCCTTCACTAAAGTTATTTCTTTCACGATTGTTATTGCCAAATGAGTTTCACGATTCAGAGAAAGAGATAGCTTCGCGACTCCACCAAGGGACCCTCATTCGATTCAGAGAAAGAAATAGCTTCAGCGATTGAAGCAGTGACGTGCGTCTGAGGGAGAGAGATTCGAACGAAGGTTTAGGTGAAGCTTATCTTATATCTGGTTTGAGAACTTTCTTCACTTTCTCTGATTACTTGCGAGTGAAACTTTTTTGATCGATCATTGACTTCGAAAAATCAAAGGAAAATGGGAAAAAATATGGATAAATCAAAGCACATATGAGAAATAAAATATTAGAAGAAAGTTAAACAGGAAAGAAAGTTGATCGTGATCAACAATTTGTCTTGCGTTCTTGCTAAATTTGAACAATGATTAATCAATCAACCAAATAATAACTGAAAGAAAAGGAATCAAAAATGATATTTATTATATAAAAAAGATTTCCAACAGAGTTAGGGTTACAGAATAGACAAATGATTCCAACCAAAGCATCGACAATGGCTTCAAATAGAGAAATGATTATGAAAATGATAGCATCAAAAGAAAGAAATATTGAAGATTCAATTTCTTCCCCTTGAAATCTCTCATGAATTTCCACTTCCATGCTCTTCTCTTTTTCGTTTTTTTCCCAATTGCATCCATTAATAAATTTCTCTATCTCTCCCTTCTTCCCAACCGCATCCATGAATCAATTCTCCTTCTCTCTCTAGAAAATGGAAGGTCCATTTTAATGAAGCTACGGGTTCAACGTTTCACATTTTTTTCAATGTAATAAATTTATAACACTAGAACTATGAAACTTCCTTTTCATAAATAATCTATCCATTAGCTTATTATTAGAGTCGAAGAAGAGAGAGAAGATGAGGAAGACGAACCATAGAGAAGATGGGGAAGACGAGAGAAGAACCTATCCTGTATAGTCGAACCAGAGAGAAAATATGAGGAAGACGAGGTCAAACATGTCTTTTCTCATGCCCTTGAGGATAGAAATGTCTATTAACATACCCATGGAAATAAAAAATTATAAAAATAATAGGTCATTAGATTTAACATTTTTATTGGATGGAAATTGGAAGGAGGAAAGTGCAGGGGTGAAAAATGTTAAATTGAAACTGCAGGGGTGTAAATTGAGAATGGCTGAAAGTGCAGGGGTCATCGGTGCATTTAACCCTATCATAAATATGAAAATAGAAATCCACTCACAACTTTTGCTGTGAACATGCCAAACCGTAAAACATTTACGCCACGATGTCACCTGAAAATATTGATTTAATAAAAAATACCCATTAATAATCTCTTAGTACTTTATATGCTATAAAAACATATTGGAAACACATAAAATGACGGTTAAAATCCCAATGGCCAAAACTTCACTTTCCCTTCACAACATTTTGATTCCCTACTTCAACTTCATCAATCTCATTCCCAAGTTTGTGGGTCCCACCAATTTTTTTATTTTCTCTCTACTTTTTATGGATCCCACGTGAATAAATATTTTTAGTAAACATAATAAAAAAAAATCTTATTCCCATTCCATAATTTTTCAGGGCCTAAGTTCTTGCCATTTTTTTATCCTAATATTCTTTTTATAAACATTGAGAGAAAAGGCCAGATATCCTGAAGAAAAGCCAACGAGTTTGGAAAAAGAAATTCTAAACATTTTCATCTAATGTAAATAGGATTGATGGAGAGATTCTAAATGGAGTTTTTTTTTTTTTTTTTTGATAAAATTGAGTTCTTGTCCGGTCTTTATCTTCATGAGATGGGTGACGAAAAAAGGGAAGAGGGGTGAACAGAAAAAGAGGAGGAGAGATATAGGAAGACCATTTGTTATAAATAGTATAAAAATAATTAAAAATATAAATTAAATGACATATCACCATAAAAATCCACCACATCAACTAATTAGTCCAGCCATTTCATAGCAGGGACTAAAATGATGCATTTACTAAATAGTAGGGGTTAAAATGTAGCATTTTTAACTATAAGGACCAATTAGACATGGGGTCAAAAAGCATTTATTGTGGATTTTAGAGGTCATTTTACACAAATTTCCAAGGATTATATGTTCAACAACGATTACGAGTTTTGGTACATGAGACGATGGAGACATGAAACTGCCCTCTCACCCCGATTGACAGGGATGGCATATTTTTAATATGGGCTGGAGAGATACAAAGAAGCTATCATTTCACTCCAAGATTTATCAAATCTGGGTTATAGACGTGGAAGCGTTTATCGGCTTGAAGCTATGAGACGAGCTCTGATAAGCGTGTTTGATGTGGCCGTTGAAGTAATCCTTCACGATGTTGATGGTAATGGTATATGGATGCTAAAGGAGATACAGATTCTTCACGAATATGAAGACGGGAAATGTAAACTCAAGAACAATCATGCAAACAAATATGCGGATGATCTTCTGTTCTTTTGGCCTCTTTAGTCCTTTGAGTTACCTAGCAGTTATTTGCTTCTTCTCTTTTGCCAGAGATATATGCAATTGCATGCTATTTGTTCTGTTTTGTGTTTTTTTGCTTTCTATATACTTTCAATATTTTCCTGAACTTTTTGAGGTTCTTTTCCCCCAACTTGAATCCGGAAATCCCAAAACCTCAACACCCTCTCCATTTTGTAATAAAAATCAATAATTTCACTGGATTCCGAAGATCCCCCACAATTTTTTTTAATTTAATCGGAATCCGGAAAAAAAAATTAAACAAAAATTGTAGGGATCTCCGGAATTCGGCAAAAAAAAAAATATTTGGGGGGCCAGCCCCCCAATTTTTTTTATTTTTTTTCCTATTCCGTAGGTGGCCACCGAAATTTTTTTTTCTTTTCAGAGGTGTCCTACAAATTTTTTTTTTAATTTAATCGGAATCCAGAAAAAAAAATTAAACAAAAATTGTGGGGATCTCCGTAATTCGGCAAAAAAAAAATATTTGGGGGGTCAGCCGCCCAATTTTTTTTATTTTTTTTCCTATTACGTAGGTGGCCCCCCAAATTTTTTTTTCTGTTCAGAGGTGTCCTACAATTTTTTTTTTAATTTAATCGGAATCCGGAAAAAAAATTAAACAAAAATTGTGGGGATCTCCGGAATTCGGCAAAAAAAAAAAATTTGGGGGGCCAGCACCCCAATTTTTTTTTATTTTTTTTCCTATTCCGTAGGTGGCCCCCCAAATTTTTTTTTTCTTTTTAGAGGTGTCCTACAAATTTTTTTTTTTTAATTTAATCAGAATCCGGAAAAAAAAATTAAACAAAAATTGTGGGGATCTCCGGAATTCGGCAAAAAAAAAATATTTTTTTTATTTTGATTCAATTTTTTTTATTTTTTTTCCTATTCCGTAGGTGGCCCCCCAAATTTTTTTTGTCGCACTGGATATACTCCCCCATAACACACTTATGACAGAGTTGAATCTCTTTTAGAAACCATTTCTTCTTTTCTTCGATATACTATACCTGTACTTCAACGTCAAACTCATTGAACAAAGACTTTAACTCTCTCCTCATGTCATTCAAGGAATAACATCCTCCAGGAATAAAACCTCTGTCTGATAATTTCTCCAGTTTAGGAATGGCGTCTGTGAATGTTGTTAGGCCATATTCAAAATATTTCATTCCCCTTTTTTCGGGTGGCATAGTATATTCATGACTCGAAAACTGGTACTGCCAAAACCGCAGATCATTCCCTTTCTCATAATCTCTCCAGTTCTCTTTCAGCCTATTTTCCAGGTCACCTTCCTGTTTAATACGCTGGAAAATTCAATAGTTAAAAAAGGAAATTTTTTTTAAAATAAGCCAAAAATAATAAAATATTATCAAAATAGGTAGGTTTGAAACATATTTAGCAAACTAGGGCAGTTTGTCGACGTGGCACTGACGTGTAGTCTAGGTTTGACTGGTCAAACTTTGAAAACGCTGAACCATTCAACGTTTTTGCATGCTATTTGTTCTGTTTTGTGTTTTTTTGCTTTCTATATACTTTCTATATTTTCCTGAACTTTTTGAGGTTCTTTTCCCCCAACTTGAATCCGGAAATCCCAAAACCTCAACACCCTCTCCATTTTGTAATAAAAATCAATAATTTCATTGGATTCCGAAGATCCCCCACAATTTTTTTTTAATTTAATCGGAATCCGGAAAAAAAAATTAAACAAAAATTGTAGGGATCTCCGGAATTCGGCAAAAAAAAAAAAATTATTTTTTTTCCTATTTCGTAGGTGGCCACCAAATTTTTTTCTTTTCAGAGGTGTCCTACAAATTTTTTTTTAATTTAATCGGAATCCAGAAAAAAAAATTAAACAAAAATTGTGGGGATCTCCGGAATTCGGCAAAAAAAAAATATTTGGGGGGCCAGCCGCCCAATTTTTTTTATTTTTTTTCCTATTCCGTAGGTGGCCCCCCAAATTTTTTTTTCTGTTCAGAGGTGTCCTACAATATTTTTTTAATTTAATCGGAATCCGGAAAAAGAATTAAACAAAAATTGTGGGGATTTCGGAATTCGGCAAAAAAAAAATATTTGGGGGGCCAGCACCCCAATTTTTTTTTTATTTTTTTTCCTATTCCGTAGGTGGCCCCCCAAATTTTTTTTTTCTTTTTAGAGGTGTCCTACAAATTTTTTTTATCGCACTAGATATACTCCCCCATAACACACTTATGACAGAGTTGAATCTCTTTTAGAAACCATTTCTTCTTTTCTTCGATATATTGTACCTGTACTTCAACGTCAAACTCATTGAACAAAGACTTTAACTCTCTCCTCATGTCATTCAAGGAATAACATCCTCCAGGAATAAAACCTCTGTCTGATAATTTCTCCAGTTTAGGAATGGCGTCTGTGAATGTTGTTAGGCCATATTCAAAATATTTCATTCCCCTTTTTTCGGGTGGCATAGTATATTCATGACTCGAAAACTGGTACTGCCAAAACCGCAGATCATTCCCTTTCTCATAATCTCTCCAGTTCTCTTTCAGCCTATTTTCCAGGTCACCTTCCTGTTTAATACGCTGGAAAATTCAATAGTTAAAAGAGGAAATTTTTTTTAAAATAAGCCAAAAATAATAAAATATTATCAAAATAGGTAGGTTTGAAACATATTTAGCAAACTAGGGCAGTTTGTCGACGTGGCACTGACGTGTAGTCTTGGTTTGACTGGTCAAACTTTGAAAACGTTGAATGGTTCAGCGTTTTTTATTAAAAACGTGAAATCATATCACGTTTTCCATGAAAACGTGATATGATTTCATGTTTTCAGGTCTTAAAAACGTGGAACGGTTCCACGTTTTCTGTCATCTTAGACGAAACCGTCCCCCCACCCCTCTGTCTTGAAAACGTGGAACGGTTCCACGTTTTCAGAAAACATGGAACCATTCCACGTTTTCTAATCAGAATAACCCCCCCGTTTTCTTCTTTCCTCTTCCTTCTTCTTCCTCCTTCCTCCTTCCTCCTTCGCCATTCCTCTCAAAAAGGCCTGCTACCAGCCGCCGCCGCCCCACCACCAGCCGCCGCACTGATCGCCGTTCATCCCAGCCGCCGCCGCCGCCCTTCATCTCTCTCTTTTGGTCCATTTTTGCTAGATCTAACCAACCCAAAAACCCTAAATCTCCCAAATTTGAATTTTTTGGAGGGTTTTTCGTTTTGATCGACACCGGGCGTAGTCGTTTTGTTCCGGTAATTTCTTAATTGATGTTATGATATTATTGTTCATATAGTTTAATTTTTTTAAGCAATCATGTATTTTAAATTTAGAAATATGAGATTTATGAATAATATTTTGAGGTTTTGATTGAAATTATTTGTTTTTTTTTTTGATAGATTGGGTAGTTTTTCCGAATTTTAAGGTTGTCTCCTATTTGAAGGTGAGTATTATTATAATTATGCTTAAAAATTGGATGATTGAATGTTTTTTATTGAATATATGCTCAATGTATTTTTGTTGGCATGCAAATATTTTGACATATATTATGTTTTCGATTGAATATAGGCATGATAATGTTTGTAAAAATATATTTTTTTAGGTTCAAGATGAGTGATAAACTTGTTGCCATTTTATGTTTTAAAAATGGGAACATAGTCTATGGATCAAGTGGTATTGAATATGATCGAAATGCAGAAAATGGATTTACTATGCATAGTAGTACAAGCTATGAAGAATTTATTGATGTGTTGATTGAAGAAATGAGTATAAACTTGAGATTGAAGGAACATAACATTATCTATAGATATCCAAGTTTGACTGCAATGGGTTCGATCAACTATGTGGCATTTCATATTCGTAATCATGCAGATTTAGCTTTTATGTTTTCTGTTGCATCTCCTGCTCCAAATCTACTTGAGTTATATATTGTTAAGAAGAATATAGTAGATGTTGGAATTCAGAGTTCACAGAGATCTGTCGTTGTTAGTGGTTTAATTGATGAAACCCATGAAAATGTTGTTGATGATGATGATGATGATGATTATATAGATGATGAAAATATAGGAGATCAAAATATAGAGGATGATGATGATATGGAAGTTGGGAATATAGAAGATGAAGATGTGGAGGAGGATGAAAATATAGTTGATGATGAGACAATTGATGGATTAGAACCAGTGTCTGAACGACGCTTTAGTATGTTTACATCCATGTTAGCCTCTAATGACTATATTGACATTGTGACTTTAACTGATGATGAAGGAATTGAGTATTTACATGGGGATTGTCCCGAACACGAACTCCGCTCACCTTTATACACCACACTCGATATGGAAATCATTAATTCTAATATGTGTGAGACAATTCGCGATTCGAATGTTGGTTTCGTTGGGAGATCAGACGAGTTATGTATAGGAAGGAGGTTTAACACTAAGGAAGATTTGAAGCATGAGGTTAAAAAATATGCCGTTCTTAATGACCAACAGTTTGAGGTAGTTGAGTCTACCACTATAGTTTGGTCAATTCAATGTAAGAAACATGCGGATGGGTGTCCATGGAGACTTCGAGCATGTCGTAGGAAGAAGCATGGCATGTTTGAGATTACTCAATACAAAAGCCCTCATACTTGTGTTTATGCGAGAGTAAATGAAGATCATAATCAATTAGACGCTTCTTTGATCTGTAGAACGATATGTTCTTTTGTGAAAGATGAACCTTCCATAACAATTGCAATGTTACAGAACATTATCAAGGAAAAATTTAAGTTCAATGTTTCTTACCACAAGGTTTGGGATGGGAAGAGAAAAGCTATGACACATGTTTTTGGTGATCATAAAAAATCATTTAATCTACTACCTAAGTGGTTGAATGCCGTGAAACAAGTAAATCCGGGGACACAAGTCGAATGGAGGATTGATGGTATGGATACCCCGGGAGAAGGTATATTGCGTAGTGTATTTTGGTCATTCGGACCAAGCATTGCCGGTTTTGCATATTGCCGACCCATGATTCAAATCGATGGAGCTCATTTGTATGGAAAGTATAATGGAAAACTTTTAATTGCTACTGCAGTAGATTCAAATGGACATATATCTCCTCTTGCATTTGCCATTGTGAATGAGGAAAGTAAAGACAATTGGGGGTGGTTTTTACGTCATTTGAGGTTTAAAGTCACACAAAGGGAAGGTATTTGCTTAATTTCTGATCGTCACAAGAGTATCATATCCGCCATTAATGATCCTGATAATGGGTGGACAGAGCCATATGCTTATCATCGTTTTTGTCTACGTCATGTGGCCAGTAACTTTAATAAGAAGTTCAAAAACCAGTTACTAAAAAATCTTGTTTATCGTGCTGGTGCGGAGTCCCAAGTACGTAAGTTTCAACAATGCATAGAAGAACATGAACTTGCAGATCCTGATTGTGTTTCTTTTTTCTATAACTTGAGTCCCGATAGGTGGACACTATCACATGATAGTGGATATCGATATGGGTGGATGACAACTAACGTTGCTGAATGCATAAATGGGGTTTTGAAGGGTGCTCGTATGTTACCGATTATGGCATTAGTTGAGTTTACCTACTATCGAATTGTAAGGTATTTCATGGAACGCCGAATTGAGGTAGATGAAGCAATTGCCGAAAACACTGTGTACACAAGGTCAGAGTTATCTAATAAATTTTACATATTTTGTTTTAAATTGTCTAGTAACAAGTGTTTACTCTCAGATACGCTCTTAATAAAATTGCACATTGGGATAAACGAGCTGCTGATCATGAAGCAAGATTATATGATCGTCATGACGGGCTTTTTGAGGTTACGACTGGTAGATATAGTATGACTGAAAAAGGTGGGAACGTACACACTGTCAAGTTGAGCTCCAGGATGTGTACATGTAACAAGTGGGCGACTTATGGAATTCCTTGTTCACATGCGATAGCGGCATGTAAAGTAGTTCTGATGGACTACTTGTCGTTGATTGAAAGTTATTATAGGCTTACCACTTATAAAGAGTCATATTCTACCCAGTTTCAACCTATCCCACATAGAGATTATTGGCGTGATCCTGAATTCCCAATTCTTCATCCTAACAACGATCTTTTGAGGAAGAAATGAAGACCACGTACTCACCGTTTTAGGAATGAGATGAATTGGTGTGAATCAAGTACTAAACAACATTGTGGGTTATGCAAGAAAGTGGGCCATAATCGACGTTCTTGCCCGTCACGACCTCGAAGCAAGCCATAGACATTTGTTTTGGGTATTTATGTTGTGATTGTCTAATGGATTATGTAATAGAAACTTTTAGTCTAGATTTTTATCATTTCGATGTTGATTATGTAATAGACTTGGTTTTTCTAGTATTATGTTCTTTGGATGCTTATTATGTAATATACTTTTTTAATTTAGACATTTTCAATTTGGATGTTGATTATGCAATAAATAGATTTTTAATGCTACACTTTTGTTACTTGGATATTGATTATGTAATGAAATCTTTATACAGGCTACTCGTCATGAATCCAGGACCATTAGATCCTTCATTATTGTATTTACAGCCTACTCATCGATCACAATTGGTATGGGAGAATGAGATGTCTGAACCATTGACTTGTAGGCGACGAGAGGTTGGAAGTGGACGGTCTATTCCAGTTGACCCACGCATGATTCCACTTTTATTACAATCTGGATTTTACGGAGTTTCCCGTATTGGTTGTATTTCATTGGATTGGGCACGATCACCGCTCTAGTGGAGAGGTGGAGACCAAGAGACTCACACATTTCATCTACCGACCTGGAGAGTGTACGATTACATTACAACATGTTCTTTGTGCAATTTGGGTTACCGATTAATGGTTGTGCGATCACAGGATCACTCTAAGGGATGATTTACTAAACTAGCGGAATTTGATTTAGTAAACTAATTAACATTTAATTATGGATCTATTAATATCATGCAATTTGTGAAAAAACATGTAGATTCATGCTTTAAATTTCAAAATTAAAATCAAAACTTACATTGAGTAATAAATGGAGAATCGGTTGGAGGTTTCTTTACGAGATCAAATCCTCGGGAACACCAGGATCTTCTACGCTATATCCCGATCGATCAAACGAAACCCGATTGTGGGATCGAACTTTAGAAGAAATTGGAAAGAAGAAAAATATTTTCTTCCCAATTTTGAATAGGGAAAATCGGCACTCAAGGGGAGAGGAGGAAGAGAGAATTCGAATTTCTAAGGAATTTAATTGTATGATTTATGAATGACCCAACCCTCCTATTTATAGGAAAATAGGAATCCTAATCACATTAGGATTAATCTATAGAGATAAATACAAAAAGAATAAAGATTATCTCTTTCCTTTATCTTGCAATTTCGAAAATGCCATAGATAAATAGGAGATTATTTTCTTTTCTTTATTTTATTTATCTTGGGTAAATAAATCTATATAATTATTATAGGATATAATTCAAATAATTATCTCCTACAAATTATCTATATAGCCGAAAATTGGCTTTAATAATTAATAAATAATTCTAATTTATTTAATTAATTATTTTGGGCCAATTCCAATTGGGTTCATTAATCCAATTGGGCTTGAAATTCTCTCTTAAATTAATAAGTCCAACTTAATTAATTTATTTATTAATTACCATTTAAATAAAATATTTTATTTAAACAATTAATATTTTCTCCTGACTAAATATTATCAAATTTATATTTAATTATTAATTTCCATTTAAATAATTTTCATTATTTAAATAATTAATAATAAATATTATAATTATTAATTTCCATTAAATAAACTCATTATTTAATTAATAATTTTATTTGATAATATTTTATTATTAATTAATTAATTTAAATTATTAATTTCCGTTCAAATAAAATTAATTATTTAAACAATTAATAATTGTCAATTAATTTCAAATTATTAATTACCATTTAAAAATATACTCAATATTTAAATAATTAATAATGTCTAATTAATAATATTTCATTATTAATTTCTTGTTTAAACAAACTCATTATTTAAACAATTAATAATGTTCATATTAATTACCGTTTAAATATACTCAATATTTAAACAATTAATATTGCCTATTTTAAGTAATTCACTTTACTTAAAAATTTCCATTTCTTCTACTTGATTTCGCGACTACGATATTTGGGCTAGCATAGGGACCCGATGGACCTATAGATCATGGGCTTAATAATTAGTCAATTAAGTGATTAACACATAATCAGTTAATTACATATTATCTAACTATGAATGATTCCACTATAGATTCATAACTTGAACTCCCCTCACTATAGATGAGTTATGTCCATTTAGTTTATCTTTATTTATATCTCGTGATATATCCTTCACGTGGAACCCTCATAATTACAAAGGATAAATTTACCGTTTTGCCCCTAATTACCGCTTTATCCTTGTGTTCCCGTTGATTCTCCAATGAACATTATCTTTAGTCGAACTAGAGATAATATACTTCGTGATCAATAGAAGTCGTGGCGCCACTTGTTCATGTCTTGAATCGAGACATCAAGGAGTTTCCTAAAGTTCCTAAAATATTTAGGTATCGCACCGATCACCGTTAATTTATAGGAAAGTTATGAATTCCATCTCGTGAAAATGAGTTCCCAGCTACTTATCTAGTCATGTTCCCAAAACAGTGTATTGAGCGTTCTTACGGATCGCTCTCAACCATGTGAATCAAATAACATAGCTCCATAAATAGGAGTCCGCATTTCACTCAGGATTGAGATCTATCACGGTTGATAAACTTAGTTTGATATTCGATCATTTCTCGTAAACGGTACTAATGAGAAATTTGATCGAACATCGTGGTCCTGTCTTATACAATCAACATTGCATATGATACTTCCATTTCATGTCTCCCACATGAATGATCAGGATTAGATCATATTTGTCTATAAACAAAATGCGAAGCTATCAACAGTGTTACCAGGATAAGGTTCCCAAACGTTATCCATTTACTGTAGACACTTTTAAGTTACTCATCTCGACTTTAATCCTCTCGTATGACTCACATACTAAGTCGTGATTTCATAAGAGTAACTTAGGGTTTACTATTTGAATGTTTGATATTTATATATTTCCATATATTCCTAATATCTTTAATTGAATCAATCTAGATAATATAAAGAACTTATGTTTATTTATTTAATTTATTCTTAATAAATTATTATTATTAAATAATTACAAGTTCTAGGACACCATTCCTAACACACTCATATATTCATGGCCTACGGTATGTCAAGATTTCTTAGGTGTGACGCCTCCTCCTAACAAATTGAATGGGTCGCGATTGAGTATGTCGTGGTTGACTGCGCAGTTGCCTTACATTCCCGATGGAGCTGATGAGGTTACCATTATGCAGCATACACGGGCATATATTTTATGTTTGTTGGGTGGTGTCATCGCACCAGATAAGTCTAATAGTCTGGTTCATCTTATGTATCTCCCATTACTTGCCGATTTTGAGGCAGCTGGTCGTTTTAGTTGGGGTAGTGCATGTCTTGCAGTTCTCTACCGTGAGATGTGCAGGGCAAGTAACCAGGATGCCTCCGAAATAGCTGGTCCTCTTCTTTTACTACAGTTATGGGCATGGGATCGTCTACCATTTATAGCTCCAATTAGACATCACATGTATGAATATGAAACAGAAGATCGTCCTTTGGGATCAAGGTACCAACTACATTCACATACTTCTCTTTATAATTATTTATCAATTTCACTATATTAAATTTACTATTCGATGTAGATGGGTTGATGCTTTCACATGCAATGATCTTCCCACACATGTACTTATTTTATACCGTCATATGCTAGATCAGTTAACTTCAGAGCAGATATCAAATTATTTATAATTATATTTTAAATACCAGTGTAACATACTAATCAAGTTTTTTTTAATTAAAAATACAGATTATATGGCAACCATATACAAACGTTATTATGTTGTTACCGGAGTATTGTAGACGGGATCAGAATGTGTGGATGACTGTAAGTCCACTCATATGTTTCTATATATGTGAGTGGCATCGACCCGATCGTACTATGAGACAATTTGGATTCCGTCAAATAGTTCCTTGTCGATTGTGACACCGAACCACGACTTCATAGATTTGACTTACGGGGTAGATACAATCACGATTGGATTTCACAATTGGATGGGTACCTACAACGGTGGAATCGGAGAATGGATCATATACTTGACTGGTGATGATGTTCAAGAGGGTTCGATGTTTCGAGATGATTATTATGAGTGGTATTATAGTATCACACGTCGATTTATTACCCACGTT
The DNA here is from genome assembly GCA_028015215.1 of Gynostemma pentaphyllum. Taxonomy (NCBI): domain Eukaryota; kingdom Viridiplantae; phylum Streptophyta; class Magnoliopsida; order Cucurbitales; family Cucurbitaceae; genus Gynostemma; species Gynostemma pentaphyllum. Next base: position 43,418,365 of record CM051349.1, on the reverse strand, counting down.
GGCGGAACTTATGACACTTTGGTATGTATTCAGTCATTTTATGTATAAATCTATTACAAGTTTTTTTCTCTTATACATATTTATTTTGTTTTTTTTCCTATATAGATTGATATGTTCAATGACTTGTCAACATCGGATGATCCTAATACTAGACTTGCTAGTGAGCGTGGTTTAAGTATTATTCGTGAATCTAGAAGAAAGCTCGTCGCTCAGCGACCTAATGTGCGACGCACCCGTGAACATCCTGAAAGAAGGACAGCAAGAGAGAGACAACATGTCCCTGTTGAAGATCCAGCTGATATTGATCATCCTACACAGACATTTTCATCCACCACTCCACCTGACTCATCTTTTATCGGAGATCCATCAGGCTCAGTTGGTGCATCAGACTCACACTCGCCTCATCTTTTCATGATTTCGACTCCTGGAGCTATTGACTATTCCCTACGTACATCTCTACCATTTGGTGAGGGGTCTAGCATGCATTTTGATCATGAACCAGTTTGTCCACCACCACGTCGAGGTCGAGGGAGAGGGCGAGGTCGAGGTCGAGGTCGAGGTCGAGGTCAAGATTTGCCTCCACGACAACATCCTCGGCGTGATAGACATCCTCCATCGTGCGGGACATGATTTCTTTTAGCATCTAATTTAATTTTCTTCAATATCAAACGTTTATGATATTTCATTTTGTGCACTATCTAATTTTTTTAGAATGTTTAATTTCGATGTTATAACTAATCTTTTATCATATTTTGCTTCAATTTCATCATTTCTCATAGTTTATTATTATTATTATATGGAGAATATGAGAACAAGAGAAGAAAACGTGGAATGAGCATTGAGAGAACAAGCATGTTCGTCCTATAAATGAAAATGGAAAAAAAAAAATACATTCTGCATTGAAAACGTGGAATGATTCCACGCTTTCAATGAAAACGTGGAATGATTCCACGCTTTCAATGAAAACGTGGAATCATTCCACGTTTTTAACAAAAACGTGGAATGATTTCACGTTTTCTGCTGACATGGATAATAAAAACGTGGAATGATACCACGTTTTCAGTCAACGGTCAACAATTGCCCTAGTTTGCTAAAACGTTTCACCAGTAGTCTATTCTGCTATATATTTTGAAAACCTGCATTAGTCCGAAAAATACCCCGTGAAACGTTGGGTTGGATGTTTTTAATTTTCCTTTTCTTTTTTTTTCCCATTTCCCTTAAACCATCTAAAAGAGTGGTAGTTTATTTATTTTTTCTCTTGAAATTCCAACCTTTTTAAATATGAGTCACTTAAATAAAATAAAATAAAAAATATTCATTCAGTCAAATTAGTAAAGGAAAACGCCGAAGTTTTTTTTTAAATTATTTATATTAATATTACATTTTTTACATGTAATATGAAATTTTTTACTGTTAAAAAATCTACATGTAAAAGTTTTTATGATATGTCAAAATTTTAAAACTTGAACCTGCATATATGATGAATCTGGTTCCGTTCTTCATTGTATCAAGTTTAAGAAAATGACTTGTGAATGGAAGTGCCATATTGATATTGTTAACACAAACATTAATACGTCGCTTTCTCCAAGATTATATAGGATGTGAGAAATGGCTGTAATATGAACCACAAATTAAATGGAAATTGATCGAAATATGCAAATAATATGAGAATGAAAATTACAAAAGGTTGTAGTACTCAAGATTCTCAATCCCTTCACTCCTCTAATACACATTATTTATAAGTTTGTAACCAACTTTTTTCTTTAATCCTTCCTAATCTGACTTGACTTGTATTTCTAACATTATCATGTCCGTAAAAATTCTCGGTGTTTTTATGATCTCCCCCCTCATGCTAAATGGTCTCAACTTGCTCATATGTTTAGATGCTGATCATCGGCAGCGGATAATTAATTGGATCAATGCCACTGGTGGCACTTCCTCCGGATTTGATGTCACAACAAAAGGTATTTTTCATTATCTTGGTTACATTGTTACTGTATTTCTGATGACATGGGCTCGGCTCGGGAGATGTTATTTAGATTACTCGGTACTAGGCCTATTCTGTGTTAGAAATTGTGGTATTAGATAATTTGCTTGAGTGACTGAATGATCCAATGAACATTTTTTTTTTTTTTGAAACAGATTCAGGCTAAATTTTCCAATTTTATATTTTGTTAAATATTTCCTCATTTACAAGTATTGACTTCATTAGACAATCTTGACATCTAAATCTCACTGAATCCTGAGAAATGTTTTTCATTCCATATGGCACAAAAAGGTTCATGAAAATGTTCTTCCTTTATGCCCGTTCTTCGCGATTTTGGAAACTCAATGGCTTCATCATGCAAGGTTTCAGTGTCAGATTTTCCCTCGTAGTGCTTCTTTCTTTTTGAATGATACTCTTCCATGTAAATTGAAACTAATGGTGGTGCTTTGCGCAAGTATTCCTTATTTTCACTTTTAGTTCAATGCACACAGCTTTTGACCTCCATTGAAAAGTAATATGACTGATCAATATGAGATCTAGTTTATCATAAAACTCAATTCCTTGAAGTTATATATATTGTTTAACTTTCAATATTGAAATATGGGTGAAAATTGGCTCCTCACCCACCTCGTTCCACTTGGGTATATGTGAATTGTGAAATGTTTATATATATGGTTTGTTCATATACGCCTCGCCTGGACAGTAAACTTTAAATCAATCTATTTAAAAATTAAAATGGTACGAAGTTATAATGCATTGTTGTGAGAGCCATAGTTCTTTGAGTTCCTAGTTGCGATGATGTGAAGTACCTTTTTTTTTCTTTGCAAAGGAGTACCTTGTTTATAAGTTTTACGCTGTTTGTATTTCGATCCTCAGAATCTGAACTAAGATTGAATCTGTCTTTCTTGATTTAGAATACTAATTTCTGTCATATCACTGTTCACTTATTTAATCTTTTCTGGAAAGTTCAATTTTGGCCAACTTATTTATTTTACTCTGCAGCCTGTAATTTTCTACGACCACTTTTATGATTTTGGCATCCGTGACATCATCACTGAGTTAATTGAGGCGAGCTGGGATTAATTGTCGGAGCTCTGTTAAGATCTACCATGCAAATAATGAAGGATATGTTGCCCAGGTCGGAGATACTCTGGTAATGAAGCTTGGAGATTTTTATTGGAACCCTTCAAAGGAAAATCAATTGGATGGGAGTTGGCAGAAGTTTGTTGATAAAGGATCTGACTACCAATTGTGGTTGAGACAGTAAATCCTGTTAAATGGAGGAATGATGATATTTTGTCCTTGATTCTGTGTTGCAATTGTAAGCTCCCGTCTATATAAAAGTTTCGCTATTAGACGAGACGTGAGCCAATTTTCTTAGTCTTCAATGATAAATTTGTAAGGCCTATTAATTTGCCTTCGTATAGATCAAACATAATTCAAGGCAGTTCATGATAAAGCCCAAGTAACTGCTGATATCGAAGATAATGTGACTAAACTTATCAGGCAAACAAAATGGTAAATTTTATTACCATAATATTATCCTTACTGCTACTGCGAGAGCAATATATAAGGTTCCTACTTCTTGTTATTGTCATTTATTTAGTAGCTAACCGGTTCTTTTTATTTGGTTATAGTCATAATGCAGGTTATTAATCTATTACTAATTGTTAGTTCTGGGCTGATGATCATGTGAGTACTTGTGAAGGTTATAAAAACGCGGAATCGTGACTTAAGTGCAAGGCCGCTGGTAAGTCGATGACTTATTTGTTAATTGTTTCATAACTTCTTCAGTTTACATCTGATTCTAACTGGTTAATCCTAGGCTTATCTTTTTTTATTCCATAGCCACAATCTTAACTTATTGTTGTGATGTGGGATCGTCTATCCTTTTGTTATTGATGATGCCTGATGTCTGTTTTTTTTTTTAACCTTCTTCTGTGTATTGAAGTTGCCTAATACATAAAATTGCGGTTATTAGAATCGTGTATGTTTTCTTTAGAAACAAAAATGTTAAAATTGCGGTTATTGGAATCGTGTATGTTTTCTTTAGAAACAAAAATGTTTTTAAGATCTAATTTTTCCATAATTTCCAATCTAAAGTCGCATTCTTCTTCACAATGCAAAAACAAACCAATATAAGAACAGTTTGGAATGTTGATTAATCTAATCCTTCAACAGCAATCTCATCAACATACTAAAAAAAATTTATAATGTTAAAATGTAAAAAACAGTCGGTAAATATTTAGCTGTTAAACTTCATGTTAGAGAGATATTTTACATTTTAGTATCTAGTATGTCTAGTCGTAGCAAAATACCAGAAAAAATTGTTAATGTATAATTAGCTGTCAATACTAGCTGTATATGAGGTTGTCAATTAAACAGAAATTAGGGTTCGTCAATTAGGCTGAAGATTAGAACTTTCCTTTTATGCTAGCATTCTTGTACTATAAATACTTGTAACTATTTCAATATAATTGACACATTCAGAATTCATTCTTACGGCCTCAATTAACATGGTATCAGAGCCACGCCCTGAATATTTCTTCCGTTCCTGTTTTCAGATCTAGTGAAATTCCTATTTCATCTCTGTTTTAAGCCCTAGAGCTGCCGCTTGTGGTCAGATCTACGAGTTCAACTTCATCCCATTAGACTCTCTCACTCGGGAGGTTGGTTTTGCTTCTGAAAATCTAACGCCTAACGAATCATTTTTTTTTCCTGCAAACTCTCCTGTTCTGTGCTCGCTCAACGAATAATAAGACAGGAACTGACCGCTTCCCTGCCCACTGCTTTAAAAAACTGCCCCTACTGCCCAAAATAATCCTCTGCCCGCGTCCCTGCCCGAAATCCATCTACCTGCCCGCGCCTGCCCAGATTGATACCTGCCCGCGCTTCTGCCCGAATTACTTACAGCTGCCCGCGCCTGCCCAGTTGGCCCCTGCCCATACTCCTGCCCGAATCTGCCCGCGACTGCCCTAATTGGTTTATTATCCCTCCAATCTCATGGAAAAAGGTGACGTTTTTCGCCCTATTAGCACCATTCTTAATGGCACGAATTACACTACATGGGCTAGTCAAATGAAGAGTTTTTTAATTGGTCGAAAGCTACGGCGTGTTACTACTGGTGATATCCACAAACCTATTAAGGGTGCTAATGAAGAAGATGCAAAACCTACGGGTTCAACGTTTCACATTTTTTTCAATGTAATAAATTTATAACACTAGAACTATGAAACTTCCTTTTCATAAATAATCTATCCATTAGCTTATTATTAGAGTCGAAGGAGAGAGAGAAGATGAGGAAGACGAACCATAGAGAAGATGGGGAAGACGAGAGAAGAACCTATCCTGTATAGTCGAACCAGAGAGAAAATATGAGGAAGACGAGGTCAAACATGTCTTTTCTCATGCCCTTGAGGATAGAAATGTCTTTTAACATACCCATGGAAATAAAAAATTATAAAAATAATAGGTCTGTTAGATTTAACATTTTTATTGGATGGAAATTGGAAGGAGGAAAGTGCAGGGGTGAAAAATGTTAAATTGAAACTGCAGGGGTGTAAATTGAGAATGCCTGAAAGTGCAGGGGTCATCGGTGCATTTAACCCTATCATAAATATGAAAATAGAAATCCACTCACAACTTTTGCTGTGAACATGCCAAACCGTAAAACATTTATGCCACAATGTCACCTGAAAATATTGATTTAATAAAAAATACCCATTAATAATCTCTTAGTACTTTATATGCTATAAAAACATATTGGAAACACATTAAATGACGGTTAAAATCCCAATGGCCAAAACTTCACTTTCCCTTCACAACATTTTGATTCCCTACTTCAACTTCATCAATCTCATTCCCAAGTTTGTGGGTCCCACCAATTTTTTTATTTTCTCTCTACTTTTTATGGATCCCACGTGAATAAATATTTTTAGTAAACATAATAAAAAAAAATCTTATTCCCATTCCATAATTTGTCAGGGCCTAAGTTCTTGCCATTTTTTTTATCCTAATATTCTTTTTATAAACAAAAGGCCTTCCAATTGAGAATATTGAGCATATGCTCGAGAATATGGCTTTGCATTTTAGGTTTTGAGAGAAAAGGCCAGATATCCTGAAGAAAAGCCAACGAGTTTGGAAAAAGAAATTCTAAACATTTTCATCTAATGTAAATAGGATTGATGGAGAGATTCTAAATGGAGTTTTTTTTTTTTTTTTGATAAAATTGAGTTACTGGTCTGGTCTTTATCTTCATGAGATGGGTGACAGAAAAAGGGAAGAGGGGTGAACAGAAAAAGAGGAGGAGAGATATAGGAAGACCATTTGTTATAAATAGTATAAAAATAATTAAAAATGTAAATTAAATGACATATCACCATAAAAATCCACCACATCAACTAATTAGTCCAGCCATTTCATAGCAGGGACTAAAATGATGCATTTCCTAAATAGTAGGGGTTAAAATGTAGCATTTTTAACTATAGGGACCAATTAGACACGGAACTCAAACCACAGAGACTAAAAATGCATTTTACCCAATATTTTTTTATGGAGAAAATATATGAGAGGGGAGAAAAATTGATTTTATAAAAAAAAAGTTGTTTTAAAAAGTAGGTGTCTCTGTTTTTAGAATCTGACCGATATCAAAAGTAATTTTTTAAAAAATTGTAAAATTTCACATTACCCAACATTAAACTTAGTTAGGATTTTGTAATAGACCAACTAGTTGATTTGTTTCCCAATGCGAAATATCAGTATTGAATTGAGTTTAAAAAATACTGGGTTAACCTAACCCAACCCAATCTGGTTACTAAATTATATAATTAGAAAATTAAAAATATCAATTTTTCCATAATATTAAGAGCTATTTGTTGTTTAAGAAATTTTATTAAATAATACTTTATATATGATCTTGAAATTATTAGTTTATTATATTTTTATGTACGATGATTTTGAATTTATGAACTTTAAAACAAATGAGTTATGTGATGAAAAAATATATTTTATTAATTAAATTTTAAAAACTATAAGTTAATTTGATAATCTAATCCAACCCAATCTAAAATTTGAGGGTTGGGTGTAGTTGGAAATTGAGGTTGATTTTATGATCTACCAGAATTTTTAGGTTGAGTTAATAAAACACTCCAATCCAACTCAATCTATAGACACCCACTTTCCTTCTTTGGAATGAAATTCCTTGTGTTTTTTTAAACAAAGATTTAAAAAGAAAATCAAGACAGTTTTAAGAAAATCTATTTTATACTATCTTTTTGAAAAATGTATTTAATATTGTTTCATAAGAAATTTTTAGGGTTTAGGATTCTTTGAACAGAAGAAAAGTTTATTCGAAGAGAGTTCTTGGTTGTCTTCAGATTTACGATGTCAAACACTTTGGCTCTTCATTTCCAAGTAAGGATGAGTTTTGGATGTATTTTGAGTCGAATGTTTTTTATAAAACATTTTTTCTATAAACACTTTTCACAAAAAAAACGAGTTTGGGATGGTTTTTCAAGTGTTTCATCTAAAAACACTTGTTTATAAATATTTTTGAAAAAACCACAAATCAAGTATTTTCTCAAAAACATCTTTTAGTATACTCAAGTGTTATTAGATGAAACACTTAATTAATATTTATTCTAAATTTTTTTCACTCAAAACACTTTTAGGGGAAGTTGTATCTAACCGACTCCAAGTGTTTTCTGTTTTTAAGTGTTTCCAAGTGCTTTTAGAAATTTTAAAAACATTTATACGATGTAGCCAAACATAATACAAAAATTAAAAAAATGTTTTTAATGGATTAAAAACACTTGAAAAATATCCCAAACTCACCCTAGTGTTTTTAGAAATTTCAAAAACATTTTTATGATGAGCCAAAACATCATACAAAAATTAAAAAGTGTTTTTAGTTGATGAAAAACACTTAGAAAAAAACTATCTCAAACTCATTCAACCTAAGTATAATATTGATAGACTAATATTTTTGAATCAATAGGTATTTGGTTTGTTATTATTATTATTATTATTATGAGTTAAACAAGAACAAGAGTTCCAGATTTAAGTGAGTTGTGTTTCTAGCATTATGGGAAATACTTTGAACACTGTTACATGTGGTGTAAAATTCTTTCATAGTTCCTTATTTTTAGTGACAATGACTAAATTTTGTTGTTTGGAAAATGCTTTTGGTGAATTTTCAAAAGGGATTTGCTGTTTATCATCATTCTGTTTAATTTCGACAAAAGACGGGGCCTCTGGTTCTCTTACTGATTAATTAGTACATTGTTTGTTGATGATAGCCACTTGAGTTACCAGTGCATAAGTTTGAAAGGCCTACGCTCTTAAAGCTTCGAAGACCAAAAATGCAGCTCAGACTAACCCAGCCTGATGATTGGCATCTTCATCTCCTTGATGGTGACCTTCTAAAAGGTGTTCTCTCTCACAGATAAATGATAATGAGAGTAATGGCCCTTAAACTTTATAAATGTTGTTAGGTCCTTTCATCTTTCCGATGTGGGATCTCATTCACTTAGTACTGGTATTCTGCAGTGCTAGTAGCTTTGGAAAGGCTATAGTGATGCCAAATTTGAGGCCACCTGTCACTACCACAGCTGCCGCTTTGACTTATCGAGATTCGATATTGAAAGCGCTACCGGTCAATAGCAACTTCACTCCTCTTATGACCCTTTATTTGACAGATACTATGAGGCCTGTCGAGATCAAGCTGGCAAGTAAGCATTGTTGGATATTTCCTCATGAATTATAAGAGGAGATTCACTTTTGATTTCACCAGTTTTCCTCCTAACTAGGTTCCTGTTTATTGTTTCTCTGATGATGCATTGACAGGAGAAAGTGGGGCTGTTTATGCTGTAAAACTGTATCCTGCCGGTGCCACGACGAATTCCCAAGATGGTGTTACTGATCTGTTGGGGAAGTGTCTACCTGTACTTAAGGAGATGGTTAAGCAGAATATGCCTTTGTTGGTAGTTTACTTTGCTAATGACACAGTTTGTTACTTAATTAAATATATATTAGCAGTTTTTTTGAATTAAAAATGTTTGTAGGTTCATGGGGAGGTAACAAATCCTGATGTCGATATATTTGATGGTGAGAAGGTCTTCATCGAAACTATTTTGCAACCCGTGATCGAGAGGCTACCAAAACTAAAGGTGGTGATGGAGCATATCACTACTGCAGATGCTGTTAAATTTGTTGAGTCTTGCAAAGAGGGTGGGTATTAAAACAAACCTAATACCTCATCATTTTCATTGAAGTATTGTTCATAAATAATAGGGTATTTATTTTTATGAGGACATGCATTTAGTATTGACAGGAATTTTAAACTATTGACAGGATTTGTAGCAGCAACAGTGACTCCACAACATCTTCTTCTTAATAGGAATTCCTTGTTCCAAGGAGGATTGCAGCCACATAACTACTGTCTTCCAGTACTCAAGAGAGAGACCCATAGTAAGTTAAAATTCTCTTTATTTGATTTTCATAACCGTAAATATGGTTAATCAGTCTTTCTCCTTTGCTTAAGCATTTCTCTCATTTATAGGACAGGCAATTGTGTCAGCTGTGACTAGTGGAAGTAAAAGATTTTTCCTAGGAACTGATAGTTCTCCACATGAAAGACAGATGAAAGAATGTTCTTGTGGATGTGCTGGTATATATAATTCCCCCGTTGCCTTATCGTTATATGCAAAGGTGTTTGAAGAGGTATACACTATCTTATTTCCAATTATGCTAATATTTTCTTCATCTAATTCTCTTCGTCTGTCAAGGCGGGTGCTCTCGATAAATTAGAAGCGTTTACAAGTTTCAATGGACCAGACTTCTATGGGCTCCCCAGAAATACCTCACAAGTCATCCTGCAAAAGACTCCATGGAAGGTTCCGGAGTCGTATTCCTTTTCTTTCGGGAATATTGTTCCAATGTTTGCAGGTGAGACACTTGATTGGCAAGTTTTTCATAAAGGTCAAGTTCCTATTTAGCAAACATTTTTTCTGGTTATGTAGACGGAGGGTGACACTTTAATAATTAAGACAATTGTATTGTAGATTTAGTTATTTATGTACCGTGGATGAAATTCATCAACTTCTTTGATATTTGTGATCAAATCCTATTTTTGGTTACTGTTTTCAGTCTCTACCTTCATAACAGATCTCACCTACACTACTGAGCAGGAGGAACTCACTTTGCTTGTAATTTACAAACACTTTATTTATCATTGAAAAGTATTGAAAAAACTTTAAACCATTAAAAAAATAAATCAAGAGACAAAAATATATTAGCTGTAGTTACGAAAATAATTAGATCGGTAGTTACCAGGATTTTCTAAATTCATTTCAATGGTATCCTATCCTAGTTAAGTAATTCCCACAAATTTCAATTTATTAAAGTTAATCAATTTGAATTTAATTGATTGATAAAAATCTAACGCATTCGCAATTCTTTATGAAAAGAAACAGAAACTTGGCTTTCAGCAAGGAAATCTCCTAACTTTGATATATATATATATAGAAGTGAAATCAAATGGTGACTACTGATCCAACTTCTTCATGAGGCTAATTCTACCCAGGCAACCCCACATCTGGGCATTATTTAGTATCCTCCCTTTTTTGGTTTTTTTTTTATATATATATTTGGATGATTAAAATCATATCTGGAACCACATTACTAAACTACAGAAGATTAATATTGAATTTAGGATATGTCTATCGTGAAATAGATTGGTGCAGTACTGCTTCAATGAAACAGTTTTTTTTTTTTTAAGATCCTTTGGTGCTGTTTGATTTTTGTAAATTTTTTGTTGAACGATGCTCACGAATAGAATCCCAAGCACTAGAAATAAAAGAGATCAACAACAACCCCAGTCAACGAGAATAAATAGAAAACTCCTTAAACATTCTCAAGCTATCCTAAATAAATCTGATAAAATGAATGAGAATCCTCAGAACTAAAGTATCTGCAAAACACAGGGGGTTAAGACGAACCTTTCCACTTCTGTAATGAAATCGAAAACTGGCATCTGACATGAATTTATTTTTAAGATAAAAAAAAAAAAACATTTTTTAACGGGAGTCACAGAATTATAATTTGAAAATCCGGAGAATTTTAAATGTAAATTAGAAAACGAAAAATGATCTTTCTTAGTTTATCTCACAAAACTTGTGTTGGTGAATTTTGAAGCAAGTTTAACGCAACACAAATTATAGGGAGTAAAACTTTATATTGTCAATACAATAAACCTGTGAGTAAATTTATATAAGAATTCCTAAATGAGATACTCATTGCGGCCAATAAAATAGTACATCCAGGCTAATTATTGGATAATCGAACCTGATATAGTCCCCCACACATCAATATGCGACATAGTCTCTCCCTTGTAGTAACCATGATCTCATATGATGAACTACAATTACCATGATCTCATATAAATATTTATATGGTGAAATTTTCCTACCATAAGAAGAAGTAGGAACGTCGTTGGCATGGTGCAACTGGGCCCCCGAGCTTTTGGGGCCCCAAATATTAAATTAAAAATTTAGTATTAATAATATATAAATGAAAATTTATTCTAAGTCGCGTTGACTGATCTTCTCCCTACAATATCTTTATATGTTCTCCGCCATTATGAGTTGAGTTTAATCCTAACATAAGTTTAAAGTTCAATTTTTTTTATACTACTTTGATAATTTTATACTATTTTTTTATTATATTATTTTATTGATATTGTGTTTTAATAAAAATAATTTTCTTATGTATATATTTTTATGGTTTTTCATATTAGGGATTATATGATCGAGGGCCCAAATTTATATGTCGCACTGGGCCCTTATTTTTGTAGTAACGGCCCTGAGAAGAAGACTTTCTTCCTCTCAGTAGTGTAATTAAAAAAAAAAAATCATATACCTCCATTCCCTTAGAGCTGGATAGAGTGATTTTTTTTTTCCACTTACAATCGTGTCAAAATATTAATTATTTAATCTACATAAAAATATATAGATTTAGATTTAAAAACGGGTATAATTATCTTCTCTATTATAAATAAAAATTTTGTATATAAAAATTGTTGTCACTTTTATTTATTAAAAAACATCTGAGTTGAAAACGTCTCTGTATTTTTATTCGGAAAAAAGGTTTTATCCATCATAATAAGATAAAAGAAAATAGATTGAAGAATTTCTAACCCTTTGAAATCTTCTCTAAAGAATGGGACGTCTACATAAATATTGCATTACAAAATCATTATAAAAATGATGGTAAAATTTCCATATTATGACATTTTTTTTTTAATTTAACAAACAAAGGGGTGGGGTGTGTGTTTGGAAGCCTATTTGTTTTAATTTTAGAAATATCCAATGATTTTCCTGCAAAATGAAATAAGCGTACGTGGCCATGACTCAAAATCGGATAATTCATCATCATTAGTGAGATTTAAATATAATTTTAGAAGTTTTCTTAAAAGTATATTAATTTGGAAAAAAATATCAAATATATTTTTAGAAATAGAATACAAAAATTAAAAGCTTCCCGCGTCCACCAACTGGAATCCATCACTCTCCACCAACGTCATTCCAAATGTTTTCCGTATTATGTGAATTACCCAAATCACCCCCCACGGAGGCGGCATTAGACGACTCATGTAAGGTTACTTCAGTAATCTTGAGATTTACCGAACCAATTATAAAAGGAAACTATCTGCGACAAATTACTATTGGGAATACTTTCTATATTTTTGTATTTATTATTTGAGATAATTATTAATTATGATTTAAAAAATGGTTTATTTTTTTATTTAACAATTTTCCACTATAAAAAAAAACATCTGTTTCTGTCTGTCTTTGTCTGTGTCTGCTTCTTCTCTTTTGGATTTTATGGTCTGTTATATTTGTTGACTTATGCTTCCTTTGGTCTTATATTCTAATTCTTTTTCTTTATTCGGATTTATTTTTCTGCCCTTAATAATTTTGCGATTAATTGTTTGAGTGATTATTGAAGCTGGGTTTGTCTGTACTGTAATCTAGCAAAGGTTGTTTTTTTGTTTCTTCTATATGTTTCTTCTTCAAGAGTTTCCTTAACTTATTTTCGGAGAAATTGAGGTTTTTGATTTTGATGTTATTTATAGATTATTTGGCCAAGTGTTGATTTTTCTGTTATATTTAGTTTAAATTTGAAAGATTTCGATCGATTCAACTGGGAATTGGGCTTGTAATTTATGTTTTATTAACAAATGAAAAAAATTCTTGAATTTTTTACTCTTCAATCATAGTGTCATTTACTATGCGATTATTTTTTAACAGCTGTTTTGTATCAATATAGTGAATTCAGTCTTAGAAGAGCAATATTGTTGTTGCTGTAAGTTAAAACAATCTGTTCGGATTTTTTGGTTTTGGACTAAATTTGTTCGTGTTGATGGAATGATCTTCCCCTTGATGTTATAATGGCTAACTTTTGTGAACATTTGGTGTTTTTTTATGCTATGGGGTTGACCTTTTATAAGCTTAACTAATTTCTACAACTCATGATTTCTGAAGGTGTTTGTTCCATAATCAAATGGATAGACCAACTGGGCGTGGAGGCGGTACGGTCAATGAGTACCTGAAAAACTACAAGCTTGGGAAAACTCTTGGACTTGGTATATCTGGAAAAGTAAAACTTGCAGAACATAAACCAACTGGACTCAAAGTTGCCATTAAGATTCTCAACCTTCAAAACATAGCAAAGATGGGCTTGGAAGAAAAAGGTCGGTTATTTCAATTTATGGCATTTCCTTATACTAAATCATTCATTACATAGCCTCAAAAATGAATATTGCTTTAGTTTTGGATGAGTAAAGAGGCTTAATGTTTTTCATTATCTTTTAAATTGGTGCAGTGAGAAGAGAAATTAAAATAATGAGATTGTTTATGCATCCTCACGTCATACGATTGTACGAGGTTATAGAGACGCCAACAGACATCTATGTAGTAATGGAGTATGTGAAGTCTGGTGAACTCTTTGATTATATTGTGGAGAGGGGTAGGTTGCAGGATGATGAAGCCCGTAGATTCTTCCAGCAGGTGTGATGTGCTGATATCTTTCACATCTTTAATGTGTTCGAGTCCATCCCTTAGAAAAGTTGTTGAAAGTATAATCCCTATCTTTGAAACAGATAATATCCGGGGTGGAGTACTGCCACAGGAATATGGTAGTTCACAGAGATCTTAAGCCTGAGAATGTTCTTTTGGATTCCAAATTCAATGTAAAGATAGCCGATTTTGGTTTTAGCAATATAATGCATGATGGGCATTTTCTGAAAACAAGCTGTGGGAGTCCTAACTATGCTGCCCCAGAGGTATGACTTAAAAGCATACTTGAAATTCTCTAGTCTTTGATTTTTATGCCCAACTTTTGGACCGATTTTCAGGTTATTTCTGGGAAGTTGTATGCGGGGCCTGAAATAGATGTATGGAGCTGTGGGGTTATTTTGTATGCCCTTCTCTGTGGTTCTCTTCCTTTTGATGATGAAAACATTCCTCTCCTTTATAAAAAAATAAAGGTATTGCTGACAGCCTGACTTTATTGTTGGTGAAGGTTAACATGGGTCTCTGCTCTCTGCTCTAAATTGTATTATTCTTTTAAATGTGATCCTTGATGCTTGAATATCTGATGTTTTTCCGTCTTCCTACTCAGTTTTCTTAGAAGCTTCAAAGTGTAATATTCATGGTGCTATAGCTATGTCTGGTCGGAGCCAATTATGCCTAGGCTCTATTTGAGTTCAAATTATAGTTTTCTTTCAGATGATCCAAGCATATTTTACTAGGCTTTTCATTTTATAATGATTGATATTTACTTCCTTCACTTACCTTTTTTTTATAATCTTGGTCATGTTTGTTATGCGCACCATCGAATGTTTAGTTGAGATTCAATTTTTTCTCAAACATGAGACTATATGCAATTATGTCATTATCTTTATGGAGGATGGAGAACATTACTGCTGAAACTTCTTTTCCATGCCTTTTAGAATGGAATGTATACTCTTCCAAGTTACTTATCCCCCGCCGCAAGAAATTTGATCCCAGCAATGCTAATTGTCGATCCCGTGAAACGAATAACTATACCTCAAATTCGCCAGCATCCATGGTTTCAGGCCCATCTTCCACGCTATCTAGCTGTGAAAGCACCTGATGCTATCTTACCATCTGAAAAGGTGAGAATCTACTTTTGAATGCTTATGTGCCTATCAAAGTCATATGACTGATTTTCCCTGGCACCTCATTACATTATAATTCATCTCTTCCTATTTTTAATTTCTCTTCATGTTGTAGATCGATGACGAGATTCTCCAGAAAGTGGTTATGATGGGGTTTGATAGGAACAACCTGGTTGAATCTCTTAGTAAGAGAAGACAGAATGAGGTTTTCTTTCTATTTAAAATTTATTTTCTCTTTGGAACATAAATGTAATTACTAAAATCAACATACAAAGATCATTGGGATTAGTGCTAATATAATGTAATAGTCTAAGAGTAATTATATTTGGAATGGATTCAACCTTTTGCATTGTCATTTATCCCTTCTCCTTTCTTATTCAAGATTGATAATCTGTGTAATAGTTTGTTTCTTTATGGAAGGTCATCGACAATAATTAACTTAAAGAAACATTCTAACATAAAGTTTATGATGATGGAGCAGTTTATATCTCAACATGTGAGTTAAAAATTATAACTTGCACTATGTTTCAGGCAACTGTCACCTATTTCTTGCTGCTGGGCAGTCGGTTCCCTATTTCCGGTAGCTATCTTGGTGCTGAATTTCAGGAATCCATGGTGAGCTTGTTACACATATCCTAGAATAGTAAGGATTATCTTCTGATATAAGATCATTTTTGTACTTAAGGATCTCCTATATATTCATTATTGGCTAGGAATTTGATTATGACTCTGTGCATCCAAATGATGATGCTGCGCCTCTCGGACCCCTTTCCGGATGTATGGATAATCAAGTTCTGGGCCTCAGGCCTCAGATTCCTGTTGATGGGAAGTGGGCGCTTGGATTACAGGTTTGTTTTCCGTGTTTTTATTGTTGTAATTATTCAACTTGTATAATTAAGATATATCACCTGCCTGTAATGTTTGAAATTTGTGGTTCTTTGATGATGCATTATTTTACTGACTAAAGTTTCTAGAGGGTGAATGGATTGTATTTAGTGCTAAATATTGCTTCCCACAATCACCAAACTTTTTTTTTCTCTATTTCGTAGTCTAAAGCAAATCCGCGCGATATAATGATGGAAGTTCTTAAAGCGTTGCAAGCACTCAATGTGTGTTGGAAGAAGATTGGCCATTACAACATGAAATGCAGGTTAACACCTGACATTCCAAGCCCTTGCAATGGCATGGTTAGTAATCTTGCATATGACGATCATTATTTTGGCGATGATTCTGTCATCATGGAAAGTGATAAAGTTTCTAGCTTCCAAAATGTGGTCAAGTTTGAAGTTCAGGTATATTCTTCACATCCTTCCCACAATATCTGCAAATCGTTTACCGGTCTCATTTTTTTTCTCTGGTTTTGATTTAGATTCATTTGAAATTCATGCTGTTTCATTGGTCATTGCTTATGCAGCTTTATAAAACACAAGAGGAGAAGTACCTGCTCGATCTGCAGAGGGTCCAAGGCCCACAGTTTCTCTTCTTGAATCTTTGTGCTGCCTTCCTTTCTCAACTACGAATCATCTAATAAGAAGCGTCGCTTGAAAGAGACATTGTGAATAAATAAATAACTCTCTCAGAACTTCTCTTGCAAGCAGCAGCTTCGATGTCGTCTGTTTCGACATTTCCCAACTTTTACATGGGAAATTTTGTAAGCTGGCTCCATAATGATCTGTGTTAACTCGGTTCCGAGGACTTCATTGAACCTTTCCAAATTTGAAGCTGCGAGAATCAATGCAAGGTGGGGTTGCAGCTCAATTTAGGAAGAAAAGAGTGGTTCTTGCAACAACATCTAGTCTATTTATAACGTAGTTGCCTCAGACTCTGTATAGCTTTCTACTGATTTTTTATAGATTATATATTCAGGGTAATCTTGAATTGTGGCTTGATAGTTTTAACTTTGTCGTATTTATATAATTTAAAACTAAGATTGAATGCAGCAATAGTTATATATTTTGTGATCCTCTTCTCTCCTTTAATAACCTATAACCTATAGCCTATTTGATTTGATTTTTTATTTTATTCTTTTTTATTTTTTTGGAAGTCAGTGTTTTTGTTTTAAAACCTGACCTAACCTTTAAAAATGAAAACATATATATTTTTGTTTTAGTTTTTTAAAATTACCTTATTAATTTATAAAATTTGACTCTAAAAAATTACCGTAAACGAGTAATACATCTTTAATGTCTATGAAGTAAGATGGGTGAGATTGGAGCATAAATTCTCGTCTCTATCACCACTAGAGTTTTAAATTTGGAGTCAAGGACGAGGTTGAGGCGGGACAAAGGCCTCCGCCCTCCGGAGACCCCAATCTCATAGAGATTTCATAAAAGTAATTAGTAAATTAATAATTTAATTGGGATAATTGGTCAAACAAAAAAAAATTGTTTAACACTTTACAAAGTTGAGAAGTGGTTTAAACCAATTCTCCAAATTGATTGTAGGCTCAATCACTAAAATAACATATTTCTTTATACTCATACTAATATTTTAGGACATTATAAATAAAAACCAAAAACCAAATAAATTCACCGAAAAATAATAAAATATTTCAATATGGTCTACCCTCCCATCTTTTTTAATTTTGAGATTACATCAAAGTGTGGTGAGAGACTCGCGAACCTTCAAACCTTCGACTTTAAAGGAAAGAGAATATAAACCTGAGCTATGCTCATGTTTGCAACTACCCTCCCATCGTATGTAATATTTTTGTTTGATAAAAAATAAACGAAATTGTCACAAATGTATATATATTTTTTTTGAAAGGCAAAAAAAGGGTATATAAATATAATTGATAATTGATGCCAAAAAGATTCCAAAGTTTCTGCTTTTTCCAAACCGTGGAGTCTCCTCCCAAACGTGACTTTCTCCTTCTTTCCCACGCTCTCACGTTTCGTCATTACGTGATACACAGCCACCGCCTTTGCTCCGGCCAACTCTGCAACTTTCTCCGATCTCCATCTTTATCAGGTTTTTTATTTTTCAGAATTTCGTTTCATGTTTAGACGGTATTGAATTACAATCACATAAAGATTAAAAAAAAGGTCTTACTGTTCATCCAAGTGAGGTTTTTCAGATTGATTTTTTTTTTTTTTTTTGGTGATTGGAAATGTTTTACCGTATATTACTTCGAATAATTATAAATTTTGTTCGTCAATCAATTGAATTGTAAACGAATTATTGATTTCAGCTATTGGAAGGAGAGTTCTAGAAAATTTTGGATACGATGAGCGAGGTATTTGAAGGATATGAACGTCAATATTGCGAGATTTCTGCAAATCTTTCGAGAAAGTGCTCTTCTGTCGGTGCCCTAAATGGAGGTATCTTGATCATATTATTCTTTTTCAGCATGCGGATTGAATTGTGAAAGATGCCGATAACAAAAATTACATAAACACGTAGACACGATTTTTAGCTCCATATTTTGGATTCATTTGTAGGATTGTGCAATTTATAGAAGTTGATGTTTTGTTCATAATTATGCAGAGCAAAAGAAGCAAAAACTTGCTGAGATAAAGGGTGGTATTGATGAAGCAGAATCGCTGGTGTGTGATTGCGTTTTTTGGTACTAATTGAATTGGTTTATATACTATACTTATATTATTTGGATTGGATGTAATGCTTACCACGATGTTTCAGATTCGAAAAATGAATCTTGAGGCAAGGAGTTTGCAGCCCAGTGTCAAGGGTGTTCTTCTTGCTAAGTTAAGGGAATATAAATCAGATTTGAACAATCTGAAAAGTGAAGTTAAACGAATTGTATCTGGCGATTTGAATGCAGCTTCACGTGACCAGTTGCTGGAATCTGGATTGGCTGATACTTGGACGGTATGCCCGTTTATAATTGTTTGAAATGTTATAAATTGTAGTTATTGGCAGGAACTAGATTATCCCCCACTTTTCCAGAAAATGCTTGTGTTTTTCTCATTCCCGCAGTTCTCTGGAATTCTCAAAATATTGAAAGTTGATGCTTGTCTATCTGTAAATTTGAATAATTTTTTGTTTAGGTTAAAGTGACCGAGTTCACTTAGGCCAAGGGGATTCACCATTTTATGTTTCATTTTTTCGATATTTATTTGCTCTATCACACACACACACATATATGATTTTATGGAGCAATCTTCTGATACTGAGAAGGAAAGCATATTCTTTAGGCATCAACTGATCAAAGAGCCAGATTAATGACAACAAATGAGCGATTAAATAAAGCAAGTGACAGGATTCAGGATAGCCGAAGAACCATGCTCGAAACTGAGGACCTTGGTGTTTCAATCCTACAAGACCTGCATTCACAGAGACAATCTCTTTTGCATGCTCATGATACGGTATTCCTTTTCATTTTGTTTACTATTCGGTTCTATCAATGAATCTTTGATCCCTTTTTCTTTCCTTCGTATTAGTTTTTCTCATCCAACAGAGTATTGAATGCTTTCAGCATTTGATGTGTCTCGAACTCTTTTTCGCTTGAAGAATTGCCTTTACTGCTGTAATTATGCTACTTTTTCTGCTAACCTTGGATTAATCGTTTTCTTAACCGAAAAGACCTCTGGTCGCCTTTGCTTTAGCATAAAAACGGATGAAGCACGATACGTCCATAGTGCATTTATTACTTCTTTTTTTCCGTTGCAGCTTCACGGTGTGGATGACAATGTAGACAAAAGCAAAAGACTTTTAACCAGAATGTCGAGGAGGATGAACAAAAATAAGTGGACAATTGGCTGCATAGTCGCCGTTCTTGTTATTGCTATAATTGTGATATTGTACTTCAAGCTTTTCTAAATAGCTGAAGACATTTTCTGTTTAAAATTTCATTTTTTGTTCTCTATTTTTTTTTTCCAGTTTTTCTTTGTGAGTTTGCTGTGGAATGATATGTATGATAGTCATTTTCAACTTCTTGATTCTTGACATTTGCTATTTCATGGAAGGTATGTTTTTCTATTTCTTTTAAAGTTTAAAATTAAATAGTATTTTGGTCATTAATACCATTTTACTGTCTAATTTTTAAAATATTTTATTTTACTTTTTGAATCCTATTTAAAAACTATTGAAATTCTTTTGCTTAATTTTCATTAATCATTTAATAAAATGCTAATTCTGTTTCAAATCTGATTTTGGATTACAGTTTCAAGCATTTTTTTCCACGTAGATATATAATGTAAGACATATGACATCGATTAAAATGATTTTTATATAATTAAAACAGATTGTTTATAAAACTTAAAAAATATAACGTTTTAAAAATTCAAAGAAAATAGAACTCGGAAGTTGACGAGTAAAATAAGATTAAAAACGATCATTAAAAAATTTCTAATTTGTTATTTAATGAGTCAATTCACTGTAAAAAAATATTTAACATTAAAAACCATCATTACAAAATTTCATGCTAACGATTCAGGGTCTAATTGTTGAGTATTTTTCTTGTCATAAATGGTTGAATAATTTCAAAATTTCCATCTAAATTTCTAATGAAATGTCCAATTCACGGTTCCATTCATTCAATTCCGCTCTGTTTTCGATCCCTTTTACGAAATTGCTGTCGCCAATCTTCTCTGGTAACTGGTAAAAAGATTCACGCTTTCTTAATCACCTCCGGCATCGCTTCCTTTCCCAATTTCTTCCTTCGCAATGCCTTACTCCATCTCTACGCTTCTTGTGGCCATTTCCATGATACCTATAAGGTGTTCGATGAAATTCCTTCCGCTTATAAAGACGCCGCAGACTTGACTGCCCTTATGGGCTGCTTTGCTCGTTATGGTATGTTCAAGAATTCTCTTAATTCGTTTGTTGATTTTCGGAGAGAGTGTATGAAGCTTGATGATGTGGCTATTGCCTTTACGTTTGGTGCCTGTGCTAAATTGGGTGATTTGGGATTTGGGTTGCAGATTCATGGGTGTATGATTAAGATGGGTTTTGGTTCGATTTTGAAAACGGGCAATGCGGTTATGGATATGTATGTTAAATGTGGGTTATTGAGTGAAGCTAGAAGGGTTTTTGAGGAGATGGAAGAGCGTAATGTTGTGTCGTGGACTGTTCTTTTGGAGGGTGTTGTTAGATTGGAAGGTGTTGGAAGTGGGAGAGTGGAGTTTGATAAGATGAAGGAAAGAAATGAATTTGCTTGGACTATAATGATTGCAGCTTACATTGAGAATGGATATACACTTGAGAGCTCTTTACTTGTTAATAAGATGGTTTTTTATCATGGTTTGGAGTTGAATCATGTTACACTCTCTTCCTTTTTATCGGCTTGTGCACAATCTGGTGATGTAACAATGGGGAGGTGGATCCATGTTTATGTCATTAAGACAATGGGAGAGGATATGGATACGATGGTTGGTACTGCGTTGCTGAACATGTATGCTAAATGTGGTAGGATAAACACTGCTGTAAAAGTCTTTGATTGTATGCCTCGAAAGAATGTGGTAACTTGGAATGCCATGCTTGGTGGATTAGCAATGTTTGGCCGGGGTAAATCTGTGTTGGAAGCATTCCATCAGATGGTCCAGTCAGTCAAGCCAGATGAATTGACATTTACTTCTTTGTTGAGTGCTTGCAGCCACTCGGGTCTTCTTGATCAGGGTTATCTTTACTTTCATGAGATGGAGAATGTCTATGGCCTTAATCCTAGAATAGAGCATTATGCTTGTATGGTGGATCTTCTGGGTCGTGCTGGCCGCTTAGAAGAAGCTGAGATATTAATTAACTCGATGCCAATGCCCCCAAATGAGGTTGTTCTGGGATCTCTTTTAGGTTCCTGCAGTGTACATAGAAAGCTACAGCTAGCTGAACGTGTTCTGCAAGAGCTGGTTCAGATAAATCCCCACAACATGGAGTATCATATCTTGCTTTCAAACATGTATGTTTTGGCAGGACAACAGGAGAAAGCAGAATCCCTCAGGCAGGTGCTTAAGAATAAAGGCATTAAAAAGGTGCCTGGGATGAGTTATATTCATGTTAACGGCCAGGTTCACCAGTTCATTTCTGGGGATAAGTCACATGTAAAATCTCGAGAAATCTACATTAAGTTGGATGAGATGATCCAAAGATTGAAATTGGCTGGTTATGTTCCCAGTACCACCTCTCAAGTTTTCTCCATAGATGATGGTTGGGAATCTGCTGTTGCAATGGAGGAAAAGGAGCAGATACTGTTCTCTCACAGTGAGAAACTTGCTGTTTGCTTTGGGCTTATAAGCACTAGAGATGGCTCTCCACTATACATTTTCAAAAATCTAAGGACATGCCAAGATTGTCATTCTGCTATTAAGATAGCTTCAAATGTATACAACCGCAAAATCGTTGTAAGAGATCGAAATCGTTTCCATTCCTTCGAGCAAGGTATTTGTTCTTGTTCTGATTATTGGTGACCTACAACATTCTGTGATTTCTTGTACAGAAATAGTATTTTAATCTATCTTACAGTGAATGTATAACATTGGTTCTTGTGTTTTTTGGTCTATCTGATGTTGAAAAATGGTTGAATTGAATTAGATACCTTTTGACTATTCGTTTCTTTT
Organism: Gynostemma pentaphyllum; assembly: GCA_028015215.1. Classification (NCBI taxonomy): domain Eukaryota; kingdom Viridiplantae; phylum Streptophyta; class Magnoliopsida; order Cucurbitales; family Cucurbitaceae; genus Gynostemma; species Gynostemma pentaphyllum. The sequence goes on along the minus strand of CM051349.1, from coordinate 43,395,669 downwards.
TGGGATTTGGATAATTACTTCTCCTTTCCCACAACCCCATTACAAATTCATCCTTTTATACTTGAAAAGTAGCTGTTTTTTGGAATGGAAAAAGATTTCTCTGGATAAACTAAATACTACTGACGACTCGATGGACGATGTCAGTTCTTTCTGATAAGAAGAAATTAAGGATCTTATATTTCATTTTAAAACTAGAGGCAGTTGAACATCAATGGGGATGTAGCTCAAATGGTAGAGCGCTCGCTTTGCATGCGAGAGGCACGGGGTTCGATCCCCCGCATCTCCATTTTTGTTTTGTTTTTTTAATTCCAATTTTTTTTTTTCCCAATTACTCGAATTTTATACTCTATTACTTTTCTTTTACACTTTTTCCCATTATCTAGATTAGTCGTCTTCGAAAAAACAAAAAACAAAAAAAAACAGATTGTAAATTGTCCCTATTATTTATGTGATATTATTAAATAAAACTAAACGATTGGGTAAATATATAACCAAAACTTGTCATAAAAGATGAATATAAAAGTTAATTTGTCCAATTTGCAAATTTGAGAAATCTAAGTTTATGTAGACTAAATTCAGTATATACATGATAGAAATTCATATTTTTGAAGAAAAATTGAAAAATCTTATGTTATAGTTGTAAAATGATGTATAGTTATAATTCATGTATTTGAAATCAATATGAGAGGGTAGATATGTCAACATTATTCCTTCATTTAGAATATTTTCTATTGATTTTTCTTTTAAGTTTTATATTATTTGTTTATACAATTCTTTCTTTCAAACACTCAAACCCCTTTCTTTTGTTTATTGTTTTAATTCATCAATCTCTACAAATATGATTTCGTTTATCAGTCTTCAATTTAATATATTTAAAAATACCAACTAAAATACAACAGAATATCATCAAATTGTTAGTTGGTATTCTCAAATATTTGGACTCAAAATATTAGGTTTTAAATAAGGATCAAGTCTTAAAAAAAAATTACAAGGATCAAATATAAATCAATTCTTATCCATAGATCATTATATTTTTATAAAATTACATCTTCTGAATATCTTAGCTTTCAAAATACACACAAAAATTGAAAAGTATTAAAAGAAAGAAAAAAATGATAAACTACCATTTTGGTCCCAAAACTTTCACTCGAATTTCATTTTCGCCCCTGAACTTTCAAAAATAACGTTTTTGTCCCTGAACTTTCCAAATCGTTTCATTTTTGTCTTTCCGTTAACTTGTCTGTTAGTTGACCGTCAGTGATTGATGACGTGGCAATTTTAATGATGTTACTTGCTGACGTGACAATTTTAATATTATTTTAATATATCGTGATTTTAATAAATTTTTAATCTATCTCCATTTTTCTCTTTCCTCCATTAATTCTCTCTCTCTTTCTCTATCCTCTTCATTTCTCTCTCTTCCCCTCCACCTTCTTCTCCGGTGAACCCTCCTCCATCAAAGTAATTCAAGACTTCACTCACTCATCCACTATTCAATAATAGCCCTTTCGAGTCTAATTTCGATCTCCCTGGAATTCCTGATGTCACCATCTAAGAACAAAATGCCCCTTCAATGAGCTTCAATGAGCAATCACTTGCCTGAAAATAAGGAAGCAATGCATCCTCTGAAAAGTAAGTCGCACGTGACTTTTAGTCATAAATGTAGTTTTTGAACCGTCTGAATCAAGTGATGACCTAATGACTGGATCACTGGAGCTTTTCTCCCCAAAAAAAGTTAACAAGAAGATATTTACTGTCATTTACTTTTCCATCTTTCTTTTTCTTTCTACAAATATCATAATCCATACCCCTCAAAAGTTACAATGATGGGTTTTTATCACTATTTATCTACATCAGCTCCCTACCTAAAACTCCAACCTAAAAAATAGCCTCATGATCAATTCCCATCATGGTAACTTTTGAATTACTTCGATGGAGAAGGGTTCACCGGAGAGGAAGGTAGAGGGGAAGAGAGATAAATGAAGAGGATAGAGAAAGAGAGGGAATTAATGGAGGAGAGGGAAAAATGGAGAGAGAGGAGAGAGATTAAAAAATTATTAAAATAATGATAAATTAAAATAATATTAAAATAAGTCACGTCAGCAAGCCACATCATTAAAATTGTCACGTCATCAATCACTGATGGTCAACTAGCAGAAAAATTAACGGAATGACGAAAACGAAACGATTTGGAAAGTTCAAGGACGAAAAACATCATTTTTAAAAGTTCGAGACGTTTAGCAAACATTTTTTCTGGTTATGTAGACGGAGGGTGACACTTTAATAATTAAGACAATTGTATTGTAGATTTAGTTATTTATGTACCGTGGATGAAATTCATCAACTTCTTTGATATTTGTGATCAAATCCTATTTTTGGTTACTGTTTTCAGTCTCTACCTTCATAACAGATCTCACCTACACTACTGAGCAGGAGGAACTCACTTTGCTTGTAATTTACAAACACTTTATTTATCATTGAAAAGTATTGAAAAAACTTTAAACCATTAAAAAAATAAATCAAGAGACAAAAATATATTAGCTGTAGTTACGAAAATAATTAGATCGGTAGTTACCAGGATTTTCTAAATTCATTTCAATGGTATCCTATCCTAGTTAAGTAATTCCCACAAATTTCAATTTATTAAAGTTAATCAATTTGAATTTAATTGATTGATAAAAATCTAACGCATTCGCAATTCTTTATGAAAAGAAACAGAAACTTGGCTTTCAGCAAGGAAATCTCCTAACTTTGATATATATATATATATATATATATATATATATATATATATATATAAGTGAAATCAAATGGTGACTATCGTGAAATAGATTGGTGCAGTACTGCTTCAATGAAACAGTTTTTTTTTTTTAAGATCCTTTGGTGCTTTTGGAGCTGTTTGATTTTTGTAAATTTTTTGTTGAATGATGCTCACGAATAGAATCCCAAGCACTAGAAATAAAAGAGATCAACAACAACCCCAGTCAACGGGAATAAATAGAAAACTCCTTAAACATTCTCAAGCTATCCTAAATAAATCTGATAAAATGAATGAGAATCCTCAGAACTAAAAGTATCTGCAAAACACAGGGGGTTAAGACGAACCTTTCCACTTCTGTAATGAAATCGAAAACTGGCATCTGACATGAATTTATTTTTAAGATAAAAAAAAAAAAACATTTTTTTAACGGGAGTCACAGAATTATAATTTGAAAATCCGGAGAATTTTAAATGTAAATTAGAAAACGAAAAATGATCTTTCTTAGTTTATCTCACAAAACTTGTGTTGGTGAATTTTGAAGCAAGTTTAACGCAACACAAATTATAGGGAGTAAAACTTTATATTGTCAATACAATAAACCTGTGAGTAAATTTATATAAGAATTCCTAAATGAGATACTCATTGCGGCCAATAAAATAGTACATCCAGGCTAATTATTGGATAATCGAACCTGATATAGTCCCCCACACATCAATATGCGACATAGTCTCTCCCTTGTAGTAACCATGATCTCATATGATGAACTACAATTACCATGATCTCATATAAATATTTATATGGTGAAATTTTCCTACCATAAGAAGAAGTAGGACCGTCGTTGGCATGGTGCAACTGGGCCCCCGAGCTTTGGGGGCCCCAAATATTAAATTAAAAATTTAGTATTAATAATATATAAATAAAAATTTATTCTAAGTCGCGTTGACTGATCTTCTCCCTACAATATCTTTATATGTTCTCCGCCATTATGAGTTGAGTTTAATCCTAACATAAGTTTAAAGTTCAATTTTTTTTATACTACTTTGATAATTTTATACTATTTTTTTATTATATTATTTTATTGATATTGTGTTTTAATAAAAATAATTTTCTTATGTATATATTTTTATGGTTTTTCATATTAGGGATTATATGATCGAGGGCCCAAATTTATATGTCGCACTGGGCTCTTATTTTTGTAGTAACGACCCTAAGAAGAAGACTTTCTTCCTCTCAGTAGTGTAATTAAAAAAAAAAAAATCATATACCTCCATTCCCTTAGAGCTGGATAGAGTGATTTTTTTTTTTCCACTTACAATCGTGTCAAAATATTAATTATTTAATCTACATAAAAATATATAGATTTAGATTTAAAAACGGGTATAATTATCTTCTCTATTATAAATAAAAATTTTGTATATAAAAATTGTTGTCACTTTTATTTATTAAAAAAACATCCGAGGTGAAAACGTCTCTGTATTTTTATTCGGAAAAAGGTTTTATCCATCATAATAAGATAAAAGAAAATAGATTGAAGAATTTCTAACCCTTTGAAATCTTCTCTAAAGAATGGGACGTCTACATAAATATTGCATTACAAAATCATTATAAAAATGATGGTAAAATTTCCATATTATGACATTTTTTTTTTAATTTAACAAACAAAGGGGTGGGGTGTGTGTTTGGAAGCCTATTTGTTTTAATTTTAGAAATATCCAATGATTTTCCTGCAAAATGAAATAAGCGTACGTGGCCATGACTCAAAATCGGATAATTCATCATCATTAGTGAGATTTAAATATAATTTTAGAAGTTTTCTTAAAAGTATATTAATTTGGAAAAAAATATCAAATATATTTTTAGAAATAGAATACAAAAATTAAAAGCTTCCCGCGTCCACCAACTGGAATCCATCACTCTCCACCAACGTCATTCCAAATGTTTTCCGTATTATGTGAATTACCCAAATCACCCCCCACGGAGGCGGCATTAGACGACTCATGTAAGGTTACTTCAGTAATCTTGAGATTTACCGAACCAATTATAAAAGGAAACTATCTGCGACAAATTACTATTGGGAATACTTTCTATATTTTTGTATTTATTATTTGAGATAATTATTAATTATGATTTAAAAAATGGTTTATTTTTTTATTTAACAATTTTCCACTATAAAAAAAACATCTGTTTCTGTCTGTCTTTGTCTGTGTCTGCTTCTTCTCTTTTGGATTTTATGGTCTGTTATATTTGTTGACTTATGCTTCCTTTGGTCTTATATTCTAATTCTTTTTCTTTATTCGGATTTATTTTTCTGCCCTTAATAATTTTGCGATTAATTGTTTGAGTGATTATTGAAGCTGGGTTTGTCTGTACTGTAATCTAGCAAAGGTTGTTTTTTTGTTTCTTCTATATGTTTCTTCTTCAAGAGTTTCCTTAACTTATTTTCGGAGAAATTGAGGTTTTTGATTTTGATGTTATTTATAGATTATTTGGCCAAGTGTTGATTTTTCTGTTATATTTAGTTTAAATTTGAAAGATTTCGATCGATTCAACTGGGAATTGGGCTTGTAATTTATGTTTTATTAACAAATGAAAAAAATTCTTGAATTTTTTACTCTTCAATCATAGTGTCATTTACTATGCGATTATTTTTTAACAGCTGTTTTGTATCAATATAGTGAATTCAGTCTTAGAAGAGCAATATTGTTGTTGCTGTAAGTTAAAACAATCTGTTCGGATTTTTTGGTTTTGGACTAAATTTGTTCGTGTTGATGGAATGATCTTCCCCTTGATGTTATAATGGCTAACTTTTGTGAACATTTGGTGTTTTTTTATGCTATGGGGTTGACCTTTTATAAGCTTAACTAATTTCTACAACTCATGATTTCTGAAGGTGTTTGTTCCATAATCAAATGGATAGACCAACTGGGCGTGGAGGCGGTACGGTCAATGAGTACCTGAAAAACTACAAGCTTGGGAAAACTCTTGGACTTGGTATATCTGGAAAAGTAAAACTTGCAGAACATAAACCAACTGGACTCAAAGTTGCCATTAAGATTCTCAACCTTCAAAACATAGCAAAGATGGGCTTGGAAGAAAAAGGTCGGTTATTTCAATTTATGGCATTTCCTTATACTAAATCATTCATTACATAGCCTCAAAAATGAATATTGCTTTAGTTTTGGATGAGTAAAGAGGCTTAATGTTTTTCATTATCTTTTAAATTGGTGCAGTGAGAAGAGAAATTAAAATAATGAGATTGTTTATGCATCCTCACGTCATACGATTGTACGAGGTTATAGAGACGCCAACAGACATCTATGTAGTAATGGAGTATGTGAAGTCTGGTGAACTCTTTGATTATATTGTGGAGAGGGGTAGGTTGCAGGATGATGAAGCCCGTAGATTCTTCCAGCAGGTGTGATGTGCTGATATCTTTCACATCTTTAATGTGTTCGAGTCCATCCCTTAGAAAAGTTGTTGAAAGTATAATCCCTATCTTTGAAACAGATAATATCCGGGGTGGAGTACTGCCACAGGAATATGGTAGTTCACAGAGATCTTAAGCCTGAGAATGTTCTTTTGGATTCCAAATTCAATGTAAAGATAGCCGATTTTGGTTTTAGCAATATAATGCATGATGGGCATTTTCTGAAAACAAGCTGTGGGAGTCCTAACTATGCTGCCCCAGAGGTATGACTTAAAAGCATACTTGAAATTCTCTAGTCTTTGATTTTTATGCCCAACTTTTGGACCGATTTTCAGGTTATTTCTGGGAAGTTGTATGCGGGGCCTGAAATAGATGTATGGAGCTGTGGGGTTATTTTGTATGCCCTTCTCTGTGGTTCTCTTCCTTTTGATGATGAAAACATTCCTCTCCTTTATAAAAAAATAAAGGTATTGCTGACAGCCTGACTTTATTGTTGGTGAAGGTTAACATGGGTCTCTGCTCTCTGCTCTAAATTGTATTATTCTTTTAAATGTGATCCTTGATGCTTGAATATCTGATGTTTTTCCGTCTTCCTACTCAGTTTTCTTAGAAGCTTCAAAGTGTAATATTCATGGTGCTATAGCTATGTCTGGTCGGAGCCAATTATGCCTAGGCTCTATTTGAGTTCAAATTATAGTTTTCTTTCAGATGATCCAAGCATATTTTACTAGGCTTTTCATTTTATAATGATTGATATTTACTTCCTTCACTTACCTTTTTTTTATAATCTTGGTCATGTTTGTTATGCGCACCATCGAATGTTTAGTTGAGATTCAATTTTTTTCTCAAACATGAGACTATATGCAATTATGTCATTATCTTTATGGAGGATGGAGAACATTACTGCTGAAACTTCTTTTCCATGCCTTTTAGAATGGAATGTATACTCTTCCAAGTTACTTATCCCCCGCCGCAAGAAATTTGATCCCAGCAATGCTAATTGTCGATCCCGTGAAACGAATAACTATACCTCAAATTCGCCAGCATCCATGGTTTCAGGCCCATCTTCCACGCTATCTAGCTGTGAAAGCACCTGATGCTATCTTACCATCTGAAAAGGTGAGAATCTACTTTTGAATGCTTATGTGCCTATCAAAGTCATATGACTGATTTTCCCTGGCACCTCATTACATTATAATTCATCTCTTCCTATTTTTAATTTCTCTTCATGTTGTAGATCGATGACGAGATTCTCCAGAAAGTGGTTATGATGGGGTTTGATAGGAACAACCTGGTTGAATCTCTTAGTAAGAGAAGACAGAATGAGGTTTTCTTTCTATTTAAAATTTATTTTCTCTTTGGAACATAAATGTAATTACTAAAATCAACATACAAAGATCATTGGGATTAGTGCTAATATAATGTAATAGTCTAAGAGTAATTATATTTGGAATGGATTCAACCTTTTGCATTGTCATTTATCCCTTCTCCTTTCTTATTCAAGATTGATAATCTGTGTAATAGTTTGTTTCTTTATGGAAGGTCATCGACAATAATTAACTTAAAGAAACATTCTAACATAAAGTTTATGATGATGGAGCAGTTTATATCTCAACATGTGAGTTAAAAATTATAACTTGCACTATGTTTCAGGCAACTGTCACCTATTTCTTGCTGCTGGGCAGTCGGTTCCCTATTTCCGGTAGCTATCTTGGTGCTGAATTTCAGGAATCCATGGTGAGCTTGTTACACATATCCTAGAATAGTAAGGATTATCTTCTGATATAAGATCATTTTTGTACTTAAGGATCTCCTATATATTCATTATTGGCTAGGAATTTGATTATGACTCTGTGCATCCAAATGATGATGCTGCGCCTCTCGGACCCCTTTCCGGATGTATGGATAATCAAGTTCTGGGCCTCAGGCCTCAGATTCCTGTTGATGGGAAGTGGGCGCTTGGATTACAGGTTTGTTTTCCGTGTTTTTATTGTTGTAATTATTCAACTTGTATAATTAAGATATATCACCTGCCTGTAATGTTTGAAATTTGTGGTTCTTTGATGATGCATTATTTTACTGACTAAAGTTTCTAGAGGGTGAATGGATTGTATTTAGTGCTAAATATTGCTTCCCACAATCACCAAACTTTTTTTTTCTCTATTTCGTAGTCTAAAGCAAATCCGCGCGATATAATGATGGAAGTTCTTAAAGCGTTGCAAGCACTCAATGTGTGTTGGAAGAAGATTGGCCATTACAACATGAAATGCAGGTTAACACCTGACATTCCAAGCCCTTGCAATGGCATGGTTAGTAATCTTGCATATGACGATCATTATTTTGGCGATGATTCTGTCATCATGGAAAGTGATAAAGTTTCTAGCTTCCAAAATGTGGTCAAGTTTGAAGTTCAGGTATATTCTTCACATCCTTCCCACAATATCTGCAAATCGTTTACCGGTCTCATTTTTTTTCTCTGGTTTTGATTTAGATTCATTTGAAATTCATGCTGTTTCATTGGTCATTGCTTATGCAGCTTTATAAAACACAAGAGGAGAAGTACCTGCTCGATCTGCAGAGGGTCCAAGGCCCACAGTTTCTCTTCTTGAATCTTTGTGCTGCCTTCCTTTCTCAACTACGAATCATCTAATAAGAAGCGTCGCTTGAAAGAGACATTGTGAATAAATAAATAACTCTCTCAGAACTTCTCTTGCAAGCAGCAGCTTCGATGTCGTCTGTTTCGACATTTCCCAACTTTTACATGGGAAATTTTGTAAGCTGGCTCCATAATGATCTGTGTTAACTCGGTTCCGAGGACTTCATTGAACCTTTCCAAATTTGAAGCTGCGAGAATCAATGCAAGGTGGGGTTGCAGCTCAATTTAGGAAGAAAAGAGTGGTTCTTGCAACAACATCTAGTCTATTTATAACGTAGTTGCCTCAGACTCTGTATAGCTTTCTACTGATTTTTTATAGATTATATATTCAGGGTAATCTTGAATTGTGGCTTGATAGTTTTAACTTTGTCGTATTTATATAATTTAAAACTAAGATTGAATGCAGCAATAGTTATATATTTTGTGATCCTCTTCTCTCCTTTAATAACCTATAACCTATAGCCTATTTGATTTGATTTTTTATTTTATTCTTTTTTATTTTTTTGGAAGTCAGTGTTTTTGTTTTAAAACCTGACCTAACCTTTAAAAATGAAAACATATATATTTTTGTTTTAGTTTTTTAAAATTACCTTATTAATTTATAAAATTTGACTCTAAAAAATTACCGTAAACGAGTAATACATCTTTAATGTCTATGAAGTAAGATGGGTGAGATTGGAGCATAAATTCTCGTCTCTATCACCACTAGAGTTTTAAATTTGGAGTCAAGGACGAGGTTGAGGCGGGACAAAGGCCTCCGCCCTCCGGAGACCCCAATCTCATAGAGATTTCATAAAAGTAATTAGTAAATTAATAATTTAATTGGGATAATTGGTCAAACAAAAAAAAATTGTTTAACACTTTACAAAGTTGAGAAGTGGTTTAAACCAATTCTCCAAATTGATTGTAGGCTCAATCACTAAAATAACATATTTCTTTATACTCATACTAATATTTTAGGACATTATAAATAAAAACCAAAAACCAAATAAATTCACCGAAAAATAATAAAATATTTCAATATGGTCTACCCTCCCATCTTTTTTAATTTTGAGATTACATCAAAGTGTGGTGAGAGACTCGAACCTTCAAACCTTCGACTTTAAAGGAAAGAGAATATAAACCTGAGCTATGCTCATGTTTGCAACTACCCTCCCATCGTATGTAATATTTTTGTTTGATAAAAAATAAACGAAATTGTCACAAATGTATATATATTTTTTTTGAAAGGCAAAAAAAGGGTATATAAATATAATTGATAATTGATGCCAAAAAGATTCCAAAGTTTCTGCTTTTTCCAAACCGTGGAGTCTCCTCCCAAACGTGACTTTCTCCTTCTTTCCCACGCTCTCACGTTTCGTCATTACGTGATACACAGCCACCGCCTTTGCTCCGGCCAACTCTGCAACTTTCTCCGATCTCCATCTTTATCAGGTTTTTTATTTTTCAGAATTTCGTTTCATGTTTAGACGGTATTGAATTACAATCACATAAAGATTAAAAAAAAGGTCTTACTGTTCATCCAAGTGAGGTTTTTCAGATTGATTTTTTTTTTTTTTTTGTGATTGGAAATGTTTTACCGTATATTACTTCGAATAATTATAAATTTTGTTCGTCAATCAATTGAATTGTAAACGAATTATTGATTTCAGCTATTGGAAGGAGAGTTCTAGAAAATTTTGGATACGATGAGCGAGGTATTTGAAGGATATGAACGTCAATATTGCGAGATTTCTGCAAATCTTTCGAGAAAGTGCTCTTCTGTCGGTGCCCTAAATGGAGGTATCTTGATCATATTATTCTTTTTCAGCATGCGGATTGAATTGTGAAAGATGCCGATAACAAAAATTACATAAACACGTAGACACGATTTTTAGCTCCATATTTTGGATTCATTTGTAGGATTGTGCAATTTATAGAAGTTGATGTTTTGTTCATAATTATGCAGAGCAAAAGAAGCAAAAACTTGCTGAGATAAAGGGTGGTATTGATGAAGCAGAATCGCTGGTGTGTGATTGCGTTTTTTGGTACTAATTGAATTGGTTTATATACTATACTTATATTATTTGGATTGGATGTAATGCTTACCACGATGTTTCAGATTCGAAAAATGAATCTTGAGGCAAGGAGTTTGCAGCCCAGTGTCAAGGGTGTTCTTCTTGCTAAGTTAAGGGAATATAAATCAGATTTGAACAATCTGAAAAGTGAAGTTAAACGAATTGTATCTGGCGATTTGAATGCAGCTTCACGTGACCAGTTGCTGGAATCTGGATTGGCTGATACTTGGACGGTATGCCCGTTTATAATTGTTTGAAATGTTATAAATTGTAGTTATTGGCAGGAACTAGATTATCCCCCACTTTTCCAGAAAATGCTTGTGTTTTTCTCATTCCCGCAGTTCTCTGGAATTCTCAAAATATTGAAAGTTGATGCTTGTCTATCTGTAAATTTGAATAATTTTTTGTTTAGGTTAAAGTGACCGAGTTCACTTAGGCCAAGGGGATTCACCATTTTATGTTTCATTTTTTCGATATTTATTTGCTCTATCACACACACACACATATATGATTTTATGGAGCAATCTTCTGATACTGAGAAGGAAAGCATATTCTTTAGGCATCAACTGATCAAAGAGCCAGATTAATGACAACAAATGAGCGATTAAATAAAGCAAGTGACAGGATTCAGGATAGCCGAAGAACCATGCTCGAAACTGAGGACCTTGGTGTTTCAATCCTACAAGACCTGCATTCACAGAGACAATCTCTTTTGCATGCTCATGATACGGTATTCCTTTTCATTTTGTTTACTATTCGGTTCTATCAATGAATCTTTGATCCCTTTTTCTTTCCTTCGTATTAGTTTTTCTCATCCAACAGAGTATTGAATGCTTTCAGCATTTGATGTGTCTCGAACTCTTTTTCGCTTGAAGAATTGCCTTTACTGCTGTAATTATGCTACTTTTTCTGCTAACCTTGGATTAATCGTTTTCTTAACCGAAAAGACCTCTGGTCGCCTTTGCTTTAGCATAAAAACGGATGAAGCACGATACGTCCATAGTGCATTTATTACTTCTTTTTTTCCGTTGCAGCTTCACGGTGTGGATGACAATGTAGACAAAAGCAAAAGACTTTTAACCAGAATGTCGAGGAGGATGAACAAAAATAAGTGGACAATTGGCTGCATAGTCGCCGTTCTTGTTATTGCTATAATTGTGATATTGTACTTCAAGCTTTTCTAAATAGCTGAAGACATTTTCTGTTTAAAATTTCATTTTTTGTTCTCTATTTTTTTTTTCCAGTTTTTCTTTGTGAGTTTGCTGTGGAATGATATGTATGATAGTCATTTTCAACTTCTTGATTCTTGACATTTGCTATTTCATGGAAGGTATGTTTTTCTATTTCTTTTAAAGTTTAAAATTAAATAGTATTTTGGTCATTAATACCATTTTACTGTCTAATTTTTAAAATATTTTATTTTACTTTTTGAATCCTATTTAAAAACTATTGAAATTCTTTTGCTTAATTTTCATTAATCATTTAATAAAATGCTAATTCTGTTTCAAATCTGATTTTGGATTACAGTTTCAAGCATTTTTTTCCACGTAGATATATAATGTAAGACATATGACATCGATTAAAATGATTTTTATATAATTAAAACAGATTGTTTATAAAACTTAAAAAATATAACGTTTTAAAAATTCAAAGAAAATAGAACTCGGAAGTTGACGAGTAAAATAAGATTAAAAACGATCATTAAAAAATTTCTAATTTGTTATTTAATGAGTCAATTCACTGTAAAAAAATATTTAACATTAAAAACCATCATTACAAAATTTCATGCTAACGATTCAGGGTCTAATTGTTGAGTATTTTTCTTGTCATAAATGGTTGAATAATTTCAAAATTTCCATCTAAATTTCTAATGAAATGTCCAATTCACGGTTCCATTCATTCAATTCCGCTCTGTTTTCGATCCCTTTTACGAAATTGCTGTCGCCAATCTTCTCTGGTAACTGGTAAAAAGATTCACGCTTTCTTAATCACCTCCGGCATCGCTTCCTTTCCCAATTTCTTCCTTCGCAATGCCTTACTCCATCTCTACGCTTCTTGTGGCCATTTCCATGATACCTATAAGGTGTTCGATGAAATTCCTTCCGCTTATAAAGACGCCGCAGACTTGACTGCCCTTATGGGCTGCTTTGCTCGTTATGGTATGTTCAAGAATTCTCTTAATTCGTTTGTTGATTTTCGGAGAGAGTGTATGAAGCTTGATGATGTGGCTATTGCCTTTACGTTTGGTGCCTGTGCTAAATTGGGTGATTTGGGATTTGGGTTGCAGATTCATGGGTGTATGATTAAGATGGGTTTTGGTTCGATTTTGAAAACGGGCAATGCGGTTATGGATATGTATGTTAAATGTGGGTTATTGAGTGAAGCTAGAAGGGTTTTTGAGGAGATGGAAGAGCGTAATGTTGTGTCGTGGACTGTTCTTTTGGAGGGTGTTGTTAGATTGGAAGGTGTTGGAAGTGGGAGAGTGGAGTTTGATAAGATGAAGGAAAGAAATGAATTTGCTTGGACTATAATGATTGCAGCTTACATTGAGAATGGATATACACTTGAGAGCTCTTTACTTGTTAATAAGATGGTTTTTTATCATGGTTTGGAGTTGAATCATGTTACACTCTCTTCCTTTTTATCGGCTTGTGCACAATCTGGTGATGTAACAATGGGGAGGTGGATCCATGTTTATGTCATTAAGACAATGGGAGAGGATATGGATACGATGGTTGGTACTGCGTTGCTGAACATGTATGCTAAATGTGGTAGGATAAACACTGCTGTAAAAGTCTTTGATTGTATGCCTCGAAAGAATGTGGTAACTTGGAATGCCATGCTTGGTGGATTAGCAATGTTTGGCCGGGGTAAATCTGTGTTGGAAGCATTCCATCAGATGGTCCAGTCAGTCAAGCCAGATGAATTGACATTTACTTCTTTGTTGAGTGCTTGCAGCCACTCGGGTCTTCTTGATCAGGGTTATCTTTACTTTCATGAGATGGAGAATGTCTATGGCCTTAATCCTAGAATAGAGCATTATGCTTGTATGGTGGATCTTCTGGGTCGTGCTGGCCGCTTAGAAGAAGCTGAGATATTAATTAACTCGATGCCAATGCCCCCAAATGAGGTTGTTCTGGGATCTCTTTTAGGTTCCTGCAGTGTACATAGAAAGCTACAGCTAGCTGAACGTGTTCTGCAAGAGCTGGTTCAGATAAATCCCCACAACATGGAGTATCATATCTTGCTTTCAAACATGTATGTTTTGGCAGGACAACAGGAGAAAGCAGAATCCCTCAGGCAGGTGCTTAAGAATAAAGGCATTAAAAAGGTGCCTGGGATGAGTTATATTCATGTTAACGGCCAGGTTCACCAGTTCATTTCTGGGGATAAGTCACATGTAAAATCTCGAGAAATCTACATTAAGTTGGATGAGATGATCCAAAGATTGAAATTGGCTGGTTATGTTCCCAGTACCACCTCTCAAGTTTTCTCCATAGATGATGGTTGGGAATCTGCTGTTGCAATGGAGGAAAAGGAGCAGATACTGTTCTCTCACAGTGAGAAACTTGCTGTTTGCTTTGGGCTTATAAGCACTAGAGATGGCTCTCCACTATACATTTTCAAAAATCTAAGGACATGCCAAGATTGTCATTCTGCTATTAAGATAGCTTCAAATGTATACAACCGCAAAATCGTTGTAAGAGATCGAAATCGTTTCCATTCCTTCGAGCAAGGTATTTGTTCTTGTTCTGATTATTGGTGACCTACAACATTCTGTGATTTCTTGTACAGAAATAGTATTTTAATCTATCTTACAGTGAATGTATAACATTGGTTCTTGTGTTTTTTGGTCTATCTGATGTTGAAAAATGGTTGAATTGAATTAGATACCTTTTGACTATTCGTTTCTTTTTGGGATTTGGATAATTACTTCTCCTTTCCCACAACCCCATTACAAATTCATCCTTTTATACTTGAAAAGTAGCTGTTTTTTGGAATGGAAAAAGATTTCTCTGGATAAACTAAATACTACTGACGACTCGATGGACGATGTCAGTTCTTTCTGATAAGAAGAAATTAAGGATCTTATATTTCATTTTAAAACTAGAGGCAGTTGAACATCAATGGGGATGTAGCTCAAATGGTAGAGCGCTCGCTTTGCATGCGAGAGGCACGGGGTTCGATCCCCCGCATCTCCATTTTTGTTTTGTTTTTTTAATTCCAATTTTTTTTTCCCCCAATTACTCGAATTTTATACTCTATTACTTTTCTTTTACACTTTTTCCCATTATCTAGATTAGTCGTCTTCGAAAAAACCAAAAAACAAAAAAAAACAGATTGTAAATTGTCCCTATTATTTATGTGATATTATTAAATAAAACTAAACGATTGGGTAAATATATAACCAAAACTTGTCATAAAAGATGAATATAAAAGTTAATTTGTCCAATTTGCAAATTTGAGAAATCTAAGTTTATGTAGACTAAATTCAGTATATACATGATAGAAATTCATATTTTTGAAGAAAAATTGAAAAATCTTATGTTATAGTTGTAAAATGATGTATAGTTATAATTCATGTATTTGAAATCAATATGAGAGGGTAGATATGTCAACATTATTCCTTCATTTAGAATATTTTCTATTGATTTTTCTTTTAAGTTTTATATTATTTGTTTATACAATTCTTTCTTTCAAACACTCAAACCCCTTTCTTTTGTTTATTGTTTTAATTCATCAATCTCTACAAATATGATTTCGTTTATCAGTCTTCAATTTAATATATTTAAAAATACCAACTAAAATACAACAGAATATCATCAAATTGTTAGTTGGTATTCTCAAATATTTGGACTCAAAATATTAGGTTTTAAATAAGGATCAAGTCTTAAAAAAAAATTACAAGGATCAAATATAAATCAATTCTTATCCATAGATCATTATATTTTTATAAAATTACATCTTCTGAATATCTTAGCTTTCAAAATACACACAAAAATTGAAAAGTATTAAAAGAAAGAAAAAAATGATAAACTACCATTTTGGTCCAAAACTTTCACTCAATTTCATTTTCGCCCGAACTTTCAAAAATAACGTTTTTGTCCTGAACTTTCCAAATCGTTTCATTTTTGTCTTTCCGTTAACTTCTGCATTAGTTGACCGTCGGTGATTGATGACGTGGCAATTTTAATGATATTCTTTCACGACGTGACAATTTTAATATTATTTTAATATATCGTGATTTTAATAAATTTTTAATCTATCTCCATTTTTCTCTTTCCTCCATTAATTCTCTCTCTCTTTCTCTATCCTCTTCATTTCTCTCTCTTCCCCTCCACCTTCTTCTCCGGTGAACCCTCCTCCATCAAAGTAATTCAAGACTTCACTCACTCATCCACTATTCAATAATAGCCCTTTCGAGTCTAATTTCGATCTCCCTGGAATTCCTGATGTCACCATCTAAGAACAAAATGCCCCTTCAATGAGCTTCAATGAGCAATCACTTGCCTGAAAATAAGGAAGCAATGCATCCTCTGAAAAGTAAGTCGCACGTGACTTTTAGTCATAAATGTAGTTTTTGAACCGTCTGAATCAAGTGATGACCTAATGACTGGATCACTGGAGCTTTTCTCCCCAAAAAAAGTTAACAAGAAGATATTTACTGTCATTTACTTTTCCATCTTTCTTTTTCTTTCTACAAATATCATAATCCATACCCCTCAAAAGTTACAATGATGGGTTTTTATCACTATTTATCTACATCAGCTCCCTACCTAAAACTCCAACCTAAAAAATAGCCTCATGATCAATTCCCATCATGGTAACTTTTGAATTACTTCGATGGAGAAGGGTTCACCGGAGAGGAAGGTAGAGGGGAAGAGAGATAAATGAAGAGGATAGAGAAAGAGAGGGAATTAATGGAGGAGAGGGAAAAATGGAGAGAGAGGAGAGAGATTAAAAAATTATTAAAATAATGATAAATTAAAATAATATTAAAATAAGTCACGTCAGCAAGCCACATCATTAAAATTGTCACGTCATCAATCACTGATGGTCAACTAGCAGAAAAATTAACGGAATGACGAAAACGAAACGATTTGGAAAGTTCAAGGACGAAAAACATCATTTTTAAAAGTTCAGAGACGAAAACGAAACTCGAGTGAAAATTCAGGGACCAAAATGATATTTTAACCCAAAGAAAAAATAGAAAAGCTAAGGTAATAAAGGAAAATTCTACAGTACAGGGACTAAAAATCCCTGTATGGTACAGGGAGTCAGTTACTGTGGTTTTTTTTTTTTTTACTGTGTCTTTATTTTAATTATTTAAATAAATTAAAATTTAAAAAAATACAGCTGTACTTAACAGAATATTACGTAAGATTTTATTTGGGTTTTCTCCATCAATTAACTCCTTTTTTTTCCCTAACTATCAACTCTATCATCTCCCTTTCAAACTTTTCACAGTCATTTGAAGATCCAGGTATGTCATGAATTTTTTTTTTTAGATTTTTAAATTTAGTGTTAGATCACATATACAATCACAAATATAAAGTTTACTGTTTTGCGATCACATACACAATATAGTCGATCACGAAATCATATTTATAAGATTATATGATCACATGTATAAATGAGTTGATCATGCATATGAATTTGGACTGAGTATGTGATAATATATATAGGAAAGTGATCATAAAAGTTTCACCAAATAGGCAATCATATATTGTCGATCACACAACGTTTTGTTTCTCACAAATTTAAATTTGAGTGATTATGAGATCACACAAAAGTTTCACCAAATAGGCGATCATCTGACACATATATAATTTTATATCTGATTTGAATCGACCGACAATTAATGACAATCAAATTCAAAATACAACGATCACATTTGAAATACGACCATCAGAGACAATCATATTTAGAAAAGCAAATAATTTTAACTTAATAATATCAATCAGATAAACAATGACAATGATCACATTTAACCATATAAAAAAAATATCACGCAAATATTTTTTTTAAAACAAAGATTTCATTTATAAGGGAACAATCACATTAAAAAAACAAATAATTTTAACTTAATAAAATCAATCAGATAAACAATGACAATGATCACATTTAACCACATAAAAAAAATATCACGCAAATATTTTTTTTAAAACAAAGATTTCATTTATAAGGGAACAATCACATTTGAAAAGAAACAATCACATTCAAAAAATGACAATCACATTTAGTCACAATAAAAAAAATTACAAACAAATATAAAAAACGACGATCACATTATAAAATATACGATCAAGAACGATCTCATTAAAAAAACGACGATCACATTTAATGACATTAAAAAAAGTCAATTACTTAAATAATATTAAGAACGATCACATTCAAAAGATGAAATGACAATCAAACATACTTGAGTAACATCTGAATAACAACGATCACAAAATGAAAGAAATGTGATCACACTGAATCAAGAATCTCAATATTTCAGAGTATGAAGTTTCACGATCTAATTATCTGTACGTTAGATTAAACAAAAAAAATCTAAATGTGTTTATTTGTAATTCAAAATTAATGGTTAGAGATTTAAGATTATAATCTAACGGTTGAAATTAAATTAGATTTAATAAAATAGTTAAGGTAAAAAGGGTAAAAAAAATAAAGGGCTGAGATCAAATGAGTTGTATCTAAGGGTTTATAAAAATCCTGTCTCTACAGAAATTTTTTATTCCGATCGTAAATGACCCATAATAAATGAATAGACAAAAGAAAAAAAATGCAAATGAGTGTTTTTCTTTGTAGATAAATACTCATTTGACTTTTTTTTTTTATTGAAACTTCCTTATTTTTATTTCGTAAATTTTTTAAAATATCAAATTAATAAAATGGAAACACAAACAAACTTGGGGATGTAGTTCAAAATTCAAATGGTAGAGCGCTCGCTTATCATGCGAGAGGCACGGAGTTCGATCCCCCGCATCTCCATCAGCTTCTTTCTGTTCAATTTTGCTTTTGTTTTCTTTTTTTCCAATCCTTTTCTCGATGTCGATATATTCATCGATTGGATCGATTCCTTGTTTTCATTTAAGTGGAATATAGTGTTTGATTGCTTGAAAACATGAAAACGAAGGATTAGATTTGGGCCTAAAAATGAGTGAGTATCCAAATTTTCTTTTTAAAGGATTGTAAATGAAATATCAATTCATCTTATTTTTTGAATTAACTTGTTGAACCAATCCAACCCAAACTTGTTTATGTTTAAAACTCAGTTTGGGTTAGACAATTCAAAGAAATTAAAATTATATTAGTTGGATTGGTTCGAACGTCTCCTAAATTTAATTATGTTGAACACAATCAATCTTAATTTATTACTTAAAAATTACTCATTTATTTATGACCTAACTACTTTGTTTATATATTCAATATATCTTAAAGTCCTTTGAAATTTTCTTATTTTTTATAATAATTTTTATCAAATAGTTAGTTCTAAGTCATTAAAATATAACTTTTCATTAAATAAAATGTAATATTGAACTTTTTTGTTAAAAAAATTTAATGTATAAAAATAGGTAACTAGATCTCAAAATTACTATTATTTCATTTTTTTATTCTACAAAATTTTAAAATAAATAATTTGAATAACCCGGATCAACTCGACCCAACTAAAATTTTACAAAATTGGTTTTGTATTGAGTTGATTACTTGCTAAGGACCATTCAAATAACACTAAGACTCGTTTACTAATCCGGAATAGGAATGAGAAGGAATCGGAATCACGAGGAATCGGAATCAGACTACAATTGATGATGTTTACTAAACTTATAAGGAATGGGAATCAGATTCTCTTTCACAATGTTTACTATGTTAATGAATCGGAATCAGAAGTAAATAGTTACTATAATACCCTTAATAGTAATGATGATAATAATTAATATTTTTTATAATTAATTTAAAACATGTTTTTAGATTAAATAATAATCATCTAGATAAATATTATAATAAAAATCAATATATTTTAATTTTAATTTAATAAAGAATGGTGGTAATGGTGAAATTTATATTGAAAAATATAATTGAGATAATTTTAGGAGATTGTTTATTGTTTTAAACAAAATAAATTATTAAAAAGTTGTTATAGGTAATGTCTCATTAAATTTAAATATTTTAATTAAGTGAATGATTAATTAATTAATTAAAAAAAACAATAATTAATTGTTTTATAATAAATAAAACATAATATTATAAGTTAACATTTTAATGAAATAATAATAAACAAATAAAACATTCTCTTAAACAAAATAAACAAATGAAGAGATATGACGATGATTTTAACGTCTAGAAGGAAGGATAAAATAGTAAAAAAAAATATCAAATCTTTTTGCAATACTGTTCAAACAGAATCGTAATAGGATTCCTTAGGTTTTGAAACTGTAGTGAAATTTTGGAAAGATTCATCTTATTTTTTGAATTATCTTGATAAACCAATCCAACCCAAACTTGTTTATGTTTTAAACTCAGTTTGAGTTAGACAATTCAAAGAAATTAAAATTATATTAGTTGGATTGGTTCGAAATTCTCATAAATTTAGTTATGTTGAACAGAATCAATCTTAATTTATTAATTAAAAATTACTCATTTATTTATGATCTAACTACTTTTGTTATATATTCAATATATCTTAAAGTCCTTTGAAATTTTCTTATTTTTTATAATAATTTTTATCAAATAGTTAGTTCTAAGTCATTAAAATATAACTTTTCATTAAATAAAATGTAATATTGAACTTTTTTGTTAAAAAAAATTAATGTATAAAAATAGGTAAATAGATCTCAAAATTACTGCTATTTCATTTTTTATTCTACAAAATTTTAAAATAAATAATTCGAATAACCCGGATCAACTCGACCCAACTAAAATTTTACAAAATTGATTTTGTATTGAGTTGATTTTGCTAAGGACCATTCAAATAACACAATCTAATTGGGATAAAAAAGTGCATCAACATGAACTAACCGACCGACGAACATCCTACTTGAATCAAGATCCATAAAATTACATTTGAACCATGAACCAAAGTTCGAATTAAGATATTTCAGTTATCCTTATCCATTCGAATATGGTCCAACCAGGTGTCGTTTTAAAGAACCAAAAGCAAACTGACACGTAGACATCAAAACAGGGCCCCATTTGACCACCACGAGAAATCCTATTGGGCCACAGAAACCACATAGGCCCACCATCAGATCATGTCTGACCTTAAAACGACATCGTCTTCATCTCCACGATTTCAACAACTATAAAACTCCCATTTTTAATCCCATAATTCCCCACAAATCGGGTCTGAATCAGAAACTTTTGAAGAATTCCGACCAAATCGTGTCCTTTAGGCGAAAACGATGCCGTACTACTCGAGAGACGACGAGGCCGTCGACGACTTCGACGAGTACGATCCCACCCCATACGGCGGAGGGTTCGATCTTCATCTGACTTACGGCCGACCCATTTCACCGTCTGATGAAACTTGTTATACACACTCATCATTGGCTGATGATGAAATCGATTATGAACGTCCACAATTTGAATCATACGCAGAACCTTCGGCTTATGGAGATGATGCTCTTCAAGCTGAATATAGCAGCTATGATCGCCCGAAACCACGACCTGGACCTGCATATGGAGGAGGAGGAGGAGTAGAATATGGTGGTAAGCCTGAACCGGCTTATGGGTTTCAGCCTGGGGTAACTAGACCAGGATCTGAAGAATATGGATCTGGGTACGGGAGGAAAGAAGAGGAATATGGATCTGGGTATGGAAGGAAGACGGAGACGGAGGAAGAGGTATATGGATCTGGGTATCGTCGTAAGACGGAGCCGGAAGAACAGGAATATGGATCTGGGTATGGGAGAAAACAGGAGACTGAGAATTATGAATCCGGATATAATCGTCGGCCAGATTCTGAAGAAACTGAATCTGGGTATGGGAGGAAACAGGAGTCTGAGACATACGGATCTGGATATAATCGTAGGCCAGATTCAGAAGAAACTGAATCTGGGTATCGGAGGAATCAGGAGTCTGAGACATACGGATCTGGATATAATCGTCGGCCAGATTCAGAAGAAACTGAATCTGGGTATCGGAGGAAACAGGAGTCTGAGACATACGGATCTGGATATAATCGTCGGCCAGATTCTGAAGAAACAGAAACTGGGTATGGTCGGAAAAGCGAGTATCAGTCAGAGGAATCGGAGCATGGATCTGGGTATGGGAGAAAACAGAGTTATGGGGAAGAACAGGGAAGTGGGTATGGATCTGGAGGAAGGACTGATTATGAGAAACCAAGTTATGGAACTCAGCGTTATGAGAGTCAAGAAGGGGAAGGTTTTGGAAGGCCAAGCTATGGCCGATCTGAGGAAGAGGATTATAGGAAGCCGAAGCCGAGTTATGAGAGGCGTGATGATGATGAGGAACGTCGTTATGGCTATGGCGAAGAGGGATATGGTCGCAAGAAATCTGTAAGCTCATTTCCAATACTTTTTTAAATCGTTTAATTTACAGAATTCTAAAACAATTGTAAAATTTGAGAAATTCCAATACATATCTCTTATCCAACTCAAACACTATATATATATTTTATAATAATTTTATTTAATAATTACTTCAGGTGATTGGAACGATATATGGTTTGTACTATTAAATAATATCATATAAATTTTTAGGTTTGGGTTTGGATTTTTTTTTTTAATTTTACTTTTAGTAATGGTGCTTTAAGTGAATTAGATTTGATTCAAAAGGTTCATTTTAATTCAACTAAATCCAACCCACCAAGGAACTGAAAATACTGTTAAGATTCTCTCTCTTTATTTAGATTCCTGCATTTTTTTCCTAGACCCATATTATCATTTGTGTTAATTTTTCTTGAATAAAAAATTTGGATGGCAGGGTGACAACTCTGATGAAGAGGAAGAACACGGCCGCCAGAAGCACCACCACCATCGCCGCCGCAAGAGCGATGATGATGAGTGATGGGTGATGGAATTTGCTCAGTTGTTGGATCTTAGTTTGTCCCATTTTATCTACTAAATAAAAAGGTCGGGACATGTCTTTTATCCTTCTTTTATTTCCATAATTAAGTGGTTATGTGTTCTTCTGCTTGATGAATGTTTGGTTTTTATCAACTATGATTGTTGGTCAATGTTTTGTGGGAAAATTATATGAACCAAATCCCAGATCATGTTTGGTGTTTTCTAATATTGATTTCTATCCAATTAATGAATGAACTTTGTTGGTTTTTTTTTTGTGTGTGGTTATTTCTAGTCAGGTTTATAGGAAGTAGAATATGAATGATCTCGGTGTTTGAATCAATTTACTATATGGATGATGACTTGATGGAAATGAGAATTCGTCTATGACTATTTGATGTATAATTTTAATATGAGAAGAGTGGTTAGCATTTTGTGAGTTATATTGTGAGGAGGAGACATTAAATCGTCTCTCAAGAAAAATGTTGGACTTTTTAAGGCTGTATTACAATTTACATAACCATTTTTGCCCGCTTTTCTTCCCCTCTTGTTTTCCCGTTGCGACTCCCTTGGATAGAAGCAACGGTAAAAGGAAGTAGCTTCAAAATTGAATGAAACATTGAAATGGTTCAAGTGGAGTTGGTCGAGGCAAATGATAATTCACTGATGGAATGTTTCAAATCTTTAGAAATGGAAACATCACTACCTGATTTATGATCCGTTTGAGATAACTTTTCAAACTGTTTAAAAGTGTTTTTTTAATGGTGATAAAAAAAGTAGTTTTAAACACTTTCAAAACCTAGCCTTTGTCTTCTTTCTTATAACAATGAAGAGACAAATGTTTCCTCGATATACTAAACAAATATGCTTCTAATACGTCAAATTGCAATCTGTGTAGCGTAAAAAATGGAAAGATTTTCCTATTAATTTTTTTTTTTTTTTTTTTGTGATAAACCGGAAAGCTAAAAAGTGGGGGGAAAATCTCCAAACAATGAGCCAAAAGTGGTAATGCATGTTCGAGAACCAATTAGATCGTGGTTTAAAATTTAATGATAGTGATTAAAATATGATATATGAGACTAAAAAAAAAAAGATTATATGAGAGAGATACAAAATATGGTAAATCAATGAAATACATAATTAAAGATATTTGTGTCCATTCATTGAGATCATACATTAGTCATTCAAATTCAAACTGTGCCATACTCGAAAACTCCTATTTGGATTGGCATATTCAACCAACCCTATTATGATAGATCACGAATTTTTATCATCTTCATAGGAGAGAGAGATTTCTTTTTTTATTAAAATCAGATTCTCAACTGTTTTTTTTTTTTTTTTTTTTTGGAGGGTTTGATCATTCATAAACGCGGAAAAAGGGCCTCCACAAGTTTAGATAAGTCAACAAAATCAACGAAACGAGGATAGTTAGCCAATCAAAAATTCAATTGATACACCAACTCTGGAAAGCAAAATAGATAGATAGAAGATAATAAGGATTGGGAAAAACTGAAAAAGTCAAGACAAGACAAGCAGCCAATTGGTTAATGGAAAATGGGGTTTAAATGGCATCCAGAGCTTGAAGAACATCAGCCTTCAAATCCTCAAAGTCCTCAATTCCAATGCTGAAACGCACCAAATTATCCATTATGCCATACTTGAGCCTCTCTGTCTGGTTAAGATCCCTATTTTTCATATAATCAACATGTTAATTCCAGCAAGAGGATATCGCATTGCTAATAGGAGTGTTCACGGGGCCCGTCCCCGCTCCCATTTCCCGTCCCCGGTAAATTCCCTGTTCAAAGAGGACGGGGACGGGGATTCTCTGTGAGGAAATCACGGGGAACGGGGAATTTTCCCCGTTTAAATTTTTAATGAAAGACCCATTCAATTGATAAAATTACGATACAATCGACATTTTCTAGTTTTCACCTAAGACAAAATAAAAATACAACAAATTACAATAACAAAAAAAAAATTAATAGAAAAAAAGCCAAAAAAAAAAATCAAAACAAAATTAAAAAAAATATTTAAAACAGTTTTAATAAAAACGTTTTTATAAAACAGTTTTAAAAAATGTTTTATAAAAAAAGTTGTATGATACAGATTTGAATTTTTTTTTAAAAACTTTATTTTAAATACGGTTTTAAAAAGTTTTAGAAATTAAAAATAAAAACACTTTTTCAAACACACATGTAAAAATATTTTAAAAATAGTAGAAGAGTTGGACTATAATAAATATTGGGCTTATATAAAAATATTTTAAAATAAATTTTATTTATTTATTTTCGGGGATTTTATCGGGGATCGGGGTCGGGGACCGCATTCCCCGTCCCCGAAACTCGAACGGGGAATTTTTCGTCCTCATCCCCATCACTTTCGGGGCAGGTCCCCGTCCCCGCGGGGAAAATGAACTAATTGCTAATTAGTCATTCTATTCAAGTAAAAAAAACTCAAGGGATGGAATTATTACCAATATGACATTATTGCTGGCTGGTCTATAATACTTTCGCAGCCACCAAATGATGGAGCAATATACGGGATTTTTAGTGAATCAATGAATTTAATGGTAGTCGTTAGATCACCATCAACCTGCATATAACCAAATTTGTTGTAGTTGCTAGGAAAAAACTATGTAGTTGAACCCTTGAAATGAATTTAAGTTTTACTAACCTCAAAACTAACTACGCCCCCAAAACCAGTCATCTGCCTTTTGGCAAGATTATGTTCAGGATGACTTGGCAATCCGGGGTAATAAACACGTTTAATCTGCAAACAGTGAGATACTATCATCACATTGAACCAAGTACATGAATTTACAAGAATTATATTTCATCGATGCTCCATAAACATTTGATGATTGTCATGCTAAATCAAATAAAAGGAAGAGCAAACCCAATATTCCCTTGTCTTACATCAGTAACACCTTACATTTTGGGCTGTAATAATGGCAAATTTAGGGTTTTGGAAAAAAAAAAACTAACTAGAGGGCCAATATAAGCCAAAGTCTGTTTACAAAATAGCACAACCAGAGGCATACACCTCTCGATCAAGAGACATAAACACTATCTCAGTGCAGGTATACAATTATTTTCTAGCCTAGGGACACCTCAAGTCTTCATGCACCTTTTAACATAACCATTCTAGTAGTGAAAATTACTTCTGTTCCTTTGCAATGCTTTGTTCATTAATATGCGAAATTAATGTAAAAAAATGACATTTAGTTGAATTTTCCTAAAAATGAAAAGATTAGACGGGGATCAATAAAATGCATACCTTAGGATGAGCCTCTAATATCTTTGCCATCCTCAAAGCAGTTGAATTCTGCTGCTGTACACGAAGGTGCAAGGTCTTCATGCCACGTAGAATTAAGTAAGCAGCATTCTGTTAGATGAGAAATTACAGTTAATTATCATTGGTAAATTTCCTTGGCATATAAAAAAGTTAAAAGCAAGAGCACAGAAAAGCAATGGAGCATTCAATCATCAAGACATTGTATTGGAGACATTACTCCACAATCAAGAAGTGAATAGATGCAAGAATTAAGCAGCTTAAACAAGATGTCATAAGAAGATAACTCACTGGATTAATGGCACCACCCATAACATGATGAAGATTACGAATTACTGAAACCAGCTTAAGAGAACCACTAACACAACCAGCAAGAACCTAAGAGAGGAAAATTATTCAGTAAATTAAGAAAACCGCTTACTAAATTCTAATCTTAAACGATTAATAGTCTATATCCTGATTGTCAAATATGTAATAACAAGATAAACATCACAGGAGGACTTACATCATTGTGGCCCCCGATATACTTTGTCGCAGAGTGAAGAACTAGGTCAGCCCCTAGGGAAAGCACCTTCTGGTTGAGAGGCGTTGCAAAGGTACCATCTATGCATACCAATGCTCCATGTTTGTGACAAAGGTCTGAAACCAGTTTGATGTCAACACATCTTAAAAATGGATTGGTAGGAGACTCGGTAAAGAAAAGAGAAACCTACATGAAAGTAAAAGACAGGTGAAATCAAAAATCAAATAAGAATAACAGAAAAGAAAGAAGACAAAAAATGTTGAAGATTCACACATTGTTCTCTTTCAGAGCAACTTCAAGGCCATCCATATCTGCAGGATCAATGGTGGTAGCCTGCATTCAGGGTTGTAAGGTATTGTTAACAAAAAAGCAACTCATAGAAAATCGACCACATGCTCAAGTTAAGGACATACCGTGATTCCCATTTTGGGAAGAATGGTCTCGATAAAAATTCTCGTCTTCCTATAGCAATCCGTGGTTGTCACGATATGCCCTCCAGCTGGAACTAAAGCCAGCAACAAAATAGTGCTGGCACACATTCCTGATGCCATTATCACAGTAGATTCAGCCCCTTCTAAAGCACTGTTACATAGAGAAAAATAGGATTATGCTCCTTTACCAGAACCAAGCATGACATAGAGCCAAACTGATAAAAATGAGGAAGAAACAAATGGGTTTGACACAAACCTTATTTTCTCCTCAACAACAACTGTTGTCGGATTTCCATAACGCCCATACTCAAAACTCACACTGCGTTTCTCCTACAGTAGATCCACAACACCACATTGAAGTAATCATCAAAAGAAAAAAAAAAAAACCCTAAGAAGTTTCCATTTTTTCCCTTTCATTTCAATACATATATGATGAAATGGAAATATATACCTTAAAATCAATGAGATCAGCAGTTTTCTTAAAGAAATAAGCAGAAGTATTTACAACCGGTGTAGTAATAGCGTCATCAACTCTACCACGACCAAATCTTTCACCTTTAAATTTTAAATTAAAAAAAGAAAAAAGAAAAAAAATCAAAATTCAATTATACTTATTATCATTAATCAAACCATAATAATAATAAAAAATAAACAATCAATCAATCAACGAAATTAAAACATACCTGCATGAATTGCAATACTCCCGTCAGAGTTCAATACAGAACCCGAATCATCTGTCTTCAAACTTCCATTTCCAACGGAAGTCTTCAGAACCTCCACGTCATCGCCAGTGTTGAGATCAACCGGCGAGACAGAAACTGCAGCAGCGGAATCAACGGCGGTAGCCGCCGCCGCCGCCGCAGGGGAAGAGGGAGGCAAGTTGTTCGACCACGAAGCAGCAACAACTTGAGCAACTCCGATGTTGCTACAGTTTCTACGAGCCTTGTTGCTTAGTTGTCGGACGAAATTCGGAGGAAACTTGAAAATCCGAGAAGATAAGCCGTAAGATAGAACCGATCCACGAACTGATTCGATTCGAGGGGAGTATCGGCCGAAATTCGGGGTTCCAATACGAGCAGAAGGGGAAAAATAAGGATCGGAGCGGGATTCGAAAGCGGGGATAGAAACCCTAGCTAAAGAATGAGAGGAAATGGCCATGGCGAAATCGGAGAATCGGATTTAGAGAGAATCGGAATCGGAATCGGAATCGAGAAGCTAAGGGGGTTGTTGATTGTGGACTGACCCTTCCAAAATTGGGTCTAATTAAATACGCGGGTTATGGTTGTCGTTTTCTGGTTCTTCTTTTTCTTTTATTTGTTTATTCTTAACCTTAGGTTAGTTTGTGCCAGCTAACCACGGTTACTTTAATGTGGGACCCATTCTCCATTCCCTAATGACTATAAATACGAGTATTTTTAGAAATAATACTTTTTATTTCTAAATTTTCAGAACTTTTTAAAATTAATATTTATTAAATAATAGAATAAATTCATCATAAATAAAAATATTTAGTAAATCAGTGGGTCACATGTAATTAATAAAAATAATTATCTTTTATTATTTTTTAATCAATAAAAATAGAGATAAGGAGGATATCATCCTAATAAACTTTACATCTCAATCAAAAATAACATTTCATGAATAAATAGTTTTTATTTTATTTTTAATGAAGAAACAAAAACAGACTAAGGAGTCTAGTTCTACAAGATACGCATCATGCCAATGATATGAGTTTTAGACGAAACCATAGAAGATGCTAAAGCATTAGTTGTTCAATTCAAAATTCTGGAGGCATGAACGAACATGTACACATGTCTTTAAAAAATATATTATTATTATTATTATTGTTTTAATATTTTTTTTTAATATCTAATTAAGTATAATTTTTATAGAAAAATATAAAAAATAACAAGGAGTTCATCCTTCTATAATAAAATAATTTTTTTTAATGAAAACGAAATTATTAATTTAATAAAAATAATTTTTTTTACAATAAATTAAAATTTATTATTTAAAAATTAAAATGAGAAGAAAAGTTATTAACTAAAATTTAATATATGAGGAGTACAATGATATATGGACGAACTTTATGGCTGAAACCACAACCACGGTAAGGGGCAAGTGGTCATTTGTTTGATCTGGTTTCTTTTTTTAGATGGTCCAAATTCATAATCATTAGAATGATAAATGGTACTCTTGTACCGATATTATTTTATGTTTTTCCTCCTACATGAAATAAATTGTGGTTGTACGGTTTCTTTTATATATATTATATAGTTAAGTAGTAGAGAAATTTGAATATTTGATATTTTTTATAAGTAATTTTAAAAATAATGAATGTTTTTAAAATAATATTTTTCAAAGTGAAATTCCACCAATTTATTGGTGGATATTTGTTTGAAAAATATCATTTTAATATTATTTTTTTTTGAAATTTTTACTACTTTTAAAAATACCAATTCTTACAATAGTATTTAAAAGTAATAACACTAAGGGGGCGTTTGGAGTGCGGGAATCGGAATTGAATACCTGGAAATTAGATGTCTGGGAATAAGTAGTATGGAATAAAATAGATGGGAATTTGATGTCTGTGTTTGGAGTGTGCTGGAATAGGATTCAAATGCCTGGGAATATGATGTTTGTGTTTGGAGTGTGCTGGAATTTAGTTTATGGGAATATGATTATTGTTTTTGTAGGAAGGAATATGATTTGTTATTTTATTTAATTATTATATAAAATTTTGAAAAAAATAATTAATAATATTAAATTTAATTAAATTAAAATTATCAACTATATTTATTTATAAGTTTGAATTTTTTAATTTTCTTTTAAATATTATTTCATAAAATAAAATTGATGAAACATACTTATTATTATTTTTTCAATTTTTTATTAGCTCTTGGCTAAGAAGCATGAATATATATACGATACGGATACGTTGATACATCAATTTTTAAAAAAAGTAGGATACGAATACGTTTGAGATACGTATTGTTATTTAGAAAATAGAACATTTTTATAATTAAAGAAAAAGACTTATAATTTAAAGAATTTGTAAAAAAAAACATCTTTATAATTAAAGAAAAAGACAAAAACTAATTTAAAAGTAAACAAAGATATTAAAATAAAAATAGAACTTCTGTGCTGGTGATTTTTTTTAAAAAAAAAGTGACATTGAAAATTGTAGCTTTAAGTTTTAAAACTTAAATTAAATTGCTGTTAAAAAAAAAACTTAAATTAAATTGGTTGTATTTTGTTTTCAATAGGTGGGAGGGAAAAAAAATCAAAAAGCTAACATTGAAATTTGTGAATATGAATTAAAAATTAAATAAAAAACTTTGAAGAAACCTAATTCTCTCTCCCAAATACCAACATTGGCATTAGTGATTGAAATAAAATGCCAATTACCAATATTAAAGTAAATGATGGGAATAAAATGCCAAAGGCCAATAGTAAAATGAGGGTTACCAAACATTGGAATAGGCTTTAAAAACCCATTCCCATACTCAATGCCTCCACTTCAAACACCCCCTAAGGGGGCGTTTGGAGTGCGGGAATCGGAATTAGATGCCTGGGAATAAGTAGTATGGATTCAAATGCCTGGGAATTTGATGTCTGTGTTTGGAGTGTGCTGGAATTTGGTTTATGGGAATATGATTATTGTTTTTGTAGGAAAGAATATGATTTGTTATTTTATTTAATTATTATATAAAATTTATTTTGAAAATTGAAAAAAATAATTAATAATATTAAATTTAATTAAATTAAAATTATCAACTATATTTATTTATAAGTTTGAATTTTTTAATTTCCTTTTAAATATTATTTCATTAAATAAAATAAAATTGATGAAACATATAGGAATCAATTTCTTACAATCATGTATTATTATTTAAATTAGTTGATATTAATTGACGGTAAAAAATAAATGATTTTTTTCATTCAATATTTAGGGTTTAATAATAAAACAAATTTATTAATTTAAAAAAAGTGAAAACGTGTTATTTAAAAAAGGGTAAAATGTAAATAAAACCCCAGTGGTTTTTTTCAAATGCATGAACACCCCCCTTGGTTTGAAAATAGCAAATCACACCATTGTGGTTCCAAATTTTTTCAATCAGACTCTTCCCCTTCAATGTCATTAATTTTATTTTAATCATAACTTCTTCGTTTGAACTCTGATTTGGATGATTCAAGATGTTTTGGAATCCTCATTTTGGTCTCTACGCTATGGTCACTTCAAACTTTCAAATTACCAAAAATCAAAAGAGTTAACGGTGTCAATCATACCTAGTATTTTGATGTCAATCAACTCTTTTATTTATTAATCATTTCGAAGTTTTGAAGTGACTATTATATAGATCCTGAAATTAAGATTCCAAAATATCTTGAATCACCCAAATCGGAGTTCAAACGAAAAAAGTTATGGCTAAAATAAAAATTTTGACATTAAAGAGAAGGGGTTTGATTGAAAAAATTTGGAACCACAGGGGTGTGATTTACCATTTTCAAACCACAGAGGGTGTTCATGTATTTGGAAAAAACCACATGGGTCTCATTTGCATTTTACCCTTAAAAAATGTTGTATTTGGAATTAAGCTTGAAAAAAGTACTATAAAATAAAATTTATCTAAATTAGTTAGTGTATTATTTTGAACATTCTTTTTAAATTTAATTATGTATAATATATTGAGTTTTTTTAAAAAAATATTTTTGATTTAAAAAATATGTATATTTTTTTTTAATTAAAATTGAACATATTTTTTTAATTTAATTATGTATAATATATTGAGTTTCTTTAAAAAAATATTTTTGATTTAAAAAATATGTATATTTTTTTAATTAAAAAATATTTTTTAATTTTATCCTGTTCACTATAACCTACTAAAATACTCATAATATATATTTTTTCCTATTAGAAATACCAAATAGTACAAAATTGGAGAGAGTTTAATTAAATGTCAATGACAAATGCCAATGCTAAAGCTAATGCCAATGTTAAATAAAGGGGAAATTTGGATGGGAATTGAATGTCAATGCCAATGGGAAAAGAGGTTGAACCAAACAATGGAATGAGAATTGAATGCCAATACCCATGGGAATTGAATGTCAATGCCCGCACTTCAAACGCCCCCTAAACGTTTTCAAACCATACTTCCACTTTTTATTTTTAAAAATTATCTTGTTGAGAAATAAAGTCTATTTTTTTCTGTTTTATTTCCAATTCTAGATTTAGATTAATGTACCTTACCACGAAAGATCACTTTCCATAGGTGTAGGGTTAATTATAACCAAGGAGATCAAGTGGGCTTAGATTCTAATTAAAATATAAGATATATCCTTAATTAATTCAAAGCATATAAAATAGTACTTATCACATCAGATAGATGTATACTTGGATGCATTATGATTATGAGATGCAGTCAAATCTAATTATTTTATATATTTGTTTAATAAACAAAATAGTAGCTAATCGAGAAACTCAAAAAAAACTAATCGAGATAATTAGCCAACCACTAAATAAGCCACTTACCGCATAAAAAGGAAATAAATAATATTTATCTTCTCATTAATTTAGATGAACTTTACTTTTACACGTCTCTTAAGACTTGTTTGAGTTTGAGATATCTTTTATAAGTATTTCAATTATTATATAAAATAATTTATTTAATTAAAAAATATTTGTAAACACTTTTAAAATCTATCCGAGCACTTGTTCTATTTAGATAAAATATTTTAAAGGGGTCTATATATTTATTAATTAATCATATAATATAATATAATATATCTGATCTTATTTTAATCTTATCTTAATATATTAAAAGTGGAGAATCTTTCCGTTCCAATTTTACCATTATTATTTCACTAAATACCATTTTAGACCAATTTTGCCAACACTTTTTGACCAATTTTGCCATATCCAACGTATTTTTAAATATTAAATTGACTTGAATCCATACATTTAATTAGTGAGAAAAAATCGAAAAGTTTTTGTTTATTCCAATGAGAGCATTCATAAATTCGGTCCATGAATCCTAGTGATTTCCTCTTAATTTCCTCTTAACAAAATTATTCCTATTTTTTGTATTCATTTGGAGGCCTTTCACAATATTCAATACCAGAATTCCAAGCCAATAGTTCTACTTCCCAAAGGCTGAATGCATCTTTGAATTTTTCATCTCTACCATCTTTATATCTTCTTAACTAAAGATCTAATTCATTCCCCATTTTTCTATTCTTAATTTTATCTTATTGAATTCATTGAACCAATCCATACTCTTCTCGCTCTTACCTTTAATTATTTACCTTCTTCGTTGTCTTAATTATTTTGTCTCTCTTTCTCTTAGTTTATGTGTTGTATGGCATGCACATAGTTTAGTCATTAATCATATTTTGATGAATACGCTTAATAGTTTTGAAAAAAAGTACGAAGAAGGTGGGAAAATAACTATAAGAGTAATGATTGGGATAAAGTGGGAGGGAGATGGAGAGGGAAAGGAGTGCGTTTGATTTTTTATTTTTTATTTGACATCTGATTTGTTAAATTATATAGGAATTTTATTGACCGATGATAGAGGAGAACAAGAGCTTCACGTTATCAACATAGTCAAGAAAGGAAGCCAGGTAGTCAGCGCAATTGCGCACAACCATTTCCAAAGTCGGAAATAAGATTTTTCACCCTCTACATATTGAAGTTATTACAAATAAAATATGCATTATCGCCTCTCTCTCTTCCTACATTTTTTATTACGTCTAAAGCTTTACTGGAAAGCATTGAGATTGGAAGGCATGGATTGGAAGAAAAGGTTAAAAGAGAGATGGAGAAAATGTGTTGAAATCGTGACAATGATGTTTCAAACTGTTTTTTAATGATTATCAAAAACACTTTTAA
The DNA here is from genome assembly GCA_028015215.1 of Gynostemma pentaphyllum. NCBI lineage: Eukaryota > Viridiplantae > Streptophyta > Magnoliopsida > Cucurbitales > Cucurbitaceae > Gynostemma > Gynostemma pentaphyllum. The sequence goes on along the minus strand of CM051349.1, from coordinate 43,361,602 downwards.
ACACTCCAAAAGTTATCCAAAACAAACACTAAATTAGAAATAATATGAAGCATATGTGTGACGTTAAGTTTAACATTAGGTTTATCTTTTGTAGGTCAAGATTTCAAACATAGGAGTACAGGGAAGTCTCCAAACTTGCTTCAACGTCAATTTCTAACTAATTTTATAGTCTATGAAAGTATATATTTTGGTTTGAGTCCTTTATGCTTCCATTTTATATACGGTTCTAAGTTCAATGTACTAAATCTATTTTTTATTCATCCATTGATTCAACAAGTATCGTTCAATTTGGTTAATATCTCATGAAATCAACATATAAACGTCAAAATATATAATCAAACATTTTGATTATCAAAAAGTTGTTTAAACGTGGAACGCACGTAGTATTAGACTAGTATATATAAATGTGAGAAAGATTCACATTAATAAGAAGGTAAATATCATCCCTAAACCCTAAAAATTTCAGTGCTCACATAATGATTCCTTTTGATACCATTTTTTAAAGACTCGTGTGGGATGAGTTTCAAGCTTGATTCGAGTTAGGTAGGAAAAAATAATTTTTTTTTTTTTTTGCAAATTTTTAAAATTTTATCATTTTTTTTAATTAAAAAAACCACTTTTACCGCCACCTCCTCGTTTGGGTTGACCAATGATTCTCTCAGCTAAAATACTAGTGTTTACAAGGTTTTGGGCCATATTCTATTGGGCTCCATTTGTCTCCAAACCGTAACGGATTTTACTCATGATTGATATTCTTTAGGCATCAAATAATTTTTTAGCCATTAATTACAATTTTTTTTTAAAGAAATTATCATAAATACCCTAAAATCAAGTGTGATTTTCAAAATTACCCTAATTAAAATTTTAGTATCTTTTTTACCCTCATTTGATAGTTTTCATTTATAGTTACAATAATTAATGAGTCGTCAATAACCAACTTTAGATAGTTTTGAAACTTCTAAAAATTGGTCACCAACAAAACGGTGGAAGAGAGAGAAATAGGGTGTAATTAGATTACTAAAAGGATCATTATTATCAATGAAAAAAGAAAATAAAAAGTGTCAACACGTATCTTGAAGATTGTGGATGGAAATATCAATTAATTTGCATTTTTTGTGAAAGGTAATCACTCATTTCTTCTATCGCAAGATTTAAAATCCCCAAAACCTTATCTTTACGGGACAAGATTACTAACGAATAACGATATCTTAAAGCTTCTGCCTATTAACACTCAACACCAACTTATAGATATCTTCACTAAAGCTCTACCTCTTAAGAATCAACTTCCATCTAAAAACTAATTGATAATGAAAGAGTGACCTTAAGTCCTTTCATTTTTTCGATGCGGGATCCTCAAGATGGTGGCTCTATCTTGGACCAGATTGTAGATCCTCGTTTGACGTTAACATCTTAAGAATCATATAAGCTTCCATTTCAAAACCTATCGGTAATGAGAGAATCCTTAATAATAACATGACAACCATTTTTATCCACCACTATCCAAGATGACAATACAATATAAAACCTCATTTTTCAATACAATACAATATAAAACCTCAATTTTTCATCCCATTTTTTAAATGACATCTAAAACCTAAAGAAGACCTGTCTTCAAATCCTTAGAGTCCTCAATTCAAATGCAGAAACACACCTAAGTTGTCTTTTATGTTATACTCAAGGCCCTCTACCTGGTTACGATCCATATCTTCCATTATCACCACCATATTTAATTCCATCATACAAAATTAACCATATTCTAAATAATAAACTCAATGGAAAGGAAAAAGGGGAAGGGGATGTACATATTATTTTTTTATAATTTCAATACATTTTATACTAATTCAAGTAACAGATCTAATATTTTATATAATCCAAACAAAATCTTAATAACCTTATTCCAAACCCACGAGTTAAACACGTCCTAATACGATAAGCAAGGACTTAAAACAGAAAAATTAATTGGTCTTAATAACTATGTGCTGCCATGCGATCTTGGAAATAAACCCTTTGCTGAAAGTAATTAAAAAGGGTAGGTTTTATAAGGTTTTGGGCTATTTTTCATTGGGCTTTATTTGTCAACGAGCCGTAACTGTTCAACTAAACCCAAATAAGCCTATAGCCCCAACCCAATTCATCCAGTTTGGATCATCAAGTCTTTTACCATTTAAGTTGAAGAAAATTTCAAGATTGAAAAATTCACAATGTTTTTTTTTTTTTTAATATTTAAACCCAACTTTAAGAGATGAACCTATAAATTATTTATAGGTTACAAATATATCAACAAAACTAAATTTTGAATATATAAAATTTGAGTGAAATGCCTATTACATCTGCTTAAATTGTTAATAAAATAGAATTATATATTTTGATTTTAATTGCATTAGTTCAGATGCGTTCGATGTTTAATTTTTTTTAATTATATAATAGATCTCATTGGATTATTATTAAAACTAATTATTTGTTTGAATTGATTGAATCCAATTATTGATTTTAATTTATCATAGTTTTTTACGGCAGTATTAGAATTTTGTTTTTGAAACTACATAAACAATCTCAATCTGATTCAAACCCATCAAAATAAGTTTGATTTGAATAAAGAAAATGGTCCCATAACAACCAACATGTGATAAATTAAGAAGCTCAGTTAGGTGTAGAGACAACTCAATTCAATTTATGAGGTAATTAATTTCAAGGTGAATTAAATGCATTCATTATTTTTAACATTAAGAATTCCAATCCTGCCTAAAAAAAATTCATATCGTTTTTTATTCAAACTTTTCAGATTCTAAAACATCTCTACCTTTTGGCTCTAAAATAATGAAAAAAATAAATAAATAAGTAACATTATAATTTATAAGTATCATATAAAATAATTTCTCATAAAAATCACTTAATCAATATTAAATTTTGAGACCCTATTTATTTTTAAAAACGAATCAATATTTTTGCTGATCTCCTGATTTGAAACCTAGTTTAAAATAACTAAAAACTTTATACCCTCATTGGCTTCCTAAAATTTGAGAGTCCAAACTATTTAATCATGTAATTAAATCATATCCATTCTAAATCTTAAAAGTTCACATCTCTCTCATTTATCGATTAATTGTATTACCATAATGGGGTGGGTGGAGAATTGTAATAACAATTAGTTTATGATTAGACATGTTTTTTTTTCTCTTATAAATGATTAGATATATGTTTTAAGTATATAAATGCCATTACTAAAAAAAAAAAAAAAAGTATATAAATGCCTGGGAGCAGACTAATAAAAGCACCCCCTTTTAAAATGCCTTGGTTTTTTTTTTTTTGGCAGTTTCTTGGATAACTTGTTTCAATTGAATTGTTGATGTAATATCTCAAAAAAAAAAAAAAAAAAAAAATTGTTCTTCTGAGACATTAATTGATATCGTATACCATTTTTTTTGTTTAGTTCAATAACTATTTTGTAAGTTTAAAACCACATAAATAATCACGATAAAAAAATCACATAAATAATTAGATCGATACAATATGTTATTGGATTTTTTCATGTATTATTTATTAATTATATCTATTTCAATAATTTAAACTCTATTTGCACTCTTATGTTTCAGGAGAAAATTATTTCCCGTCAAGTTTACAATTGTCAATGATTAGATGAAAGAACCTAAAAATATTTATAAAAATTAAGGGTCACGCCTCTCATTATCAATTAATTTTAAAATGGAAGCTCAGATTATTACGAAATGAGTTTTTTAAAGATAGATTAAACAAATTATACATTTAAAAATTGTATAATTTAAAATGTACATATATATTAGAGATGAAATCAATGTATCACTTAAACATTCATCATTTATTCAAATTCACAAATAATCACTTCCCAACAAATTGAAACACACACAATTTGGTGTGTTTGAGAAATTAAAATCCTAAAATTATAAATCATTGAAACCAATCACTTCACAACACACATTAATGGGTAAAACAATTTTCATAACTCTAATATTAATTAGAAACAAATTAATCACCTTTTTTTTAGCCATCTAATTTTCAAATTTCAAATTCACCAAGAAATGTATCCCAATAATTCTTGTTACGATCATTGACGACACCATTTTCAGATTCAGCATTACCTATCAAAACATCAGCAAAGTCGTCTTCTCCAGAGACAATTTCAGCTTCAATGGTCCCTTCTTCAAACGACATTAATAAAGACAATTCATGATCTGCTTCTGGTTTTGCTTGATTCTTATAATCTGATTTTGAATTCTCCTTCAATTCTTTGTTATCCCAACAATTTACAAACTCACTAATTATAGGAACTGACTTATCATCAAAACCAATTGAATTCTGAATCTGTGATGATGAAGAAGAAGAAGAATGTGATTTCAGCTTTGATTGATGAACCAATCTGGCTTCAGCTTCGAGTCTAGCAGTTTCCCATTGAGCCATGTGGCTGAGAGTGGTGTCGACGGCGACACCGACGATGGCTCGGCCGTCGGGAAAAGGAGGAGGAGGAGAAGGAGAAGGAGAAGGAGAAGAAGAAGTAATTTGTTGAGTGTTGATGGGTTTGTGGGTAAGAGGGTCAATCCCCATCTTGGTTAATTTTTTCTTAAGATGTGTATTCCAGTAATTTTTAATCTCATTATCTGTTCTCTTTGGTAAGTGGGTTGCTATAGCTGACCACCTTCAACATTTACCAAGAAATTAATTGATAATTAGACACTACTCAAATGAGATAATTCTTGAAAAAAAAAAAAAGAGATAAATCCAGGGGCGATCATAAATCTAGTAAATTTTTAGGTAATATTTATAAAAGTATCACTCTCAAAAAATATTCGTTAATTTTGAACAGGTTAATTAGTGATCAACATCGAACTACATAATTTTATCATAAGTTAATCACTGATTCACATATTAATTAATGCTAATTATTGATAAACATAGTAAAAATAATTATATTTATAAATAGTTTTAACTAATGATATATTTATAAATATTATATTAAAATCCTGTTACCCAATAAAATCTTTCCAAAAATCTAGTATATTTTGAGCAAAATGGTCACAGTTCATTTAATACCGTCATTTCAAACTTAATTTTGTCCTATCTTTTCTTAATTAACAAAATAGGGTTAAAAATGTGGTTCTATTTAGATTTATTTAAACTTAAGAATTTAATGTCTTACATTTTTATAAAACAGTAGAGCTTGGTTTACCAAGACCTAGCTACTCCAGGCATTTAGTGGGGTCAAGGATAATCATACAAAATATTTTAATCGTCAAACAATTTAAAAAGGAAATCTGAAAAAAAGAAAAAAATAGCGAGACATGAGTAGTTAAATGTAAGAAAAATATAAAATTAAGAATATCTATTTTTTGTTTCAAGGAAAATACAAATTAATTCTTTCATACGTAAATAATTCACATGCCTTCTATAACATAACAAAAATTTCAAAAGATAATTCATAGAAATAAAAAAAAAAAAAAAAAAAACAAAACCATGTGTTATAAAAACAAAACAATCTTAAAAATCCAGACCTGTTGCCAAGAAGAGCATGAAGTTGAATGATAGACTGTTCTTCTTGTGAAGTGAACGTTCCTCGTTTGATGTCTGGTCTAAGATAATTAGTCCATCTCAATCTACAACTCTTTCCACATCTTTGAAGACCTGCAAAAAAAAAAAAAAAAAATTGTATAAAAATAGCAAATAAAAGCATTCTCTTTCTATTTCTTCGTCTTAGATATTACATCAAATCGAGAAAAGTGAGACTTTAACGTTCAACAAAAATCGAGAATACGGAAGAAGATAATATATAATAGAAAAATACCAGCTTTGGGAGGCAAAGCTCTCCAGCTTCCAAGGCCATGTTTGTGAATATAATCCAAAAGTTTGTGGTCTTCTTCAGAAGTCCATGGCCCCTTTTTCAACCCTGATTTGTCACAGCATGGTTCCCTTCCCATTTGGGAATTCTGATTCTTCACCATTACAATTTTATTTTTTAGGTCTTTTTTTCCTAGTTCTGTTTTTCTCCTTTTTATACCTTAAAATAGAAATGAAAAACTCTCCATAAATTTTGGTAAGAGAAAAAGAGAAGGGTATGAAAAGTCTCATAGAATTAAGAAGAGAGAGAGAAAGAGAGCAAGAAAAAATTATTTGAAGAGGTTTTGTTAATGAGCACTGAGCAGTCTTTTCATGTGAAAGCTGTGAAAAACTTATTTTGTTTTTATGGATTAATTTTTTAAATTATTAAATGATATGTATTATAAATAGTAAGAGGAGTCAAGGGTTAAAATACATTCATTTGCATGCCCCCTTTATTTATTTAAAATAGTTTAATAAGATTTTTACTTTTGATTTTGTTTGTTCCATCCTGTATATATATATAAATAAAACAGGATTTTAAAACATTACAATTGGTCTCAAAGACCATAAATTTAGTTACTAATAATTATTAAAATGTCAAAAAAATTTATTTAAATTATTCAAATAGTATAATTATAGTTCAATAAATAATTGAACTATATTTTACTATTTTTTATATGTATTTTTAATGAAATTATTTGTTTTATTCTTTTTTTAGTTCAAGTTCAATAATTTATAGGACTATTTGATTATTTTTCATCATTATCTTCAATGAATTTATTGGTTTTTTAATTCAATAAATTATTGAATTATAATTATGCTATTTCAATACTTTTTAAAATATCATGATATTTCAGTAGTTAATATGTAAAAATATGTATTTCAATAATATGTAAAATTTTTTTGAATAAAAAAATGATTTTATATCTCGTGTCTCATAGTCATAAGTTTAATTCAATAAATTAAGTTGAAAGGTTATTAGACTAATAGAAGAATAAAATAGGATGGGAAATTTCAAGGAACCATAGTCTTTCAAATTAAAAAAATATATATACTTAAGATTGATGATCAAATTTTTAATTAACCAGACTCATTTTATGCATAATTATTCTATTTGAAAAGGGACACGCTGAACCCATAAATTAATCTTTCTGCTATATTATAAGGCATGTATGATAACGTTTCTTATAAAAATGTAAAAATAGAAACTTATTTATTAATCAATTTTGTTTTCTCATTTTCTCTTATATATTGAAAAAACAAAAATATATTTAATAATCATTTCATGTTTCTTTTTATTAAATATTTTTTTATATGAAATATTTAAGATTATTATGTCATTTTTTTATATCTATTATGCATTTTATAAGTAAAAATAATAATTTTATAACAGAGATAATATATATATATATATATATTTTAAAATAGAAAAATGAGAAACAAAAAATATTATCAAACATAAAATGAAAAACCCGAAAACAAAAAAGGTTACCAAACGAATGTTAATTTTCCATAGTGTGTATTGACAGTATTGTATACATATAAACAAACTATTTAATGCTGTTTTTAGTACACCGACTTGTTGGGTAGAGAAAAGATGGGTAATATATAGCCAAATTGATTAATCTATTTGTCCCGAACTAGCTCCACTCTATATATGCTACTACTATTACAAGAACATTTTTAATAACAAAATAATGGAGAATAATTCATTTTCCTTAGAAATTTTTATAATTTCTATAGGCTTTTTCCCGGTTTAAGATATGAGTTTGTTAAAAAAAAAACATCCAATTATCTTTTCAAATTCACTTATTATTCTTAATCTTTTTAAAAATATGATAAATTGAATTTTTATATTAAATAAATAAATTAGTTTATTTGATTTAATTCAACCATGCATGTTTTTGACGGAATTTTTAGTAATAAAATAAATATATTGTATTAATGTGCTTGGGTTGACGGTTCATAAGTATATGTAATTATTTTATGTGATTTAAAAACCGACATATAATATTAATGATATAAAATTATAGAGATTTTCATTGGATTGAGGAACCAACTAGCACAAAAAAAAAACATCAATCAATGAGCTGTGCGAAACGCACGTTGCAATTTAAAATCCTTTTCATAAATTAAAAGAACAATTATTGGGATAAACTTTGAGAAAGATGAGATAACTTGACATTTAGGATCTTTTGAAAGTAATTAATAATGAATTAGAAAGGCTTGGATGGGATGTAATTTATCAAAAAACAAAAAAAAATTAGTCAACATTTTATTAAAAACATATTTCAATGAACTTTATTTAATCTTTTGTTTTGGTTTATAGATGAGATATTTTATAAAATATAATTATAATAACTTTTATAAAAAAAATTATAGTTTTTCGAAAAATATTCTCAATTATATAAGTAACTACTTATTCTTAAAAAGGAAAATTGAAATAAAACTTTTAAAAGTTGAGCATTCCAGCTTGTCAAAATAGAATATCTGATTACTTAGAGTCTGTTTGGTATAACTTCCCCTATAAATATTTTGAGTTAAACATTTTAAAAGAAATATTAATCCAGTGTTTCATCTAAAAACAGTTGAGTGAAGTATTTAAGTGAAATATTTGTTTAAAAATATTTTTGGAAGAATCACAAATCAAGTATTTTCTCCAAAAACACCTTTTAGTATATTCAAGTGTTTTTAGATGAAACACATAATTAGTATTTCTTTTAGATTGTTTAAACTCAAAATATTTTTGGAAGAAAGTATACCAAATGGACCCTTACTATCACAATTGTGTTATTGTGAGATGATGTCCAATATCTTGACTAATTTAAAGAAATTTTTTTACAAAATGCAAACATAAAACATTCTTATTAAACACATTTTTAAAATAATCTAAAAAACATATACGAAACTAAGTATCAAACAAGTCTAAAATTTTCAGAATTTACTGGAAGCTAAAAGTCGATTTTTGAAAATTTAATTAAAAAAACTTTAGTACAAAAAATTATTTTTCAAAATTTACAAATAAAATAGTTACTACCGAATGTTTGATTCATAGATTCAAGTAAGAAGTTAGGGTTACACAAGCTTACTCGACATTTTGTCTCATAGTTTTAAAATCCAAGTTTTTTTTTAATAAATTCATTTATTTTCATAAATTCAACACATTTTATATTCAGATTTAATAAACCTATTATTTTACACAATTCAAATATAAATTTAACAACTCGATATTTAACACCCCTTCCAAACTAGCGAACCAAAACACATTCTACACAAACGAAAAGTAATAACATGATGACAATACTATCCATTAAAACTAAATCGAAATTCATTTAATAAACCGTTAAATCAGATAAAACTTGATTCAAAGCAAATAAACGAGCCTTCTTTCACAAGATTCTTTCAAAAGGGAATATCTTTTTCATTTTCAAATTTTGAAATCTCTTTGATAATTTATGTGGGTCCCACTCGTAAATCCAGTGAAATTGTTTTATATTTTTTTTCCGTACACAAAAAAGAATAAATGAAGTACTAACGAAAGTAAAGAGGGCAACGTAATTCTCAACTGTTCTGATTGTGGACTCCTCTTCTTCAAAAAGGCTATCTCCGTGGGCTTTGCACACGCAATTTATTGGGGTGGGCCTTCTGGAAACATTGGGCCCAATTAAAAATTTAAGGCCGAAAAATGGTAATAAATGACCATATTTAATGCTTATTGGAATTAAGGCACATTTAAAAAATATATATATTAAAAAAAAACTGTAAAATAGTCAATTATGTATCTAACTTTAGTAGATAAAATATTAATAGCAGTGAGAGAAAGTGTGGTGCTGAGAAAAATGAGAGAAAGAGACGAAGAATCAAAAGTGTGTAATAAAGAGAAATCGGTGGAAAAACAAAAATAGCCATAGATTGATATGATCTAAAAACTTGGTCATTGGTCAATATGAGAATAATGTGGCTACAATCGGAAAACTATACTATACAAATTTTTGAAATCATTAGTGAGTAAAAGAATTATCATCATCATCAAAACATTAAGTAGGATGAAGTTCACAAATAACCATAACGTAAAGCAGTGACAGATCTAGGATTTAAGTTTAATGGGGCACGCAGTATACCTGCAACTTATAAAATTCGTCAAATCGGTAGAATTGAATCGAAACCGACTAAAATTTATAGAAATCAATACCTATGTGTTCAAAACCGATTCGACACATAGATGGTTCATTTTTCAATTTTCAATTTTTTCCTTTTTAGTCAATTCAGTGTCGATTTTGTGTAAAGTTGTCATAAACCGAACTTAAAACACCCCTACAAGCAATACATGCAAATATATAATATTAATAACTACAAAAACAAAATCTGTATATTCATCATTGGTATTTAATTTGGTGAAAATTAAGTCAAGTAAATTTTAAAATACTTAGTTTTTATGTTAAAAAATAACTTCATATTAATAATTATATACATATAAGATAGATAGATAAAAAATGAAATTTTTTATTTAAGATGATATTTATAATATATTAAAATTAAAAATTAAAAATAAATTTAAATATAATTTATATTTTGATATTGAAAATATATCAGATAAATATATTGAACTATTTTATTTATATGAAATTAAAACATAAAAAATACATGATTTTAAAGAAGAAAGAAAAAAATATATCTAAAATAAATAGATAAAGAATGAAAAAATATATCTAAAATAAATAGATAAAGAATGAAATATCTTCAAACATCAAACATTGAATAAATAATTGCAAGAAGGAACGCTGGGAGACGAACTTGGGTAATTCATATGGTAAGGCTTACTTAAGCCAACAGACCAACACATGTTTTAAAACAATACAAACTCATGATTACAAATCGTGGCACAATTTTTTGTAATTTAAATTTAAATTTATCTACAAATCGAGGGGGCAGGGGCCAATTGGTTCTCTTGTCCCTCCGATTTAAAAGAATAAAAGTTAATAATATTAAGGAATGAGTCAAATTGCATAATTTTAAAGAATATAAATTTGATGTGTTTACATTTGACCAAAAACATCTGGGTCTTATTTGTATTTTACCTTTTTTTTTTTAATCTTTTCGGGACTGTTAAATAAATTAAATTTAAAAAATAGTTATAAAAAGAAGAAAAAAACAAGTCCTTTTATGAGTTCTTCTTCTTCTTAAAAAAAAAAAGGTCTTTTATAGGGGAGTATACAACAATTATAAAAATCATTTTAATGAGGAATTTTATCATATCTACTCCAAATTTAAGGTGTGTTATCAAAAATACCCCCTCTCTTATGATACTTTCATTTTTACCCCTTGGTTAGTTATAGTCATCCCACTAACTTTTATTGGCTAGCCTCCATGTGTAAAATTAAGGGTAATTTTGATAACTTTTACATACATAGAGTAAATTTGAAAACTAGTTTTTCTAATGGGGTAGTTATGAAAATTCCCCTTTTAATGAGTTGGATTGGGCTTCGGTAAATCAGGTGTGATCTATGGGCCCAGGCCCAGGCTCAAGTCCAAACCATACATGACTTGGCCCAGCCCAAGGCTGAGACGCTCTTCCACGTCTCTTTTCATGGCAATGAAAACTGCTACGTGTCCTCTTTAATGAATGTTTCAACCCATACGTAGTCTTATCTATAGGTGATGGTCAATTCCTTTCTAATTACCAAATTGTAATTTGAAATTTTCTTGTACCTCAACAATATTTTTGTGAATCAAAATTTTGTAGAAAATAAAATATATTCTTTGATTATTTTAACTTTTATACATTTCGATTTTTCACACCATAATATTAATCTTTTCACTATCAATGTTATCTTATCACTATAAATATATATTAATTTAAACATAATTCAACCGGTGAAACACGATATTTTCTTCTATAAAATTGAAGTTCTAATTCCCCCCTCCTTCAAATTGATGTAGTATATATATATAAAAAAAACATTATGAAGCTTGTATTCTAAAATATGTAAATCAAACCTTTAAATTTTAAAAATATTTTAAGCAAGATTAAAATTTACCTTAACTTAGACAGTCACATTTAACAATACTGACACAACTATATATATATATTATAACACAAGTAAAGTAGGTCACATGTCCGTATTTCATTATTAAATGAGAGGTATAAACCTTCGGGAGTGATTAAAACCATGATATTTTAAATATATACTCTATGATTTTCTTTTTCTTTTTTCTAAGAATGTAATGGTCATTGCGCAAACATGTAAAAAAATATGTAATTTGTAGTTAATAATTTAAAAAAGATAAATGTAATGCAAAGAAAAAAAAGGACGAGTGTTTGGTAGTTTACTTTTATTTAAAAAAAAAAAAAAAAGAAAGGAATGCAATGAATGTTAAATATGAAATGGAAAATGCAATGCATTGCATGTAATTTTATGCTCTGCTAAGGTGTGGAAAAGGAGAAAAAAAGTAAAGACTGCCTACGTTGTAACGTCTAACTTATCTTCATCTCTGTCACACCTTCCTTCCTGCATTATCTGCATAAAGCTTAGGTATTCTCTCAACTTATCTCTATTCACTTCTATTAAAATTAATAAATAATAATAATAATAATCAAAGTTTTTTAGTGTCTTCTCTTTCTTGGTTTTATTTTCTATTACTTTTTTGGGCTAATTTCATTAATAATCAAAATCACTACCATAATTACACCTAGGGGGGGGGGATAATTACTTACAAATATGTAAGCCTCTCCATTAGAATATGAAAACAATTTTAACCTCTACTTAGTTTACGTGGGGGGAAAAAAAAAAAAAAAAAAGGTTAACAAAAAACAAGGCCGCGAAAATTATAGGGATTCAAAAAAAGAAATCACGAGGGGGGGGGGAAGGGAAGGGAAAAAACAAAACAAATAATAATATTATACCCCAAAATTTCAAAATATGGAAGAAGATAAATCTTTCATTTCGGAAAACCTTTTGGGGAAAAAAAAAAAAAAAAAAAAATAGAGAAGAATAAATCATGGTTACAAAAAGCAGATTTTAATGGTGAGGAAGAGATTGGTCATGAAAGCAGGTGATGAAGAAAATGAGCAAACTCGAGAGAATAGCAAGGTTGTAGAAGATATTGAACCTGAAACATCGAAATAGGTACTTTCTTGACAAAAAAAAACCTTCTTTTTTTAAAGTTTCTATTTTATTTTCTACATAGGTTCCATGTTATGTAAAAAAAATAACATTTTTCGTAGTTTCCATTTTTTTAACAGAATTTCTACGTTCTGGAAAACAAATCATTCTTCTCACAAAAAAATTGGAAACAAAATGTGGAAGTAGAAAAAGGAAGAAGACAAAAAGAAAAAGAAACTATGGAAGAATCTTAAGAAGAATTTGTTGAAGAAAGGAAACGATGAGGAAGACATTAAGGATGATGAAAGTTCTGAAGAAGAAGACTCATACGAACAAGAAGAACCAAATGAAATATAGGTTAAAAAATGCATCATAACATCAATATTTATTGAAATTAACTAAATATTTATATTTATTAAACATTGTTAAATGTTCATGTATAATTTATTGTCCTAAATATTTTAATATAAATATTTAATTTTATTCAAGTACGATAAATGTTGGAATATATTTCTCCATGTTCATTTCATGATTTAGAAGAAGAAGAAAAATAAGAAAGAAAGAAACAGAGAGGGTGAGTAGCTGCAACCTGGGAGGACAAGATCCTTAAAGAACCGTACACTCAATTTGTTCAGTCAACCAGGTGCATGAGTGATGGAAAGAAAACAAGGCAACATCGAGAAAGACAAATCGAAAATGTTTTATTTTTTTATTTTTTAATTTAAGAACGCATGTTTATTATTGTTGTTGAATTTTAAACTTATATTTCATTTGCTCTGGTGAAATTATATTTCATATTTAAAAAATGCATGATTGATAGTATTAATTTATAATTGACATGTTTTTAGTTTGTTGTGTAAGTGGAAGTTTGATGCTTATAAATATTACATTATGGGACAAATATTTAACAACGTTTAATTTTATTCAAGTGTGGACACAATTAAAAATAGTGTGAATAAACGTATATAACATACCATTTTTATATAAATGTTTAACAAAGTTTATGTTTGATCAATGTTTGAATAAATTAAACGTAGTATGACAAACATGCAAAACATTATTTAAATAGAAAATCATTTAAACTAACAACCGTTTATTTGTGTCCACTGATGAAACAAATTATAAAGACTAGTTTACCTTATAGAAAACTGAAAACGATTATATTTAATGACGTTTATTTTTAATAAACATTTAAAACTTAATGAAATAAATGGAAAACACATTCATTCGTTAGGTAAATATTTAATAATAATTTATTTTTAATATACACTTAAAGCAATACAAAACTCTTAAGAAAAAAACGTAAGAAGAAAACAAATTATGATTACTATTTTAACTTGTAGACAACCGGAAACTTATTATATTTCACAACGTTTAGTTTTAATAAACATTTAAAAATAATAAAATAATCAAGCCAAATTCCCTTACCATTTTTTTCGGACCAAATTTCAAACCATGTTAAAAACCTGCATTCTATCAAACGACCCATCACAACAATGTTGAAAATAAGAAAAAATACATGTAGAACACTATGATGAATAAAACAAAAAGAAAATAGAAGATGAACCATGCGGGGGAAGAAAACGGAAATTGAAAAAAGAATCTCACGAAGGAAAATACATGTTGAAGATTATGGAAATTTGAAATAAAAAAAAATACAAAAAGTTAACCGTAAAAGGGAGATATGAGAAAAAATCAGAAGCAGGAAGAAAAACAAAAGAAAGAAAAAAAGGAGGATGGATAGAGCATAAAAGAAAGATATCTAAACAATAACAATAAAAGGATTGAAACAGAAAGTAATTACGAATTTAAAATTTGAATTTTGAAAAAAATATGGAAACTACACCATAATACCAAATCAGGAAATTAAGGGGGAATCATTTGAATTCAAACATTAATTAACATAAAAATCTGTGTATTATTAAAAATAAAATAAAAAATATAGAAAAAAGTAGAACGGTTACAAATATTTGAGGAGGGTAAATCTGTCTAAAAGGAGGAAAAACAACCACCGGGGAAACAACCACCATATACGGCCTAACAATTCCAGTTTTGTAATTAATCAATACATCTACATATTGCTGTAATTAATTGTTCCGATTTGATTTTTAAGGTAAATCTTTCTACTTTTTTTGCAAAGCAAATTGGTTTAATCTAAATTCCACTTCATTACTTAAATTCTCTTAATTATGTTCCTTGCTTCCGATATATATAAACTAACATTATGGAGAGAGATATGAATAAATAACTTCCACATTAATTAATTTATGAATTAATTTAATAAATTGAGTATAGTGCATCTGGTTAGATAATGATGTTCATTTCTATGAGGTTGAATGTTTGAACTTTCTTTCTCCTAAAAACTCAAGATCTCCTAATACCATGTTGAGTCACCAATAGACTTAAAAACTTAAACTCAAATTTAATCATATATCTCAAACTAACACTAATACTGAGTTTTCTATATTATTGATAACACCTCTATGTTGTTAATTGTAATAGGCTATAGTAAAAATTACGGTAATATTGCCACATCAACTTCATAGAAATAAAGCACATATCTAACCAGTTTGGCAGCTTAGTTATGCTAATGTTAGCACTCTCTATATTTAATTGAGTGTATCCATATATTAATTTTAATTTATCAAATTAAACCCTAAACTTCACTAATCGAAATAAAGTTAAAAAAATTTAATAAATAATTAAATCAATCAACTAATTAAACAAACAAAACGTTTACAGTCGAATTATAAAAATGCTCAAATTCTCAACCATAGAAACACTATCATAGGCATAAAATCAAACATCTAAAAAAAAGTCTTTCAAAATACTTCAATCTTCCTAAAAATTTCATCACATGTATAAATCAATATATACATTAGCTCCAAAAAAAAAAGGCCGACACCTAAGTATGAATCTCAAAAAGAAAATTGTGGTTTAACTTAGGGGTGAGAATCGAAACCGCAAAACGATTGAACCGAACCGAACCAAAACCGGTCAAATATTAGTTCGGTTCGGTTCAAACCTTTTCTAGACATATTAAGAATCGGTTTGGTTTCGATCCAGGAGTGGTGAAAACGCACCCATATATATCCCACCCCCACCTACAACCTAGCCCAGTGAGCCCACTGCCCCTCCCCATATAAATATATATATATATATATATATATATTTATATTTATTTATTTATTAAGCTAATTCAACCTATTTTTTTCAATGTTTATATTTATTAAACATATTGGTTAACTACCACCTAGATTATTAATTTTTTTAATCAAAATATTCTACAAATATAATTGTACTTCTATTATTTTGGATTAACATCAATAATAAATTAAATATGAGAGTTATTTAAAAGCCAAAATTCAATATAGAGTTTTTTAAATACAAAATTGACATAAATCTCATAGTTTTAAAAATAAGAACAATTTTAAAAAATATCAAGTATATAATAGAACATGCCTAATTGGTGGTGCAAGAGAAAAAAGAAAAGAAAGAAAAACGAAACCGAAACCGAAATCGAATCCTTGTCGGTTCGACCCCTAGTTTAACTAATAGAGCCTATTTAATTACCTAATTTATTAAAGTTTAATGTCTAATTTGATTAAATAAAAAATTTATGGTTAAAATTGATCCACTTATTAAACATAGAGGGTAAAATGATTTTATTTCTATTATAGTTTAACTAATAGAGCCCGTTAATGGTACAATTTTTTGAAGCATCATCATTAATGTGAGATTCTATATTTCATAAAACCCATTCCAATTTTCGCAAACGATGGGATTGGGGTTGAGTGCGACACGTCGTTCAATATATCCATTGAATAATGGATTTAAAAAAATGAACAATGACTAGAGTTGTAATACCGGATATTTAATTAATGAATAAAACTTGACTTACAAAAAAGAGGATTCCTTATTTTTATACACCTTTTATCTTAATTAAAATAAATATATTAATGAGATACTCATATTTTTAAAGTGAGATCTTTTCATAAACTATAAACTAATATACTTAATAAGAGCTGGGTATAAGGCGAGGGAAAAAACTTTAAAGATAGAATATATTTATAATTATAACAATTAACTAATATAATTTTTTTAGTATTTTTAGTTAAATTTGAGCATAACTCGATTAGTTAGACAATAATATTTCAATCAATAAGCTCAAAAATTCGAGCCTCTCTTCCCCTCTCCCTAATTTGATGTAATATTTTTTTTTAAAAAAAAAGTCATATTTTAAGAAAAATTATGTGCTATTTTTCTTAGTTTTACATAAAAGATGCTTAATATAAACATTTTTCCTATTACACTGTTATGATTTTATTTTTATTTTTTTTAAATATGGTTCACTAATTTAATTGAGTTGTTATCTATCTTTCATAACTACTTTTGAAATCAATAATCAGATTTTATGAACAATACAATTTTTCACAAATGACCTTTCTAAGTTTGTATTAATCTAATAAGATTTGAAAATGTATATACAAATAACAAAAAAAAAAATAATAATTAGTAAACAACATTATTTTTTAGAAACTTAAAAAATAAAATGGAGCACTTAATTATCAAACTATGAAGTGACAACAAATCTAATAAAACTGAAATAAAAATATTACTAAATAACTAATTGTTCAATATAAATGTAAGCGGTTAGGCACACGCTCTCTTCACATGCTATCGAAAACTATTATCAAATCATTAATAATCAATGAATTTAATTAAAAAAAATGAAGAAAATAAAGCTACAGTCAAATTCCTCTAAATAAAAAATTATAAGATACTGTTTGATTTGGTCACTGTTTGTGTAATATGTGCTAATTTTTCATATTTTTGGCAATTTTTATCCTTGGGTTGTTGGCCTAACTAATCTCTCTCTAGACAATAAGAAAAGAGGGAATAAAATAAAGTAGTTACTTTATGATGACAAGTAATTTAATATAATACATTACCCAAAAAACAAAAAACAAAAAACAAAAAAAACTTAATCAAATTACAATTACAATACTTACTGTTCATCAATCTGTGCACAATTTAAAAATCAAAAGCTGCAATATTTATTTACAATCTAACCACTGTTATTAATGGATAAATATAATTTTCCATTTAAAATTTTTCTATCAATATCTGTAATTCCAAAGGCAATCAAGATCATCCACTGGCCCTGCTGCAGAAGTTGATGGATCATCTTCCTCTTGGATAGAAGCTGCTGCTTCTTCTTCATTTTCAAGTATCATTCTCAGTATTAATGAATTTTGATCTTCTTCTTGTTGCTGAAAATGAAGGCTCAAATCATTCACATTTATCTGTGTGTTGCAGAACAATGGATTTTGTTTGTTGGAGAAGATGTAATTGTCTTGTTCCTCCATTGAATTGGAGAAGCAGGTCACGTGAGAATGAGGTTTTATCTCTTCAGCTGGTGATGATGATTCCATTAATGGTGGAAGAACAGAATTTGAAGGACTCAGCTCATATACCACTTCTGTTTTCTTTCCATCTGAATTCTTTTTGAAAACTCTGCAAATTACCCATTCTTTCTGAAAGAAAAATAAGTAAAACCCATTAAATCACTAATAGACTTGAAAACTTAAGATTGTATGGAGTCTGATATCATGTTAAATCACTAACAACTCCAAAAGCTTAAGTTATCGAGTTAAGACAAAAACCCTATCATAAAAATGATTAGATTGAATTGAAATAGATTAAGAAAAGGGGTAAAGAAAAAACCTTGGAAGTTTTAGGAAGATTGTAATAAACAGAGAATTTGCCATCTAATCTGAATTCATGCATAACCCAATTGGATTTTTCTCCATTGGGAGCTCTGCCTTTGTAAAAAACCAAAGTCTTCTTCATTCCAATAAGTGTTTTTCTTCCTTTGAAAATCTCTTTATCTTTTCCTGTTGCTTTCCAATAACCAGCTTCAGTTGCTCTGTTTGTCCTTAATCCAGTTGGGTATTTTCTATCCCTCACACAGAAAAAATACCATTCTTTTTCACCCATTTTAGCTCTCCCTTCAATCAACCAAAAACAAAATTAAGAAAAAAATTAAACAAAGAAAAGAGGGAATTCTATATGAGTTATGGCGCCGCTGCAACGTGTGTTCGTGGCCGCGGCGACAGTTCGACAGAATCTCATATAAATTTGAAATTGAAATTGAATTTTGAATTACCAGGTAATTCCCATGGTTCACACTTATTCAAATCAACTTCACCGATTGCTTTAGCTGAGAAATTGTTGCCAAGAACTTTTGGAGAAAGATAATGAACTATGAGTTCTTCATCTGTTGGATGGAATCGAAATCCTGGTGGCAATTCTATCTGTTCTTGGTCTTCTTGATTAAGAATGGAATTGTTTTCCATCTCTCCTCGGAATTCAAATCCCCAAGTCGTGGGAATTAGTTCAACAAACAAAACTGAATTTTTTTCAACTCCCAAACTAGAAAGAAAAAAAAAAGTAGACCCAGAAATTCTAAATTTTCCCAAAATCAGCAAGTTTGGATCTTGGGAGAGATTTTCTTTTGTTTTGATTTTCCAGGAAAAAAAAACGGAGGAAAATTAAATGGAAAAGGTGGAGATGAAGAATTAAATAAAAAAATAATAATAAAGCTTGAGAAATTGATGGTTAATTAATTAATATGAGAGAAGAAAAATCTGATCTTTCTTTCTCTCTTCTCCCTCTTTCTTCTCTTTCTGTTATATATTTCTTGTTCAAACTGACCAGGAACATTTCACCTTATATATAAGCTGCATGAAAATCTGCCAACTCTTTTTACAAGTTACTTATTTCATTTAATATCATTTAATGACATTTTGGTTTTTAGATCAAATTTATCAAATTACGTATAGATTTGAGTCGACTATATATCAATAAGTTCAAATTCTAGATTAAATTTTTATCGAATTTATCGAATTACGTACACGATTCGAAATCGATTATATAGAAGAAAAAAACTCGGTTGTATACAATTTATTTATATATTAAGAGAGAAGAGTTCGAAGAAATAAATGATTGGTGGGAACTTGACTTGGTTCTACGATAAAGTTATCTCTTTAGTATATATCAAAAGAAATTCGAGTTTTAGATTAAATTTTACTGAAGTTTAATTATAGATTTTAGGTTGAATACATTAATATATAATTAACCTAATCCGATAAAAAAAATATCGGTGCACCATTTATATTTATAAAATTAACTATATATGAAAATGTTGCCTATAGTGTGTAATTTGGATAATTAGGTAAAAAAGAGGAGAGTTCAAGAGAATGAAAGTCATGGTGTTAGTTGTTATCCGCCTAAACAAAAGTCATCGTCTTTGCAACAATATAAAAATGTCTTCGTGTGGAAGGTATCAATTTATTTATTATCTAATTCTTTCTTTTTTTTCATATTTATTTCCTTTTGTTATTTATCTCTGAGTTTTTTTTAAAAGCAATTTAAAGTTGAATTTGTCAAATTCATGTAAACTTCGCCAAGAATATGTGCTTTAAGTGGGATATGCAAAATTAATATAACAATTAGTGAAGATATAATTAATCTCATTTTCTTCCAACAACTCTATCCAAGAGAGGAGGCAATTTTCATTTGGAAAAGAATCTTTATTGAAAAAAAAAACTTTATGGAGCGTCCCAATATTATTTTCTTTTATTTTTTCACCTTATTTCAATTATATGCGTATTTTCAGTTTTTTTTTTTATCAAATAATTGTTAAATCAATATGAACCCGAAAAGGTTAAGTTAAGATAAATTGAATCTTTTATATCCTCAACCCTCCTTCTTATATGCTCAATTACATAGAATTTTTATACATGAAGAAGAAAGGGTCAATGATTTGAAGTTAGAATTTTCTGTTTTAGTATCACTTTTGAAAGTAATTTATTTAATATTATCGAAATCATAAATAAAAAAGAAAACAAGAAATAAAAGTTATTAAATACACATGTTTCTAAAAAAAAAAATTAGGAAAATGATAACAAGTAATATAAATTTTACAAAATAACAAATTCATTCGACGGTAACAATTTGTATTTTAATTAAGTAAAATCATATAGTTGGCTGCTCGATTCGGTTTGGTCCCTCTAACTATTAGCTTTATTTGGATGATCTAAATTGATATAAGAAGATTCAAAGCAAGTTTAACATAAACCCTATTTTTATATAAAAAGGAAACTTTGAAAGCCAAAACTTAAAAAAAATTGAAAATTATAAGTCATCGAAATTAGAAAAAAAAAAAAGGTGATATTCATTCAACAAAAGGGTAACCTAATCATGATTTATTTCAAAGGCTCTTGTCATGTGATTAACATCTATCAACAACAATTTTTGTCGATAAGTATGATTAAGCATAATATCAAATTGCTAATATATATAAACACACATTTAAAGCACAATCAAATGCTAAAATAATATTTTAAATATAAACTTTCTTACACCATTTAAGAGTGAGAAATATACCTATCTTATCATTGTAATTTTAAAAATCAAGCTAAGATAACAACAAATTATGAATTACGATCATGAAATTAATAATAAAGTTTTTAAACAATTAATTTTAATATTAAATAGAAAAAACCATAGAAAACAATTAATTTTAGGAATGATGTTTCACGTTATTGGACATTTGGGAGCTCTTATGCACTACCTAACCATAGGGAAGTGACGAGCTTAGGCTCCACTTCAATACTTTTCATGACGAATTAAATGACTAATCGAATTTAACTTTTGTGAACAATTTTTTCCCTCTATTTTGAATAAAATCTATCAAATATTTACATGTTTCTTGCTATTCAATTTCTCCCAAATCTTAACTAACTATGTGTATATATCTACGCATACATGAAATTCTTAAAATACGAGTCTTCTTAATATTGAATAAAGACGAAAAATTTCACATATACTCCTGTTTATTTTGATTTCTCATCAATTATCATCTATAGCTAATTAAATAAAGATTAATTTCACTATTTTAAAAATACTAAAAGTTAAAAAAAAAAAGATTAATTAAGAAAATAATATATTTGTTTTTATAGGGAGAATAGAATCTGATCAATTATCCTGTTTATAAGATTTATTTAAAGAATTAGTAATAGTTTTATTTTTCACATTCTCTTTTACTTAATTTTTATTATTTTTGTCGTTAATCCATTTTTACGTCTTGTTGCTTTTAAAACATATTCCCTTCTTAAAAATCATAGTTGAAAAATAGAAGGGATTACAATAATTGGGATCTTGTTTTATATCCCCTATTATTGGTTCCATATGAGTAACTTTATTATTATTTAATTTAAATTAATTCATTTTTCTTAAAAAGAAGGTTTTTTTTTTTTTTTTTTTCAATAGTGGAAAAGGCATTTTAGGCTTTCCTTTTCAGGAAACTATTTAACTATGAATTGAATAATGGGAAGGCTGCTTTAATCTATTTTCAGGAATTTCAATCTCTTTGGCAAACTCACTTAAAAATCATATTTGATCCAACGGCTGTAATTCCATCAACTTGTCAACTATCAAAATCTGCCACGTCGGATTCCAAGCGTGACAAAAAATAGACTCATCACTGCCGACGGAGAGGCCACCCCTGTTTGTCCACGTGGAATTTTCTGATTGGCTGTCTATTTAAGAATTTGACCAATGAAATATTAAAATGCTGATTTGGAGTGAAAGTGGGCCCTGCTTCCTACATGCCGACAAGAGAGCCGCACGTGATATGGGGGAAAAAATATTTAGAAATGTTTTGGTTTAGTGAAGGTGTGTACAGAGGTTAGGCAACCAAATTAGATTATTAATCAAAAATTGCGGTTTCGTAATCTGACTTTAAAACAGTTGTGGGCATTGTAAATTAGACTTTACACTTTAAAATTAAAGAATTTGTCTTAAAACAAACATAAATGTACATACTAATTACTAAAATATCATAACATTTTAAAAATTACTCAAATAACATAATTATAATTTATTAAATTATTGAACTATTTTACACGGGTATTTAATGAATTTTTATGTTTTTTTAAGTTCAAGTACAATACTATTTGATTATCTTTCATTATCATTTTTAATGAATTTGTTAGTTTTTTTCACTTTTTTTAGTTCAATAAATTATTGAATTATAATACATTAAATTATTGAACTATAATTATGCTATTTTAGTAATTTTTAAAAATTTCTAACATTTCAATAATTAGTATGTAAAAATATATTATTTCAGTAATTGCCTCATAAAATTACTTTCGATAATTCTTCGGATTTAATTTTTTTCTCTCTTGGTGGTACCATTATTAATAAATTTGTCTATCTATTCCATGAGAACATTATATGGGTAAGAAGTAAAATTTGTCTCAATTTTTTTTCTTCTAGAAGGGGCAATTTGGAGAAAATTCTCACGTTTCAAAAGAACATGAAAGAGAGGGGTGAGAGAAAAATAATCGGGTGGACAAAAAGAGAGAAAATAAAAATGCTGAAGATTGAAAATATAAGGATGTGACAAGTCACGTGATTTAATGAGATTATTTTTGTATGGTTTTTTTTTTAATATGACTACACTGTCATTTCAATTAAAAAAAAAGTTAATAAAGGCCAACTTGCATGTGGTATTTCGAAGATTTGATTATTTTCTCTTATAATTTGATGTATTATATTATTAAATAAAAAGTAAAAACGAATATTTTATTTTGAAAGAGATTATTTTAGAAATATAATTGAATGTCGAACCAAACATTTTCATTATATATATTTCTAAACATTTGTCATCAAACTTTATAATATAAATACAGTTATTTTTTTTATCAAAAAAAAACAAAAATAGAATATGGAAAAAGAAAAAGAAAAAGGAGCAGAAAACTTTTGACAATTTTCTTTAGCAATTCTATGAATTTGAATGAAGAGAGCACTAAAGGGAGATGTAAGCAATTCAATCAGAGCCATTTCCTTTAGTAATGGAGAACTTTAAATAGACTTGATGCATCATAAATTCCAAAAAGTACATAGATGATAAAATTGCTTACATTATCTAAAAAAAACACCAAAATTCTATTTAGTCTTGCAAAACCCATCAAACTCTCTTAGTTTTTGTTTATTGTCCAGGTTAGTTTAGACGTAACTCAACTAATCTTAGAGGATAATCACACGTCGAGAAACTAAAAATATAATATGTTAGGTAAGTAGCCACACTCATGGTTTAAACATAGGATCTCTGGACTTTAAGAAATTTTTTTTGACCATTAGACCAACTATAGTAGGTTTTTTAAAAACACGTCTCCGAGAACCAATTATTGATTGTTGATAAAGAAAGATAAAAGTTTATATGGTTTATGTTGCTCTCCTGAGAGAGTCTCCTTTGATTGCATCCAACTTAAAATATCTGTGCTTTAAAGGTATTTACTTTTTGATGAAAAGAAAGAGAATTAAAAAAAGGGAAGTAGAAAAAGTATCTATGACCAAATCAATATGGCTTGATTTTGGAGCTGTTATCCTCTGAACCTAGATTAAAAGTTATAAATCTAATGCAATAACGTGTTTAAAATACATTTCATTCAATAAATCAAATTTATTGAATAACACAATTTGAATGCTTAAGATTCGATAAGTCAATACTTAAAGCTAGCTAGCTAATTGAGCCCTCTTTGAAAAATAACGGATTAGGTAATTGAGTCCTCTTTGAAAAATAAAGGATATAAAACTTAGAATAGTGATATCTATGCAAGAATTATGTGAATTTTTTTTTTTTTTTTTTTGCCCCCTTAGATTACTAGTGACTAGAAATTTAATAGTGCATCGAGATCATCCTAATGAACTGACACAACCTTAACACTCTCATTATCTAACTTACTCGAGTATTATAAAACTTCAGAAGAGACAACTATCAAGAAAGAGATGCAATACTAGAACCCTAGAATTCAAACAATCGGTAGCACAATTCCGTTCTCAAAATATACAAGTAGTTATGAATTTCATTTGAAAAAGCACATAAAAAGCAATGAATGTAGGTTATGTAGCTGATATTTTGAAGGCCCTTTGAACTTTTGAAGGAAGATATATTTTTCATTTCAGAAATATATATCTGATATGTTAGATGCATGGTTTTGGACTATGTGCAGCCAAAGTTGGGAAAAGTTTTTGTGAATGCTTTTGAATTAGATAGTGATTTTAATTAATTGAACTGCTAGAATTGAAGTGGGAAAAAAGTTGGTAAAGATAGAAACTATATGAGGATTAGATTGGATTGGATCAAGCAGAAGGAAAAGGCAATGGCTGCATGCAAAAAATGGTATGGATAATTATTAAGGAAAATAATAATATCTGTGATTTACTTAGGCATTGGGATTTAGGTAAATAAAAACATAAAATTGGGTTAATTAGATGGCACGATATCGAAGATAGAAACGACATTTTGTTTATTATCATAGTTTGGAAGGAAAATAAATTTGAAAAAAAAAAGTAAACAGAGAAAATCATGATTATCATTTTCTTTAAATAAAAGTTAGAGATAATAAATATATAACTCAACTAATTAGATAAAAATACTCACGTTTTTAGGTTAAAAGTTTGAGTCTCTCAACTTTCGATTTAATTTCACTCTCATAGAAAAAATCATGGTATATTTTTCTTTTTCTCTTCCCTCAAGCAAAATGCTAATTAATTTTTTTTCCCTAAATCTTTTTGTCAACAAAAACCATCATCATCTAGGGAATTTATGTCCATATCAAGGCAACAAACAAGATAATGTTAAAAAAAATTGTTTGGTACATCAGTATCTCTTTGTGAACTGCCAAATCAATAAGACTGTATTAATATAATTAAAAGGATGTAATGAATTTTCAACATCTTTCAGAATTTGAACACATTATTTTTAAAGTTGGAACCACTACTTTTTATTTGTATATTAGGGTTTTCAACTTAAGGTGGTAGATCCTAAGCTAGCCACCTGGTTTATTTTATGGAAATGAAAGGATTCCACAGAGTCCCAATTATTTAATTTGATTATATAATGGACAATATTTTCAAAGATCAGATGTGTTTTACCATCAAAAATATTTTTAAAAATTGGTTTAGTCAATGTTATATAGTCCTAATTAAATATATATCAATGTTGCTATCTATTTGATTTGTGTAAGAACTTAGTGATAAAGCTTTCAAATGTCAACTTCTACCATGGATTTAGAATCTTTCAATTATTCACAACTTGATTATCTGATGAGAATTGAAGACATTTAATGACTCTATATATTCAATTTAAAAGACCTAAATCGTACAGAACGGGCTCATATAGATAACATATCAAATTAGAATTCATTCCGTTAAAGATTGAATCATTTAAATTGAATTCGATTTTCAATTTGTTTTATAATCGAAAGGGTCATCATTTACTCTATTGATCGTGTCGATTGAAAGTCATTAACTTATTGGGCCATTTGAAATCACTTTTAGAAAGGTTTAATAATGTTTTAGGTTAAAAAAGATTGAATCATTTTAATTGAATTCGACTTTCAATTTTGTTTAGAATCGAAAGGGTCATCATATACTCAATTGATCGTGTCGATTGAAAGTCTTTAATTTATTGGCCGTTTAAAATAACTTCTAGAAAGGTTTAATAATGTTTTAGGTTAAAAAAGATTTGGAAGTTTTTTTCTTCTCAATATCACTTTTGGACCTGCCTAAAATTATTCCAAATAGACACTTTTATTTTTTTTACCACATCAAAATTTATAATTTTTAAATTTGATTAAATGAAGCAATTGATTTGAATTATCCATCTTAAGTTTGAATCTCATCACCCTCAATACAGTTTATAATTTTTTTTTAAATATTATAAAAGATTCTTTCAGGGAAGCGTTTAATAAGGTTTTGTTCTCAATTAAGCTATCTGTCAGCGTTGTGGATGATGGAGATGAAGAAGAAGCCTATCATAGTTGAGTTAAATAAAATTGATTACTGAACAATTATTATATAGATAACCAGGCTCAAGTAAAGCAAGTTATAAAAAAATATAGATAATCTTCTCAACACTCCTTTTGGCTAAGGAATCGATTCCCTGGAAAATCCGCTTTTCGAAAGAAGTGCTGAGAGGAAACCTTTGTTGTTGATCTTGTTGTCGTCCTTCACGGTGGCGTCGCGTAAATTGCTTATGAGAGACCAATGTGTCTTGAAATCCAACTCATAACCACCTTGTTGCATTGCTTTCATGGTCTCTGATGCCTTCTTGAGATTACCATCGAGGCGATACCGGTTAAGCATGGAGAAATATGCATCTTTGCTTGGAGTTTCACCTATCTGTGAAATACTAATCAAAAGTTTTTCTGCTTCTGTCGTTTGTCCATTTTGACAAAAACTAAACACGAGTTTTTCCCATGTTCTGATGTTTGGCTTCAGACCCCTGTCCAACATCTCAGTGTGGAAATCCATTGCCTTTTGCATCTCATTGAAGTTACAGCAACATTGAACAACAAAATCATAACTGGTAGCAGTAGGGGTGTTTCCTTTCTTAAGCATTACGTTTATAAGATCAACTGCCTTTGATAGCCTTCCATGCTTACAAAACTGCCTGATTAAGTTATTGTAATCTATATTTCTAGGAACAAGACATTTCTCTATCATTCGATCCAAAAAATGTTCCGCTTCTTCAAGCTTACCATACGAAATGAGGCTCTCGACTATGGCATTCTGAACAGCTGAATCATGAATCCATCCCCTTAACTCCATCTCATGACTTAGCTCCAAAGCTTTTCCAAACCCTCCACTATCACAAAGGAGTCTGATTACACTATTCAAGCTCCGATTTCGGGGACGAAGGTCCTGGTGGATCATGGTAAAGAGATAATAAGTGGAACTTGAAAGATCTTTGCACTGAGAAAAGCCATATACTAGAAAATCATAGGTGACCTTATCAAGTAACACTTTCCTCTTTTCTAATTCATCCAAAATTTTACCCACAAACAAACTGTTCTTGCTTTGAAAAATATAGAAAATTAGAATATTATAAATAATGCGGTCATTAAATTCACCATTTCGAAGCATGAGGTCCTTTAGATGCAATGCCTGGAAATTTCTTCCTTCCATACACATTAAATGGACTAATTTTCTGTAACTCGATAATGAAAGTGTTAAATCTTTCTTTACCATAATGCCAAGAATCTCCCACACTTTACCAAAGCTTTTAACTATGCAATGCCCCTGAACCAGGAGGTTATAAATCTCAGCATTTGGAGAAAGACCTTTCAACAGCATATCATGAAGCAGAGTGAATGCTTTTGTAACCTTTCCGGTCATACAGAAACCTTTCATCAATGCACTGCATACTCTAAGTGAAGAAAACGACGACTCTGTAGTTCCTACCGCTTTTAGTGCAATTGCTGTTTCATATCTACCGGCTTTACACAGGGCAGGAATTAATTTTAGACGAACATCCACGCATGGAACGATATTCAAAGCCATCATATCATCCAATATATTAATTGCTATTGAAACATTGTTCTCTTTGCAAAATCCAATAATAAGATGTTCATAAGCCTTTTGATCCAAAGAAAATCCCTTTGACAGAAGTTCCTCCACCAATAGTTGTCCACTTGCAGCAAACCCTGCTTCAGAAAGCTTTTCAAGGAAGGTATGAATTATAACCAACCTTAAATGTGGATTGGAAACCAACATGCTTTCAAGGAGGGAAAACACTTCTTTGAGCTTTCCTTTATTGCAAAAATATCCGACAAGCGATTTACAATCATGTAATTCTGGAACCCAACCATCCATTTGAGCTCTGTCCCAGCAACCAAGAAGAACCCTTAACTTTCCTATTTTACATAAACTCTTTATCAGGACTGTGTATGTTTCCTTTTTGATTTGGACATTCATTTGGATCATTTCATTTAGAATTCTGAGTCCATTTGAAGTTGATCCTTTTTTGCAGTATGCTTGCACTATTAAATTGAGGGTCTCTACTCCTAGTTGAGCAATAATACCTGGTTTTTTCTCCCAAAGACCAGTGACAAGCTTGATTTGTGAATTCAATTCACAGTGGCATTTAAATAAAGTCGTCAAACCTGTCAATGAAATTTCTTGCCCCCATCGATCCATTCTGGCTGCCAAATTTAAAGCAGCTTTCCAGTCTCCATTTCTGCACTCCTCAATTATAAATAGGTTAAAATCAGGTAGCATTGACTCTTCAAGAACTTTAGTAACCCTTTTCTCATATTCATCCATGTCAGTTTCCAAATAAAGTCCATTTCCAAGAGCATCAAAGAAATCTGTTTTAGAAACTAAACCATTGTTGTCTCTTTTCAACCTCACTGCTAGGGGATCAAAGCCCAAGAAAGAAAAGATCCTGCACATTAGATCATCTACAGAAGATAATTGTATAAAACCACGTTTTTCCATCTCAAGAACCATTTTTTTTGCTTCATCAAATTGTTTAGCTTTGCAATAGCCTGCTAAAAGAACTTTGAAAGTCGATAGACTTGGTGTAGTCCCCTGATCAACCATTTCATCAAGAATGCCTTGGGCATGCTTCCAGAGGCCATCCTTCAACAACCCACTCATGAGAGCATTATATGAATGTAAATCAGGTTTTAGACCACTCAATAACAAGTCTGACAAATAAATAAAACCATTTTTAAGATTTCCCTCACAACAGCTCCAACCAATCAAAATTCCAAAGGTTATCTCATCAGGCTTGAAACCGGTATGTTCTAGTTCTCGTAAATACAAGTACGCACTTTCAGAGCCAAAGTTTTTACACAGAGAATGCATGATTTTGTTTCCGGAAATAATATCAGGGGGACATTTAATTTCAAAGAAGAAACTCAACAAATCTTCATAGTCCTTCTTCTCACAATACCCACTTGTAATTCCATAAAGAACTTCATTACTAGGCTTAAATCCTAAAGCCACAAACTTCTTCACAAGATTTCTAGCTTCTAGAACCTTTCCCTGCCAACAAAGTAATCTAATAACATTCTCAAAAACAGCCTTCTCTTTATCACCAAAACCCGATCCCATCTCCACCATATCCAAACACACCCCAAGTGCTAATTGGGTTTTCTTCATTTTAACCAAAGAATCAAGAAAAACATAACAACACGACAATGAGGGAGATATACATCGTTGCCGCATTTTATCATACATCATAACTGCATCTTCTAGATTACCTTCACTTACAAAACCCTCGACTAAAAGACTGAAAATTTCAAGATTATCCAACAAAATTCCTTCAATCTCCATCTGGGAAAGTAAGAATTCAACTTCTTTAAACTTCCCAATTCGAATGAGAAGAGAGGCCATAACCTCGTACGACATCGAAAAATGCTTAAAATTCTCACAATTTTCATTAGCAAACATGAAAATTCTCCACAAACACTCGACTTTACTAACTTGAATTCCAACACTCTCCACCTCGGATCGAAACCCAAGTAATAATTCAAGCACATCTTGAGGTTTCAGCTCCGAAATCCGTCTAATTCTACGTGCTTGTTCAGGAACAACATCGGAGATCTCAAATAAAAAGTCTTTGAGTGAAGGATTAGCTAAAGCTGAGATTTTTCCTTTATTCTCAAACGAAATTGAACTCCTTGATATGAGAGATCGTGCAATGCCAGAGCAATTAATGGAAGATACATCAATATGGGTGCAATAATTTCGGTTTTTTAGAGTAATCGGAGAATGAAGGGTTAAAAAGAAGTTAAAAGTTAAGAGTAAATAGCGAGAACGAGGAGGAAGAAGAACCTGGTTAATTTGAAGGAAGCAATTACGAAGAGATATGGAGGTCGTTTTTAACATTTGGGAGCTACGGCATTCTGGAATTTGATTTTGCAGTCAGAGAGTGGCGGAGGGACAAAAAGTTCAGACTTTAGACAAGATTCTTCAAAATAAATCACATTTGAAATTTTAAATTGATTTTCAACACTATTATAATTTATAAAATTATAAAACACATGTCTCTGTCCACTAATTTTAATGAAATTATGATATGTATTTAAAAAATAATTGAAATTCTTCGACACGTGATATAAATCGAAACTTTTTACACTAAGGTTAAAAACATGGAATTTTTAAAATTACGTCAATTTTTTGTATTTTTTTATTATTATTAATATAGTTGAAACACGTGATAAACGCAGAATAATCATGTGACCCTTTATTTTTGTTAAAATTAACAGGAGTGTTGAAAGTCAATTTAATTATATGAGTATGATTTACATATCAAACAATCCTTAAATATATGATTTATAATTATCTGATAAATAAAATAAAATAAATCAGGTGAAAAACTTGATTCACCCAATCGAACTTGCATGGTTTTGGGTTAGATTTAGGCCATGTTTACTTGGAGGGAATGAGAATAGGGTGTGGAACTCACACAATTTGGCAATCTCATTCCCAATTTTCAAACAATTTCATTCACTCATACAACTCCATTAATCCCATTCTCATTCCTTATTTTGTGGGTCCCACCAACTTTTATTTTTTTATTAATTTTATTTTCTCTCTACTTTTTGTGGGCCCCACACGAAATAATACTTCATTCCGCCTAACCGATTGAGTTAGGCTCTGGTTGGCCTTCATTCTCATTCTAAGACTCTAGTAAACAACATCAATGATAATTCTTTTCATTCTGATTCCGATTCCAAATTTTTTTTAGTAAACACGATCAAAGAAATCTTATTCTCATTTCATAACTTTTCATTCCGATTGATTTTCATTCCGATTCTTTCTCATTCTCATTCCTGCTAAGTAAACGATGCCTTATTTATTAGATTGAGTTGAAAAATATATTAGTGAGTTGATGACTCGTATGAATATTAAACACCAATAATTTACTTAATTTTTTTTTGTTATGAACAAGCAGTTCATATAATATTTTTGCCGTAATTCAAATGTCTGACGTTTACATTACATTAATTAGTAGAAAAACATATCACGTCAATTGTTTCATTAAAAGATCCAATGACAAAGTTTAAAACTGATTTTAAACAAAATACAATGGGCTAAATTCAAACTTAATCAAAACGTCAGTTACAAAGTTTAATTTTTTCAATCGTTAGAAACTAAATTAAAAAAATGGGGCAAATAATAGGAACCAAAAATATATATTTTAACAAAAAAAAAATTCTAATATTTTTATTTTGAATTATTTGAAATATTTGAAATATTTATTTGATTATATTAATGTCATTGGAGACAGACAATTAAATAAGTTAAATGCAAGTTACTTGGAGTTGGATAGGGGCCAATCTGTAATTTCAATATACCTATTCCCAGAAGTTGACTTTTTGATTTTGGCTTAAGCAAGTTATGAAAAGACATACACAACACACAACTCAAACTTTGTAACAATCATTTCATTAAAGTCTTCAAAACATCATCTTCATCAAAGGGCAGAGATAGAGAGAAAGTCAAAGAAGAACCTCACAGGGAGAAAAAAAAAAGAAGAAGAAAAACAGAATGAATCAGAATTTGAGCTCTCTCCTGATTGGATTGGTGGGTGCAGCAATTACCTTGTCTGCTTATTCACAGACTTTTGTTTCTCCAACAGAGTGTATCACTGTCGGCTTCCTTGTTCTTGGGTTTGGTCTTCTTGTTAATGAAGGTTTCATCTCTCTCTAATTTCTTCATCAAATCTTTTTTGATGTAAAATTTACCCTTTCTCAGATTTTGATGTATCTGGTTTTCTGTCTGTATCAGTAGTTTGCTCCTTAAATTTGTAGAACAATGGAAGCTTTATTGCTTTTGCCTTCTTATATGCTTGTTTCAACATTTAAAAAAAAAACATTAATAATTTAATAGATCCAAGGCTTTGATATATGATAATCATTCCACACATTCAAGCTGAAATTTTGAAATTACCAATGAAATAGTGAATTGACAGAGAAATTTCATTTACATCAAAGCAAGCTTCACAAGATCATATGAGTTTATGTTTTCACTAATACACAATTTATATTGAACATATAAATGAACATTTTCTTTTTCTTTTGAGATACTACATTAAATTTAGAAGAAGAGAGACGACCTTGTAGAAGAGAATATAGATGTCTAATACTCAGGTTGATGACATATAAAGGAAGTTGCACATTAATTTTAATTAACAACTTAACCTTATAGAATCATGACAGAGGTTTGATAATAATTTTGTTTTTAGCTCTCTGTTTGCTGTATTTTTTGTTTTGTAATATAACTTTCTACAGAGGTTTTAACCTAACCAAATTTAAAAAAAAAAAAAAAAAAAACTTGTTTTTGGTTTTAAAAAAGTGACCGCGATTTCAAACAGCTTTTTTCTTCATAAAAGAAGTAGAATACAAAGTAAAAAGAATTAGTAAACGACCTCAAACAAAAAAAAAACAAAAATACTGAGCTAAAATACTAACAAGGCCATAATATTTTGAGTTATGGGTTAATCAGGAATATTTAAATCATATCACAAAAAACAATTAACACAGCTTAGTTGATACTTTATACTAACAAAATACAGCAATGGACTCAGTAATGTTACATGACCTAATCATATTGATGAGGAAAGCAAGTATATAACTCTAAATGTCAGATAAATATTTCCAAAATATAATTGTTTCAAATAAAAGAAAGCCAACTAAAACAATGTGAAGTTATATATTGACGAAGCAAAATGGAAAGTGTTGAAAGAAAGGCTTTAAAAATATAATTAACAGAATAAATGATCCGTAAAACATGGGGGCTCCAGCTTCCAACTGCAAAAAATGCTTCACCAATTGAAACTCTGGCCTGCAACTTAAAATATCATCATAAAATCTGGCATGAAAAAAAAGAGGAAGTAATATAGCCAGAGACGACTTGCCGATCAAAAGCTCGAATAACGTAATATTTCACGGTAAGGAAACATGTTGTATGAAGTTAAGTAAGGGGAGAAGATGGTTATAGATTTATTTTGAATCAAATTATTTGAAGTTTTTGCACTATTAAATGCTTGCCGGCAAGTCATCCTTGGCTGCATCACTTTAACCTCCTTCCCACATGCAAGAGCTTAGATGAAAGGTACCATAATTGAAAAAGCTTCAATCCCATATAATAAAATTCCCTTTCAGCATAAAAGGGATGTAATTTTTCTTTGAGAAAAGGAACAAAAAAAAAGCTATTTTCCAAGAAAGATATTGTTAAAAACAAGTAGAGAAGATGAAGAAGAAGCAAAGGGATTGGACTTCAAAGACTCATTGACAGGACAAAGACCAATGGGTATGGGAATTTGTAGGGAAAAGGAAAGACTATAGAGGCTTGTTTTTATAAAGAAATTGAATTGTCTGCTTCTAAAGCAGTGCTACGTATTAAATGATGTTAGGCTTTTGCAGAGTGAAACAGCAAAATTGTTGTCCTTTATATCCAAAAGAGTAAGGGGGGAAAATGGTGAAATGTGTAGGATTGGATGTGATATTTCAATGGGGTTATAAAACAAGAGTTAAAACAGAGTCTAAAGATCAATCCCAATCACCATATTTAGAGTCATTTAAGACATCTTATAAAGGACTTGTAGTGCCTGGCTGGAGGAAGTTGAGTTAGGTGAGAAACATTACTACTTTTGACCATACAGTAAAAATTATAATGTTGGTTCAAAGTTTGCTTTGATCCTCATAGTAATCTGTAGATTCTTTCAACTTGATCACTTTTTTCTTTATTAAATATATATTTCTTTTATATTCGTGAGCTTTCGAGGAGCCAAGAGGTTAGTGCATTTCTAAAATAATCTCTATAGACAACTACACGACCCTACAACACCTGACGTTAGGAAACTCATAAGATAATATCCCAAGCTAGGTGGCTACACATATTTTCTTTACTAATGTCAGAAATCGTATCAACTATTAACCTTCTATTATTAGAATGGAATGAATTAGGATAAATAAGAATAGAATCATAGTTTACTGTCCAAAATGTGTACAGATGAGATGACTTTTTCTGCAAATGCATGTTTTTTTACCAATATACTAAATATTTCTTATTAACCTTCTTTCTTCCAAATTTTAAACATTTTCATATTATTTGGTGATAATCCTATAGATAAAGACTAACATAACATTTAAACAAAGACTAGAGTAAAATAATTGATAATTTAGGGACTAGCATAAATATAGAATCTTATTCGTCAAACAAACACAAGAACAAATTTAATTTGCAGGGAAAAAAAACTCTGTGAATTAGACAAAGTAAAGGATAAGGGTGTGCCTAAAAAATCCTTTGTCACTGCATTACCAAAGGGTAGCTACAAATAAACATATCCTTAAAATTTATTCTATGTTTGGACCTGTACATACCTATTTTAGTGAACATATCGTCTCTCGTTCTCGTCTCGTTACTTAAAGAGTAGTGGAAATGACAAAATCTTTCGAGCAAAATATTATCAGACCATCTTTTTCAGCAACCTTAAAAGTGAAAACTTTAAAAGCGTACAATGCCATTAAAGCACTCTGAAGAAACAACATTTCTTTCAGGCATAAGATCAAACACCTGCCGGGCAAAGAACAGTTCGTTACATTATGCATACAAATTAAATGAACTAAATTTTGCTTATTTTTTTAATGCTTTTTTCATGAAATATAGTATAGATAAATGGGTGAATGGAGAAAATGGTTAAGGATTATATAATGTGAGAAAAGAAGATTGAGAAAATGGTAATTAAGGATAGAGAGTAAGATGCATTGCTTTATGTGGAGAAATTGATTGATAAAATGATCATTTGAAAATATAAGATTGAGATAAAAAATACTAACCAGTAACCACGTAGAAGCAAGTGTGATATGATATAATCTGCCAATACGGGTATAGCTCTCTTCATTTCAAGTTAAGCTTAAATCCATTCAATTAGAAGACTTAAACATTAAGTGGGCTAATAATTCGTTAGTACGATTTTTTATTAATACATGATAGTGGAAACCTTGTTTATATAAATAATAAATCTTTTTTCTAGATGATATATAAAACTAAGTTTGACATTTCACTATAGAAATATATTTTTTCAGAAAGGAAAAAAAAAAACCTATAGTAATTTAAAAAAAACTTTTTCTAGAGAAAAAAACAAGATTGATATTTCACTATAGAAATATATTTTTTCAGAAAGGAAAAAAAAAACCTTAGTATCAATAAAAAGAAAAAACTTAGTACCAAAAAAATAAAAATAAATAATATACAATTTTTTTATGGGTAAAATGTAAATAAGACTTCACGGCTTTTCAAAAATGCATGAACACCTGTCTTTAAAAATTGTAGCTTAATTTTTTTTTCAATCGGACCTTCCTTCAATGTCAATAATTTTCTTTTAGCCACAACTTCTTCGTTTGAACTCCAATTTGGACGATTCAAGATGTTTTGGAATCCTCATTTTAGGCTCTACATAAATGTCACTTCGAAATTTTGAAATCATTAATAAATAAAAGATTTTACTAACATCGAAACACTAGGTATGATTGACATCGTTAACTCTTTTGGTTATTGATGATTTCAAAGTTTTGAAGCGACATTTATGTAAAGCCGGAAATGAAGATTCCAAAACATCTTGAATCATCCAAATCGGAGTTCAAACGAAGAAGTTATGGCTAAAAGAAAATTATTGACATCAAGGAGATGTCCGATTGAAAAAAATGGACCACAGTGCGATTTTATCATTTTCAAAGACAGAAGTCTTCATCGATTTTGAAAAGGCTACACGCGCCTTATTTGCATTTTACCCTTTTTTTTATTATACATCTAAAATTTGTATAATAAAAAAAAACTAACGATGTATTAAAATTCAATAAATTTAAAAAAATGGGAAAAAAAAATCATAGTATTTTGAAATGTTTGTTAAAAATAGAAATTAAATATACAGTTGTTTTTTAAAATTAAAGAAACGTGGAAACGCGAAAGAAAAACGGAAACGGAAACTTCGACTCACTCTCACTTTCGGTCCTTCGATTCTTCAATTCTTCATATTCGTCTGCTTTTGACCAAATTGCAGTTGTTGTTGTTGTTTTTTTTTTTTTTATCATCATTAATTTATCCAAATTTCATTCCGATTTATGCCTCGCTTTCCTGTTCGTTGTTCAGTTTTCAGACGCTTAAAAATCTTCAATATTAGAGGATTTTAGGGATCATGCATATGGAAATCAAGGTTCAAAATATCCCTCAATATTATCTTTAAAATTATATTAGTTTTGGTATGTAACGAGACGAGAATGAGACATGAAAAGAAAAAAACCTAAAATTGAATATATTTGTTTTTATTGACCTTGACTAAGACTTGGTGTCGGTTTGAAATAGCTTTCGGAAGTATTCAAAAGTGTTCTTAATAAAGAAAGTGTTTTTATACGACAATCAAGACATCTTCTATGCTCAGTATTCCATTCTCATTCTTTCCATTCAACAAATTTTTCAATTGGGTTGTGATTGGAAGAGTGACAGTGATCTAGAAATCAATTGTAAGCTAAAATGTGTGTTTTTAAGTGCTATTGGTATATTTTATTTTTAAAAAAAATACTATGCTTTTAAACATTCCCAAACACGTTCTCATATTTATTTTATAATATCTTTAACGGTCAGTGTTTGGATTAGTTTGCGCGTATATCGATTAATCTCACGAGATGGGACAACCACACAACTCTAACATACTCATACTCATAACTTGTGATCTTTATATGAACCTATTTGTTTTTGGTTTGTTGTTTCATATTTAATTAGTGCATGTCCTGAATTGATTCCATTCCATACCTTCCTTGAATGATGATTGATGAAATGAAAGCTGTTCTGTAACAATGACAGCAGATAAATTTGGACTTAAAACATAAAACAAAAGGACTTAAGAAACTGTGAGGAATGGCAATAAGAGAGAATTCAGCAAAAAGCAATCTCCATAAACTTAACAAACTCATTGAAGTCAATTTTATCATCTTGGTTTTGATCAAATGTCCTTATCATTGTCTTGCAGTCTTGGAGATCTCTTCCTTCCTTTAATCCAAGCAGACCGAGCACTCGCTGCAACTCCTCCGCATCGATAAATCCATCTCGATTCTCATCAAACACATTGAATGTCTCCTTCAGCTCTTCTAAGCTCGGTTCGTTCTCATCAAACATCGCCGTGAGTTCATCAGGAACAATATATTCTCGACTACTTCTTTCGCCTTCTTGGCTGCTGCATAAAAATCCAAGATTTCCCATTACGGTTTCGACATCGTCCCTACTCAGTCTGCCATCCTCATTCTTGCATACCTTTGGTTGAATCAACTCGGATTCCGAGTCATTTCGTAACAAAAACCGTGTGTCGTTGTCACCACAATTAGGCTGTAAATGGAGCAATGAAAGAGATATAGAAATCAAATCATGTATCTTATATACAAAGGTGATGAAGATTGAGCAATTCAATAACCAATCAACAAAAACAAGCAATGGGAATAGCTGTAAATTATTGCCTGCTTCTCGCAATTCCATTGTGATAGAATTATTTGTGAGATGGGAAAAATGTGAGAATTAATATTGGATTCTTTTATATGATGAATTGAAGATGAATGAATGAATGAATGAAGGGTGTTTTTATATATGCATAAGAAGTTTGGCTAAGCTGAAACAGTCCCCTGTTTGTTGCAGCAAAGAAGAAGAAGAAGATGTGCAATTATCATAGAATAATATTCAACATGTGAAGATGTTGATAGGAAACTTCACTCTATTTTGCTAGGACGTTTAGATTTCTTTGTCATAATTCTTATTATAAAAAATTTGAACAACAAAGAAAGTGGGTGCAACTACTGACAGGCTTTTTTTTTTTTTTTTTTTCAATTGGGTGTCGTATATGTTAGTGGCTCTCCGAAATTTTCATATTGGTATGATATTATTTAGTTCCATTTTATGCTTTGATTATTTTGATTCGGGTTCAATTTTAAAAGTCACACACTTTGATTTGGTTTTAAATTACCAAAGTCCAAGTATTTTTCTTTTATTAATTTAAGTGTCATATCTGTCACTGACTCTCTGAGATTTTCATATTGATATGATATTATTCAGTTTCATTTTATGCTTCGATTATTTTGATTCGGGTTCAATTTTAAAAGTGACACACTTTGATTTGGTTTTAAATTGCCAAAGTCCAAGTCTTAGTAAATACAATTTAATTTCTTAAACCAAGAGGATTTAACACGATTAGAATAGTCTAATTCCAAATGGAACTGTATTGATTAAATTGTTACATTAGAGAATTTTGAATAATATATTGATGAAGAGGATCAAACTTACGTTAATAATGTTTACATTGAGAAAATGACAATAATAATTAGAAAAAGGGAGTTTTTGCTTGGAATCTGCCGCTTTCAATGAAATAAATAAAGCCTCCAAATGGACCAAAATTGAAGAAATTTCTTGGTAATGAGCCCTTCTCAGTTTCCACGCGCAAATCGATTACTTTATTTTATTCAAGTCTTTTGCTTTAATTTCAGTATTTTCCCAAACACTTGCACGGGCCAAATTTTTTATTAATTAAAAAAATCTGGGTGTTTGGATGATGAATATGAGAAGTTTAAATTTGTATAATCTAAATTTGTGTAATTTATATTTAATGTATAGGTTTATGTACGATAAAAAGTCTATATTTATGGAGAAAAGTTAAAAATTATTGTATTGTAACAAATCGGTATTTAAAAAAATTGAATAATGTACATTAGAAATCTATGGAATAAACTAACCATCTAAATGTCGAAGAAAGTTTAATAGACAAATGAGTGTTAAGAGGGTAAAGGTCAAAGAATTGAGAAGACTTGTGTGAGGGGCCGTTCTAAGAAGAGAAGTGTAATTGCCCTTTTAAGAAAATTGAAACTTTCTTTATACAAAAATTGATAATTTTAATGCCTTTTTCAAAAATAAAAATAAATTCTAATTTAGCATTAAAAAAGAAAATGGACCCTACCCTTGCTTATACATTATACGGGATTTGGCGATAGCCCGACACCACTGAAATATGTGTTCGTGACCACGGTGACGATTCTATAGAAATTTTCTTTGACATGTTTTCCTTATTTATATTATTCTCTTTGATAATTATCTTTATCTTATTCTCTTACATAATTATCAATTTCTTAAGTTACAATGGTAACTTCCGTCACTACACATTTTTGGAAAATTGGGTTGTGTTTCTTGTAAAACTTGTTTTTTATTTTGTTCTTTCTTTTTTTTTCTTTTTTGGAGAATTTTGACTCTCTTTTGGGTTTTGAATATCTTTCCACATAGGTCTGTTTGATAATACATGTCCAACCCAATTCATGTGAATGAAAACTTGAATTCAACCGAATTGGTAGTTGAACAAAAATCATGTTTCATTCTCCAATTGGATTAGAGTCGGTTTGATTTGGGAGATAACTAAGCAAATAGTCAATTTTTTGAATTTAACAATAAAAAATAGCCACTTTTCATTCCATTATATTTTATTTTTAAGCTACTTTTTTATTTTTTTTACCAATTTTATGCTTAAAAGCAAAATGGTCGGTTCACTGTATACCCGTTACTATAACTGATTTGACAATTCAATACAGTTGATTTTTTTGTGCGGTTTACTATACACATGGTACATATTCTACATATAATGTTTACTATACATTTTTTTGTGCACGGTTTTGTCAATTTAATTTTATCTTCTATTAGATTATATATATTACTATACATATTATACAAGTAATGTAGTTATTCAATAGAAAAATCATGGGGTGCATGAAGTACTATACATACTGTATGTATGATATAATTAATATGTTATATAGTTTTTTTAAAATTTTCCCAATCATGGGGTGCCCAAACCCTTTTCTTTCGTTCCTCGTTCACATCGCCCAAGGCTCAAGCCCTCCCTCATTTTATTTCCATTATTTTGATTTCATTTTAGTTAAGTAAAACTTTTTAAAAGAAAAAAGGAAAAAAAAAAAGTTGACTAAGGAACTGACAAGGAACTAGAACCGAACCGAAAAAAATGGTTCCGGTTCTAATATTTTTTTGTTCCAGGTTCTTTAATTTTTATTTATTCCTTACCGGTTCGGTTCTGGTTTGGTTCCAAGAATAGGTAGGAACAAATCGGAAACACCCCTAATAAGGGGGAAGAGAGAAAAGAAGAAAAAATGAAGAGATTATTTGAAGGGGATGTCTTAATGTGGCGGTCCCTTTTAATGACATCTGACACTTTTTGTTTACTATTTGCACATTAATTTGCTTAGGTTGTGTATAAGAAATTGACGGTAACGTTTTTATTTATTAATATATAGCAACCCCAACCTTTTTTCCCAAGGCCCAACCCTTTTTCTTTCTTTTCTTCCCTTCCTCGTTCACATCGCCCAAGGCCCAAACCCTCCCTCATTTTATTTCTATTATTTTGATTTCATTTTAGTTAAGTAAAGTTTTTTTTTAAAAAAAAAAAAAGTTGACTAAGGAACCAAACCGAACCGGAAAAACCGGTTCCTGGTTCTTCCCGATTCTAATCTTTTCCGGTTCCGGTTCTTTAATTTTTCTTTATTCTTTAGTGGTTCGATTCCGATTCTTGATTGGTGGGAACCGAATTGGAAACACCCCTAATAAGGGGGAAGAGAGAAAAGAAGAAAAGATGAAGAGATTATTCGAATGGGCAGCCTTAATGTGGCGGTCCCTGTTGAATGACATCTGACACTTTTTGTTTACTATTTGCACATTAATTTGCCTAGGCTATGTATAAGAAATTGGCGGAAACGGCAAAACAAACGGAAATAGTGGTTTGTTGCCCCGTCTCTCTCTTAGAGGTTGAACTTGAAGTTGTGTAAAATATGATTTTGTTTCAAGTGTTAAATATTACATATAAAAAATATGAAATATTTATTATTTTATACTAAATAATACTAATTATTATATTTTCTCGTTAACTTATTTTTAAGTATGAAAATTGTGTTAAATTTTAAAATATCGATTAACTATTCAATAGACGTGATTGTAATTCAAATATTTATAATTACTTTTTTGTCTAAATCTAGTAAAATTTTAAAATATTTTAAACTTTAAGTATGTTAATTAGTGATTATCATCAATTATTATTAATCATAGATTACTACGCCAAATCAATAAAAAAATATATAAATCAATGAATTGATTAAAAAAAATGTATACAAAAAATTTCACTACCCATTGGAAAATCTCTATTGAAATTTTATTTTTGAATAATTTACTTTTTTTTTAGTTAAAAATTTACTATTTTGTTTTAAGTATATACCTCATCACATGAATAAAGCCCGTGGGCCGGTCCAAATCCAATCAAAGTCCAACCCGTAAGTCAACGATTGACGGGCCAAGCCCGACCCAGTTTGTAAAATTTTGAGTTTGGATATGAATCATATCCCACGGGCTTTATCCATAGGCCCTCATCAGGCCTGGTCCGAAGCCAGTCAAAATTTATTTACAATATATATATATATATATATATATATATATATATATATATATATATATATCAAATTAATATCTATAATTATAAAATATAATGTAAATATTTTATTTTGTTTTTTATATTTAAATATTACCTTATATAATTATAAAATATAATATATTATATTTTAAAAAAGAAAAGGAATAACCTTAATAAAAAAAAATTTTGTAAATTTTATTTCTTAGTGAAATCATTACTTTACTTCGTTATTATTTTTTATCCATTTTAGTTTGTATCTTTTTAAGTTACTTTTTTTTAAATTTAATATAATCAAACTAAGCTAAATGAATGATTAATAAAGTTAATTTAAAAATTAAATAAACAATATATAAAAACAAAGTATAAATAAAAAAATATATAAGATAGCAAAATATTAATAAATTAACTTTAATCTACATCACTTTAGAGTTAAGTTAAGTTTAATAAACATATAAAAACAAAGTATAAATAAAAAAATAAAAAGAGGATAGTAAAAAAATAAATTAACTTTTTTTTCATCACTTTAGAGTTAAGTTTAAGTTTAAAAAGTTAAAAATAATTTTTAAAAAACCCAATTCAAAATTTAATGAAAAATTTAATTAAATAAATAAAGTTTGAATGGACTGGGCCAAACCCATAAAAACGGGCCCGGTCCGGCCCGAATTTTATCTCATAGGTCTAAGTCAG
The DNA here is from genome assembly GCA_028015215.1 of Gynostemma pentaphyllum. NCBI lineage: Eukaryota > Viridiplantae > Streptophyta > Magnoliopsida > Cucurbitales > Cucurbitaceae > Gynostemma > Gynostemma pentaphyllum. The sequence continues at coordinate 43,318,597 of CM051349.1, read as the reverse complement.
TGGACTGCATTTAGGCTTACCATATCGTGATGACCCGACCCATTGATGAGGCTTAATTAAGTATACTATGTATTATATTTTTTCTAAGATCAATTTTATTTTTATCACATTTAAAGTTAATAGACCGCTTCAACCTTTTCAACAAAAAAGAAAAAAAAGAGCGAATCACCGTTTTGTTCCTTTTACACGCCCCTGACAAATTGAGTTGAAATTGAAAATAGGAAATAAGAAATGACAGATGTCGTTAAACATTACTAACGTGAGTTTAGGCTGCCCCACAAATAATCTTTCGGAAAAAAGAGAGCAGAAAGAGAAAAGAGAAGAGATAATGTAATACTAATAGCATAGGAAATTGTGTGAAATGTTTTGATATTTTTATTGCCTCCTAGTAGTTATTTACATTAATTTAAAATGGAGTAGCTAAAAAATGTTATATATTATCTTCATGTAGCTATTTTCCTAGATAACCCTTTGATTTAACTATTTTTAATTGATGTTTTGGAGATTTTTTAAGGGAGCAAAATTGAACCAAATGTACAACAAAAAGTAACATGATCACTTTTTTTATTTTGGTTTTTCAATATTATTGATCGTTTCTTATTTTTGGAATATGATATTTTTTTTAATTTAACTTTTTGTTTTATACATTTTGATTTGGGATTTTTTTTTAAAAAGATTACATTTTTTAAAACATGGTTAGTTTATCAACTCTCTTATCATAATCTTATTTTATCTCATCCCTATATCTTATCACAAATTTTTCACATTTACGGTGGAAAATAATCCACACAAATTTATAACTCTTCATTAACACGTGCATCATTATATGGGGAACGAAATTTTAGTCAAAATTCTAAAATATTAAAAAAATTGTATCACATGTTAAATACCCATTTAAGGGGTACTTTTGAACATTCCAAGTCATTTTGACTCATCCAAAATAATTTCTAGTAATAAAAAAAAAATCACATTAAAAAAAAAAGTTTTCACATTTTGGTAGTACTTATTTTACACTTTTGAAGAAACTCATAGCCTTAAAAAATTATAATAACATATGAAAATAATTTAAACTTAGCTTGACACAAACTAGGGGTGTAAGAGGAACTGGAAGAACCAGATAGAATTGAACCGGAACCGAGCCATGCGATTCCAGTTCTTTTTCTAAAAATTGATAAGATTATCGGTTTGGTTCCCGTTCGCGTCACAAAATCGGTAGAGAACAGGAACCGAACCGAACCGTTAATCATATAATATATTTAAAAAAAAAAAAAAACAATTAAATATATATAATAAAACGAAAATCAAGCACATCCAAGCCCTTAGGAACCTGTAAAGAATCGGATTGTTAAGGAATCGATTTGAAGAAAAAACAAGTCTCGATAAAGAACCGGAACTGAACCGAGAATCGATTACATACCGATTCAGTTTTTAACCGGTTCTTAATCTTACCAGTTCCGGTTCCTATTTTTTATGGACCGATAACATCCCTAACACAAACTATCTTCAATTTTATCTTCTATTAGAGAATCCCTTTTTAATGGCATTTCAATACAATCACACTACTCTAATTCCATTTAAAATCAAAATATAAGAGAATGATTTATAGATTAACTACCTGAATTTGAAATCTTTATAATAAATATCTGTTAATTGATTTCTTCTATTTGTTTCAATGATATTAATTTCAAACCAATAATTCCTCAACTGCTCAAGTATAGGTAGAATAAAAGCAAATAATGCAATTTTTTTTATATTAATTTCTTGAAAATCGTCTGATTTGATTTGATATTTTTCTCAATGATTTCTCTCTTAGTCATCTAAAAATATATGAAATGATAATATTGAATTAAGAAAAATAATTTCTAAATGCGATAATAATGTCATAACTCACCGGATTAATTTAAATAATTATATAACTACCAAATGACCCCAAAAAAAAAATCTTCAACTTAAAAAAAAAAAATCAATAATACAAGGAAATAGTTTTCACTTATATTTTTTCTACAAAGAATAAAGGATGAACTAGGAGAATAGCACTTTCAAGGGTGAAAGCAAATGGGGCGGGGTACAGGGCAGGGAAAAAATCCCCCATTTATTATATGAGGTGGGGTAGGGGCCATGGGAGTGGCCCCGTTGGGGCCCCACCCTCCCCGTTTAGTCTTTATATATATAAGGTTAATTTCAGTTATGGACAAATTTCAAAAAAACACAATCTTTTATATATATATTTCAAAACTACCCAAAACCACCACTAGAAAAATTAAATTACATTGTGAAAAGACAAAACATACCCCGATTTAATTTTCCTTAATTATTTTTTTTTTGAGATAAAATTTTCCTTAATTAAATGATATGTAATTAATGAGATATAGTTATTAGGAGAGATAAAAGGGTAATAAAGTAACACTTAAATCGGAATCTACCAGAATCATCACCATAAATAGTGTTTTATGGGTAAATCTGATATTAATATGAAACAACTATTAAATATGAAATTGAGTGAATTAAAGTGGTTATTAGTGTAATTAATTCATATATATATTAATTAAAATACATAAGTACATAACTTTGAACCTTCTAGCTCAATTAAGTACATATGTTTGTGTGTTGTGACTTGTGTTTGAACTTAGATTGATTAATGATAGGTTTGTGACTTTTGTTTGAATTTGGATTGATTATATTTGTGATGATTATGAAATTCCAAATTAGATTGATTATACTTATGTTTAGTTTATTGTTAAATGGATTGTATATGCAATGGAATGAAAATAGATATGTTATATAAGATCAACATTTGAAAATATTAAAATTTATAACAAAATTAGAATAAAACCATGTAATTAAAAAAAATACATTTTCCCTCGCCCTGCCCAACCCCCATAAACGGGGCGAGGGAAAACCTTAAGTGGGGTGGGGATTTTCCCCTTAAACGGAGCGGGGATAAACGGGGGACCCCTCCCCGCCCCGCCCTATTTACACCCCTAAGCTCTTTATCTCTTGGTCAGTTGAGTTGTTTTAGAGATAGTTAGGTAAAGGTTGAGTAATTAGTTGAAATAGTTTGATTTAAATTAAGATATATTTCATGTTTTTTTTTACATGGCTTATTTTAAGTATTTACATGTCTTTTTCTTTGGTAAAATGCTTTCACCTAAATTAAAAAATGGCTTCTACATTTTTAAAATTAGGTGAAAGTTCATGAATCAGTTTTATTTTTTCTTTAATACGTCAGGGTAAGGTTTTTGTCACTTTGACAAGGTCTTACAACAACTCTCTCTTATTTATATCTATTAAATTTATTTATTACATTAATAACCAATTTAATTCACTCAGTAAGGTTGTTTGTCACTTAATCAAATTTACGTATTAATTACATCTTAATAGATCGGGGGGTTGTTTTCTTATTTAATATTAATTAATTTTATTTTTAACGGGGGGTTTGGTTTTTTTGGGGGGGGTGGTTTTTTGGGGGGGGGGTGGGGGGTTGTTCGGTATTTTTTTCTCTATAGTAAAACTGCTATCTAATATTATAGTCGTATTGAATAACTTATCTATCTAATGATGGAATTTATGTATCATATTTTCAATAACTAAGGACACGTTCCAGGCCTTTTGTACGATAATCATTTGATTTCTTATTTTTAATTTTTGAAAAACGTAATTATTTAAAAACCAATCGATTTCTATTTTATGAATTTAAAAAAAAAAATTGAAAACGAAATAACTATCAGAGCCTCAATGTATTAATTCTAGATGGAATTATAATTCAAACTAAAACAAAACATACTTTTTTTAGGTTAATCTTCACATCTTAAAGTATTAAAATTTTGTCCATTTATTGATTCAAAGCACGAATCTATGATAATAAAATCAATTAGACAATTAGACATAATTAAAACGAACTATACTACCCTATCTCTAGCTTTGCCATACACAAATTATGAACATTCACATATTAAATCAACAAAAGCAAAATAAATTAACAACCCCTTTATTATCTTTTAGATTTTTTTTGTGCCACAATCATCCATGATTGGGAGGAGGGTTAACAAAGCCACCTTTCGTGTTTGTGTTCGCTTCTGGATCCGAATAGTCCATTATTTCTATCATCATCCTCGATTTTCCCGCATTTTCCCGGAAAATTTCCTGGAAAAATAACAAAAGACTTTAAGAACCAGAAATGAACAAAAGGAAAGGAAAAAGTACTTAAATTCCAGGAAAGGACCAATAATACCCCATCAATTACCTCCTGTACTTGAACTGTGGAGTCTTCGCGTTGATCAACAGTTTCTACCATAAATTTCCTTCCAAATCCTTTAAAGACAAAATCAAAAGAAATGATTCTTAGAAACCAAAAGAATAAAATGAAACAGAGTGATAGAAAGGAAAAAAAAGTACCTTGAGAGAAAAAGAGAGCCAGAAAGAGAGAAAGAAGAAGAATTGAGAGAAAACGAGATCGACCCATTATTTTCCACACGATTCTGAGAAATGGGTCGTTTTCAGATTTATGAATCATTCACAGTCACAGACAAAATAAAAATAAAAATTAGCCTTCTCTCTCATATATCTCGTGAGTTATGTAACTGAAAAATCGGCCATGCCCATCTTTAGATTCAAATGAATTTTAATTTTAGAAAGTAAAAAAAATTAAAGAAACCGACACTCAGCCTCCAACCAACTGTAAGTAGGAGATAAAAAAAGGCTATTAAAAATTGCATGATGGATCCTGCCAATACTTTATCTGTAAATCTCAAAAGTTACTTTTGAGATTTGTTTCTTCGAAGATTGAGTTCTTTTTGTTCTGCATTTTTAATTCTCTCTATGTAGTATTTACACAAGTCAAATGGGAGAGAATCTAATTTTTTAATGCATTTTCTAATAGCCAGTAAAGTTTATTTATTTATATGCCCCCCACAAAAAAAGAGGTTCATTTATTTAGAAAAAATCAATATCAAATAAATTTTCTTGGTTAGTAGAATTTTTTGGAATATTTATAAATATAACATTTTTAAAAATTACTTATAAATGTAATATTAAAAAAAACCTTTCACTTATATAAATAAATAAAATCAGTGATTATGTATAAAGTGAATCAATGATTATCTGTGTGAAATATTAATTAATATCGTGAATAAAACCAGTGATTATATGACCAAAACTAGTAATAATTTTACAATATCATATACACGAATTTATACTCTTATTTTTATAATTATTGAACCTCCATCTACTAAATATGTATACCTTATGGAAATTATTTATCAGCAGCCCATTTGTCTATTTGGATATCTGCCATTGGATAATGAAAAAAGTAGTTAAAGGCCCAATACTTTAAAAAATAAAAATCAAGTTCCCGTTTGGCTTTTTATTAGCACCAAAGTTAGACTTGTTTAATGGTTTTCCATTTCCCTTTTTTTTTTTTTTTTTGTCTTCTTTTACTCAATGAGTTACCTACACAAATATTTGAAGTCTGATACAGTAATTTATATGACAAAGTCTACCTCAGATTTTAATTAACAATTTATAATAAAATTAATGTTGAGAACTCAAGCAATGTTTTAAGTAAAATTTGGAAATTAAAATATAGTATTATAAAATTTATTATTAAAAGTAGAATAAATACAGAAATTTAGAAATTAAATTACTTTTCTTTAAATTAAAAGAAAACAAAATTGATATGGTAAAGTGCATTGCCCATAACTTAAGTTAGGCTTTCTCCCACTCACCAACTTGGCTTCTCTTTCTCTGGTGACATTGCATTATATGGATTATAAAGTCATAAAGCATTAATTTTAATGGGATTAGTTTTTAATTAAGTTACATGATATGAAAAAAAGTATACTTTAAAATAAGGTGTTTGACTTTAAATCTAGTTCCTTTTGTCCCAATGGGCTCATGGCTGTTTTCCATAATCAAAGCACACCCTTATTTGGTAATGTTTATTGTTTTTGGTTTTGGAAACATTTTTCTCCCATTTTAAATGGAGTTCTACTTTATATTTGATAATATATTTTAACTTTTACTATTTAATTATTAATATTTTGTTATTATCTATATTTTAATATATATTCTAATAAAAAAAACTAGTACAATTTTGCAACTACTTTTAAAAGTAGTCTTTTATTTTGATTTAAAAAATATTTTTTAAAATCAACTTTTGAAGGGTATGAAATTATTCAATACTTGAATAGTTATTAAGAAGGTAATCATTTTAAAATTGGGGTATTAAATGTTTTCGACATTGTCGATATTCCGTCGATATGTCTCTAAAATGGAGGTTTGACATTTTAAACAGGGATAAACAATATCTTCAACATTATCGACATTTTCATCAGAGTACTACTAAACAATCGTTGATCACCCTTTTTTTCTTTTTTCTTTGTTTACTTTTATTTTTAATCATTATCTCTATTTAATTTATTACTAACTTTTAGTTCATTCCCTCTTTAATTTTTCTAAAACATTTAATTTATTCTTTTTATCTCTCTCTTGAATCTATTGAATTTTTTTTATTTTTTCAATATTATATATCATTTATGAGTGCATAACTTACTTATATGATTAATTATGACTTATTTAAAGAGTAGTTCAAATTTCATTGATTAATCCTAAATATTTATTTAAGTTTTTAACTTTTAACACTTGTTTAAAATCTAGCCATTAAATCACTAAACTAAAAGGAAAAAAAAAATCAAAACGCTCCCAATAAATTTAGGAGATCAAAATCTCACAATTAATTTGAATTAAAATTTTCTGCTGACCCAACAAGCTAAGAGATCTATTATTTAATATTTCATAAAGAAAACATGTATTTTTTCTTTAAAAAAAAACTTCATCTTTGATTTGATTGCTTGTTTTAATATTTAAGGCCTTTTTTATTCAAAGATAACATTTTTAAATATAAAATATTTGGAAGAAATTAATATTTTTTCTGAATAAATAAGGTTCATGAATTCCATGTTTAATTCAATATACAGTAATCAATATACAATTTGAGTCATTCATCAATATTAATGTTTAATATAGAATAATGAATCACACACAGTTGTTTTTTTAAGTTTCTTCTTAGGAATTAAAAATTATAATTTAATAATTCTTTTTAAATTTAGTTAGTTTTTACGATTTTGATAAAATTATGAGAAATGCAAAATAAATCTGAAGATTTTGGAAGAAAGAAAGAACAGAGATATCCCATGGCTTCAAACAAAACAATTGGCCCAAACAAAAAAAAAAAAAAAAAAAATGACATTGAAAAAAAGAAAAGGCAAAGGCAAATGTGGATAAAACGGCATCACGTGAATTGGGACCCCAAATACAGCTTTGTGTGGTCACAATCTCTTCTCTATAATTATTTCAAAATATCTTTTTTTTTTTTTTTTTGGTCACGTGGATTTTTGTCATTTTATCTGTTTTGTGGAAAGAAAAGAGAGAGCTTTTTAGCTATGTACCTTTTGATGCCACTTGTTGTTAGGATTCTTCAATAACTTTAGTTTAAGTGAGTGAAAAAGATACTTTGCTTTTTTCTGATAAAAAAATCCTAAACTAACCTACAAGTGTATGGAAGTAGCCTTATAATTTAGAGCTTTTTAACAGCTTTCTTAAAATGACTTCTTGGAATTTTGGCCCACCTTCTTATCTCAATCTTACATCATCTATTTGCACTCTTCAAATACTATTCAACTTCCTCTCATTGGTTTTTCAACTCTTGTTTTTTGTTCAATCTTTCCCTGAAAAAGGACACTGAATAATCCGTTTCCCTGACAGTTCTTTTTCTGTCCATTTCAATTCATGGTAAAAATCTCCAATCAAGCAAAAATATTGCTTACTTTGGTATTTATATATGTGAGTGTCGGGATCCGTACACCTCGACTAATGTCATAGAACAACCATACGACTCTATCACGGATGAATTTCAACCGTCTTTGTCTTTTGACCTGTATTACAAATTAGGATCAAGGAAAATCGAGGTTAAGTAATGTAATTCACAAAGGTCATCAGAAGTTGGAATGCATATATGGATTATGGAATGTAAACAAAAACAAAAACAATATCAATTTTATTTTATTTCTAAATTTATTTAAGTACACATTAGTTATTGGTACTAGCTCACTCTGTACTAACTCTCTTCCTGGATCCCATAGAAATATGTACATCATAATTCAGAACAGACAGCAAACTGAAAACAAAAAAGCACCTAGTTCAGCACTAGCATGTAGACATAAAAATTAAGTCATTTTCAACTTATCGCTACGAAACTTGCGGTCTCTCCTCTTAGAAGATGGTAATGGCCATAGAATCTACTTTTCTCCTCAAATGGACTAATGATTTATACAGATGTGAAACAGAAGAAATATGACTCCAAGGCGGGTTATAAATTGGCTCGAACTTGTATAAATCCAGATGAGTTGCAGTCAACAATTTGGTGATGCGTTCATCGATAGGTTTAAGAATTGTCGTTCCTTCTATGAGCTTTCGTGGAATTTGATTGATCTGGACATCGCTGCTGGATTCACTTGTAAGACTGGAGAAGGTTCAGCTTTGTGATTCTTATCATCACCCTTTGATTGAAAGGCCTTGAAAAGCCCTTCACTAACCGAATCAGCCTTATCATTCTTGATCCCTAGAGTTGCCCATATAGAGCTTTTTGCTGCTTCACCAGGGTCATCAATCCTCAATGTTTTTGGAATCCAAAGGCATCTCTCAGCATTGTTTTCTTTTTGTTGCTCTTCTTCTTCAGAGTCACTTTGTTTGTTCACATTTTCATCCCTTGAATGTTTCCCCAAGGTTGGAGAATTAGGACCATTGTTTTGGGAGGTGGGGTTTAGAGGCGGTGGCTGGGGAAGCCATGGGACGGTCCACGTCCCGGGTATAGTACAACCCCAAAATGCTGCAGTAGGAGGATAGAAGGGCATAGGAAAGCCTGGTGGATAGAAGGTAGGAGGTGGAACTGGAGAGCTCCATTGTCCTGAATTCCAAGGGTAAGGCCAAGGAGCCCCAGGGAAGAAAGGGATCTGAGGTGGTAAAAAGCCCTGACAACCATGAATCACCTGATCTTGTGGCCCAGCTTTGCCTTCTTCATTAATTAAGAATGTCGGTGTTGCTTCAGATTCCTTCGAATGATCATCATTTTCTCCATGTTCATTAGAGACAGGAATTTGAAGTGCTTCAGGTTTTTGAAAACCATTTCTTGTGATATTCTGTCGTGTTTTATCAGCAAGGTTCAAAATGGAAGCCATCGATTCACAGAGCGGAGAGTCAGAACCAAATGCCAAGACGTTACCATTAGGTTTGAGAGCAGAGTGATGGATACCATTAGAAACATCAGTTCGGGCACTCTGAAGTGCTTCAGCGACAATAATCTGACGATGGTGAGAAGCAGAGTTCTTGTTCTTACGACGTCCAGCACCCACGGGAACATTCCTCATCGTCCCACCAGCAGTCCAATATCTTTGACAGTTTTTACAAAAGTGCCGAGGTTGATTAACATTGTAATTATTATAGTAACAGAACTTGGTGTCCATGCTATTACAGCGGGGACAAGGAAGTATCTTGTCAGGCTTCTTAAGGACCTTTTCTTGGGAATTACTTGTTTCATTCTGTTCATCAGTCTTCACAGTATTCAATGGATCACTATCATCACCAGAAGGAGCTAAACCTTCCGATCTCACTGCAGAAGTATCGGTATTAGAACATTCTTCGGTAGAGACAGACAAGCTTCCATCTCCATCTCCATCTTCCTTTTTAGTCTCAGTTGATTTCTCTCCCAAAGTTTCCTAATATGACAAAATTAAGTCCTTAACAGAATTCTTAGTGAACACAGAAAAATGACCAAGCAACAAACCTAGAGCTCACTCCCCACATGTTAAAAAAAAACATTGTAGAAAAAAAGTTCTACTTTTATCTAAACTGGGAAACTCCTTATAAACTCAATGATAATGATCTAAATTCTAAAAAGTGAAATTTCTGACAAATGTGCATAGTTAATCATGGAAATTACTAAAAAAGGTTTATATCAGTATCACTCAATTCAATGAACAAGAAGGAAATCATGGAAATGAAATAGATATAAATATGTGATGGAAATCTTCAGAAAAAAAATGAAAGAAACATAGAAAGGATCTCAAAAAAAAAAAAAACCACCAAAGCTAAACATAAACTATGCTAAACAAAGCAAAACCACCTAAAAAAAAGTACCTCCTTAAACATATACCAAAAAAAAAAAAAACCCAAATTTTCCAGAATAGTCAACAAAACAAAATCTATCCAAAACCAAGCAAAAAGAAGATTGACCCAGTAATTATTTTGCCCTGAAAACAAAAGGGTATCTAAAAAAAATGAATAAAAAAATCCGTACCTTATCCAACTCCAGATCTTCTCCATCCCCATCGGTATTTGCTTCAGGGGATAAGGTTGAAGAAGGAGAATCAAGTTCATGATTATCGTCACCAGAATAAATAACAGTAGCTCCAGAAGATGAACGTGGCGTGGCCGGAGATACTTCCGGTAAAGCAATCGTTTTTCCAAAGAGCTTGATCGCCGGGTCTTTAGGCTCCGACATTTCTGCCCTCCTTTTTTTTTTTTTTTTTTGGGTTTTATTTATTTTTCTTTTCAGAAAACAAATTCGAAAACTTGTAAGCGAGAGAACATCGAAAGAAAGATCTGACACGAGTGAAGTGTCAGCATATGGGAAATTTTTTACATCCGACTAGGAGGAGAAAGACTTCTCTTTTTCCCTTTTCTATTTTTAGCAATTGTTAATTAATATTGATTTTATATTCTTTTGAGTGTTAAACATATTATAATAAAGGGTAAAGTACTCATTTGGTCCCTGAGTTTTGACCTCGTGTCTATTTGGATCCTTACGTTTTCAATTTGTGTCTAAGTGGTTCATGAGTTTTGGATATTGTGTTTATTTGGTCCTGTTTTGATTTGTGTCTATTTAGTCCCGAGTTTTAAATATTGTGTCTATTTAGTTACCGAGTTTTCCAAGTTGTGTCTAAAATGGTCCCTGGATTATTAGAAATAAGTTTAATTCTTCCTTAATTTGTTAACTCATTAACATTATATCAACTTAATGGTGACGTAAAATGTTTAATTGATCAAAATACTGACATGAGATTAATAATTATGTCAAATTTTAAGCCTAGATTTATGAAATATTTAATTCTATCTTCGTATTTTGACCAATTAAACATGTTATGTCAGCGTTAAGTCAATAATCTGGTAAGAAGTTAACGAATACGTTAAATTAAAACCAATTAAACTTATTTATGATAGTTCTTGAAAAATCTAGGGACCAAATAGACACATTATTCAAAACTCAGGGGCCACTTAGACACAAATTGAAAACGCAGACCAAAATAGACACAACATCCAAAACTCAGGGACCACTTAGACACAAATTGAAAACGCAGGACCAAATAGACACGACCTCTAAAACTCAGGGACTAAAAGAGTACTTTACCCTATAATAAATAATTGTCTATACTATTTCTATTGTAAATACAATAAAATAATAAGGGTAACGCACTTATTTGGTCCATGAATTTTGGAGGTCGTGTTTATTTGGTCCCGATGTTTTCAATTTGTGTCTAAGTAGTTCTTTGGTTTTGGATATTGTGTCAATTTGGTTATTGAATTTTGGATATTGTGTCTATTTGGTCAATGAGTTTTAATTTGTGTCTAAATGATCCTTGAATTATTATAAATAAGTTTAATTGTTCCTTAATTTGTTAACTCATATATCAACTTAACGCTAACATAAAATGTTTAATTGACCAAAATACTGACATGAAATTAATTATTATGTCAAATCTTAGGCCTGAATTGATGAAATATTTGAAGTAATATTTAATTATATGTCCGTATTTTGACCAATTAGACATGTATGTCAGCGTTAAGTTAACATTCTGTTAAGAAATTACAGAATATGTTAAATTAAGGACCAATTAAACTTATTTCTAATAGTTCTGGAAAACCTAGGGACTAAATAGACACAATATGCAAAACTCATAGACCACTTAAACACAAATTTAAATCGCAATGACCAACTACACACAACATCCAAAACTCATGGACCACTTAGACACAAATTTAAAATGTGGGGACCAAATAGACATAACATTCAAAACTCAGAGACCGTTTAGATACAAATTAAAAATGTGAGATCAAATAAAAATGACTTTCAAAGCTCCGGACCAAATGGGTGACTTACCCAAATAATAAAACTCTCTCCTTTCTTTTCAATAATCGAGATTTTTTTTATGATATAAAATAAGTTACGTGAATTGAATTTAGTAAACATAGGTTTTTTCATTATAAAATTATATGTATAATATAATGATAATATTATCTTGTTTATAATTGAGAGGGTTGATTATCAAAGTTCAAACCTAACTTTCTTCAAGAAAAGTTTTTATATTGAAAAAAAAAAAACAACTCTGAACTTTAAACATTATAAAGGATAATAGCGATTCTTAATAATGGAGTTATGATCGTGACGCTGTTTTAAAGGAAAGTCTTCATTTTAAGGTAAATGGAAATTAAATATAAAAAACGGCGACGTTTCATTCCTTGTACTTTAAAAATAAAGGTTTGATTTTGGTGAAATGCCAGATCAGCAGAAATAGGTGATTCTCAGCCACAAGCTTGTTTGTGGCCTTGAAAAGATCTTCTTTATTTCCTCTCTTTTTGATTTTTTTTTTCCTGTTTCCTTCTTTTTTTTTTTTTTGGTCCGAATTTATTTTAGGTCTTCTTCCAATCCCAGTCAGCATTTATTCCTTTTCTACCTAATATCTCCATTTCCTCGGCTACTAATCAATTAATCGTCGATCTAAAATGCAAAATTACTTTTCAATTTATATTACTTTCATAATTCATAATGATCTAAATACCGTGATCACCATAAAATATTATCATATAAATTTCATATTTCAATAGACAAACTTTTTTTAGTTTATGTTATCCAAAAATGGTAATTTTTATTGTTTTGCTTCTGGTTGACTATTAAAATTACTTTTTCTTACTTTTGTACCTTGGTTTCGGGATGTGTGACACCCCTCTATTTCTATTTACTTTTATTATAATCATACTTTTGTTAAAAAGAAAAAGTAATTTTAATAAATTGAAAGAGTGGTAAACATCATAATTTAAAATAAATATATTTAAATTTGAAATACTAAACAAAATCATCTCTCAATATTATAGATTTAAAAAGAAAAACTGTAGTTTTAAAAATATGATAAAACCCACACAAAAAAATGATCTCAGAGTACGACTTTTTACACAAAAACTTTGGAGCAAGTTGCAAGGAAAAGGAAAACGAGGGCGGAGAAATCAAGGCGTGGAAAGACGATAAAGCCCACCGAATCCAAGTCAAAAGAGCACGTGAAAACGGGACCCACTTTATGCCACGTAAGCCGACCGTGATGCGCCAGCCAAGTGTTTTTGCCACACCAGCACCGGAATCTGTAAAAGTGAGTGAAGGGGGAAGGGGAACACCCACGGCCACTTTCTCCCTATCACCCCTTGCCACGTGTCCCATTTTACTAAACGTGTAAAAGCATATGCTGGACTTTTGCCTGCCCGAATAAAGTTACCTAATTTCATGTGGATGAGGCTTTTTCTCTCCTATGGTATTTCCCCATTTATGTTAGATTATTACTAAATCATACTTTTACATTTTAAATATTTTTAAAACACCCTCGTATTTTCGTAAAATTGTAAATCATACCTTTGTTATCGGTTAGTTTTAATAAAATTGAGACACTTACATATTCTAAGAGTGTCATGTATTTCAATTTCATGAAGGAAATTTTTATTTTGACAGATGAGTTAGAAATTTCAAGTGAAATGTTAAAAAGATGTAAAATCTAACGGTATTGGAACACGTGACATGTATAGAATATGTAAAAATTTGACCGATGGAAGAATGTGATCTATAATTTTAATAAATAGCAGGGGTGTTTCAAAAAATGTAGGAGTATGATTTAACAATAATCTGAAGTGCATGAGTGTATTTTGTATTTAACTCTTAAAAAATCACCTTTCAACTTAAATTTATTTACACAATTTCATTAAAATTATCAGTGAAGAAGGGAATGGTTAAGTAGTGATTCTGATTTCAAACAGTAAAGAAGGGAATGACTAAGTAGTGATTCTGATTTCAAACATTAAGGGTGCAAAAATTTACTCAAATCCCAAATGAATATGAACCTATTAACACAAATACTCTGAAAAAAAGGGTTGAATATAGACATTAGAACACAAAAGACTCACCAATCACCATTGAAACTTTGCAGCCACAAGAACCTCTTCATACTTTTCAGCAGCATTGTCCCAACTCAGGTCTTGGCTCATCCCTCTTCTCTGGAGTCCTTCCCAACTCTCTTTGTATTGTCGGTATGTCAGTAAGCAATTTCCTAAAGCATGTATTAGCTTGTTTGCATCCGCGCTACCAAATGCCCAACCGAGTCCTGATTCTTTATACGGATCAAACGGTGTCACGGTATCTTTAAGACCCCCGACTTTATGAACAACCGGTATTGTGCCGTAACACATTGAATAGAGTTGGTTCAATCCGCAAGGTTCAAACCTTGATGGCATCAGAAAAATGTCTACACCAGCAGTTATTCTGTGTGCCGTCTTGTTTGAGAAACCAACCCATCCCCTAACTTTATCGCGATGTTGGTTTTCGAAGTTTCTAAGCATTTGTTCCAAATCTTGTCTGCCAGTACCCAGCATGACTAATTGGACATCCTGACCCATCATCCATGGAATCGCCTCCGCTATAAGATCGACTCCTTTCTGTTGATCCAGTCTCCCAATAAAACCGATCATAGGCACATCTGCACGAACTGGCAAACCGAGCTCCTTCTGCAAAGCAGCTTTGCACTGGGCCTTGCCAGTCTGAAGTGTCTCTAAGGAGTAGTTTGTGTAACCATCTGATGTCAGATGAACATCAAACTTTGGGTTCCACTCTTTTGAATCAATCCCATTCACAATACCCTTCATCTTCCAGTCTAACTCATTAATGATTCCATGTAAACCCCAACCACCTTCAGATGTTTTAAGCTCCCAAGCATATCCATGACTAACCGTAACCACGCGGTCTGCTGTCTTTAAACCGGCTGCAAAGATATTAAAGTGCTCACCTCCAACAGGATCATACAATCTGAAAAGATCTATAAAGTCTTCTGGAAGGTCCACGTAATGAAAATCATCAACGGGCCCCCGTCCCTGCACATGATTAACAAATGTGGGATGAAGTACAGACATTTTTTGTGAGATAATGAACTAATGTGTGATTGACAAAGCAAATGATAAAAATATTTCTCCAAATGAAAAGGGATGTCATCTCTAAACCCCGTTTTAAATGAATGTTAGATATTCTCAAGCAATCTTGTGATAAGCCCTCCCAGGGCAAACATCACAGTGATATTAAAAACCATTAAGTGCATCAATGCATATGCTCTAAAAAAAGGAGAGAGATCTTCTATATTTGAATCATAGCCAAGAGAATTTCATTGCCAACTCGATAATTAATTTGGAAAACACCTAAGTTTGTACAACTTTGAAGTTTTTTTTTCTGTGATTACAAGAATAGTCAGTCAAATCAAATAAATTGCACTAAACAACAGACAAACCTGGTGAGCTATGTTGTGAATTACAAGGATTGACCTTGTGAATTTCATTAAACCTTTTTCTCGATAATATGCCTTCAAATACACCGGTAATAGTGCTGTATGCCAATCATTTGCAATAAAAACTAAATTGCCATCTCCATAACAGACACCACCACATGGGACATGCCAAGGAACCTGAAAAGAAGGAAAAACATAACTTTGCAAATAGATATCATTTAATTAACTTTCAGTACCAAGGCAGTGAGAATGAAATGGTGTTTAAAAATTGAAACTCTAAAATATTCTATGGACCAAAAGATAGGGGCAACTGGCAAATATAGGAAAATGTTCTCTCTTAATGATTTTTCCATAAGACCAGCGTCTTTTCCATCATTTTCATCTTCAGATATTATATCAAAGAACAATTCACAAGTCCATATATAGCCCATTAAAAATCATGATGGTGCTATGAAGTAATCCTGTTGTAAATGACCTAAACAGGTAAGGCAACTACTTCTAGCTGCTCTCTGTATAAATTACCACAAGAAAAATTGTTGGAGATATTTCTTAGAAAAAGTGAGATGGAAAAACACTTTCAAATAAATCATAAAATATGTAAACAAACACTTCTATGTAGTACAAGTAATTATGACATCTGCTATGCATGCGCTCACTCCTCCCTTTCAGATTATTGTTTTAGTTTTTATACA
The DNA here is from genome assembly GCA_028015215.1 of Gynostemma pentaphyllum. Classification (NCBI taxonomy): domain Eukaryota; kingdom Viridiplantae; phylum Streptophyta; class Magnoliopsida; order Cucurbitales; family Cucurbitaceae; genus Gynostemma; species Gynostemma pentaphyllum. The sequence continues at coordinate 43,302,267 of CM051349.1, read as the reverse complement.
GGATGAATGCATAGTGATTAAAACTAATTAGCACTTAGAATATGTAATGCTACTTTTTAAAGAACTTATAGACTCACTAATGCACTTTAGTCAGTTTTACCTCAACAGCTGCCTTGCAAAATAGTATCATACGCTTCAATATATCCTGAACGAATGAAAACACATTCATATATAAGACTAGAATATTGAAAAATGATAGTGAAATAATCACTTTGAGGAAAAATTGGAGGGTTAGAAGATTTGATCATGAGTATGCATGCATGACATTATCATAGAAGAAGATCAGAGAATACTATTTAAAAAGGATAAGGGGTTATATGGCATAAATTTTACATGGCATTATCACATAACATCTAATTGAATATAAACCTAAAACCCAAAATTTCTCAATTAATCTAAGTTTATTTCTAGCAGAATTTGAGAATCATAAATATCATCATCTTACCACACGGTCTCCTCCATATATATTCCGTTCTCTATGATGAAACATGTTACTGTCAATGAAGACAAAATCAACTCCATCTATATAAGCATGGAAGTATGTAACTTCATGATCCTGTAAGGTAAAGAAATTTGACACACTAGTGATAAAGACTAGAACAACTGAACAAAAGTCACAGCTTGAAGTCAAAATTGTTGCACCTGTCCATCCACTTTATATCTTTTTCGAACACCTGTGTCTTGGGGTTCAGTATAATTTCCATATCGAGGTACGACAACCTACAAAGCAGAAAGGAAAAAATGAGGACAAAAGCAGAGATCCATGCAAATAATTGACATAATTATTTTACTATCGATTTTTATGAGAAAGATATGCCAAGCAGTTGTAACCTATCAGTTTCTTCATAAGGACCCATAATACAACAAAATATCTGTAAAGTAGGCGTAATTTTCTTTTTATGTATGAAGTGAAAAATATTACCATCACCCTGTGCCCGCGTCGAGCCAAAGCCTTTGGTAAAGAGCCAGCAACATCTCCAAGCCCACCTATAAGAAACCTTCAAATATCAGTACAAAATCCAAAAATAATGATATGCATGCAAGAACATACAAAGATGCATGGTGTGTAGTCACATATCAACATGGTTTATCACTGTTTTCTGAGAGCTTAAATAAATAATTTATTAACAGTAATCACAGTCAACAGATGAAGAAAGGCTTGGGGGTATTTGATATAAGTTATAACTAAATGGAAGATAATTAAAAAAAAAACAAATAAACAAGATATCAACTTCTGTATAAAGCTGGAACAAATGTTGAAATTCATAACCAAGTCAAAACTGTACTAGTTCTTTATCTAATGATTTCAACATTCTTTCATTATAAAGTCAAAATAGTTAAATACATCAATTTTCACATTGGAGTATGAGTAAATGAAAGGAAGTGACTTGACTTCATCCCCTTAAGGAGCCAAGCCTCCATATTGTGGTTAGATTTTAGCCACATAGGCCAATTATTGTAATTTTTTTCACACTTGTGTATGAGGGCTGGAGGCTTGGCTCCTGAAGGGGATGGAGCCAAGTCATTTCCTAATTGAAATGCTCCGTGGATTTCCTCAAGCACTCAGGAATGCGCGTAATACTGGGGAAAAAATGAGTAAAAATATTTAATTGAAGACTCACAAATTTTAATTATAAAATAGTTGAACAAAGCTAAATCACAATATTTATAAGAATTTTTTTAATCAACTGAACTCAGAATTATAGCATCACTTCTAAATTTTCTCTAAAACAACATAACATTATATGAAAAGCGTCTCCTTTTCCAAAAAAAAAAAAACTTAAAACTGTGTGCCAAATGTATTCCATAAAGAAAACAAAGGAAAATATTCCTAAGAGAACTTTGAAAACTAAAACTATCCATTTTCTTTTAGCAGTAGCAAGCTAAAACTAAAATTAAGAGCTCAATAGTAGAATACCAGTTTTCGACCAAGGAGCACACTCTGCAGCGACTAATATGACATTCATAACATTAGTCCCAGCCAAAGGAGGTGGTTTAGTATCTGCAGTTGCAGTTTCTACGGCATCACTATCAACCTCCAAGACCGGTTCAGTTAGATGTCCATCCTTTTCATCTTTTACAACAGAATTGACAAATTTACGGGAGAGAAAATCTGGATAAAAATCAAAAGATTTAGTCTCTGAACTTCTGCCTTTCAGCTGATCTTTGGGATCCTCATTAGATATCTTCTTTTTAAGATCTACAACTTGATCCTTGTCATCTTCCTTGTAAGTCCTAATGGTGGGAGACTGTAAGGCATCCAGTTGTTCTCTTACCGGTTTACGGCCATTGCTAACAGATGAATTACTTCCATTCAAACTATCAATAGTACTTTTATCATCACGTAAAGAAACATCAGGATTGGGGATTGAGCTATCTGTCTGTCCATAAAAATCTCGGTCTTCCTCAGTGTCAAGAACAGAGCTATTTATAGATGAAACCAAATTCTTTTCCTCTGTAATCTACATAACAAAGGAAAGCTAAATTTGAGTTCCTACATATGGGAATTAGATTCATATTCTACAAAATAATGCAGTTTAAAGTCCAAACTTAGTCCTGAAAGAACATAACTAACATCATAACGATATTATAGCGTAAATTGCGAATGTCCCGCCATTAAGCAATTCTACCATGAATCTTTTCACAATTGAATTTAATTTATGAATTATGATCAATTGGCATATAAGTAATAAGTACCTTCTGGAGTAGTTCCTGAAGTTTATCGTCCGGATCATCACTCCTATCGCTACTCATTGCTTGTACAGGCTTAGCCTTCCACACTTTCAATTTCCCTCTTCTTGGAATCATTTTGTCACAGCAAAATCCCACAGCATCCAAAGAAAGCTGTTTCCTATGAGTAAAAACCGATCGACTATGACAGTTCTTGCTGAGAATGAACATGGAAATGGAGCTCTCTCTCTTGGCCTCAATGGTGAAAGGCAAAGACCCTAACGATGCCATAATGGGATTGGGATTTTTGGTCAAGAATTCAAGTAATCAAGAATCTGATGAAAACCCAATTCAGAAAACAGGAAAAATAAAGAAACCCACGAAAAGGAAAAATCAAGAAGATTTCAGAGAAGTTTTAAATGTGCTGAAAATGGGAAAGGAAGATCAACGATGGAAGAACAAAAAAATCTAATCTTGGAGAAAGAGGTCACTGAAATTGGTCCCACGATTTGGAAGATTATATCAAATCATAGATGTGTTATCTTTTGAGGTTCAAAATTTACACACAAATTGAACTTGTGAACAAGAAATTTTTGGTATTAAATCAAGACTTAGAATAGAAGAGTAGACTATAACGATTCTGCAATATTCGCTGCTTTCTTTTCAGTATCGGAAAAAAAAGTGATTAATACATTATTTGAAAATTATCTCAAATGCCATATTTCCATTACTAATTAATTTATAAATAATTACTTAAATAAGAGTTAAATAATTCATCATTATTATTTTTCAGTCAATTATTGACTTTTAACCTTATTTTTCTAAAAAATTATTAAATTATACTTCAATAAATTATTGAACTACCACTTAGATAATTTTTAAAAACTTTTAACAATTCAATTTACCTTTCGTTATTTCTATATGTATCTTGATATGGATAATACTTGTCTCTGATAGTGAATCCCTTATATTTATATTTATATTTATTATGTATTAATATATTTGATCCAATAAAATTAGAACACGTAAGCAGTTATAAGAGGCAAATATTTTTCTTTTGATATTTATATTTTTTTGAACGGTTGTGGTGCTAAAATGAATAGTTGAACGGTTGTGGTGCTAAAATGAATAGTTGTGATGTAGATTCATTGTCTTTTTTCCATGAGTACTGGTTTGATAATGACTTCGATTTTATGTTTTTTAACGTTATATTCATTTATTCATAACATCCTTATTTGTTATTTTTTTATTAATATTTTTAGATTATTTATTACATTTTTATGACGATTTCAAATTTGTCGAGGTTAATTTTATAAGTGAAAACATTCACTCGAGATTTATTATGTGACACTGAAAAACGGTTTTGTTGATGAACAAAATTTCATAGTTTGAGAGTAAAATATCAACCGAAAAAAGTTGACGGCAAAACTCCACCGCAGCGTATAACGTATTATCGACGAAGTTTGTTTTCCTCAGTAATAGAAATTATTGTGTCGACGAAAATGGCGAAACACGTGCTACAATGGCCGGACAAAAGGTCAGGATCCCCCGAGAGTGAAATCAGAACCTAGTCAAGATGATATGGGTCAACCTCTTCTTTTTATATAAAAGATCTTACTATTGTGGAAGGTGGCGTTAAATCTCTTTTCCTTCTTCATTCTAGAGTTTTTATGTGTTTACACGTTTGTTCGAGATCTTGAAAAATGAACAACTTTTCTTCGGAACACATAGTTTATCAGCAATAACCTAGTTTTTGGTTGTTGTGAGTATCTTTTCAATTTTAGTTTAATTGACTATTTAAAAAAAGAAGTAAATTGCAAATAGCACCCCTGTGGTTTCGGTCAAATTCTTGATTAGCCCCTATAATTTTAAAATGTCAAATCACACCCTTGTAGTTTTAATTTATGCCAATAAGACCCATCCCCTCCAACATTGTAAACGTTCTTTTAGCCATAACTTTTTCACCTAAACTACGATTTGAATAATTCAAGATGTTTTGGAATCCTTATTTCGGACTCTACGTTACGGTCACTTGAAAACTTTTAAATCATCAATAAACAACTGAGTTAATGGCTTCAATCATACCTAATATTTGATCATAATAAACTATTTTATTTATTGACAATTTTGAAGTTTTGAAGTACCATAATGTAGAGTTCGAAATAAGGATTTCAAAAATCTTGAATCATTTAAATCGGAGCTCAAATGAAGAAATTATAGCTAAAAGAAAGATTACAACGTTGGAAGATAGAGGTCATATTGACATAGTTTAGAACTACAAGGGTGTGATTTCTCATTTTTAAACTGCAGGGACTTTTCATGAATCTAACTTAAATCACAGGGATGTTATTTGTAATTTACCCTTTAAAAATTACACGGCACTCCTTTCACTTGTCGTCTCCTTTGAGTGGTTATTTGTATTGTGGTAATCCAAGATTTATTTACAAGTCGTTACTAAACACAATTTTTTTTTCTTTAATTTTTAAATATGAAGGTATCTAATAAGCTCAAAATTTGAAAGGGATCTAAAATTCACATAAGAGATAAGCTTTCTTTATACATTTTTAATTGTCACGCAATTTGAAAGGAAATAACCACATTTTTATCGCAATTAAATTTAAAATTTAAAATAACTAAGGAAATAGTCATTCGTGAATAAAAAAATAGCCACCTCTTTTATAATTATATTTTTTTAGACACTTTTTGATTTTTTATGCTAAATTTACCCTTAAAAGCAGAATGGTACAACAACTGTCATATCCATCCTTGTAGCTGATTTGACAAAACTATTTTTTACTTTTTAATGTGTAGTAGAATTTTTTGCACGATTTACTATACATATTGTACCGATTGTACAAATAATACTTACTATATATTTTTGGGCATGTTTGTCAATGATGTTTATAAAAATTTTCCTCTCATGTAATTATCTCCTATTAGATTATATATATTGTTATACATATTGTATAAGTAATGTAGTTATGCAATATTAAAATTATGGGGTATATGAAATACTATACATACTGTACGTATGATATAATTAGTATGTTTCACATTTTTTTTCGCCATAGTTAATTTTGTGTGGTTAACATGTAGTATTTAGTTGACAGTATATGTGTATAGCACATATATATATTTTGATTTTATATAATTTTGTGTGGTTATAATTATCTCCGATTGTACAGTATATGTTTCACTTTTTGATTTTTTATGCTAAATTTACCCTTAAAAGCAGAATGGTACAACAACTGTCATATCCATCCTTGTAGCTGATTTGACAAAACTATTTTTTACTTTTTAATGTGTAGTAGAATTTTTTGCACGATTTACTATACATATTGTACCGATTGTACAAATAATACTTACTATATATTTTTGGGCATGTTTGTCAATGATGTTTATAAAAATTTTCCTCTCATGTAATTATCTCCTATTAGATTATATATATTGTTATACATATTGTATAAGTAATGTAGTTATGCAATATTAAAATTATGGGGTATATGAAATACTATACATACTGTACGTATGATATAATTAGTATGTTTCACATTTTTTTTCGCCATAGTTAATTTTGTGTGGTTAACATGTAGTATTTAGTTGACAGTATATGTGTATAGCACATATATATATTTTTGTGTTGTATTGTTTTATATTTGTAATTTATCAAAACATGATTTTATTTTTTATTTTTTTATATGGTATCTTATGATTTACGGACCTTTTATTTTAATTTACATGTCTTTTACTTTTAATTAGTTATTTTCAAGTATATTTTTTTTACACGTGCTACATTGAATAAAAAATTGGTACAAATCTTTCATACACAGTTATCGTAATATATCTGCTTATTTTTAAGAAATATGAAAAAGTGAAATTGTGTTAGAAATATAAGTATTTTTAATTGACGATTATAACTATATTCTTTTTTAGGCAAAAAGAAAAAATCACCCTGCACTATTGGAGTTGTGATAATTACACACTTAAACTTTAGAATGGAGCAAATACCCCCTAAAGTTACATAAGTGTTTAAATATACCCTTCTATTAACCAAGTTACATTTTCCGTTAAAATGATGAAGTGTTGTCACAACCCCAATAGTTTAGGGCAAGGTCGTTCCTACATAAATAAGGGCCCAGTGCGATATATAAATTTGGGCCCCAATCATATAATTCTTAATATAACAAAACACGAAAATATATATAAAAAATATTATTTTTTATTAAAACACAATACCAATAAAAGAGTACAATAAAAGAATGACATAAAATTATCAAAGTAGTATAAAAAAAAATATAAAAATATAAAAATTAAACTTTGAATTTATGTTGAGATCAAACTCAACTCACAATGACGAATAATATAAAGATATTGTAGGGAGAATGTCAGCCAACGTGACTTAGAATAAATTTTCATTTATATATTATTAATACTAAACTTTTAATTCAAGATTTAGGGCCCCAAAAGTTCCAGGGCCCTGTTCCATCGTACCAGTTGCACCATGCCAACGACGGCCCTGGTTTAGGGGTTCTTGCTTTTGCTTTTTGCCTTTTTTTAACCAAATATTGTGCATATAAATTGGCTATTGCATGATTTTCTGTATTGTCTAAAATTAAAAAACAAATGAAGGGAATCAGATTATAGAATTGTCGAGGTTAGGGATCAGTAAATTTTAGCTGATATGATGAATAAACGTAAAATTGTATGTGGAGTAGTATATTTAATTTTGATATAAGTTTATCATAAATATATTGGTATTTTTTGTTATAATATATTAAATAAAATGATAATTGTAAATCATGATTAACCACACACAGTGGCGGAGTGAGGATTTAAGTTCAGAGGGAGCACGCTATCCATATTAGTATTTTTATAGGCCCAACCGAGCCAAGCTCAACCATTATACGTTTAGGCTCGGGTTTGAGCTTAGACCCAACAAATCTATAGTAATATTATGGTCAATATGATTATAAATTAAATATTAATCAATATAAAAAACATTATGATTACAAGGTGGCTCCCGCCCTGACCACACTCATGTAGTTTTTAAAAATAATTTTATACTCACGTAGTTGGTAAAATTACAAATCATACCCATTTATTGATCTTCGCTCTTCTGTTAGCATGAATATGAATTAGATTCTATTTGTCTTCTTTATTCTTAAGAGAACCCCCGCTTATTCTACGTCTTCCATGTAACGTCTTCCATGTAATTCAATTCCATTTGAAAATAACTAAAAATTGACAAGTGTAATTGGTAGAATATGTCATTATTAACAAAGGGTAAAATCTAAAATTTTCACACATTCAGTATTTTAATAAAAATGAAATAAGTGTGAGACGTAGAAGAAACATAGAAGTGTCCTTATACCTAAACAAATAGGATAATTTCAGAATTTCATAATTCAAATATTGACACATTTGATTGAGATATTAAATTATTGGAGGAGGCGTATTCAATTACTTGCAACCAAATGACTACTTTAGGTGTCAACCTGAGTATAGCTTAAGCGGTTGTAGACATCTATTCTCTCAAAAGTCAAGTCTCTCCTACCTAATTTGATGTAATATTTAAAGAAAAATATCACTTTAAATGAAATCATTTGATTAAATTACCTTTACCAAGCCACATAGCACGGAAAAACTAGAGATAACCACATAAATAGTCACTTTTTACCTACCTATTTTAAAATATAGTCGTCACGTATGATTCTTACAAAGTATTTACTATTCATATTTATTTCCAATTACAAATTCTAATTAAATTAAGACTTTCCTTACATAATTTTACCCACCGTGTTTTTTACTTTTCAAATATAATAATGCTAATATATCTCATATTATACATATATAATACTCATTTGATAAATAAGAATATCAGTATAAATCACATGTATAACACTGATATATTTTATATTACTTATCAGCAAACATATCATAATATAACATATTTATAATATTGATAAACTTAAAAATATAATATTGATATATTTTACGTTACTTTTCAGCAAACATATCATAATAAAACATAGGTGTAATACTGATATACATAATTAAAGAAGGTTAGATATTTGACTATCTTCAATCAATTTACCTTCTTTCAATCTATTCATCTTCTTTATTATAAAAAAACTTTTAATGATTTGAAAAATCTTGCTAAAAATATAAAATGTTGATTTTAGCCACTTTTTCATATATTGGTAACCTAATTTTTTTTATATCATTTTATTTTTCCATTTTTTAAACTCTTTTCTTAAATTTGTAATTGTATCTATATATATATTTAATACATGGGTATGTCATCAATCTCGCATATTACTAATTTTCATCCAAATTTTAATTTGGTTGCTATTTAAAAAAATCAAATCTAAAATATGACTATATGTGTCGGTATGCAAATAATTCATGAGATCACTTTTTCTAATCCTATTTCAAAGTCCTTCGTTACTTTTTAAAACTGATTTCTTATAATCTGCTATATTTTCAAAAATCTAATCTTATAAACCGTATCTTTCAAGTTATCTTATAACAATGAGAAATGAAATGAGATATTTTTTGTTTTTGAAGATTAAACTTACGCACTCATGATTTTATTTTTGTTTTCTTAATTTTCAAAAACTATTTTAAAATGACCTGGGTAAGACATCTATACTTACCTTCTTAAAGGTTGAAAATTCGAGTTTATTCTCCCTAAATTAATGTAACATTTATATAAAAAAAGAAAAAATTTTATTGAGTAGTAAATTTTGATGCAATATTTGTGAAAATAACAACTCTAAAAGATATTTGTAGAGCCTCTATTTTTACAAATATTACCCAAAAAATTGCTAGATTTGCAAATGTCTCTAAAAAAATCATTTTAATTTTTTTGAAAAAAAAACTATTTTAAAATTAAAAAAAAGTTACTTTTATTTTAGAATTTTAACTAAAATTTCAAATGAAATATTTATCTTAATTTTTAAAAATAGAAAATCATAATAATAATCAATACGGTTTTGAAAATTATGAAAAAAAAAAAAACTAACAAATAAACAAATATTATTTAAGATTCTGTATTTGGCGCCCGTTCAGGAAGAAGTCTTGAAAGAAGAGAATTCCAAGGGTCATAATTATCTGATAAAATCAAACAAAAAAAAACTAATATCTTCTTCTCTTATTCATTCAAGATTCTTTCATTATCTATCTCTATATATCTCTTCTCTTCTACTATATTTTGCTTTCTTGTTTTGTTTTCAAGTTTTCAATTTCAGTATTTGTTTTCTTTCATTTTCTTTTCCGAAATCGGAAGGTCTGTCGAAATGTTGCCGGAAGAACAAGAACACGATGATCTCGGCTTGGAGCTTTCTCTTTCTCTCCGTCCATGGACGAGTACTAATAATCACACAAACAAAGAGAAAGATGAGAACTTGGTTCAAATTCCACAACTTCCTCCCCTTCTGCCGCTACCGATTCCACCACCGCTGCCGCAACAGCAACAGTTGTTTCAAATTCAATATCTTGATCTCTCGCCGTCACCGCAACAACAGCAACTGTCGAACCAAATGCAGCAATATGTCAATCTCCCCCCGCTACCTCCACCTCCGTCTGCAAGCCCTAACCCTAACCCTAGCCTTCCAATGCCAGTTTCTCGTAATATGAATTTATCATCAAGATCAAGATCAAGAGCGAAAGCAAGACCTAAAAGTAACGGTGAAAGAAGTCCAAATATCCCGCCGCCGTTTCCTTGGGCGACCGATCGTCGAGCCACCGTCTACAGTCTTGAATTCTTGAAATCAAATCAAATCACATCAATTTCGGGCGAGGTTCAATGCAAGCGATGCGAAAGACAGTATGAGATCGAATATGACCTAATCGGAAAGTTTTCAGAGATCGCTAATTTCCTATTAAATAACGATCACATTATGCACAAGAGAGCGCCGAATAATTTGATGAATCCGACATTACCGAGGTGTAAATTCTGCGAGCAAGAAAACAGCTCGAGTCCAGTGATAGCGGGGAAGAAGAAGAGTATAAATTGGCTGTTCTTGCTATTAGGGCAAATGATAGGATGCTGCACACATGTTCAACTCAAATATTTCTGCAAGCATACATTAAAACATAGAACAGGTGCAAAAGATCGTCTCACTTATTCTACTTATTTTGCTTTGTGTGATCAACTTCATCCTGGTGGCCTTTTCAATCGATGATCATTCAATTTTTTTTTTTAATTCATTCATTTGTGTTAATGTTTAGTTAGTTTTCCAGCCAAATTAGGGATCATCCCTAAATAATAGGGATTTGATTGTTTTTTTTTTTTATTACGGGATTTGATTGTTTTAGTTTATGTCAATATCAATTTTAATCCCCTATTTTGTTATGATTTTGATTTTGTTTTTTTTTTCTTCTGTTGGTTAGTTGGGATGGTGTATGTGTGTTTTTAAAAAAATATATATATAACTATGGATTTTTTTTTATGGCCTATATTACTATGGATTTAGTCAACCACTTGGTATGTAAATTAGTGATTAATAATATTTCTTAAATTTCAATTACCCATTTGGAATTGCCTTAAAAGTTAAAAAAAAAAATCATCATTTTTTTCATAATCCAACCAATTTTAATATTCATTAAATCTAATTAGATCAAATAAATTGATTAGGAATATGCTTTCTCTGCTTGAGGTCCAAAGATCGAATCTCCAACCCTCTCCATTTTAATGTAATATCTAAAAGAAATGATTCAAATTTGTAGAATAAAAAGTAATAATGAGAACTATTTTAGAAATATATTTCATGAACTTGACTCATAAATTATAATCACAATAAAAAATCTTAATAGAAATATAAAATGACTGACTTAAATTAGCAGTACAAAACACAAAACTCGATTTGAAAAAAAAAAAAAAAATTCAGGCAGAGGCAGCTCCAAAATCCAACCTTTAACCCCCTTTGACAGACAATAAACTCTTGACAAAAACAAAACCTTGAGACCTCTCCGGATAACCTTTTACCGGAAGATTTACTGTTTTTTTGGTGTTGACATTGAAAGAAATCACCTGCCCATCCTTAGCTTCCATTAAAAGTTCATCGGAATTCACAAACAACAAAGGTATTCCAATTACTAAAAGAGGAACAATTGTTAATAGCTTCGACCATCCATCCTTGTCCTTGTCCATCGCCCAAATGTCGAATTCTTTTGCATCCCCAAATGAAGGGTAATGAAACAGTACAATCAATCCATTCCATACATCCAAACTTTTTTCATTTCAAAAATCCTTGATATGCTCGGGCACAAGAATCTGACGGAATACCTCTTTTCGTTCATATCAAACGATAGGATAATCGCACGATTATTTTGAGTAGCCCACCAATAATAGATTCCATTGTGATACATCTTGAATGAACCCGTCGCTATAACAAAGCCAAACACATGGGTTTTGATTTCTCTCCATCGATCTTTGCTCAAATCGTACACTTCAACTCCAGAAGGGTGAAAATCGCGGGCACCCTCAACGAAAAGAATAATCCTAACGACCTTAAAATCGTTAGAATTGTGATCGTAGCCGAATCCGACAGCATTCGGGTAAGAAACGTAACCGTCAGGCTCCTCGGGGAGTTCGGTTAGGAGAAGAATGGAAGGTGGAAGTTGACGAAATTCCCTTGTGGCAGGATTACACAAGTAGATATCCTCAGCAAGGTCGGAGAGACAAACTATGCCGTGACTTTGACCGCATATTTCAACAGACATAGAATCCTTATAACATGGTAATTCATTGTCTACGATGTCAGATCGATCATCGGTGATCGGATATGTGATAAAGGAAAATATGTTTTCTTTTATTTCAGAACCATTTTCAACAAGACGTTTCAGAAGAATAGTAGTGATGGAGGAGGAGGATTTGGAATTGGAATTTAGAGAATTGATTAAATGTTTAGATACGAATTTAGGATTATTAATGAGATGATACCATAATTTATGAACAGATTTGAATCGAGTTAGAGACTCAGGTGGAAGCCGAAAAAGAATATCTTCGATTACTTCTTCAGGAAGATTAGCATTCGCCATTAGTAAAATCAATGGAAGATATGGTTTCTGGTTTTAAATAATGTTCCAATCCTATTTGCCTTTCCGAAGGGAAAGGAATACCAACAAAATATTCTAACCCTTGAAATAAAGAAAGCACCTTCCCATCCTTAGTTTCCATTAGAAGTTCTTTGGAATTCACAAACTGCAATGGCTTCTCAATTACAAACTGCTGATCTCGTTTTTATAATATATATATATATATATATATGGGGATTAAAAAATAGATTACGATCAAAGAACCATCTAAATTTTATTTAGAAAATGGATATTTTCTCAAGTTCATTAAAACGAAATAATGGAATTTTAATTAGAAAATATCAAATAAATCATTTTAATTAAAAAAAAGGTATATATTTATCTTAAACATGATTTTTAATTAGAGAGGATGTCAAAAAATATAATAATTTATCGGTTTATATTTAAATAAGTAGAGATAAAATTAAAAACGGAAAACCATAAATTATAGAAAAACAAATTTATTTTATAGCTGATAAAAATGAACCATATTCTTGGAGTCTACAATATATTCAACAGCTTTCTTAACTTAAAACCATCATATTACTCTTTTTAATATTACTTATTTAAATAATATTCTTTAAAATATGAAGTTGGCGCCACAATTGTCTTTAGTACAGTCTATAAGAGTTTTGCCATCCATGCCAAAGCAGAAAACAACTTCCATCATACGACTGACTTTAGTCTGTTGATCAGTTCTGCATCGTATTCCTGCCTGCTTCCCAAACTTGGCATGGAGGAATCCTTTTATTGCCGTGAGAGACTTCAATCCCCCGTTCGGTCCTGCTCCGTGACTCCGAAGAGCTCCGAGAACATCGTACTTATTTCTCATATCTATAGCCATCTGGAAATATGCAGCTTGATTGAATGAACTCTGTGAGCATGTTCCATGTTTCGTCCATTCATGTCCCCAAAACCGTTGGTGATTTCCCGATATCACGTCTGGCCAAAGTGTATTCAGTTGGGATGTTAAATGTGAGATCTACATAAAAACATAGAAAAATGTTTAGAGATGACTTCATATGTGTTATGTTTTTATCGAATCAAACAAAATAACAAGATTTACGGTGAGATATATATTTATTACATACTATTATATTTTGATCTAATAGAAATAAGACACGTAAAAATATATCACCCGTGGCCGTGAGTATATAAGTATTATCCTAAAATGCTTAGGTGTGAACCTTGGTGAGATCAAAGGGAGAGCCAGGGCAGTTAAGCAAAGAGATACCATTTTGTTGGGGCCATAGACCATGAATTGTGAAGGATGGATTGGTTCTTCCAGGGCAGTTTTGTGATTTCTGAAAACTACAAACGGCAGGTGGCCATTGTTGTACGAACCAAAACGAATCAAATGCTTCAGAATATGATATCAATGAGAAGATGGTCAAACCCAAAACAAAGACGAATTCTCTCTTTGACGCTGCCATTGCCTTATGGAATACTTAAAAATTGCTCTCTTTTTTTTTTTTTTTTTTTTTTGAGAATATATGGTAAACTTTAGGGCTATTTAAAGTTGGAAATTCATATTATTATATGGAGAATAAATATTTTGGGGTCATCACCGTTTCTTACGGTTTGATTTTAGTTTATGTAAGAAAAAATAAAATAATAAATCCACTATGCAATAAGTATGTTGTCACCTACCATAATATCAGAACTTGATTTTCCTGCCCATACCATACGTATTGTTATATTGTGGGAGTCAAGGGTGGCGGCTGCCCATACCATACGTATTGTTATATTATTGGGGAAGTCAGTCAAGGGTGGGAAAATGATACGTGGTAGATTTTTTAATTTTTGTTTATATCGACATTTTCTATTTATCTTATCATTCTAAATATTTTATTAATTTGATGATATCATTTATCATTTTAAGTAACATCTTTACCTTTAAAGAAAAATTGGGATATTATTACAATTATAAAATACTATAATAATTAAGTATTTTATGATTTTTAGACACAATTAAGTATTATATAATAATTTCGTTTTTATATATATTTTTCAACAATATTATAATTCATTTTTTTTATAAAACTAATATATCACATTGTATGTAATTTTTACAAACTTAATTTAGTTCAATTTAAAATTAGAATTCTATTCATATTTTTTTTATAATTTTTATTCAGTTGAATTTAAATTTAATTTTTATACAGTAGAAAAATGAAAAGTTTTCATATTTCAAAATTTCCATATATTTCTCATGGTAGATTGCTTAAATTTAGAATGAAAAAAAATTCTTAATTAAAAGAGTTATTACATTTCAAAATTTCCATATATTTCCTTTCAATTTTGTGAGTGTAAGTTTGGAAAGTTTTCATATATGATTTTGCATTTATTTCAAAAAATTCTCACCAAATATATTGTTTTGGGTTTTTCTTTTTAATCTCATTTTGAAACTTGGTACTAGTAATGTAAATTTACATTTACAACAATAATATATCAGTAATGTAAATTTATAACAATAATATATCAATAATGTAAATTTACTTTAACAACAATAATATGTTAGTAATGTAATTTCACAACAATAATTTATCAGTAATGTAAATTTATAATAATAATATTAAATTTATATCAACAATGTATAAATTCTAGTATTAAATTTATATCAGTAATTTAAATTTAATTACAACAATAATATATGCATTATAATCAAAATTTCATAAAAAATTATGGTAATAACTCATGTCTTCATAAGCGCACATCCTCATGTGTTGTGTAATTTTGATATTTTTCAATCTTAGTGATTTTTTTGAAACTTGAGTCTCAATAATGACTATGTTTGATAATAGCCCGTCAAGGGTGGTGGCTTGATTCAATTGAATCCATTCATATTTTGTTCATATTATAATATTTTAAACACCAAGACCTAATAGAGGGAAGGGAAATGTTGATGGGTATTATTATTTTCTCAAATTCTTAAAGTGTGATGATATATTTTGAATTGGGGTATTTACAACTATATTAAAATTAGTGGCTCTAATATTTACATGTTAATTTTAAAAAATATTTATAAAAGATATTAAAATCCTAGAGGCTTGATTATTGTTTATAGGAAAATATCATAAATATTCATATTTAAGATATCAGTAATAACATATCAATTATAATATACTTTTTTAAAATCTGCATTTACGTTACTATGATAAACTATTTATAGACAACTTAACTATTACCTCTGAACATGTATTTTATCAAAGAAGAGCTATTATCACATATAGCCAATATCGAGTCTTAGTTTTCAAAAAAACCACAAAAATTGAAAAATATCAAAATTACCCATAACATAATTAACCCACAATTATTTTTATGAAAAATTGATTATAATTGATATATTATTTTTGTAAATTTACATTAATGATATAAATTTAATACTAGATTTTACATTACTGATAAATTATTGTTGTAAAATTATATCAATGATATATCATTAAAATAATAGAATATCTAAAAATGGGTAAATCTAATATAAACATAAAAGTGTGACATATACGAAAACAAGATTTAAAAGTTGGCTACCACGCATAATTTTTCATCAAAGAACCCATTATAATAGGTAAAGCCCAAACAACCCATTATATTCTAATTCATCCTATTTAAAGCCCATTTACTTCTAGTTATGGAAACCTACATTTTTATAATATCCACATGCGGAGTCTACATCACTAATATACTGATAATGATTTACCATTACTTCTTCTCTTCCCATCGCGTATTTCACCGTATTTCACCGTCCACCACCGTTCGTTCGCAGTGAAATTCGCCGTGGCCTTCGCCCCACTGTTTTTCGCCATGGAAAATAACTAAAACACAATTGAATTAGGTTAAACGCTGCCCCATGTTCCTTCAGTCACAAACTCGCCCAACGTCCCTTCGCATTCCTTCTCTTCTCGTAATGTCAATCGCCGTTTTAAGCTGTCCACCACTGTTCGTTCGCCGGGCCTTCGCCATTCATTCAGTTACAAAGCTTCGCCCCACTGTTTTTCACATTTTAGTCTCCATACACCAGGACCATTGTTCGTTCAGTCTCCATCAGTCGCTCACCCAAGGTTAATCGTTCAATTTTCTTGCCTTCGTCGTCGGCGGCTAACATCCACGTATAAGTTGCTAACAGCCACTCGCCCTAAACGCTGGTAACTCGCCCTCGCCTCGCCTTGAAAACACAACTTGCTAACATCCACGTATGAGAATTTTGTTTTTTAGTTTCATAATATAATTTCATTGATTATTGATTTTTTATATGTTATTGAAATATGTATAGCAATATGCAAGAGAGTTTTGTTTTTTTTTTTGTGACGTAGTATCTCTTTTTAAGGCTATTAACTTTGTTTGTTAAGAATTCTACTTTAGATTCATCAATATGCATGAGATTTTTAAGAAGTTACTAAGACTTGTTTACTAAGTTTACCAAGTCTTTGTTTAATAAGACTTTTTCTATTAAAAAAATAATCGAAATAGAGACTTTAGAGTTTTATTTTCTAAATATCTACCACTTGTTCACAAGTTCCGTATAACAAATTGGTTAAAGGAGTTCGTTCTTCACTTCTCTATTCGCAACTCAAATTGTTTGTCAAGTTTCAGGTTTTTAATTTATTTATTTTTTGTTTTTATTCGATATTATCATGTACGTATTTATTGCAATTTGATTATATTTTTAATAGATTGCACTATGACTATCCTGCAGTTATGGTAGCCATAGTGAAATATTAACTGAAGATTTATGGAACTTAGTTTATATTTTTTTGTCTTGATTTTTCTTCGATATTATTATGCGAATATTTGTTACTATTATAATATTTTTTTGTAGACTATGGCTATCCTGCAGTTATGGTAGCTATAGTGAACTATATATTGTTTTGTATAAGGTTAACCATTTAAGGCATTTAATTAGATAATGAAACTAATACTTTGTATTATAATTTATTATCAACTTAGGTCAATTGTACTTCATTATGGATAAGTCGTGGATGATGAAAGATAGGATGTCATTGGATGATGAAAGATAGGATGTTATTATTAAGTCAGCTGGAAAAAAGTTTAGAACATTCAGAGCGAAATTGATAAAATATTATATCAAACCTTTTAAGGTTAAGCCCATTTTCTTATGAACCCCTCCCAAAAAAAGGTATTCACATATAGAGCAAGGAGATTGGGATGAATTTGTAAAGCAAAGACTTTCTCCAGAATTTGAGGTAATCATATTTCATTTAAAAAAGGTAAACATGTGTATTTAATCTTAACATTTGACCAATGTGATTTGCGTTTTTTAGAAGTTAAGTGCTCTACAATAAAGTAGGAGGGGCAAAAACAAATACAATCACAAGCTTTCACGATGGGGATACAAAAACTTAGCTGAATGGCTTGTAAGTTATTAATGAATGTTTCTTAAAGTATATAGTTATTATAATCTCATTCTTATATCGTAGTACATCGACTTATTTATGTATGTATATAGACATCATTAGGTGAGCCAATCGATCGTGCAACATTATGGAAATTTGCTCGGAAGGGAAAGGGTAAACAAAGAGGAAAAGATGCAAAGTATGTTGATGAAGTGACACAAAAAGTTGCTGAGAATATTGTAAGTACAATTTTAATTACTTCAATTATAATCTCACAATATTCATTTCATAAGTTGACTTTAAGGAAAACTTTTTATAGGAGGAACTTCAGAAAGCGCATAAAGGAAAGGATGTGTTGCCACAAGCATTGGGCACAAAAGAAAAAAGGGGACGAGTGAGAGGGGTGGGTGATTTTGTCACCACTGTATATTTTCATACGGCGAAACAAACGACTCCGAAGGATGTAAGAAATGATAGTATAAGGGTAACCACAACACTACCACATGTAGAGTCTGAGCGGGGGAGTTCTTTTTTTAACAAACTTTTCTAAATTATACTTTTTTTTTGTTTTTTTATATGTATAGTGTCCATGTCAACCAGGAAACGTGGAGTGTGGCTATTACGTGCTTAAATTTTTGAGAGAAATTATGCACAATCATAATGTTCCCATTACTAACCTTGTATGTATAACTTTATACTTTATTTACCTTTCATTTTTAATGTATATGATTTATTTTGTACTAACCTTGTATGTGTTAATACTTTTATGCAGTTTACTTCGAAGAATCCATATACCCAAGCACAACTTGACGAGCTTCGAGTAGAATGGGCTGAGTTTGTTAGCAATTTCATTTAAGACACGGGAAACAAACATCATAGATTTTATTTTGATAAGCTTTATTTTGTGAACATGCCTAGCTTTCGTACTTTTTGAATATGCATAGCTGGTCTATTTTGGTAAGGATGATGTTTCATATAACTTTTAAGATATGAATTGTAGTTTGTGTTCTTTTATAAAGAAACACTATTTTTTTTTGTTGAAATAGAAATGGAGTTTATAATTTTAAAGGTTTAAATGTATTTAATTGTTTAATTTCTCTGGAATGTGATCACTATATTGTAAATATTCAATTATTGCAGGTTATGTATAAAATAATGGGAAAATATAAAAATAAATGGCTGGGGATATTTATATGCTAAATAATGACATTCAATGATCTCATATATAATATATGATGACACTCATTGTGGCGCTTAAAATACTAACAATGATACTTATGTTCAATGATACTTTTAAGATGACAGTTTTTCATTTTTTTCGACATTATTACTAAGTGTCATTGTAACTTATGATGAAAAATGGTAAATATTTTTTACCGTTGGTTATATAATGACACATATAAGATGACATTTAAAAATGACATTGTAAATATGTCATCGTAAGATAAGAGGGCACACGTTATGCACTAAAAGTGTCATCGTATTATTCTGATGTTTTTTTGTCATTAAAAACCAAATTTGTTCTAGTGTATTATCATTGATTTACCATCACCGATATACTGTCTTACATAGTTGGGAGATGTCTCGGTAGAAAAATTCTGAATTTTCATCAGAATATCGAAGAAAACAAGTAGGGAATCTTTGAGTTTTGTCAAATCTGAGTTTAGGGAATAGTTTTGGCCGAATTATCGATGGTTTTGTCAGGGGTGGTTCTAAGGGAGTGCGAGATGGGCGATCGCACATGGCCCAAATTTTTAAAATCAGTGTTTAATATTTATATATTATTACGAAATTTATATCAAACAATCAATGTGGTGTTGTGGTAGACTAAGGTCATGATTTATGTTTTTGAGGACAAGAATAGGAGTTTCATTCCTTACTAAGGGTTCGTTTGATATAACTTCACCTAAAAATGTTGAGTTAAACATTTTAAAAGAAACACTTAATTAATACTTATTCTAAAATGTTTCAATTAAAACACTTTTAAGAGAAGTCGTATCAAACGAATTCTAAAGCAAAGTGACTTCATTTTCTATATTTATTTATATTAAAAAGATGTTTTTTTTTTTAATTTCAATAAAAAGATTTATCAACCGCACCTCTGTTTTTTTCTTTTAATTATTTCAATTAAAAAAATCAATCAATTTTAAATCAATTTTTTTTATAATTTTTAAAATAAATTTTAACTCTAATTTGTTTTCATTATAATAATCAAATTAATACATTAAAATATTAATTAGTTTTTCTCTCAATGTTATTGTGATTTTTCTATTGTAAAATTTATATGATAAAGGGTCTGAAGTTTTATTTTCGCACGGTGCCCTAGTTTTATTAGGAATGGCCCTGGGTTTTGTAATGGTTTTCGGGTTTGGTTCAGTTCTTTCTGGAATAAAAAAATCAATAGGTTTATAAGTCTCGTCGGAAAACTTTGAATTCTCAGCAGATAGTAGGGGGAAATAAGTGGGAAGCTTTGGGTTTCGTCAAATTCGAGTTTGGAGATGAATTCTAGTCATAAAACAATGATTTTGTAATGGATTCTAATATTTACATGTTAACTTAAAAAAGTATTTACCAAAAATATTAAAATGCTAAAGGCTTGATTATTGTTCATTATGAAATGTCATTAAATAACTTTATTTCATGCAAGTATATCAGTAATAGTATATAAATGATAGTATATATTTTAGTATATCAATGATTGGTTATTACCAATTTACCCTATATACTATCACTGATATACTGATAATTATTTACTATCATCCATTTTCCATGATAATTGATTTACCATCACTCATATACTATTTTATGAAGCGGGAGAGACGTTGTCGGAAAATTTTGAATTTTCATCGAAATAACGAAGAAAACAAGCTGGAAGCTTTAGGTTTCGTTAAATCCGAGTTTAGGAATTAGTTTTGGCCGAAAAAATCAATGTCTGTGATGGTTACCAGGTTTGGATTAGTTCTTTTTTCGGGACAAAATATCAATGGGTGTGAGGTCTCGCCAAAAAACTTTGAATTATTGACGGTTAACTGGGGAAAACAATTTTGGAAGCTTCGAGTTTTATCAAATCTGAGTTTGGGGATGAATTCTAGTCATAAAATGATGCTTTTATAACGATCTTTTAAGTTTGGTATAATTTTTGTCGGAAAATTATGTTGCAACAGCGGAGGAGATGGCGGCGACAACAGTGACGGGAAAATTAGAGAAATAAATGGGAAAAATTAATTGAGGAGAAATAGTTTTTAGAAATGATAAAATAAGTAAATATTTCTAATTCAGTTCATTGAAGCCAGTTTGTTTCTAGTTATAAATGTGTATGTGTGTGGATAGGGATGGCAACGGAGCGGGGCGGGGTTCGGGATGCACTCCCCATCCCCTAACCCGCGGGGATTTTTAATCCCCATATCCTACCCTATTTCCTAATCAAAAAATCGGGGTTGGGTTCCCCGAGGGGAAAATTCTCGTTTTACATTTTAATTCTTATTTAAAAAAATATATAAAAATGGAATATACAATTAAAACATACATTTTTAAGTTAAAAAGAAAACATAATACTAAATATTTTATATTTTATTAGTTAATATGATCATATTTTATATATATTTTTCAATAAATAAAGATAAAAGTAAACAAAATACATAAGAAATTGATTAATAAAATTTGTTTTTTATGTTTCACCATATGTGATGATTAAATTACGTCTAAAATTGTCTCACCGGTAACTTAAAAAAAAAAAAAATTCTCACCATAGAAATAACTTTTAAAACATTTTTTTATTCAAAATATCGTAGTAACAATAAAAAAAAGAAAAAAAATGAGATAAGCACCTAATTATTTGAACCTCACCTAATTATGTGTATTGTAACAATCCAATAAACATTAAAAGTGTTTAAATAGTGGTGTAGTTTATTTGAAACCTGGCCATTATTTATTTATTAATGAATAAAAGAAATGACATATTTCTGATCAGGCGGCGGCCGGCCATATGAAATCGCCATAGCAATTGTCTCCTTTAAAAGGACAGTTAAAAAACGCGGGTTGTTGACCTTTTGTATAACATAATACAATCTCCCACAGATGTCTATTACCATCCTGACCGTCGTTACATCGTAAAACCGGTTCATATCCTATTTTATTCTTAATTGCAAGTTTTATTACTCGTCTATTACGGCTGGTTAACCCTGGATTTATTCCAGCTATTGTAAGAGCTACGTAAATGTCTGCGCTCCTTCTCAGATTCAGACCCGTTTCAAAATATAGCTTCTGGTTATTCGGACTGAAACAAGTTCCATGTTTATCCCATTCGTTCTTCCAAAACCCTCTGTTGTCGCTACTCTTCACGTTTGGCCATTCCTCCTTCAGCTCACCTTGGATGTTGGCGATCTGTTTTTTTTTTTAACACCAAACCAAACAAGTTATAAAAATAAAATTGAATTTGTCGGGCCTCTGTAATCTTCACATTGTTATGTGTTATTGTTCACTTTCGGACATAAGTCTGCATGACTTTACTTTTAGTAAAATTATCACTAGACCCAAAAGTTTAAACCAATAGGAGGCAATAGATGAAGATAAATTTAATCATATATGTCAACAAAGGTCTAGTACTGTGTTGTCCCCTCGTGGAACTTTGTTTACTCCCGAGATGAATAATATTAAAAAATATTGATTAGGATACCTTACCCTTAGTTATATCAAAGGGAGGGCCGGAACATGTTAGCTGACCAGACTCTAATTAATTGCGGCCACAAGCCATTAATGGTGAACCTGTGTGGGACTGGTGTAGGGCATGGAGATGGCAAACCAGATTGGCTGCAAGTAGACGGAGGCCACTGATGCACCTCCCAAAGGTAATCGTAATCAACCGCAAATGTAACACAACACAAAATGCTCCAAACCAACACCAACCAAATCTCATTCCTTCCTCTTACTGCTCCTGCCATTGTGCAATTCCCTATCACACGTTACAGCATTTATTTATAACAGAATTAAAAAAAATTCACTTCTAATTATAATTTTAATTAACTACTTTTATATTGTTAATTAATATTATCTTTGTGCAAGTGCTATGAGATAATGGACACTAAAATAATGCCCAAAGATAAGATAGACTAGGTCTCCCCACACAATCAACAAATAGTTACGGTCGTTAATTAAGTCAAAATTACTATAACCACCTAAAATTTATATCTTAATGCTTCTTTTTTTCCATATTATGGACACTATACTGAAAAACTATGAACACTATACCAAATATGCCAAAAAACTGGGAAAGAAAAATGTCAGAAGTGTCAGACTATACGTACTATACATGTCAGATGTGTCAGACTATACTTGACATATAAAGGACAAAAATGATATATTAAAAAATGGAACAGTACAAGTGGCTAGTCTAAACATTTAAAAAAAAGTGGCTACTTTTCACCATAATATTATCCTCGTAAAAATTAGTTTTATATAAGACTTTAAAATTGATGATGCACAATTTAAATTAGATTGAAGATAATCATCCAACTTTGTCACACCCTAACCTTTTTTCATTCAAGTTTTTTTTTTTTTTTACAACTTTGTCACCACTTAAACCGTCACTTATTTGGCTGATCTGAATGATTTTTTTTTCTTTTATAATTTAAGCGACTCGTTTAAAAGGTATGAATTTCAAGAGTTAAAAAAAATAGTTATTTATAAACTTCCACTCTTTCGATGGATTAAGGGGAAAGAAAAAATAAATAACATCTAGCGTTTGGCTCACCGTTTCCTCCCGTCAATTGGGCTGCATAAATGAAAAATGTTTTATTTTGAATGACATGTGTCACATGGAGAGGTAGCCTCCGCCGCCTCTTCTAATAATTTCTAGTGAATTAGAGTATTGGAAATAAATAGACGATTAATTCTTTTACCCTAGTAACTTAAGTTTGTTATTTACTAATACGAGCATAACTCAAGTGGTTAGACATATGCTCCTTTCGTTTGAGGTTGAAAGTTCAGGTCTACCCTCCTTATTTTGATGATCTAAAAAGAAAAAAAAGAAATGTTTGTTATTTAACATGTGAAAATGACATCCCTCTTTTGTGGAGAAAGTAATTGTTTGTGGACTCCATTTATGCTTACCTAACAACCATTTGGCATCTTCTCTTCTATTTTTACGGCGTTGTCAAAGTAGTAATAATAATGTTTTTCATTTAAAGTTTTTTAGAGTAGCACTTTTAAATTAATTAACTTTTTAATAAATACAATAAAACATGCGTGAGTTTTAAAAATGACATTTTAAAAATTAATATTTTTAAAAATAGTAAAAATTTTGAAAATTTAAAAAAGAAAAAAAAAGATATTTCTTAGACTGATTGGTGTAATTTTAGATTGGGTTGAATCGTAGTTTAGAAAAATGTCATTTTTAAACAATTATAAATTATTTACTATTTTTAAAATCATTTATAAGAAAGTGTCATTTCCCTAAAATGTTACTTCATTACATATGGAAACAATATTCTTATGGACTAAATTGATGTAAATGATAAAATGTTGAGACCAACTATGTAAATTCAACCTACTTTTTAATTGTTAAATTCTCAATATTTCCTTCTCATGGTTAAGTTTAAAAAAAATTGTACGAATCATGTCATGGTTTACACATACCTAACATAATTTTGTCTTCTAGTTAAGTAATTGGACAAGTTGACAACGTTAGAAAAAGAAATTTATCCTCCGCCCTAATTTCCAAGAATATAGATGTGACGGAAATTAAATGGTTGTCGGCCCTCTGAAATAAATTACTATATTCGTCAAAGGTTCATGTATTTGATGGTGTTAATTTAATGTATTGCTGAACGGTTTTTCTTCAACAATAAGATATAGGCCATCTTGGTCAAACCAGTATAAATCTCTGTGTTCTTTCTTCCTTAATCTTGTTACTGGATTTAGGTTCAACATAAACAATATACTAGTTTATATAAACACAAAACTAAAAATTAGAAGTTAAAAGAGATTTTTTTTAATCAAATTGAACTAATACCCATCCTACAGAAACCAGGGGTTAAAAAGATTCTTGCTCACTCAGTTTTCACTCAAACTCTTTAAAAAGAATGAGTACAAATACGAGACAAATTTCTTTGAAACTTTCTCATGATCCAAGAAGCAAGAATACAGTTTCAAAGAGGTTCTCAAGAACAACAGAAAAGCAAGAGTTAAAATTTCTTCTCTTCTTATTCAAGAAGTTGACAGCTAAGGTAACAGCTCAACTTAACAACCCACTTGACTTCAGTCAAAACAGTTAAGAGCTTAACAGCTAAAAACAAAAGGGGCTGAGCTGAGGGAGAACTCCAGAATGGGCCAGGCCCAAAAGATGTAAAAAGAGGCTGATCCAAATCATACATAACAGTTTAGTAACTATTTTTTGCCTTATAGTTTTATAAAATATGTTGGAACAGAGATGGAATTTGAACAATAATCGAACTTGATATTGATATGAAACTGATTACAATAACAAACAGATCAATAATAACAAGAAATTAATAACAGAAACGAAAGGACAACGTTACTGTGAAATCTCCAAAGCACGGACAGGCCGTTGTCCTGAAGTCGATATTGCCCCGCTCATGTTGTTTGTGGTTCGTCGGCAATTCGGCTCGGCATGATTCGATGGAGAGATCTTGAATACAACAACCAGAGATTCAAGAACCTGGCAGAACCCTTCTAGAACAGCTCTCAAATTTGGACAGAAAAATGAAGAACGAAGAACAGGGAAGAGAGAAAACAGAAAGCAGAAGTTGACAAATTTTGTAGTGTGTTTGAGAGTGAAGAATCCGTCTCTATTTATAGGGAGACGGATTTGTAACTCCCAAAACAGAAATAAATTCTGGGATTAAATTCCAGATTTAATTCTGACTGTAACGGTCGCCGGAAACGGTAACGAGTCGCCTGAAACGTACGCCGGACGCCGGAAATGGCACAATGTCATCTGAAACGTTCGTCGGTGATCGGAAACGGTAATGACTAATTATGAGCTGCTGTTACAGTTTTCCAAAATTCAAAAAAATAAATAAATATTCTTTAAATAAAAAGAATATCATTTAATCAAAGAAGACAGACCGGCCCAGGCTCGGGCCGACCCAACCTGTCCGGGTGGATTGAATCACATTGGGTGCGCGCTCGGCCCTCGCAAAATCTTTGGTACCCCTAAGGGCCCAACCCAAAATGCAAGTGTAGGATATAAAAGGTGAAATTAGAAATGAGATCTTTCCAATGTGGGACAAGTGATTTTTCACTTTCCCACAAACCTCAACTTCCAACTTTTCTCTCTACACTTCCACTTACTTTCACACTTAAATTTTATACTATAAATTGTATAAAATCCAACAAAATACAGAATCCAAATACATATATATGATAGCAATTTTTCATTGTTGAAAATAAATAAATGACTAAATAGAAAACTGATTTTAAAAACCATCTCATTTTTGTGAGGAATTAAGGTTTGGTTAGAGTTGTGGACTTCATTCTTGTGTTCTCTTTTGGACTGTGAATTAATAATTGTACGGTGCTGCCGAAGAAGTTATTATCTTAATTAATATTACATGTTTTTCATTTAAAAAGTGTTGAAAAATTTATTTCCATCCTTTAAGGGTGTGTTTATAGAGTAGTGTTTATGGGATAAAACTCCTAACTTTTCAAGTAATACACAAGAATATCTTTAGATTTGCAGTGCAAATATTCAAACATTTTTCTTATGGGATAAATATAAACGACACTGGTTTGTGTGATTTGTAAATTTTATTCTCGAGGTATAAAATTGATTTTAAAAACATATATGTAATTTACAAAATTGTAAATCATAATCTATTAAGGGAAATTTCATTGAGTAGCAGAATTTTTAGCAATATTTAAAAGTATAGCATTTTTAAAAAGTATTTGCAAATATAGCAGATTTTTGAAAACTCTCATTCATGTGATCAGAGAAATCAGTGATAACTATCAGGTAATCAGTGATTACTATCAGGTAATTAGTGATTCCTATCAGGTAATTAGTGATTCTGCACAAAATATCAGGATATCAGTAAATCAGTGATTACTTATGGACTAGTGACAATTTTGTAATTTTTAGGCACGAATTTAATTTTTTCTGCTATTTTTGCAAATATGTTTTTTTACTGCTATTTTTATAAATATTGGACATATTTTTGCTATTTTCGCAAGAGCCCCATCTATTAATTAGTTTTAACGAATTTAGAATATTTACTTATTTTATATTTATTTATTACGTGTTTCAAGTACTTATAAAATAATAGATAAGTGTAACTTATAAAATAAATTATTATTAAGTAGAATTCTATGACTCGTACTCATATATTGATTTCTCTTATATTTAATAAAATTGAAACCTGTAACAGATCATCAAAATTAATTGGTAGAAAGTGTGATTTAAAGTTTTACAAATTACAGGTAGGTTAAAAATCCAAAACGTCTACCCTCATATTTCATCTATTAATAATAGGGAGAAGATTGGAATGTATGATAGCTATGGAGGCGAAGAAAAGTATTTGCTTTGCATTGGCTTTGTTTTTAAGCTCGTGTATGCTATTTTCAGAAGCCTTGGATTATCCTCCATTTCCCCCTCCCCCTTTTACTTACTTAGCGTTTACATTACAATGGCCACCATCTGTATGCAGCGATAGCAATTTGCGGGTTATGAAAAAAGGTTCATAATAAGTAGCCTCACACCGCTGCCTCATCCTCGTCCTCCGATTCCATATCCTTTTCCTCCCGGTTGCTATGGCCCTTCATTCAATATCACCACACCAAATTATCTATCTATTTACCTAATTTATCTTGGAATTATATTATTTTACGTTGTTTGTTCATATGTTAAATTAATAAGGTTGGGTTTGTTGGTTTTTCAGATTAAAGACATACAACCACAATTGAGGGAAGTTTGGTACGACTTGGTTCACGGTAATAAAAATGATAAAAGTATATGGAAGTATGCTTGGAATGAGGATGGAAAATGCTCAATGTATGATCAAACAGACTATTTTGAGCTAGCTTTGAACATAAAAAACAACATAGATTACAGCGTACTCGATATCGTCTAGTCGGTCGGGATCACGCCGAAGGAGAGTAACCCTTTGTGGAAACGTAGAAGATTTTACAATGCCATTTATTGGAGGGTTGGGAAGAAACCAGTTTTGGAATGCAATATAAACTGTTGTTGTGACGACCCGACCCTAAATTCAATAATAAGTATGCTAAAGCATAATAAAGCAGCGGAAGACTCTATTTCCAATAGTTCATCATTAAAATTCATTTCAAAAGAATCCCAGGATTCATAAAGTTTGGTAAAAGTATCCTTTCAAATCAAAGAGAAATGTAACCAAATGATATAAAGTTTTACAAATGTTCCATGAATATAAAACAATAATTCTAAAGCCTAAAATCAAAAGAACATCTAGACCAATAATGCAAGGGTAATAGTCCATTTAATCGCCATCGCTAAGAATCGTCAAGCTCCCGATCCTCTTACATTACCTGAAATGTTTTGGTGTGTAACACCATTAGCTACACTAGCTAGTGAGAAAAGAATGTTAGATGAAAGAAAATTTGTAAATAACGACAATCTTTACACAATCTTTACTTGGGAAAGATAAAGCTCATATAAACTTTTCTTCTTTTAATTATCTTTTATTTAAGTCCTTAAACAAACATGTCACCTCACCGTTGAAGCAACTTCAAACAAACAAAACAATGAAATGCGGTATTTGCAACCTTTCTTGCTTGGATCCATCAATCAAAACTACACAAGTGATGAAGTGGTCCAATAATAATAGAGCAAGTCCTTGACCGAGATAGCCTTAGATCTTACTAGTAAACTTAGCTTTGATACACAATCGCCGCCTAGCTTTGGTACACAACCGCCGCCTCACTTATATCAGGGACCATAGCTACGCCCTGTAATCATAGCGACAAGAAAGATGTACAAACCCTACATTTCTAATCACATGCATATCTCAATTCATTCTTGGCAACACATGCCGATTCCCTCTTTTAATTTACCATTTCTAATCACATTCACATCTCAAATTCATAACAACAATAAACAAACAAGAGCATACAATTCAACCAAACACACTAATATACTTAATAGCGGTGAAGAGAAAGTAATCGTAATCATATGGGGCACGACAACCCTTTATTTTCGAAAAGTAAATGCAAGTAAAAACGATGAGATGCTCTTCCCAGCAGAATGGAAGTACAAACTAGTTAGAGTGAAGTTTCATGGAGCTTTAAAATATGCACATAGTAAATATCAAACATCAACACAATATCAAACATGAAATCAATCAAATGAACCAATTAAAGAGTTGAGGTCATTTCCAACTTTCCCATCATTTACCACTCTTTACTCACCTTTCAAATAAACTCAAAACCACCAATGATCCCAAAGTCGTACAAAACCGGACTATCGAATCAAACACCACCTACAACAATTTAATTCAAAACACATTTAAAACCAAAACAAACATCTAGAATTATTAAACAAAGACACGATAAGACGTAACTCACTTCCGGGCTAAAATAAATAAGAGGGGTTTAGTGGGGACGTTCAAATCATAAATTGATTTCATGATTTTGATAAATAGACGTACAATATTAAAAACCCAATTAAAGTAAAAGCTTTTACATATATATATATATATAAAGGATTTAAAACAAAAGCGTATAAAACTTGTATTTTAATAAAAAAAAAAAAAACTTGAAGTCTGTTATGTTTTTCATTATACATATATATTTTTTTTTAAACAAACTTTGAAGTCTGTTGGGTTAAAGAAAAAATATATATATATATTTTCAAAACATAAAAGCTAAAGAAAAAATCCCAATTGTAAACATCTAGACAACATGAACATGGATTATTCCATTTGGGAGGTCTACGACCACTTGAACAAAAATTAAAGGTATGAGTTATCAATCGGCAGCTTTTAGGGAGGGTTGGATTTCAATGAGGAAAAATTGGTTTAATGAATATAAAAGGTCAATAAAACAATTTTGAAAGTGAAGGCCTAACCCCATGGTTAATAGAACCTAAAACTTCATTTCCATGGTGTTTGGTACATAAAAAAGAAAACAAGAATCTTAACATCTAGCAAGAGGTGGAAGAACATATAAAATTTACCTTTCAAAACTCAAGGAAATGAAAGGACTTCCAAGGCTTTGCACTATAACTCAAAGGAGCTTAGTCTTCAAGAACAATGGAAGAAAATGAAATTTTCTTCTTGTTTGAGTGGGGGATGCAGCGATGGTGAGGTCCAAATGAAAGGAGTACTTTCTTTTTTTTTTTTTTTTTAAAATCTAATGTGTATGAAGTCCACAACTCAGCCCACCAAAATCAAATAACAAAAGAAAACGATGAAAGGAAGGGGGCGGCGAGGGTCAAGAAAGAGAGATGAAGTGGGTTAGGGATTGGGGAAATTGGGTGGGGGCCTGTGATGTGGTTTTGGGGAAAAATAGAAGGGGGAGATGAATGAGAGAAGGGGCACCAATTTTTTTTTAATAGAAGAAAAATCCTCAAATCACAAACTATTAATCCCACCAAAACTCATATCCTTTAATATAACTAAAACTAAATATTTAATTTAGTTTAATGTGCCTCAAATAGTTTACACCAAAATTAATTGTTCTTAAAGTATTCTTACAAATTTTTTTTTAAAATTTAAAACTAAAAAATTGAATAAATATTGATTCTTAAATTCTCAATAAGAATTATTATAAAATATAAATTTCAAATTTACCCAGAAAAAATCCTGGTCGTTACAGTTGTAGTTGATCAACTAAGCCTTAACAGCTTTGTAACTAACTATCCAATGAAGTTAGTATTTGTAACAGCTATCAATGATATATATAAAAGGGACTAAGAGTGGATGAAGACTGATTATGCCAAAACCACAGTCGAACCACTATAAAATTTTCTTGTGCATTCTCTTTCCTTTTACCCTTGAGTTTTCTCTCTGTATTTCTATTCTTGCTTTTACCTTGAGTTCACATATTCTATCTGAAACCTTGTGAATCTGTGATTGCGAAATCTTCTCCAAGTTTAACAATTGGTATCAGAGCCTGGCGATTGTGAAGATCTGATTTTTGCAAGAACCTTCAACAATGGCTACACGATTTGAAATTGCCAAGTTCGATGGAAAAGGAGACTATGGCATGTGGAGGAAGAAGATGAAGGCAATCCTAGTTCAACAAAAAAGTAGTTCGCGCTCTCGATGATCCTCCCACATTTCCAGCAACGCCAACAGATCTTGAGAAGAAAGAAACCCTTGATACAGCCTATAGTTCATTGATTTTGAACCTCTCAGACAATGTTCTTAGGCAAGTGGATGATCAAGACTCTGCTATAGGAATCTGGAATAAATTGGAGAAGCTGTATCTTGCGAAGACGTTGACGAACAAGATTTACCAGAAAGAAAGATTGTTTGGCTATAGGATGGATTCTGGAAAAAGCCTCGACGACAATCTTGATGAATTTACAAAGATGGTAATAGATTTGTCAAACAACGGTGAGAAGCTTTCTGAAGAAAATCAAGCAGTGATACTTCTTAATGGATTACCAGAAACGTTTCGCGAAGTTAAAGCTGCCATCAAGTATGGGCGTGACAGTCTGACTTTGGATATTGTCCTGGGAGCGCTAAAGGCAAAACAAATGGAGTTGTCCAATGAAAAGAGAGAATGAGATGCCCTAATTGCAAGGGGCAGACAGGAAAAGAGGAATTTTCAGAAAGGGAATAGGGGAAGAAGCCTATCGAAGATGAGAATCAAATCAAGAAAATACTACATTTGTAACAAAGAAGGCCATTTTGGACAAATTGCCCTGATAATAAGTTCAAAGATCGAAGTGATGACAAGAAAGAAGAACCAAATACTGAAAATATATCAGATGGGTATGATTTTACAAAGGTGTTAATGGTTTCTGAGAAAAGGGAAAATCAAGAACAGTGGGTTCTAGATTCTGTTTGTACATTTCACATGACACCGAACAAGGCCTAGTTTACAAATCTGAAAGAAGAAGATGGTGGTCCTGTATTCATGGGCAACGATCATGAATACAGAGTAAAAGGGATTGGCTCCATAAGGTTCCTAATGCACGACGACATTGAGCGAATTCTATCAAATGTGAGATTTGTGCCAACTCTAAGTAGACATCTGATATCATTGAGTGCTCTAGACAATGCAGGCTATGCTTTCAAATCAGAAGGAGGTATTCTCAAGGTAATCAAAGGTTCCATGGTTAAAATGAAGGGAACCTTGAACAATGGGCTGTATTATCTACAGGGAAAGGCCATATCAGGGGCTGTTGCTGCTCTAGTAGAATCAGAAGCCATTGATCAAACAAAACTCTAGCATATGAGACTTGCACATGTCAGTGAGAAGGGATTACATGAGTTACACAAACAGGGCCTGTTGGGAGATACCAAGATGAATGATCTTGGCTTGTGTGAGCACTGTGTATATGGTAAATCAAAGAGGATCAAATTTGCCACAAGGGTTCACTGCACTACAAACAAGCTTGGCTACATACACAGTGACTTGTGGGGAGCTGTCAGAGTTCAGTCACATGGTGGATCAAGGTATTTCATGTCCATTGTTGATGATTTCACCAAAAAAGTTTGGGTGATAGTTTTTAAACACAAACATGAGGCACTGT
Source organism: Gynostemma pentaphyllum (assembly GCA_028015215.1). NCBI lineage: Eukaryota > Viridiplantae > Streptophyta > Magnoliopsida > Cucurbitales > Cucurbitaceae > Gynostemma > Gynostemma pentaphyllum. The sequence continues at coordinate 43,269,471 of CM051349.1, read as the reverse complement.
TAAGATTCAAAGAGTGGAAACCCTTGTAGAGAACAACTCTGGCAGCAGGATAAAGACACTCAGAACCGACAATGGCCTGAAATTTTGTAATAAAGAGTTTAAAGACTTCTGTGCAAGAGAGGAAATTGACAGACATCTAATTGTGACCACCACACCCCAACAAAATGGGGTAGCAGAAAGGATGAATAGGACTTTACTAGAGAGAGTAAGGTGCCTCTTGTCACAAGCCAACCTGCCAAAGGTGTTTTGGGCTGAAGCATTGATGACTGCAAGCTACCTAATTAACAGAAGCCCATCAACAACCTTGAAATTCAAGACCCCTGAAGAAGCATGGAGGGGATCACCACCAAACTTGCAACATTTAAGGAACTTTGGATGCATTGCATATGCACATTATAGGCAAGAAAAGTTAGAGCCAAGGGCAATAAAGTGCATATTTTTAGGATATCCACATGGTGTCAAGGGTTACAAACTCTGGTGGCTGGAGAAGTCCAAATGCATAATTTTAATTAACTACTTTTATATTGTTAATTAATATTATCTTTGTGCAAGTGCTATGAGATAATGGACAGTAAAATAATGCCTGAAGATACGATAGAGTAGTTCTCCAACAATCAACAAATAGTTATGGTCATTAATTAAGTCAAAATTTACTATAATCACCTGAAATTTATATCTTAGTTCCAATTTTTTCCATCTTATGATATATTCAAGACTTACATAATCAGCCACGATCGAGTCTATGATTTGGGTAGTGAGTTGGGGGTTACATTACTCTAACCAATGTTTGTTTTCCAATTTTAAAACTCAATATGATGGGTTTGCTAACCCTCCTCCTAATAAATCTATTCATTTTCAAAGTTTCAACATATTTTACACTTAAACAAATGCACTATTTTATACAAATTAAAAACAGTGTTAACAACTCCCTGTTTAACAACACCTTGCTTAAACACAAACTTATCTAACAACCAAACGACCCTTAGTGTCACTGCGATGTATTAGCTCATATCTGTGCATATAAAAGGGCAAAATACCTCTCTCACCTCTCACCATTTTGGATTTTATGTCTTTTGTCACTGAATTTAAAATTCATGTTTTTCATCATGATTGTTGAATTAAGAATTTCGTGTCTTTTTGTATTTGCTTTATTTGTTAGGTCTCCTTTATTGTTCGTCCAATCCATTTCTTTAGGCGCCCATTTTCTGGAAAAAGAAAAGAAAAAAACTGTTTTTTTCCTTAAATTAGTGGTTTGATACCTTTTTTTTCTCAAATTAGTGAAAAAACCAGTTTATATCTTTAAACTTGGTATGACGTTTCAAACCTTCATTAATTTAATAATAAAAAATATTAAATTAATCAATTTATCAAAATAATAAAAACTAACAAAAGTCTTATAAAAATTATTGAAATCTAGTTCAAAATACCTTAATAATAAAGATAAAAGAAACATATTTCAATAGCCTTTCAACAAAAATGTCATCAACCTAATTTTAGAGATGAATGATTCCAAATTTACTTATATGTTTTAGAGACTCGTTTGTGATACATTTTAATAAAGTGTTTTTTAACCGTTATCATAACCACTTTTCTTCTCCAAAAGAACTTTTAAATAGTTTGAAAAGCTATCCCCAGTTAAGTCTAGTACCTCCTTTGACCGACAACAAACTCTTGACAAAAACAAAACCTTGGAACCACTTTGGATGACCCTTTACCGGAAGATTTATGAATTTTTGTGTGTTAATATTGAAAGAAATTACCTGCCCATTCTTAGCTTCCATTAGAAGTTCGTCGGAATTCACGAAGTGCAATGGCTTCTCAATTCCTAAAACTGGGCTGATTGTCAATAGCTTTGACCATAAAAAGGGTTCATCATTCTTCAACACCCAAATGTCGATTTCTTTTTCATCCTCGAACCCTAACCGACCTTAAAATCATTAGATTTCGGATCGTAGCCGAATCCAACTCCATTTGAAGAAAAGTATTGATCATACTCTAAAATCGATAATGGAAGCCGACAAAACTCCCTTGCGGCAGGATTACACAAGTAGATATCGTCGCAAAAATCGGAGAGACAAACTAAGCCGTTACTTTGACCACAAATATCCACAAAATGAGAATACTTATAACATGGTAATTCAATGTCAGATTGATCATCAGTGAAGGGATATGTGATATAGGATAATATGTTTTTTGTAGTTCCGGAATCTTTGGGAACAAGACGCTTGAGAAGAATGGTGATGGAGGAATTGGAATTGGAATTGTAATTAACCAAATGTTTATAGACGAATTTGGGATCGTTAATGAGATGGTACCATGATTTATTAACAGATTTGAATCGAATCATAGACTCCGGAGAGAAGCAGTAAAAGAATCTCTTCGATTACTGGTGGGCGTCGAATCCACCAAAAATAAATATCTCTACTTTCGGGTTTATGGATTTGTAGTAGTGGAAAGTAGGGTCGAATCCACAGAGATTGGTGAATTAAAATTAGGGGGTTTTTGAGTTTGTTGAGAAATTGAGAAAGAAAACAATAAAAGTTAAGAAGAGATTCAATGGGAGAAAGTTCCAACCAAAGGTGTAATCATCGTTTGATTTATATTATTTGATCATTGATTTTCTAATGAAATCCTAACTCATTCTCTAAATTGGTTATGATTATTAAGAACGTCTTATTAATCTATCATTCCTTAGTTTGTCGGTAATTAAGATACGATCATTAATTACTTCCCTAATCAATGACAACCTAGAGTACGACAATAGAATTTAATCAATGATAGCAATAAGATGAGAAGGACGACCAATTCTAGCCAACAAATGCGAAACGTTCGATCTATTTAGACTAGATCCTATATTTTCATAGCATGAGATGGGAAGACTTATTAATCATTCATACTAATTGTCACATGGATTAGAATGCATAAACAATTACGGATTTAAACACTCTAATTGACGATCTATCAAATTGAAGAATGATCAAAGGGCCCTTTTTGAACAATCAAACAATGTGATATTGAATGCATAAAATAGAAAATATAGAAATAGAGAAGAATTAGAATGAAAGATGAAGAACAAATCTCACAAATATAAAAATCAAACTTTGATTAACCTTGGTTGGAAATTGGGAGTTTAGCTAGACATGGAGATCATAATTCTCCAAGAAAACCTAAGGAAAAACGTTCTTCACCTATTAGAAAAGAAGTCTCCCTTTTATATCCTTGAAAACTAGGGTTTAAAACAAAAGATAAAATATCTATCCTAAAAAATCCGAACTGGCGCCGCGGCACTGATTTTTGGGCGCTGGGGTGCTGAGCAAAAAGACTAAAATCTAGAAATTTCACGCTTTCGGTGCTATGGCGCTAGAAAATCAGCGCTGGGGCGCCGAACTCTCTGGAATTTTGGCTTGGAATCAGACTTTTCCTTGTGGCTGCGGCCACTAAAAGTTGTTGTCATGGCGCCGAAGTGTCAAGAAAGCTCCAAAATGCAATTTTTAGTCGTTTTTCATGCTCTCTTCTCCAATCTAGCACATAAACACAAATCAAAGATAATTAATTAGTTCTTAGGCTATTTAATCATCAAAGTATGAACAATTAACACAAATTTATATGCTAAAATAATGACTTATCAATTACTTCTTCTGGAAGATTCATCATTACACAACGTAATGATGAAAAAAATTCGATTAGAGTTTGTTTTCTGGTTATAATGATAATGGATCAAGTTGATCTCGTTTTTATTATAGAGATATATATGCACTACAACAAAATACTCCATACTTGACCATTAAAAAGTGTCAAGATTCAATAAACTTGACACTTTTTTTAGTGTCAAATATGTCAGTGTCAAGTATAATTTCAGTGTCAAGTATAATTTCAATGTACTTGACACGTTAGAAGCGTCAAAATTAAAACTATTGACACGGTTTTCGCGTCAAGTGATAAATATAGTTGACATTTTTTACAAGTCAAAGTTACAATTTATTACTTGACCATTTTTAAATGTCAATGAAATTATATTTTTTATAAAAAAAATGTAAATTTATATTTATCTCCGTATGCACTTGCAACAGTGCTACAACTCGCAAAAGTGTAAAAGAACACATCAAAAAGACATAATTACCAAGGTGTATCACAAAAAAAAAAAAAAAAAAAAAAAAAAAAAAAACTCACTATTTTGATTATCATCAAACATTAACATGAGTTAAACTTCAATCCAAACAAATGAACTCTCTCAAACACGTGTAAGGGATTAATAAAGTGTACGATAAAAAGTTTAAAACATAATAATGGAAGACAATAGTGAATTTTCTTTTTTTCCCATTCGTTTCAACAGAACATACATGTGAAAAAATATTAGAAATTAAAGACAATAACATAAAACACTTATATATGAAACTTAAAAATGTAGCAGAATCATCATGTATATTTTCAATAATCCATAAATTAATCCGGCACATTGCCAACCTATTTGATAACACAAAGTAAAAAAAAGATAGAAAAAAAGACCAATTCAAGCATATCTTTAAGCAATCTTCTCGTCTTTCAGTGGTCCTCTTGTGATATTAGATAGCACCTTAACATCAAATACTGCATAATTCTTTTGGACTCTACAATTGCCTTCTTTGCATATGAATCCACTTGGCTGTCGAACTTCTCGTAAGACACAAGCATGGTGAATAGCAAGACAAATGTTGTTTCATAAATTAATTAGATAGAGTGCATTTAGAATGTAAGACATAAAAACCAAGTGATTCCTTATTATGATTTTGGATAAAAACTACATCACCTATGTATAGAAAAGTCAGAAACTTGAACCAATTTCCCATAATGGAAAGAACCCAAAAAACAACAATTTCCTGGCAACAAAATTGGTACATATTAATAGCTAAAACCCAAATTCTATTGGAGTTGTTATGTATAGAGATTAAATCCGTTGAATCCATATGAGCCACAATATGTTGTTTATCTTTAAGTATGATTTCTAGTTCCTTTAAACGTTAAAATTTATCATTTAGTTAAGTCACATAATGGACTTAAATGGTCAAAACTACAACAATAAAAATGTAACAATGCATATAAATACAAATATTTTACTAACAAGTGGCGTGATCAAAATATAACAATAGAATCTCTGGTAAATAAGCAAATTACCTGAAAGATTTTAGCTAGACTCTTCTGTTGGGTTCCAACTCCTAAACCGGGAAAATCGATCAACCCATTACAACCCCACTCTACGGAGCGCAATTTGTCCAACTCAATTTCAGATGCCTGTTACCCCACATTAAACCCAATGGGCATAGAAAACAAAGATCTACTACCACTAACTGCTACAATGTTCAATCTTTTAGTAGTCATCTCTTAATTACATCCATCACTTCTCACATGAAGGCTTCTCATTCATTTCAATGGTAAACCTTCTAACTATTGATCAATAGAGTATACTAAAGCTTAGTACTTGGAGATTATGATTGAAAGTATTACCTAAAACTAACAATTGTTAACAACTCAAATGACATATAAAGAAAGAGAAACTACCAACTCCTCAAGAATATAAAGATAGTATTCCAACCTAAAGATCATGTATGTCATTTTCTTCAGTAAGATACCCTAGGAAAAGTAATAAAAGCAGCATTTACTAAAATCACCTTTGTTAATATTTGGAAAAAAAGGAAGAATATATGTCATTTTATATATGAAAGAGGCAAGAATTCATATCATAGAATATGTTTACTAATTAAATGAGACACCTTTTCAGAGTTTAACAAATAAAATAAATACTTGTCATCAAATAGTATTTTAACAAATATACTGAATAGGCGACATATTATGCTACCTTCTAAAGTCTACAATCTGTTGTAGCACAATTGAACTAAATTTGCATTCATTAGATACCCACCACCGGTCCACAACGTCATGTTTCTACACTACACGTAAGGAGAATGCTTGAATAAATGGATTAAGATGCCTTAGATATGGAGCAAGACTTACCTCTTAACAGAATATGGAGCAATAGAACCGGGAACAACATAGGTCAGGGCTAACTTCCCAAGTTTCTCATCCAAGAAGGGGTCTGCCTATGGTAAAGTGAGAACAAAAAATTTCAAACGACCATAAGATAGAATGTGAAATTGATTAATACAATTGAAAATAATGTCTTGACTCGAGAATCTATAATAAAGTATTTTATGTTGATGAACTCTTGTTCACCGTGTTGATGAAAATATGATTTGTGATTACAATCAATCTATAAAAGACCAAGGCCAACAAATTCCCTTGATAGTGAATCCTCGCTCCTTTTTACTAACTCCAGAACTAAGATTCTCTTACTCAACTTCTTAATGGTTCAATGGGATTTCTCTCCAATTAATTTACTAAATCAACGGGTAAGATGATTTATATTAACATTAAAATGGGTATAAAAGATGAGATTGGAAAGCATTGTGTTATTGTCAATAGCTGAGGAGAGAATTTTTATTATATTCTTGGATTTCTGGAGAATGTTGTAAGAAAGATTAAAAAGAAATCATAGGAAAAACAATGAAAACAAAATAACCATACGAAAATAGATTGAGAACGATTAAACGAGAAAAAAACAAAGAAAGATCAATCAAAGAAGCAGAAGAAGAAGGATAAGAAGAAAATCATTAAAATAACATTTGAAATAATCTCGAAGAAATGATTTTAAGTCCAAATAGAAAAAGAAAAATCAACAATATTGAAAAAGAAAAACTACCTGGAAAAAGTCCCCAAGATTGATTGCTTAAAAAATTGGGACGAACAATTTCCTTCTCTGGCTATAACTTCTCCTTCTAGGGCAAGAAAATCTTCTGCTTTGGCCATGAAAAATCTTTTGGTGATGAATCTGAGTTGTTTTTGTTGCGAAACGATCAAGCAGCCAACATGAGTAACGATTTGGGAATTGAAAGAGAAGTCTAAAAAAAATGAGAAGAAAATTATAATATGCGTAAGTAAACCAAATCGAAAGGATATCAAAAAAGAAAAGAAGGGAAATTGAAAGAGAAGACAAAGGAAATCAGAAGGAAATAGAAAGGTTATATTAGATTGGGCGTATGCGTAACGTAAATCAGAAGAGAAAACAAGAGGAATATTGACGATTTCGTGTTATGAAGAAGACGAAGTACCTTGGTGGCGCCGCGAGAGAGAATACGAGGTAATTAGGGATTTGGTGATTTTAAGTTATTTTAACTTCTATTAAAATAAAAAAAAAATTATTATATTTGACATTTTAAAAACGTCAACTATGTAGGTTTTAAATTATAATTATTTTGACTGTTTAAAACTGTCAAGAAAATGTGGCGGAAATTTTTTAAAAAAATTTCACCCCTTCAATTTCATTTTCTGAAATATTCTTGACATTTTAGCCTTAAAAAATTATTTTCTTGACATTTTTTATTTAAAGTGTCAAGAATTTATAAATATCAAGTGTCAAATATGAGTGATATTGTTGTAGTGATGAGGAATAAAGATTACGGATATTGATGGAAATTTGGGTAAATGACCTCCAAAATCTTAAATTAATGTTTTTTTTACCTCCATTCTCATAATAACTTTTTTTGACCTTATGATGATGTCATTTTTGTGTGAAAACTCTCATTTACCCTCATCTCAACTCTCATCCTCTCCTCCATCTTTCCAAAAAGAAGAACAAACATTTATCTCCCTCTCAAATTTCTCATCCACCATTGATTGATCTATGAACTTCAACTTGTCTGAATCTTCATCTCTAACAACGAAAAGGTACACAACACCCCTCCAAATCTCAAATCCATGGAATCCATGGAAATCGAAGGATTTCCGGAAATGGAAATCCTTCGAAATCCATGAAAATCGCATGGAAATCGAAGAAAATCCATGGAAATCTTTCGATTTTCATGGATTCCATGGATTTCCAAAATCGGACCTCGAACAACAACAACAACAACAACAAGAAATCTCAAAACCGGAAAAAAATATAAAAAAAAAGTGGGGGAACTCTGGAATCCGGAGGAAACCTCCGGAATCCAGAAAAAGAAAAAAAGATTTTTTTTTTCCTTTTTCCGGAGGTTACCTTCGTATTCCGCAGTTCTCCACAACTTTTTTTTAATTTTTTTTTTAGATTCCGGAGATCCCACAACTTTTTTTTTTAAATTTTTTTTCCGGAATCCGGAGGTAACCTTTGGATTCCAAAGATCCGGAATCCGGATTTCGGAGGAGAACTCCGGATTCCAGAGGTTACCTCCGGATTCCGGAGCTCCGGATGCGGAGATTTTTTTTTTTTTTTTTCCGGATTCCGAAGTTCCCCACTTTTTTTACTCAAGATGATGAAAGAAACCCATTTAAGAATGAAGCTCCAAGAGTTGGTAATGGTTGTGGGTTTGTTGAAGATGAAGCTAAAAACATGAGTTCTTCTTCTTATTGTTGTTGTTGTTGTTGTTCTAGGTCCGGTTTTGAAAATCCATGGAAATCGAAGGATCGAAGGATTTCCATGTGATTTCCATGGATTTCGAAGGATTTTCATTTCCAGAAATCCTTCGATTTTCATTGAAATCCATGTTAATCGAAGGAGTTTTGAGATTTCGAATTGTTGTGTACCATTTCGTTGTTAGAGAGTGAATAATCAATGGAAGTTGAAGTTGATAAATGGAGAATCAATGATTGAAGGATGAGAAGTTAAGAGGGAGATGAATTTCTTGTTGTTTTTGGAAAGATGAAGGGGAGTGGAGATGAGGGTAAATGAGAGTTTTCACACAAAAATGACATCATCATAAGGTCAAAAAAGGTTAATATGGAAATGGAGGTAAAAAAACATTAATTTAAGATTTTGGAGGTCATTTTACCCAAATTTCCCGATATTGATAGATATTTTATTTCTATATATATAAAAAATATCTACCAAAAATTATACTTACTATTTATATTTATTTGATCTTTGCTATATTAGTGTGTATATATATTTAGTTGATATTTTAGCGTAAGGAATGTTAGGGTATTAAATTTAAATTTAAACTGCCAAATGTAAAAGAAATATTATCAAGAATATCCACATTAATTCACATTTATTCACTAATACCAGTTGTGTTTTTTTAATATCAATTTTGCCCAAAAATCACCATAAATGGCGGTGATATCATGTTTTCCGTTTTGAACAATTACCATCATGTCATTTCATTAAATGTTGTAGACCATAATAAATAGAGGGTAGAAAACGTCTTTTCATTGTTCCCTTAAACGGCGCGTGGAGTTAAAGTGGGTAAGTTTGCTAATTTATAAAATATATAAGTATTAATGTTATTATACCTATTTATTATGGTCTAATATGAAATTAACCCAATGTAAAAACAAAAATATCTATATTCATTGCAGAAGCTTTGGTGCTTGTATTATAGGGGTGTTTCTTAAAAATGGCATTTAATGAAGGATTATTTACATGGTGGACCAAAACGAAGTATATAATTACATTAATAATGATTTGTACATATCCGCACATGGTGGAGTTTTAATTTTTTTTAGACATATTTTACCCATTTGTTAGTTCCTTCTTCTGCTCAACCTAGGGATGACAAATTTCCCCGCGGGTTAGGGGTAGGGGCAGGGAATCCCCATTTTATAGGGTTTAGGGTGAAAGTTAAGGGGAAAATTTCTCCCGATTTGTTTTAGAATACTAGGATGAGAATAATATCTTATGTATTTTGTTTACTTTTATCTTTATTTATTAAAAAAATATATAATATGATTATATTAACTAATAAATCATAAAATGTGTGTCAATTAATATTTATATTTTAAAATTTTAATTCAGATACTTTAGTTTAATTTCTTAAAAAACAATCAAATCTTATTATTTTAAATTAAAACTATGTCCTTTCCGATTTCCCTATAAAAATTGGTTCACTTTTCATTATGAAAATAATTTATCAATTTGTAATTATATATTAAAATGAATGTCGAATCAATATCACACAACCCTCTTTTCGTAAAGATTTTTGCCTTAGAATTTTTTTTTTTTGGGCCTCGCCACTGTTGACCAACACCGATTATCTTTCTTCCTTTTTCTGATGAAATCTCAACTCGAATCACCTGTTTAGACTAAATTTTAAAAATGTTTTTGAATGGTTAAACTTTCTTTATTATAATATATGGATAAGACAACTAAGATGCGATTTGTGTGGTGAATACTAAGTCCATGATTGAGATTTTTTCAAGGATAAATTAAGGAAGATTTTTTAAATATTATTTTTGTGAAACACTTTTTATAAATATTTTTAAAAAGCGATATTAATTAGGGTAAATTATTAAATGGTATATTTCAGCATACTAATTAATGAAATATAAGAGCCTTTTAAAACTTACTCAAATAGTAGTTCAATTATTATTTATTGAACTAAAAAATATCAAAAACCAACTAGAAAAAGGTAAGAAAAACCAATAAACTCAACTAAAAATAACAAATTATTGAAATATATAATTCCATAATTATTAAAACGCTATTTCGATCATTTTTAAAATATTTTGACATTTCAGTAATTAGTATATGTAGAAATATGCTATTTGAGATTTTTTTTTATTATTAATTAACTAATATTTTAATATTATAAAACAACTTTTATATATATATATATATATATTTATTTATTTGTAATACTTTTGAATAATATATGAACATTATCTTATTTGTTTTTTTGTTACCATATTTTTATAAACCAATTTAATTTATATTAATTTAAAATTTAAATTTTATATAAATTTTAAGAAGTAGAAAGAAGCTTGAGATCGACAATGCTTTCATAAACAAGTCAGCCAATTATAGAGATGATCGACTGGGTAAGAGCTTTACAGACCCTTCAGTTAGCTTATCACGAATGAAATGATAATCTAATTCAATATGTTTAGTTCTTTGATGAAGGCGAGATTTGTAGCAATGTGGATGACAGCCAAATTATCACAAAAAATTAAGGCTGACCTGTTTTTAAATATTCTCAATATCTAATTTTAGGTATTGAGAATATTATACTAAAGTGTCTCAATATCCAATTTTAAGATAATATAAAATTAGATATGATGATAATAAGTACATGAATTTAGATCGTTTTATTAAACAATGAATATTAAATATTCTCGATCATCAGTACACATTTTTCAATTGAGTTTCCTTTCAATCTCAAACAATTACTTTCATTACGGAAATTTCTTTTGAATTAAGTTCATTCTTAATTTCAATGTACATATATATATATATATATATATATTTTCATTTTGAAGTAAATTTAAAAACACTTAAAATTTACTGTCAAATGTTTACTTTTTAAACGGTAAAAGATACATGAAACGCACGTTAGTCTTGACTAGAGGCAGGGAAAAAGAAAAATATCATAGCATAATAAATATAATAATATGAAAGGCCATATCCATCAAGTTTTTATTTCACCATCTTCATAAGATCTTGAGTAGTAGTAAAGTAGTAGTACACTTGAGAGATTAATAATGATCATGAGATCTTAGTGGTCATTAATAATAGAAAATTGAGGATGAACATGGAGTCCTTGGGGCCAATAAAAAGCAGCATTGCAACCATGATCAACATGATCTGGACAATCTGTAATATCAAACTCCCCACCTTCAAAACACATCACAATTTCAGACAATAGGATTATGTCATCCAATCTTGAATGTCTCGAGCAACGAAGACCTACCTCCTTCTTTAACCATTTTTTGATCAGATGTTTTGCAGAATTCTTCGTAAAAATTTTACGAGATCCAGAGAGTGAGGCAAAGAGGTCATATTTTGGATTTTTTCTTATTTCCAATGCCTTTTTAAAGTATTCTGTTTGGTTTATCAATGGATATGCGCAAACTCCTTTTTTCTCCCATTCTGATTTCCATAATTTTTCATTGTCTTTTTTGAACACATTTGGCCAATATTCATCCAGATCCAAACGCTCACTCTCAATCTGATAATTACATATCAAAACTGTTAAAATCATTTATATCATTACAATCACGAGGTGGACTGTACTTTACGTAATTGCAAATCACACTCTTCCGTTTTGTTAATTTTAACGAATTTCATATACGTGTTTAAATTTCAATTCCATACCAAAAATGAACATATGTATATTTTTTTAGGGGCAAAAAGTATAAAAGCCCTAACTTAAAGAATTTTTTTTTTTTAAATTTTATCACCTAAAATATTACTAATTTTACACTAAAAAAATTTAAAAATTGAGGGGGGCAAACCTACCCATAAGATGACTCCTCCTCTGCAGCTGAATCCACACAAGTGTTTAAAACTAATTGATATGTGTAAATTCAGAAAAACAAAAAAAGTGTGTTATTTATAATTATCCTGTAATTAATAATAATAATATATTACTTACCGCGTTTGATTCATATTTAGGTGAATTGGGGCCGCCGCAAAATGTGAACGGGAATCCATCATTATGGACAGGGAAAAAACTGGAGATGGTGAATTTATCCTGTTCGGAATAGGGTTTCAAGCATGGAGTATCGGAGGCCAATTCGCTATCGCAAACGGAAGGTAGCCATTGCTGTATAAGCTGCCAGTTCAAGCCATTAGCAAAACTCTTAGAATATGAAGAAATCATGAAACATATTGTCACCACAAATAACACCAGATTTTCTCTCTTTCCAGCCATCTTTATATTTCTATGATATTGGAAATGGAGACCTACACAATGCCTATTTATAATATAGCCAGATATTCAATACCTCTACTTTCTAATTTCTATGGTACTAAAAATAAAATCATCTATTTTGCTTTTCTAAAACTTTAATTTAATCTCTATTTCACCATTTTTTTAATATATGCGAGTGTTCTACCTACCTTGCATGCACCTCGATTAATTTTATGAGACTGTCACTTGATTTTACCAATAATTTATCTTAGGAAGCTTATAAGATTATAATCTAAATAGGTGACCACGTATGAATTTAAATTTATGACCTTTCAAGATTTAATAAGATAATTGAGAATAATAAAAAAAACATTCATTCACAAAATATTAATAATAAATATTTCTTCTCAATATCAAATGAGTAGTTCAATCACTCACGTGCATTATATTATATGGTAGTAAGACCGTAGGACCGTTGCCTGCTGAGAAGCTGCTTTCAAATTTTATTGGCCTTTGTCATCTATATAACATTGTTGTCCTCTCCACGATTAAAAATATAAACATTATTGTCCTTTCCTATTCTTAAAAATATAAACATTATTGTCTTTTTATAGTAAAAAAATATAAACACTATTATCCTCCTACGGTTAAAAGTATAAACATTATTGTCCTTTTTCCTTTTAAATAACATTATCATCCTCCCCGGTTAAAAATAGGAAATTTCATTGGGTAGCAGAATTTTTAGCAATATTTATAAATATAGCATTTTTAAAAAGTATTTACAAATATAGCAGATTTTTAACAACCCTTATTCATGTGATCAGAGATATCAGTGATAACTTATAAAATAATCAGTGATTACTATCAGATAATCAGTGATTTCTGCACAAAATATCAGGATATCAGTAAATCAGTGATTACTAGTGACAATTTTGTAATATTTTAGTTGTGAATTTAACTTTTCTGCTATTTTTGCAAATATGTTTTTTTACTGCTATTTTTACAAATATTGGACATATTTTTACTATTTTCGCAAGAGCCCCTTAAAAATATAAACATTATTGTCCCTCTATAGTAAAAAAAAAAAAAATCACCATTGTCCTTTTATGCTTTTTATTGTCCTCCTATGCTCATTTTACGCAAATTTTGTACCTAGATTCTAGGGAAATTTTAATTGATAACACTTTTGTAATTTAAAAGAAGGGTTTAATGCATCAATGATCCCTGTAATTTAAATCTTTTTCAATTTACACCCCTAAACTATCAATTTAGTTTTTTTTTCACCCCTACATTTTCTATAGTCCAATTTCTGTTTAAAAAATCATCCAAAACTAACGGACTTAGTTTTTTTAATATTATTTATATCAAAGGGTATGGGAAAAGACATTTTAGACTCCATTAATCATAATCAACTCTTAACCTTAGTCAATTATACTTAGGTATAAATTCTTAACCGTGGTTAAAATAAACTCAAGTCAAGATTTTCACATCGGCTTTAGTTGAATCAGAACTCGTGCGAAGAAGCTTCAAGAAATCGGTTATTCTCATTCCTCCTAGATTATGCGAGCTTCAAGATTTTGCATTGAATTCGAGTTTGTGGAGGTGTTTTTTTGTTGTCAATGGATGGTCAAGAAAATAAAAAGGGAATATGAGTTTGGTCAATCCATTGTCAAAATTGTTGCTTCGCTCGAGAAATTGTTTGGTCCAATAGGAGTTTGGATGAAATTGATTAGTAAGAAATCTTGTTAACTTATTAAAAATCCATGTATTCCACTCAAACTTGTGTAATATGTATAAAAGTTTATGTTTGCTCTACCCTTCGTGTTGATTGGGTATGTATGGTTTTTGAACGGTGACTATTGACTATTAAACACACAATTTACATTTTCTAGCAGATTTTATTCGTGATTTGAGTGAATTTTCCATAAAAATAAGGATGAGTTTGTTTGCTAAACAACGCCAATACGAACAGGAACAGAAGAAATCGTTGAGGAGTTTTCGAGAAAGGCCGAACTTTCTAGTTTTTTCCTTGAAAAGGGATACCAAATGGTTCAGGTAGAAGATTTCGTGATTAAAAGTTTAACCCACTTCAAATTGACTATGGTTAGTTAGTGAGGACTAAACTGTCTTTTTCCATACCATTAGATATAAAAATATTAAAAAAATAAATTCTGTTAGTTTTGGATGGTTTTTTTTCACAGAAGTTGGATTATAGAAAGTGTAAGGGTTAAAAAAACTAAATTGATAGACCAAAGGTGTAAATTGAAAAGGCTTGAAAGTGCAGAGGTCATTGGTGACATTTAACCCTTTAAAAAATGACAATACCGTCACGGTATGAATCTCAGTTTTAAAAATATCATTTGTAAAAAATTTCAAATTTTTGTTATTTTTAAAAATTTAAATTCATAAAATACCATTTTTAAAAATTCTAGATTCTAATATTTCTCACCACACAAATCTATACAACCAGCTTTGTCGTATTGCTGATGTGATCTTTTGAATAGTATTGGGTCCGTATATTATAATATAAGCGACACAAATCCACACATTTCAGGTGCTTTATCCATATGCTATAATACATCTGTTTATTAGCATTTTCTACTAATAATAATCACAAGATCTCAAACTGTACTATACTACTAAAGATCTCATGAATATGATCAAATAAAGACTTGATTGATGGTCTTTTATCTTGTTTTATATCATCAAATTTGACTAAGATAGCATAAATCTTTATATTAATTATAAAATTGTCCAAACTTTTAAAAATTATTCAAATAACATAATCATAGTTCTCAATAAGTTATTGAACTATATTTTGTCACTTTTCATCAATTTTTTCAATGAGTTTATTTGTTTTTTGTCTTTTAAATTCAAGCTCAATAATTTATCAAACTATTTTCATTATTGTTTATAATGAATTTGTTGGTTTTCAGTGTAAGAAATAATATAAAATAATTTAAGTATGTATCATATATTATATTAAATTGATTATTTTTAATTAAAGGGTAATATTAAAAAAATATTATAAATACAGTACACTCATATGACAAATTTGGTCAAATAAACATGGAAATAAAAATATTTTTTTGACATTCTCATGAAATTTTAGTAATTCTTTCCTAACAAAGAAACTCATCAATCTTGATTTTCTCATATGTATCTGGATTTCCTAAAAATGAACGGCCCTTAAAACATTTAGAAAAAAATTTGACCATTAAGCCAACTCAGAATTGGTACTTTTCACAATTTTTTTTCTTTTAGAATGAGTAATTTAAACCATAATGTGTTGCTTGACCGTCTAGTTGGAGAAGGTAAAAACATGAGAATGTGTACTTGTATATGTTGGATTTTATACAATTTATAGTATAAAATTTAAGTGTGAAAGTAAGTGGAAGTGTAGAGAGAAAAGTTGGAAGTTGAGGTTTGTGGGAAAGTGAAAAATCACTTGTCCCACATTGGAAAGATCTCATTTCCAACTTCTCCTTTTATATCCTACACTTGCATTTTGGGATTGGGCCCTTAGGGGTACCAAAGATTTTGCGAGGACCGAGTGCGCACCCAATGTGAATCAATCCACACGCGCGCGCGCGCCGCCCGCCCGCCCGCACGTCACGTCTTTTTATTTAAAGAATATTTATTTAATTTCTTTTTGAAATTCGGAAAAACTGTAACAGTATGGCGTGATCAACACGTAAAAACGAAGCAAAGTCGGGTTGGATTTAAATACCAACAGTAGCCGACGAATAAGCTCTCATTTCTATATAAAATTCTTCATCAAAGTCTGCACCTAACTTTCCTAAACAGTGTATTTATAGGGGCACATTCAAGAGAAGACCTAAAAGGGAAACCCAAAACAGCTGGGCCCAAAGACAAGATAAAAAGGAAAATAGAAAACAGTTGAAAATAAACTAGAGTTCATTAAGGCCCAATGGCCCACATCAGTTCTTCCCCACCGTTTTTAGAACTCGTCCTCGAGGTCATTACTGGTGGTTGGTGCGTCATCAGGGGGAAAATACTCATATAAGTCGGACACATTGAATGTAGCAGAAATGTGGATGTCAGGTGGCAAGTCCAAAATGAAAGCATTTGGTCCAGCTTTCCTCACAATCTGATAAGGGCCAATTTTACGAGGTTTGAGCTTTGAGTACGTTCCCACTGGAAATCGTTCACGGCGAAGGTAGACCATGACTAAATCGCCAACGTCAAAGGTCTTTGTCCGGCGATGAGCATCCGCAGCTGATTTGTATTTCGTATTTGCGTCCTGTAAGTTAGATTTAATCTCCTCGTGAAGTTCATGAAAGTCATTTACCAAATTGTCTGCCTTCTGATTAATGGGTTTACTGATGTGAAAAAGGTCCACGGATTGATTGGGCATCTTCGTGTAGACGATAGCAAATGGGGCGCGGCCACTAGATCTGTTGGTCATGGAATTGAAAGCAAACTCTGCTTGAGCAAGAGCAAGGTCCCACTGCTTGGGTTTGTCGCCGGCAATGCTACGGATCATGTTGCCTAAAGTTCGATTAACCACTTCCGTTTGGCCGTCAGTTTGTGGGTGGTACGCGCTGCTAAAATTTAATTTGGTTTGAAACCGCCCCCACAAGACTCTCCAAAAATGGCTCATGAATTTTACATCACGATCAGAGGTAATAGATTTTGGAATACCATGTAATCGTACTATCTCTCTGAAGAACAGCCGTGCAATTGCGCTAGCATCAAATGTCTTTTTGCAGGGAAGGAAGTGTACCATTTTTGAAAATCTGTCAACCACCACGAAAACAGAATCAGTACCTCTCTGAGTTTTTGGGAGGCCAAGAACAAAATCCATTGACAAATCTTCCCAAATCGTGTCTGGAATGGGCAGTGGTGTATACAAACCAGTGTTTTGTGCTGTTCCTTTTGCTGTTTGACAAATTGCACAGTGCTTGACAAAACGGACGACATCCCTTCGTAACTGAGGCCAATAGAAACGTTCTTGAAGAAGTAACAGCGTTTTCTCACGACCAGTATGAGCGGCGAGCCCTCCACTGTGTAATTCATGTATGAAAATCAGCCATCCGAACATTGGTTTTGCAGTTTACCCAAATGTGTTCAAAGTCTGGATCTGATGCATACAGGTCTTTAATGCTTTCCAATCCTATAACCTCAGTTTGGAGTGTTATAAGTAGATTCGTTTTCCGGCTGAGAGCATCGGCAACCACATTCTGTTTTCCAGGCTTGTGTTTGAAAATGAACTGAAATTTCTGTAGATAAGTAACCCAGCGAGCGTAAACGCGTTTCAGGGTCTTCTGTGAATTGAGAAACTTCAAGGATTGGTGGTCACAATGAAGAACGAATTCTTTGGGAATGAGGTAATGCTCCCAATGTTGTAAGGTGCGAATAATCGCAAAAAGTTCTTGCTCATAAGATGACCACTTTTGTTTTGCCTCGTTCAACTTCTCACTAAAGAACTCTATAGGATGTCCTTCCTGCATTAATACGGCCCCAATCCCTGTCATCGACGCATCAGTTTCAACCTCAAATAGACACTCAAAGTTGGGTAGTTTCAGTATTGGGGCTGAAGTAAGTTTTTCTTTGATCAAGCGAAAACTGTCTTCCTGGTCATTCCCCCAGTAAAAAGGTCCCTTCTTGAGGCAATTAGTAATTGGGGCAACAATGCTACTGAAATTACGAATGAATCGCCTGTAAAAGGTTGCCAAGCCGTGGAAACTCCGAACTTCAGTGATAGTAGAGGGTGTTGGCCAGTCACGAATTGCTTGCACCTTTGTTGGATCTGCCTCAATACCATTCTTCCCAATAATAAATCCCAAGAATAATAACCTGTCAGTACAAAAATCACATTTATCCTTGTTGAGATAGAGTTTGTGGGCCCGTAAAGTGATGAAAACCTCCCGAAGATGCAGCATATGATCCTCCCAGTTTTTGCTATGCACAAGAATGTCATCAAAGTAAACCACAACGGATCTGCCCATGAGTGGTTTGAGCACGTGATTCATAAGACGCATGAATGTACTCGGGGCATTGCTTAAACCAAACGGCATTACTTTCCATTCATAGAGCCCTTCCTTTGTCTTAAAAGCGGTTTTCCATTCATCACCAGGGCGGATACGAATTTGATGGTAACCACTTCGTAGATCCAGACGAGAGAAAACAAAGGCGCCTTCCAGTTGATCCAGTAAGTCTTCCAATCGTGGAATTGGGAATCTGTATTTGATGGTTATTTTGTTAATTGCTCGGCTATCCATACACATTCTCCAAGTGCCATTTTTCTTGGGAACTAAGAGAGCAGGTACAGCACAGGGGCTTAAACTTGCCTGAATCAATTGCTTCTGGAGAAGATCATCAACCTGCGATTGCAAAATTTCATGGTCTTTGGGGTTCATCCTGTAGTGGGGCAAGTTGGGCAAGCTAGAACCAGGAATGAGGTCGATACAATGTTGAATTTCACGTTCAGGTGGCAGGTTTGAAGGAAGGTCAGTAGGTGTGAGGTCTTGGAATTCTGCTAATAAAGTTACAATTTCAAAGTGTCTGGGTTTGAGGCCAAGGTTTTCTGTGGAAAGGACTATGAGGATTGGGTGAATTGGGTCGGCCAGTTTGTAGGAAACGTCACTGCCAGGTACAGAAATCAGTAAGGGCATAGCTTGGGGTTGATGATGGTTGAGGGGGTCACTACTTGGAAGAAGGACGATTGTCTTGTGTCCCCAATGAAATTTATAACTGTTGTCGCGTCCATCATAGCGTATAGACTTATCAAACTGCCACGGTCGTCCCAGTAAAACATGGCAAGCATCCATGTCGACCACATCACACTTGATAGTATCCTTGTAATACTTCCCAATTGATAATTGAATATCACAGACCTCGCGATGCTCTCCACCTTTTTTGATCCATCCAAGGCGGTATGGGTTTGGGTGTTTGTCTGTTGGTAGCTTCAAAGTGCGAACCAAAGTCTTTGCGACAATGTTTTCCGTACTGCCATTGTCGATGATAATGTCACAAACTTTGTTCTGAATTGTGCAACGTGTGCGAAAGATCTGACTTCGCTGGGAAATATTTGGTTTCTTAGGAGCGAGTAAAACACGTTGCACCACACAAGCAATCCTCTCTCCTTCATCTCCACATACCTCCTCCACCTCCTCTTGATCAGGGGTTTCAACACCGGAATCCAGGTCAGAATTTGGATCCATTGGCCCTGTTGTTGCTACAGTTTTACGAAGGTGACAATCGTTGGATTTATGGCCGGGTTCGTTACATTTATAGCAGCGGATCGGATTAGGTTTGGCATATGGATTTGGGGCTTTTGATGGTCCAGGTCTAATGTAAGGTTTGGATGGGCCAGTTGGGGCGCGAGGTTGAGTGGGTGAGATGGGGGTTACGGGTGGTAGGGGATTCTTTCCCTTTTCAAAAAAATGATCAGCAAAGTTCCTCTTCGGGTAATAGGGTTTTAAAATGGGCTTGGGATTGGGCTGAAACCCTTCTACACGTTGGGCCAACGTCACTGCTTTAGATAATGTCTTGACAGATTTGAGGGCGAGATGCTCCTGGATCACTGAACTTAGACCGCCCACGTAACGAGCAACCTGAATCCGCTCAGATTCATTAAGATCTGTTCTTGCATTTAAACGATAGAACTCGTTTGTGTATTCTCTTACATTCCGTTCACCTTGTTGACACTGATGATACTGGTTATAAAGTAGTTGGTCATGGTCCTCCGGTAAGAAACGCTGCCGTAAATACTTCCTCATCTTGGGCCAGGTTCGGATCTTTGGTTTTCCTTCCCTCCGACGAACATTCACTACCTGATCCCACCAAGCAGCTGCTCCATCCTTCAATTTGAAAGAGACCAAAGTAACCCTGGTATCTTCAGGCACACTCATATACTCAAAAAAATGTTCAACAGATCTCAACCATTGGAGGAATTCTTCAATCCCAAAATTTCCATCAAAATATGGGACATCAACCTTTAGCTTATAATCAGGAGGTTCATTCCCTGGATTTTGGACTCGCCGAACGTTCCCCACACGCCTGTTGCCATGAAGAATAACTTCCTCTGCAAGTTCTTCTTCAATCGATTGTTCACGGTCAGTATCCATTGATGAACTGTTTCTTTCATTCTCCTGATTTCGTCTTCTTCCATTCCTTCCTCCTCGTCTTCCTCTTCTTCTCTCAAACACAGGAGCTCGTGCAAACTCACGATGCTCAGGGGCTGGGTTTTCTCCCCTAGGGTTTGCCAAAACCCTTTCTATCCCAATCAAACTCCTCTGAATTTCACGAGTGAAACGTTCCATTCGTTCTTCAACCCGTTGTTCCAGATTCGCAATGGCTGTCCACAGCGCTGGGAGTTCTTCTCCACCAGCCACTCGAGGTTCGCCGTTGTCTTCGCCGGTTGCCATCGTCGCCGTCCTTAGATCGTGGCGCTCGATACCAATTTGGCGTGATCAACACGTAAAAACGAAGCAAAGTCGGGTTGGATTTAAATACCAACAGTAGCCGACGAATAAGCTCTCATTTCTATATAAAATTCTTCATCAAAGTCTGCACCTAACTTTCCTAAACAGTGTATTTATAGGGGCACATTCAAGAGAAGACCTAAAAGGGAAACCCAAAACAGCTGGGCCCAAAGACAAGATAAAAAGGAAAATAGAAAACAGTTGAAAATAAACTAGAGTTCATTAAGGCCCAATGGCCCACATCACAGTAGCTCATAAATGGTCATGACCGTTTCCGGCGTCGTGGAACCGTTTCAGATGACATCGAGCCGTTTCCGGTCAGCTGTTACAGAGACAAATCCGTCTCCCTATAAATAGAGACAGATTCTTCACTCTTCAACACACTACGAAATCTGTCAATTTCTGCTTTCTGTTTTCTCTCTTCCCTGTTCTTGGTTCTTCATTTTCTGTCCAATTTTGAGAGCTGTTCTAGAGGGGTTATGCCAGGTTCTTGAAAATCTGATTGTTGTATTCAAGAAACCCTCCATCGAATCCTGCCGAGCCGAATTGCCGAAGAACCACAAACAATCTGAGTGGGGCAATATCGACTTCAGGACAACGGCCTGTCCGTGCTTTGGAGATTTCACAGTAACGTTGTCCTTCCGTTTCTGTTATTATTTTCTTGTTATTATTGATCTGTTTGTTATTGTAATCAGTTTCATATCAATATCAAGTTCGATTATTGTTTCAAATTCCTTCTCTGTTCCAACAATCTGAAGTCGATATCATGGAATTTGTGAACACCTACGGATCGAACGACTCACCACTTGCTGAAATTGTCGCGGGCCTCTGCCGACAATGTTCGCTGCTGCCATCGCCGCCCTTGCGCCGCCAATGCGTGCCGCCGGCTGCCGCCGCTTTGCAATCTTGCGCATCGCTGCCGACAAAACAAAGGCACCACTCTGGACAATACCGTTGCTGCGCAATCGTACTGCCGGGCTCAAGGAGATGCTTACAATGCCGCAAGATTTCAGCTAGTAAGTATCCTCCTTCTTACCCACCGGCCGGGTCCACTCTAAGGATCCGCCTCAATTCAATGGTCAAGACTACAAGCGATGGCATCAAAAGATGATGTTCTTCCTCACCACACTCGGTCTTGCTTATGTGCTGAAAGATCCAATGCCGGAAGTGCACGAGGACTATGTCACTTACGAGGGACTTATGGAACGAGATCAATGGGAGAATTCTGATTATCTTTGTCGCAATTACATTTTAAATAGCTTAATTGATAGTCTATATAAAGTGTATGAAAACTGTAAGAGTGCGAAAGAATTGTGGGATGCACTTGAACTGAAGTATAGATCAGTTGGTGCAGGGGTTAAGAGGTTTATTGCGGGAAAGTTTAATGATTTCCAAATGGTTGACGGAAAATCCGTAATCAACCAAGCTGAGGAGCTACAAGTCATCATCAGTGACTTGCATAGCGAAGGAATGGGGATGAGTGAACCATTCCAAGTGGCAATCATGATTGAGAAATTGCCACCTTCCTGGAGTGACTTTAAGAATTATCTTAAACACAAGAGTAAGGAGTGTACGATGCAACACTTAATCTTAAAACTCCGAATAGAGGAAGATAATAGAAAAAGGATGGGTAATAATAGAGCCCCAAACCAAAGAAGTGGAGAAGCTAAGGCAAATCTCACCGAAATTAGGAGGAATAAGAATAGGCCAGCTAAAAAGAAGGTTGACCTAGGCCCCAAGCATGCCATCAACAAACGCATCACTGGGAATTGCTACACCTGTGGCAAAGCGGGCCATAGATCCTCTGATTGCAGGCACCGTAAGAATCCTGTGCCAAATAGACCCAATAATAGGTCCAACAATCAAGTCAATCTGACTGTGGATAATAGGGATGATATTCCGCTTGTTGCGATGATCTCCGAAGTGTGCATGACTACCACTGCTAAGGGTTGGTGGATTGATTCTGGTGCTACTAGGCACGTTTGTGCGGATAGATCTCTATTCTTCAACTACAAAGAAGCTGACGGCAATGAAAAGCTATACGTGGGAAATTCTGCCACTTCTGATGTGGTTGGCAAAGGAAACATCCAGCTGAAATGGACATCTGGGAAGATACTCACCCTGAATGATGTCTACTATGTTCCTGACATTAGAAGGAACCTTGTATCTTGGACCACTTCGAACAAGAACGGGTTCAAACAAGTCTTTGAGTCCGACAAGTTTGTACTTGTCCAAGGGCGGGATGTATGTGGGTCGTGGGTATTTTACTAGAGAACATGTTCAAGCTGAATGTATTGGCTCAAAAGCCCAAAGTTATCAATAAAGTTGAATCTTCTTCTTATATTGTTGAGTTATTTAATATTTGGCATTCAAGATTGGGACATGTTAATAATCGATCCATACAAAGGATGATAAGTTTAGGATTAATACCTAAATTTGAAATTGATAATAGACATAAATGCGAAGTTTGTGTTGAATCAAAATTCGTGAGAAAATCTCATCCTTCATTGAACGAAATAATGAATTACTTAGCTTAATTCATAGTGATATTTGTGATTTCAGAAATAATCCTTCACGAGGAGGAAAGAAATATTTCATCACATTTATAGATGACTTTAGTAAATATTGTAAAGTATTTTTACTAAATAGTAAAGATGAAGCTTTAGAAGTCTTTAAGATTTATAAAGCAGAAGTTGAGAATCAACTTGGAAAGAAGTTAAAAATACTTCGATCAGATAGAGGTGGTGAATATGAGTCCACTTATATGACTGATTTCTGTGCGGGTCTGGTATTATACATCGACAACAAGACCTTATACACCACAACAAAATGGTGTAGCTGAAAGAAAGAACCGAACTCTTAAAGACATGATTAATTGCATGTTAAATAGTTCACGTTTACCACAGAACTTGTGGGGGGAAGCATTGCTTACAAAAAACTTTATTTTAAATCGAATCCCACAAAAGAAGACTAATAAGTCGGCTTATGAGTTGTGGAATGGAAAACTCCCTACTTATAAAATGTTGAAAGTGTAGAGGTGTTTAGCAAAGGTACAAGTTCCTTTACCTAAAAGGACAAAACTTGGACCTAAGACAGTTGATTGTGTGTTTATAGGTTATGCCTTAAACAAAGGTCATCTTATCGATTCCTAGTAGTTAATTCTCAAGTGTCCGAAATTAACAATAACACTATAATGGAGTCTATTGAAGTCGAATTCTTTGAAAATGTGTTTCCATATAAGAAACATCATGACACTGGAACCAAGAGAAATTATGAAGCAAGTACTTCAAGAATTCAAGACGGTCGAGAATCTGAACATGAACAGGAAACTGATCATGATCAATCTGAACCCAGAAGAAGTAAAAGAAGTAAAACAGCTACTTCATTTGGTCCAGATTTTATTACCTATATGGTAGAAAGTGAACCTCAAACATATAAAGAGGCAATGACTACTCCAGATTCTGTAAATTAGAAGGAAGCCATTGATAGTGAGATAACCTCCATTATGCAAAATAATACTTGGATATTAGTTGATTTACCACCTGGGAGTAAACCAATTGGTTGCAAATGGATCTTCAAGAGAAAGCTTAAAGCTGATGGTTCTATAGATAAATATAAAGCTCGTTTAGTAGCTAAAGGCTATAGACAAAAAGAGGGAATAGATTTCTTTGATACCTATTCTCCTGTGACCAGAATCACATCTATTCGTGTGTTAATTGCTATTGCATCTATACTTAATTTGGAAATTCATCAAATGGATGTGAAAACTGCCTTTCTAAATGGAGACTTAGATGAAGAAGTCTACATGGAACAACCCGAAGGGTTTGTTGTAAAAGGATATGAAAATAACGTTTGTAAACTTGTAAAGTCATTATATGGCTTAAAACAAGCACCCAAACAAAGGGCATGAGAAATTTGATTACACTCTGATATCTAATGGGTTTAGAATCAATGAGTGTGACAAATGTGTCTATTTCAAAAGTGTAAATAATCAATGTGTTATTATTTGCTTATATGTGGATGACATGTTAATCATGGGCACCACAAAAGAGATAATAGAATCAACAAAGAAAATGTTGAATTTTAATTTTGATATGAAAGACATGGGTCTTGCTGATGTTATTCTAGGGATAAGAATAACTAGAGATTCTAAAGGATATATCCTTTCTCAGTCACACTACATAGAAAATGTGTTGAAAAAGTTTGGACAATTTGAAAGCAAACCGGTATTCACTCCGTTTGATCCTAGTATCAAACGGTGTAAGAATACAGTGTTGGTGTATCATCTTTAGAATATTCTAGAGTGATTGGAAGTCTTATGTACATAATGAATTGTACAAGACCAGATATAGCTTACTCGTAAGTAGATTAGCAAGATACACCAGGAATCCAGGTCGTGATCATTGGGATGCACTAGTGAGAGTGTTGAGATATCTCAAATATACTATAGATTATGGATTGCACTATACACAAGATTCACCTGCATCGAAGGATTTAGTGATGCTAATTGGATATCCGATAGCTTGGAAACTAAATCAACCAGGGGTATGTCTTCACCTTAGGTGGAGCAACTGTGTCTTGGAAGTCATCTAAACAAACGTGTATTGCACGCTCTACGATGGAATCAGAATTCATAGCTTTAGATAAAGCTAGTGAAGAAGGAGAATGGCTAAGGAATTTTCTAGAAAACATTCCATTATGGCCAAAACCTGTAAACGCTATATGTATATATTGTGATAATTTAGCTGCATCAATGAGAGCTAAAAATACAGTTTACAATGGCAAGTCTAGGCATATACGGCGTAGACATAACTCGATTAGACAGTTGCTCACTAATTCAATAATCTCAATAGATTATGCGAAATCAAAAGAAAATATTGCTGATCCTTTAACCAAAGGAGTAACGAAAGAGCAAGTGTTGTATACATCGAGGGAAATGGGATTAAAGCCTAAGAAATGAGTTATCTGGTGGAAACCTAACCTTGTTGACTGGAGATCCCAAGATCTAGGTTTAATAGGCAAACTAAACCGGAATAACTCATAGTAGACACACTAAGACTTTTTAAGTCAAAACCCATTTTCATTAACATGTGTGTGTATCTGGGAATGTTAAGATAATATTGATACATGGATATTTTGAGAATATATAAAATCAATAGTTATCTATATGAGAGAAGAATTGGGTCGGTTCAATGAGAACAGTACAGGCTTATGTTCTCTAAATCTCTCACGAACTGCGGGATCGAGTCCAGGACCAAAAAGGACTCAAACGAATAGAACTCAATAGAATGAGTTAAATTATGTGTGATAGATTGTTGTCTCAATTTATCAACGAAGGAAAGTTTAAGAAATACGTTTCACTATTTCTTCGATAAATTCGATAGTCTATCACTAAGGAAGGTTTAAGTTCAAAAGACACATTTCCGATGCATAACTTAACCAATGTCAAAAAAGTGACACATTTTTTGTTTTCATGTTTTATGGGATAACTTACTTTCATGTGGGGGATTGTTGGATTTTATACAATTTATAGTATAAAATTTAAGTGTGAAAGTAAGTGGAAGTGTAGAGAGAAAAGTTGGAAGTTGAGGTTGTTAGGAATGGTGTCCTAGAACTTGTAATTATTTAATTATAATAATTTATTTCGAATAAATTAAATAAATAAACATAAGTTCTTTATATAATCTAGATTGATTCAATTGACGATATTAGGAATATATGGAAATATATAAATATCAAAACATTCAAATAGTAAACCCTAAGTTACTCTTATGAAATCACGACTTAGTATGTGAGTCATACAAGAGGATTAAAGTCGAGATGAGTAACTTAAACGTGTCTACGATAAACGGATAACGTTTGGGAACCTTATCCTGGTAACACCGTTGATAGCTTCGCATTTTGTTTATAGACAAATGATCGAATCCTGATCATTCATGTGGGAGACATGAAATGGAAGTATCATATGCAATGTTGATTGTATAAGACAGGACCACGATGTTCGATCAAATTTCTCATTAGTACCGCTTTTACGAGAAATAATCGAATATCAAACTAAGTTTATCAACCAGGTG
The DNA here is from genome assembly GCA_028015215.1 of Gynostemma pentaphyllum. NCBI lineage: Eukaryota > Viridiplantae > Streptophyta > Magnoliopsida > Cucurbitales > Cucurbitaceae > Gynostemma > Gynostemma pentaphyllum. The sequence continues at coordinate 43,242,315 of CM051349.1, read as the reverse complement.
ATAGATCTCAATCCTGAGTGAAATGCGGACTCCTATTTGTGGAGTTATGTTCTTTGATTCACATAGTTGAGAGCGATCTGTAAGAACGCTCAATACACTCTGTCTTGGGAACATGACTAGATAAGTAGCTGGGAACTCATTTTCACGAGATGGAATTCATAACTTTCCTATAAATTAACGGTATCGGTGCGATACCTAAACATTTTAGGAACTTTAGGAAACTCCCTTGATGTCCTGATTCGAGACATGAACAAGTGACGTCACGACTTCTATTGATCACAGAAGTATCTTATCTCTAGTTCGACTAAAGATAAAGTTCATTGGAGAATCAGCGGGAACACAAGGATAAAGCGGTAATTACAGGGGCAAAACGGTAAATTTATCCGCCTGTAATTATGAGGGTTCCACGTGAAGGATAATATCACGGATATAAATAATGATAAACTAAATGGACATAACTCATCTATAGTGAGGGGAGTTCAACTATGAATCTATAGTGGAATTATTCATAGTTAGATAATGAGTAATTAACGATTATGTGTTAATCACTTAATTGACTAATTATTAAGCCCATGATCTATAGGTCCATCGGGTCCCTATGCTAGCCCAAATATCGTAGTCGCGAAATCAAGTAGAAGAAATGGAAATTTTAAGTAAAGTGAATTACTTAAAATAGGCAATATTAATTGTTTAAATATTGAGTATATTTAAGCGGTAATTAATATAAACATTATTAATTGTTTAAATAATGAGTTTATTTAAACATGAAATTAATAATGAAATATTATTAATTAGATATTATTAATTATTTAAATATTGAGTATATTTAAATGGTAATTAATAATTTGAAATTAATTAACAATTATTAATTGTTTAAATAATTAATTTTATTTGAACGGAAATTAATAATTAAAATTAATTAATTAATAATAAAATATTGTCAATAAAATTATTAATTAAATAATGAGTTTATTTAATGAAAATTAATAATTATAATATTATTAATTATTTAAATAATGAAAATTATTTAAATGGAAATTAATAATTAAATATAATTTGATAATATTTAGACGGGAGAAAATATTAATTATTTAAATAAAATATTTATTTAAATGGTAATTAATAAATAAATTAATTGAGTTGGACTTATTAATTTAAGAGAGAGTTTCTAGCCCAATTGGATTAATGAACCCAATTGGAATTGGCCCAAAATAATTAATTAAATAATTTGGAATTATTTATTAAATTAATATGCTATTTTCGGCCACCATGTAATTTTGGGAAGAGATAATTGCTTGAATTATATCCTAAAATAATTACATAGATTTATTTACCCAAGATAAATAAAAATAAAGAAAATAAAATAATCTCCTATTTATCTATGGCATTTTCAAATTGCTAGATAAAGGAAAGAGATTATCTTTTTCTTTTTGTGTTTATCTCTATAGATTAATCCTAATGTGATTAGGATTCCTATTTTTCTATAAATAGGAGGGTTGGGTCATTCATAAATCACACAATTCAATTCCATAGAAAGTTGGAACTCTCTCTTCCTCCTTCTCCCTCTCTCTTGGCCGATTTTCTCATAGTGTTGGGAAGAAAAATATTTTTTCTTCTTCCCAATTTCTTCTAAAGTCCGATCCCACAATCGAATTTCGTTTGATCGATCGGGATATAGCGTAGAAGATCCAGGTGTTCTTGAGGATTTGAAGTCAGAAAGAAACCTCCAACCGATTCTCCATTATTCAGTCAATGTAAGTTCCGGTTTTAATTTTCGAATATATAAGCATGAATCTACATGTTTTATCACAAATTGCATGATATTAATAGATCCGTTATTAAATGTTAATAAGTTTACTAAATAAAATTCCGCTAATTTAGTAAATCATCCCTTCAGAGGTTTGTGGGAAAGTGAAAAATCACTTGTCCCACATTGGAAAGATCTCATTTCCAACTTCTCCTTTTATATCCTACACTTGCATTTTGGGATTGGGCCCTTAGGGGTACCAAAGATTTTGCGAGGACCGAGCGCGCACCCAATGTGAATCAATCCACACGCGCGCGCCGCCCAAGACGTCACGACCCGACCCGGACGGCCGTCCGGTCGGCCGGCGGCCGGGCCGTCTTCTTTGATTAAATGATATTCTTTTTATTTAAAGAATATTTATTTAATTTCTTTTTGAAATTCGGAAAAACTGTAACAGTAGCTCATAAATGGTCATAACTGTTTCCGGCGTCGTGGAATTTAATCCAGAATTAATTTTCTGTCTGGAATTACAAATCCGTCTCCCTATAAATAGAGACGGATTCTTCACTCTTCAACACACTACGAAATCTGTCAATTTCTGCTTTCTGTTTTCTCTCTTCCCTGTTCTTGGTTCTTCATTTTCTGTCCAATTTTGAGAGCTGTTCTAGAGGGGTTATGCCAGGTTCTTGAAAATCTGATTGTTGTATTCAAGAAACCCTCCATCGAATCCTGCCGAGCCGAATTGCCGAAGAACCACAAACAATCTGAGTGGGGCAATATCGACTTCAGGACAACGGCCTGTCCGTGCTTTGGAGATTTCACAGTAACGTTGTCCTTCCGTTTCTGTTATTATTTTCTTGTTATTATTGATCTGTTTGTTATTGTAATCAGTTTCATATCAATATCAAGTTCGATTATTGTTTCAAATTCCTTCTCTGTTCCAACAGTATAAGCTAGTAGAATGAGAACGTGAAATATGATAAACGAGTTTCTGTAAACCATCTTAATAATTGTTTTAAAAATATGTGGTAAAAACTAAACATAGATTTTACGCACTAAACCTACACGCAAATAAACATTTAGCTAACTGGTTTGACATTTAAAATGCCTTAAAAAAACTATTATTTTTCTTTCTTTATGTAATTTGTTTAAGCTAGTAGTCCAAATCCCCACCTTCACACATTGTCTTAATAATTATAAGTTTCAATCTCAAAACCAATATGTTGAGTTTTATTGGGTTCTAATAACATCGAGACTTTCATCTCAAAACCAATTATTAATGAGAAGTGTAATATTTAGACTTTATACACAATTTTAGCTTTACGAGAAGTTGCTTTTCAACGCTATTGCCTTTTTTCTTCTAAATCACACTATTATCCTCTCTTTTTTCCTTTTAAATAACATTAATTGTCCTCTTTCTGTTAATTTTTTTGTTGTTGTCTTTTTATAGTGAAAAAAACTTACTGTCCCTCTATAGTAAAAGTAATGAACATCATTGTCCTCTTATGCTTTTCATCACTGTCCTCCTATGGTCATTTTTTCAATTGTGCTAGTGACTTAGGACGTCCATTTGTGATGGGTGTCAAAACCACCAAAAATAAATACTTACTCTCGGGATTTAGAATTTTGTAATAGTGGTGAGTAAGGTCGATCTCCACAGGGAATTGAGAATTAAATCAAAGTTAATAAAAACGGAGGTTTTGAGTTTTGAAAATGAAACGAAAAACAAATTAAAAAGAAAGAAAATCAATAGAGAAAAGTTTCCAACTAAAGATTAATCTCGGTTATGGTTCATGGATTTGATCATCGATTATTAAACATACATTCATAAATTCTTCTTTAAATTAGTTGGGAGTTGCCGGAACAACAGGTGCTCTTCCTTAAATTCTCGATAGCCAAGATACGATCTAATGACTACTTCCCTAATTAACAGATAACCCGATAATAAGATTTAACCTATTAATAGCACTAAGATGAGAAGAACCAAATTCTAACTAACAAACACGGTGTGACCGATTCATTTAAGTTAGATCATAAATTCCCATAACATGAATTGAAAAGTGTCCTTAATCAATTTATGCTATCATGCTACTTGTATTAGAACAATTAAATAATTACGGATTCAACATTCTAACTAGAAATATGAAAATTAATCAAAGAACAAGTGGCCAATTTGCACAATAATTAATCAACAATAAAATATGCAAAGAGAAATCATGAATAAAGAGAAAATAGGAATAAAATTAAAAGCAAAACCTCACAAATTCATGAACCAAACCTCGATAATTCTCTAGTTGGAATAAAGAAACTAGCTAGAAAACATATAAAAAACTATCTAAGAATCCTAAGAAAAATAGGGGGAGAAGAGATTTTGAATTAGGGTACAAGAGGGTCTTTAAATAGGCAAAGATATGATATTTTCGGACAAATAAACAATAAAATCTGCTATCTAAATCTGTCCAGGCACCAAATTTTTTTTTTATTTTGCTCTCGTTGCTGCGGTGGTGGGACTTTTTCAACACTAAAATTGGCATAATTTCTTCGTTTTAAGTCTGATTTGAGCACCGTTTTCGGCTACGTTCATGAAATTCAAAGATTAATAATATTATGGACATTTAAATAAATTATCATTCATATTTTAATTATATTAGAGATAAAACCACTTAGAAATAGGCATAAATTACGAGTTATCAATTTGGTGCAAGTCTTTTTGGTCTCATAGAGTAAGAATCCATGTGTATACTCTACCTTCCCCTATGAATTCAATATATTAATTGAGGATTTATATCTAAAGATTCATTATATGCATTGTGTAAAAGTATTTATTTTAGTTATAAAAAAAAGTATTTATTTTATAGTTATCCTACTCAAATCAAAGGACATCCTCTTAATGCATGCTTACACCAAAGTTAAACATAATTCTTAAATATTTAATGAAGGGGTTATGGGATGCCAACATGAGCATAGCTCAATTGGTTTGGCATATACTCCCTTCTCCTCGCGATGAGGTTTGACTCTAGACATCATTCTTAAATACATTTTAATTGTACATAGATCCAATTATACCTTGTCATCCACCTAACGCAGGGAAAGAAGACAGACGATAGCTAACTACTTAAACCAGTGTATTTCTATTATAATGAATTAGATAAAATACATAACAAAATCGGTGAACCATCAATGACTCACGTTGTTTTCCGAAAGACAAAACAAAAATTCCAGACTTTTGCATATATAGCATTATTAATAAAGTACTTGCAAAAATACCAAAATTAATTTACTATGATCAACAAAAATAATTTTTTAACCAACACTTAAAAAAGTTTAGAATTGATAAAAAAATGTTGACTAAAATTTCCTGAACAATAATAGTAATGATAGGAATAAATATTACAATTTAGACATCATGATCATAATGGGCGAAGAATCCGGAAGTCTGCCTTGCTTAGACATCTTGATCATTAAGGGCCTGTTTGGTTTGCAATCCGGTTGTTTATGAATGCTTGAATGAATAAAATGAATCGCTTGTTTCGGTTTGGTTTACAATCCAGAAAAACAATTTGGATTCAATTTCTTTTTTAGGCTAAAAAATGAATTCAACTAAAACAAGAATCAAAATCCAACTCAAAAACCAAAAACACAAATTGACCACACATTTTAATCCAGGGTTTGAACACATGAGATAAAAATATGAGTCGGGCCCCATTTTCCGGGGTGGGGTGGGGGGGGGGGGGTTTTTCGATGTTGACCGGGCGGTTCTAGCTTGTAGTTTTATTTATTTAATTAAATTTGTAATTGCATGTTTTTAAGCTGATTTTTAACTTTTTAAACTTAAACTTAATTCTAAAGTGATGGAAAAAATGTTAATTTATTTTTTCACTATATCCTATTTTTTATTTATACTTTGTTTTTATAATTATATATAAGATTAATTTAAATATAAAAAATAAAATAATATATATATATATATATATATATATATATATGTTTTGGAGGTTGTTGCTCACATTTTTCTCCGCTTATTGTTTACTAATGTATTAGACTATTTGAATAACGTTATTGGAGGTTTTTAATGCCCAAATGTCTCTCCATTCAGGTGAAAATATTTTTTCGCATTTTTTTATTGAGAAATTCTCTCTTTGGTTGCACTAGGTTCTTATGAATTTTAGAATGGACCTCATTGTGCTTGTATAGTTCTCCTTTTGGAAGAAACCGATTGTTTTAATCTAAAGGGTTTATTTGATAGACTTGCAATGTTTCATTATCTTTATTATAATTTTTTAAAAAAGATAAATTTATCCTAAGAATGAGAATATTATAGTTGATGCGGATAAAAATGTTTTCAATTTATAAGTTATGAATTATTAGTTTTTTCAAACTTAAAAATGAAAGATTTAAAGTTGAAGGATTTTTTTTTTTTTTACGATTCACAATGATTTAAATTTTTTGATAACCAACCAAACACATATTTCAAATTTCTCAATCTCAATTATAAATTCTGAATCTGTTACCAAACACAGTTTGAGAACCAATAAATTCACAGAATACACCTCTAAATTTATTAGAATCCACTAAATTCAAATTCTGCTTTTCAGATTACATACCAAACAGGGCCTAATTTTCTTTTATTAAGAATGAAAGAAAATGATGGATGAGTTAGGTCAATTTAAAGGGATCACATTTAATTAATATGTAGTCTTTCATTAATTATGACAGATGTGATCTTTCAGGATTCCTTCCTCCAATTACCTAGAACCAAAGATTTTATTATTATTATTAATTTCATTTGAAGAAGAAGTATTATAAATGTGGTCTAAGTTCATTCTATTTTAGATGATTTTATTTTCAAGCATATCTTTTCACGAATTTTGGGAGGAAAAAAAAAATCAAAAGTCATAATTTTTTAATGGTCAGATAATTTACATTTAATTCAATTGAAATTATTATAAATTATAGATATTAAAATATAAAGAGAGGTAAAGAGGGAAATCAAAAGTTTCTCCACTTAGACCCTTTTTAAAGATAGTATAGATAGATTCCGGTGTCATTTTATTACTTTGCTATTATTCGTATTATTGTTTCCTATTAGATTCACAGAAGAAGGATAATTTGTCTTTGATTGAAATGGTATTTATCCCAACATTTTCAACTTTAAATTAAAAATGTCTCCGTGTGGAGTGTAAATTTTGCGACAAAACTTAAATGTCTTGTTATAATATTTTCATTTGTCCATAAAAAGAGAAGGAAAAAAAAATATAAAAAACATAGCATAATATAAAAGGCCATCATCCATAAAGTTTTTATTTAATCATATTCATAAGATCTTGAGTAGTAGTAGTAGTAGTACACACTTGAGAGATTAATAATGATGCATGAGATCTAGTGATCTTTAATAGTAGAAGGAGGTTCAATATTGAGTTCTTTGGGCCAATAAATATCACCAGTGCAACCTTCATCAAAAAAATCTGGACAATCTTTAAGTTCAAAAACCTTTCGACCTTCAAAACACATCACAATTTCAGACAATAGGATTATGTCCTCATTTTCTGAATATCTCGAGCAACGAAGACTTACCATCTTCCCTAAAAATGTCTGTATATCAAATTTTATATATGTCGGAGACTTCTTCCCATAAACTACTTCTGATCTAGAGAGTGAGGCAAAGAGGTCATATTTTGGATTTTTTCTTAATTCCAATGCCTTTTTAAAGTATTCTGTTTGGTTTATGAATGGATATGCGCAAACTCCTTTTGTCTCCCATTCTGATTTCCATAATTTTTCATTGTCTTTTTCGAACACATTTGGCCAATATTCATCCAGATCCGAACGCTCACTCTCAATCTGAAATTACATATCAAAACCGTTAAAATCATTCATATCATTACAATCACAAGGTGGATTGTACTTTACGTAATTGCAAATCACACTCTTTTGTTTTTGTTAGTTTTAACGAATTGCATATACGTGTTTAAATTTCAATTCCATACCAAAAATGAACATACGTATATAAATCAGGGCTTGTTGATTTATAATTTAAATAAACCACATCCACATATGATAGCACAACCATAAATTTTTTTAGGGGGCAAAAATTATATAAACCCACGTTTAAAATAAAAATAAAAATAAGGGGGTAATATATTATTTATGTTAAAATTTCCTTTTATCACCTAAAATATTTTAATATTTTCACATTAAAAATATGAAATTTATTTTTTTTTAAATTGAGGGGGGCAACCCTACCCATAAACCCCGCCTCTGCAGCCAATTGATTTATAAAAGTCAGAAAAATAACAAAAGTGTGTGTGATTTATAATTATCCTGTAATTAATAATAATATATTACGTACCGCATTTGATTCATATTTAGGAAGATAGGGGCTGGCGCAAGATCGGAACGGGTATCCTTCGTAGAGGTAAAAACTGGAGATGGTGAATTTCTCCTGTTCGGAATAGGGTTTCAAGCATGGAGTATCAGAGGCCAATTTGCTATTGCAAATGGAAGGTAGCCATTGTTGTATAAGCTGCCACCTCAAGCCATCAGCAGAACACTTAGAATATGAAGAAATCATGAAACATGTTAAAACAAATAAGAGCAGATATTCTCTCTTTCCCGCCATCTCTATAATTCTAAGATTTTGCTTACAGATATGGGAAATGGAGACCTATAGAATGCCTATTTATAGTAATAATGAGATATTCTAAACCTCTACTTTCTTATCTCTATCATTTTTTTTTTTATTTTAGATTATTCGAATTGGAGTGTTTTGATTTTTATAAATTTAGATTTAATCCCTTCAACTAATTAGTTATTTATAAACATGTCCTTGTCTTTAATTATAATTATTATTATTATAAAGTAAAAAAAAAATTAATTTAATGAATATCATCAACTTACAAGTTTAATTTGAAATGTCCCATTAATTTTTTTTAATCAATACTAAAAGAAATCGTATATTCAAATTTTAGAGAAATTTCATTGGGTGACAGATTTTTATGCAATATTTGTAAAAATATCAACTCAAAAAAGTATTTGTAAATATAGCAATTTTTACCATGTTTATCAATGATAAACAGCGATTTATGTGTTTATCAGTGATAAACTTAGTGTAAAAATATGTAATTCAATGTTTATCATTGATAAACCAGATCAAAATTCGTTATATTTACAAATATTTTTTTGAGCTTTTATTTTTACAAATATCACTATAAAAATCGCTAGATTTGCAAATGCCCCATTTTAGAACTTTAAAATATTACGTGTCACCATTTTAAGATCAGGAGATATTCTATCTTTCCCGCCATCCATCTCTACCATTATTTTAAAGATCTGTCTTCCAGATATTGGAAAATGGAGACCTACACAATACGTATTTATAATAAATATAATGAGATATTCTATACCTCTACTTTTTTTATTTCTATTATACTCAAAAGAAAGCATATATTCTTTTTTAAAACTTTACTTAAATCTTGTTTTCACCCCCCTTTTTCTCGTTTTTTAATAGCTACCTTTGCATGCACCTCGATTAATTTTACGAGACTGTCACATAATTTTATCAACAATTTACGTCAGGAAACTTATAAGATTATAATTTAAATAGGTGGTCATACGTGAATTTTAAAATATTTTATGACCTTTAGAGGCTTTTAAAAAAATCATTTTCACCACTATGCCTACTCATAATTGGTTTAGAGTCTTTAGACAATTTTTTATCCTTTTTAGAATGAATATTTTAAACCAGTAAATGTGTTGCTTGACAAACTAGGTTGGAGAAGGTAAAAGTTAATGTGAATGTTTAATATACTTGTTAGCTAGTAGAATGAGAATGTAAAGCATGATAAATAAGTTTCTATAAACCATCTAAATAATTGTTCCAAAACTTTACCGTAAACTTTTGTTAAAAATTTTACGAAATTTTTTTAAAAGAAATTATAAATATAATATATGATTGGTCGTACAAATCGTAGTTTAAAATCGAATTTTACAAACTCGTCCACTAATAAAAATTTGGGGCATTTGCAAATCTAGCAATTTTTGTTGCAATATTTATAAAAATAAAAGCTCAGAAAATATTTATAAACATAACAAATTTTTATTAGGTTTATCAATGATAAACATTGAATTACATATTTTTACACTATGTTTATCACTAATAAACACTGATAAACATGATAAAAATTGCTATATTTACAAATACTTTTTTGTGTTGATATTTTTACAAATATTGCATAAAAATCTGCCACCCAATGAAATTTTCCTAAAAATTTAGGCCAATAAAGCGCGACCCATTCTACCTTAGCCCAATCTATTAAACAGCTCCTTAATGTATTTTTTTTTATTTATTAATAATATTAAAATCATTTAAACTACACACGCTAACAAGCATTTAACTAACAGGTGTAGTTTGACATTGATAATGCCTTCAAAAACTACTATTTTTTTTTTTAATGTAATTTGTTTAAGTTTGTAATTCAAATTCCCACACTCTTTCACACATTGTATAAAAGAATTGTGGAAATCACAAAAGATACTAGGTTGTTAATAAAACACTGAGGTATAGTCCAATAATAAAAATAGAAATAATTGCACCTATATCCTGTTTAATTCACCTAAATCCATTTTTGACGGTGGTTTATATTTATTATCAAAAATACCCAAGAAACACCATTTATGGTGGTGATCTGGTGGTTTCCGTTTTAATGATTTACCATCTTATCCTTTTATCTCTCTTGATAATCATATCCTATTAATTACATATATTTAATTTATAATTTTTATTTTATTTTATTTTGAATTCAAAAAATCAATCTCCTTGATTTTGGGAATCACTATTTAATGATAAAAAACTGTAACGCCCCGTTACGAGAAAGTTAAAAATGAATATTGTTTTTAAAATAATATTAATAAGGCTTGATCGATTAATTATAATAGAAATACCTTGTTATTTCAACAAGGGTATTATGGTAATTTTTCCCAAAAAATCTCGAAGTTTGAAACTTATGATTTGATTAATATTTTGACATAAAATTGATCGCCCGGTGTCGGTCATGATTCCAACGCACCCGGCGGTTTGTCATTCGGCGGCTGGGATCAAGTTATAGACGTTTTAAGGTGAGTGGCAATTTCATAATTATGGCAAATCGGGATTTTAACCTAAAAGAGGACTTCTCATTATCAAATTTTTGAAGAATTCATTTTCCTCCTCCTTCCCCACCCCCCTTCCCCGCCCCCTTAGAAAGAGAAGAAAGATCCGGCATTTCGTCTCATTCTTCGTTTGATGGGGGGGGGGGGTTTTGAATTCAAGCGTTTTGGGAATCGATTTTGGACACGAAGGTAACGAAACACTCTTTTCTCTTTTCCTTCTTGTTTCGTGGAGCCTAGGGTAGAGATTGATGAGATTTGTTAATTAGGAGATCGGTTGAATCGCACGGAATCGAAGAGAGGAAAATCGAAGCCCTTTTCTTGAAATTCAAATAACGGGTAAGCATTCGAGATTGATTATTCGATCATTTAATTTCTGGAATTTAATTATTAATTCTTCATATGAACACCAAGAACCCTAACCCTTGATCCAACCTCCATAATTGTCAATTTTCAAACCGTGGCCAAACACCCAATCGATTTTGATTACCGATACCTAGAACCATCAAGATCGATCACCACTAGCTACGAAACCCGCGGTTGAACCCCGCCCCGAGCCCGGGAACCATGGCCAGCCGCGGCCCACACACCCCCCCACGACTCCGATTTTAGCCAATTCCCTTCATCGTTTGTTTTCCGTTCCTTGATCCATCGAACCACAAACCTTTTGTATAAATTTAGTATAATTTAATTTGTATTTTAAGTATTTTAGGATCTCCGTTTCAGGTCTGGTTCTTCAAGGGAAGTAGCATTGAATTTGGATTTAAGTGATTTCGATGTGAGTTAACGGTTTATTCGTTGGTGGGGTTTTAGAGAAATCTAAAGCTTGTACCGTAGATTTTATGTTTCGATATATTCAATTATGACATTCTGGAGCTTTAGGAAGTGAACGCATATTGGGAACATCAAAAAATCATTTGGTGAAAGAATTTTTCGGTTAGAACTAGTTTAGTAGTTTTTCGGCAGTTTTATCAAAAAATGTATTTTTCCGTGCTTTAATTAGAATCTTTGAGCTGCTGTATTTTAATTGTCTTTGCTGATTTTGAATGATTATTATCAAGAGGATAATGTAAAAAGATTGTGGAATGATGGCTTGACGGGTTGGTTAAACTAGTGGGCAGCCCACACTCTGCTCGGCCCATCCTAGTAAAATATATAGTTGGGGGGGTTATTAAGGAGGGGGGGTGGGGGGGGTTGCTCGAATGAACGATCCAGGGTTAGTTTATGTTAACTATAACTAAATACCTAAAATGGTTGTAGTCCCAGAGACCGCTTTCTTAGTGGATGGTTTGAATAATTGTTTGATTGTACTTGTTAAATTAGAATTGGTTATGTATCGGATTGGGATGTGTATTGAAAAGATGATTATGAATGTGGTTAAACATTCATAATCATCTTTTCAATAAGAGTTTCGTCTCAAAATCGACTGGTAATGGCGGCGGTTTTTGGGTAGTTTTGATATATATAAAAGATATGGTTTTCTTGAAATTTCCATTTATTAAATGGTTATTACTGAAATTAACCCATAAAAATATTCATTCGCAAAATATTAATAATCAATATTTATTCTCAAATTCAAATGAGTTGTTCAATCATACACTTACGTTATACTATCGTATCAATCAAGCCCGTAGGGTCGTTGCCCAAGAAAAGCTACTTTCAAACTTTATTGGCCTTTGTCATCTATATAACATTATTGTCCTCTCATTTTTTCTGTTAATAATAACATTATTGTCCTCTTACAGTAAAAAAAAATATATATCATTGTCCTTTCAAGCATTTTATGGTCCTCCTATGCTCGTTTTTTGAGACCATGTGAAGTCGCAAATTTGGTACCAAGATTCTAGGGGAATTCTAATTGATAGCACGTTTGTAATTTCAAAATATGACCCATCTCTATCTGAGATTGTTTAAGTTTTCTATGCTTTATAAATTTTTAACAAAATGAATTTTGTTTTATTAATTTTTCAATTATTAAACATACTATAATGGTCTATTTAAGATTTAAATTATTGTATACTTTATTACTTTAATGAATTATATGTAGTTGATAAAGAATAGACTGTTTATTCTGAATATATATATATATATTTCTTATTTTTTTAGTTAATTTATTCATTCTAGATTATTTATTTATAATTTAATAATAATTCAAGAAATTATATTAGTTTTTTTTAGTTTGATTTTAAAATTTTAAATATTTTTTTAAAAGTTAAAGTTTATTTAAATATTATAAAATATCATACATCAAAACTTAATTTTTCAACTATTTTATAACTTGATGTTGTGAAAGAAATAAAAAACCATTAAAAAAAAATTGACCATTTCTTATTCATTGAAAAAAAATATTTTAATCTTATTATATAAAAAACAACTTACAAAAAGAGAAAAAAAATGCTATGATCAGTATGCAAAAAAAGTGATCACTTTATAGAGTAAGCCTATAATTTTTTACAACTCCAAAATTTATTTTCAAAGAGTATATGAAAAATGGCATGCAATTTGAAGATAAAAAGGAGTTTAATTGTCTAAAAATATAAATGGTCATTTAGTGGAGAATAAATTTGAATGGCATGTTTAGTAATTTAAAGATTTTAAAAGGGTATATATAATGTCATTGTAAAGACCCGAATTTTCAATAGTACTTTAAATCAGAATTAAAACAGAGGAAGACTTGATTTTATGAAAATTCGGCGTGATGTCGTTTATATTTCAAACAAACCAAATATCTAAATACATAGTTCACATCAGAAAAAGCGATAAAATATCTAAAATCTTGGAAATGCACATTTCCAACATAGTTTAATTCAAAAGAAACGAAATAAGGATTAAATGCTCTTTCGAGCTCCAAAACACAATTCCAAAGATAACAGTTAAAAGTTTAAAGTGCCTAATAACCATGCATTCCTAGAATGCATAACACAACCTTGTCCATGCCCATCACATCATCTCGCGATCACGCGGCACCACCACCTCTACCTCGGGACATACCTGAAAAAAAATTAAAGTGTAGCAACATTAGCTTAAAAATGCTAGTGAGAGTAAAATGGAGGCATGTAATTCTATGGACGAATTCTACATCGAAAATTGTGTCCAAAATCCTAGCATGCTCTTTACTACCCATTCTATACTCCCCAAAGAACTTATACCCTCATGAAATTCAATCCCGAATTTACATTCCACATGTTACCGAAGAAAGCAATTAAACAACTCATCAACATCCACAATCCATATATTACCACTAATGTTCTCGACCAAGAAGCATTAGCAAAATAAGAACGTTACCTCTAATATTCTCGACCAAGAATATTACCAAAATGAAATTACAACCATTAATGTTCTCGACCAAGAAGCATTAGTCAAATAAGATATCTTTTACAATATTCTGGACCAAGAATATTACCAAAGTGAAATTACAACCACTAATATTCTCGACCAAGAAGCATTAGCCAAATAAGATATCTTTTCCTATATTCTCGACCAAGAATATTACCAAAATGAGATTACAACCACTAATGTTCTTGACCAAGAAGCATTAGCCAAATAAGATATCATTTCCAATATTCTCGACCAATTAGTAACATAAGTAAAAATAAAGTACATGCATGAGTAGCGATAAATCATGTTGTTAACAATTCTATGAAAGAAAGGCAAAATCGAAAGAACATAAGTAAATAAACGAAACCGGAAACCCTCGATCCACCATCGGATATAATTCACACTTAGTTTCCCATTACCACAATCCAAATTTCACCATTAAACTGTCCTTCTCCAAACTAATCCGAATACTCCAATTCATCTCGAACCCACCATTTACAATAATAAACTTAACTTTCCATTTCCAAATTTCTATCTAAACTCCGAAAAGCAAAACCAAAGTATAAGTCACAACACTCACTCCCAATATCATCAAAGCAACCAATATCCTTTTAGGAATCCCAACAATTCGCCATGCAATTCATTCATAAAACAACATAAAACCACTTTAAACTCACCTTTGAAGCTTATGGAAGTAGCTAAAATCAATAACCGACTTCAATTAAACAAGAACAACGCCCCTAAAGTTGTTCAAAACCTGGAAAAATAGTTAATTACAATTAATTAGCGAGAAAATCGGGTTAAAATAGCTAGAAGCGGCGTCAATTGCAAGAAAAACCAGCTGAACCAGACTGAACTGGTGCAACTGAACCGGCCAGCCAGTTCAACTGGACCGTTTCTCTTTCATTTTAACAGCCATGGCCAGCGAATGAAATGGAGAAGAAAATCCAGCTACTTACCCTACAAAATCTTGTGAGTTTCAGGGCGTCACGGGGTGATTTCTAACGAGGAGAACGACTGGGAAGTTGTTTAAATACGAATGGTTTGTGTAAAAGGACGAATACGAGCTCCCAATCTTTGAAAACCACCCCGTCCTCTGGCTAGCTTAAGTCCAGAATCCGGTGACTTCCATGGTCAGGCGCTACTCGAAATTGAAAGGGAATTTTTAGCTAGATAGATTACTCAGAATATCTGAAACGAAAACCCAAAACATCACGAGAAATTTACCTTTCGGATTCAAAGGACCTCAATCCATAGAACATTTCCTGGCGAGTTTTTTAGCTCTCCAATAATGACTGCTACGGGTGGTGTTGTTCGGTGGTTTCATGAAGAGAGTGTGGGGGTCCTTCACCAGCGGCGCGACGACGGATGGCGGAGCTCAAAAGGGAGGAGAAACCTCACGGTGAAGAGAAAAAAAAATAGCAAGGGGAAGGGGTTTCTCGTGCGGCTGCTGAAGGATAAGGAGAAAAGAAATTCCTTTTTGAATTTTCTATCATGTATTGCTCATTGGTCCAAAACCCTAAAGTTTAGGATGAAAACAAAAATCATTAGGTGGGCCCACTCTTGCCTTGATTTATTTAAAATTGTCATTGCAATTAGGGTTTACTTAGCTAATTAAAGTGGAAATTAATTATACTACCATTAACTAATTTACTATAATAAACTAAACTAAGATAGCAAATTTAAAGAGCCTAAAATAATGCAATTAAAATAAATGACTAATTAATTAAGGATACTAAAATATTAAAAGTAGATAAATAAAATAAATAAATAAATAAAAATTACCTTGAAATTAGCGGGACGTTATAGTCATGTATAGTAATTTTAAATTTTTTAAAAAGGCTATAATTGTCCAAAAATGTTTCTCAAACATCCCTCCTTTTATATATTAAGGATATTATAGAGTTTGTCTCAAATAACATAAATCTTTATATTAAGTATAAAAATATCTGAACTTTTTAAAAATTACTTAAATAGCATAATTATAGTTTAATAAATTATTGAATTATACTCTGTTACCTTTCATGCGTATTTTCTATGAGAACGTGAAATATGATAAATAATTTTTTTGTAAACCATCTAAATAATTGTTTTAAAAATATGTGGTAAAATCTAAATATCGATTTTACCCACTAAACTACCGCTAATAAGCATTTAGTTGGTTTGACATTTAAAATGCCTTAAAAAACTACTATTTTTCTTTCTTTATGTAATTTGTTTATCCCCACCTTGACACATTGTCTTAATAATTATAACATTCAATCTTAAAATAAATTGGTGATAAGATGAATGACTCTTAGACTTTTTAAATAATGTTAGATCGTTTCATTTTTTTTCATATGATGTTAACATGCCCCTTAAGATGATGACTCTTTTGGGCTCATTAATCTTAGGTCAAATCTCATTTTTAAACCGGATGCTCGTTTGAGTTTTATTTGGACTCTGATAACATCTTAATAATCAAGGGCTTCCATCTTAAAACCAATTGGTAATGAGAAGTATAATCTTTAGATTTTATAAATAATTTTAGGTTCAAAAGAAGCTTCTTTTCAACGTTATTTCCTTTTTTTTAAACTAAAATAACATTATGATCCTCTCTTTTTTGGGGCAATTTCAAATATGTTAGAAATTTTTATAATATTTACAAATTTATTAGAAAAAAAATATTTACAAAAATGTTAGAATTTTAAAAATTTTGATAGTATATCAGTCAATCACTATTAGTATATCAGTGATATATTAGTATATCAATGATAGTTTATCAATCTATCATTTATAGTCTATCACTGATATATTATTAATTATAGACTAGTATACTAATAGATTGACTGATATATACTTGACTTTTGAAATTCTAACATTTTTGTAAATATTTTTTTTTCCTAACAAATTTGTAAATATTTCACCCAATTAATACATTCATGTAAATTTCCCCAAAAAGTAATGCCATGAGATGTTTTTCTAAATCCTTCAAGTCCATATCGATCTCACATCATCCAACAAGTTCTCTCAACGTAAATGATATCGACTTTTCTACACAATGCCTTTCTCAACTAGAGTTTATTCCTCCCAAAAAAGGAATAATGCTCAATTCAACTTTTGAGGTATGTTCTTTTATCCTAAACACATGCGAACCTATTTTGTATATTCTATCTCATTGATCAAATCACCGACAAGTTCTCTTATACGTTAAATTATGTCATGCACAACAATAATTTTCCCCCTAACGACATATTCTTCATTAAGTATGGCCTTACTTAATGTGAATCTCCAACCATATTGTTTAAGGCACCAAAATAATATGATTTAACTACCAAGCATCACTACCAGAATGCTTGATAAGCCTAAGTCCGATTTCTAGCTTAGAAATATCATTTCTACCCAAAATCGACTTTTAATGAGGCTTAACTTGGAATTTTTAATTTCTGGAAATTAGGCTCTTTCCTAACCTTAAGATGATCTAAAATCACCCAAAATCTCAAGATTAACTCATAAAACGATCACCCAAAGAAATTCCACTAAAAAAAAGAGGCTAATCTAGCTTAAACTATAGTGTAGTTTAGCCCTAAATTCGGACATTAGGGTGGCCTAAAGAATTCTAGATAAAATTTGGCGACATAACGCCTATTTTATCACTCTAAAAAAACATTTAACAATACCTGCAAAAGATACCCAAGTTAGCCAGAAACAAATCTACAATTTTAGAAAAGATCCTAGGCTAAAATCCTCCTATTTAGCACTAAACATTGAACTTTTCTCATATAAAATCAGCATGATTTAGGGGCTTTAAAACTTGTATAAAAAGACCTTAAACATCATATAATAATCCATGTTACTCCCAAAATCAGTTGCAACAAATAAAGAGGCAAAATACACTTATTGAATATGTTTTATTTCCAATTTTCAACCCAAATTCCAGCAACATATAAATCAACCCATATTCTCTTTAAAATGTGCTTAATTGACCTCTTTAATGCCCAAAAAATTATAGTAACTACTTATAAAAGAAAAGAACAACAAAATATCGAATTAATTTATCTTAAACACATCTACTCACCTATTAAAGCTTACAATGAAATAAGAAGTTAGGCTTCTTTTCCAAGAGTTTCAGGCACCTGAAAAGTTACCTAAAACAATTCAAAACCCTTCCTAATAATTAACTAAATACAAAATACATAAAAGGGATCAAACCGAGACAACGAAATAGCACGAACAAACAAGAGCATCCCATTAATGGGCTGCCCATTGTCGTCGGCCAGCAGCAGCCCAATGGCTACTGCTGCAGCTGTTTTGGCGTGGCGGCAGCGGTCCATTGGCGGGGTCATTTTCGTTTTTAGGTGGTTTGAAAGATAGGGTGAAAGGGTTTTTCAAGAAATCAAAGGTTAGGATTTCTAGGGTTTGAAGATCATTCAAGGGAAGGGTTTCAATCATGAAGAGAAAAGTGAAGGGTTTAAATAAACTTGGTTTCTCATTAAAAATGAAATTGGATTGAATCTGAATTTTTTTAAAGAGAACTCAATTTACCTTTTCTCGAATTCGAAGAACCTTCTTCCAACGATCTAGAAATTTCTTCAACACCACCTTTACAACCTATCACCTATCATAAGTTTGGAGGAAAAGAAATTTGATCACAATGAAGAAAAAAGGGAAGAATTGATGATCAAATAGGAGAAAAGAAAAGAGAGAATACGAACCCTACCTTGGATGTCTGCGTTTCACGTGAAAAGAAAAAAGGAATTTTCCTTCTCTTCCTTATTTGTCTATCTTTCACGCCTCCTTTTTTTTAATAAATAAAATATTTATTTTATCTCCCTTCATCCAATATTTGATAAGATTTTAAATAGTTAATTCCTGAAATAAGAAAATTAAATATTAATCATCTCTTCTTATCAAAGTTCCCAAATAAATAATAGGAAAGAAGAATAATATTTATTTGGTTAAACTTATCGAAAGACGGGACGTTATAGTTCACCTTTTGTATAACACAATAAAATCTCCCACTGATGTCTATTACCATCCTCACCGATTCATATTTGATATTGTTCTTAATTGCACTTTTTATTACTTGTCGATTACGGCTGGTTAACCCTGGATTTATTCCAGCTTATTGTAAGAGCTTCGTAAATGTATGCGCTCCTTCTCAGATTCAGACCCGTTTCAAAATATAACTTCTGGTTATTCGGACTGAAACAAGTTCCATGCTCATCCCATTCGTGCTCCCAAAACCTCATGTTGTTTCTACTCTTCACGTTTTGCCATTCCTTCTGCAGCTCACCTTGGATGTCGGTGATCTGTTTTTTTTTTTACCAAACCAAACAAGTTTCAAATAAAATTGAATTCGTCGGGCCTCCGTAATCTTCACTTTGTTATATGTTATTGTTCACTTTCGAACTTAGACGTGCATGACTTTACTTTTACTTTCACATAACTAAAAGGCTATTAAATATGTTAAATCACAACTAATCTTAAAAGTTTAAGTCAATTGGTAAAAGTAAATTTAATGAGCACAAGGCTCAAACATGTAGAATTTTTAATAAATAGGGAGGAAATATCATTACATGCCGGGTTTGAACTCATGTTAAAATTATTATTAGACCCAAATGCTTAAGTCAATGGATAAAAGTAAAAGTAAATTTAATCATATATCTCAACAACGGTTTAGTACGTGTTGTCCCCTCGTGTAACTTTGTTTACTCCCGAGATGAATAATTAATATTAAAAAAATCTTGATTAGGATACCTTACCCTAATTATATCAAAGGGAGGGCTGGAACATGTTAGCTGACCAGACTCTAATTGCAGCCACAAGCCATGAATGGTGAACCTCTGTGGGACTGGTGTAGGGCATGGAGATGGCAAACCAGTTTGGCTGCAAGTAGACACTGATGCACCTCCCAAAGGTAATCAACCGCAAATGTAACACAACACAAAATGCTCCCAACCAACACCAACCAAATCTCATTCCTTCCTCTAACTGCTCCTGCAATTATGCAATTCCCTATCACACGTTACAGGATTATTTATAACAGAATTAAAAGAAATTCACTTCTAATTATAATTTTAATTAACTACTTTTATATTGTTAATTAATATTATCTTTGTGCAAGTGCTATGAGATAATGGACAGTAAAATTCACCATCATCAATGGGCTGAGCCAAACCTGGCTCGGCCCAAACTCCTGACCATGGTTACTAGCCAATACCCTTATTTTATACAAGTATATCAGTCATAGTATATCAACGATATTATATTTTAGTATATTAGTGATTGATTATTACCAATTTATCATGATAATGGCGTAATCCAATATTTGAATTACTAAGAAATGTGTAAAACTGTATTAAATTTTTTCAAAATCTTCATTTACATTGTTATGATAAACTATTTATTAGACAACTTAAGTATTACCTACTTAACAAGTAATTTATCAAAGAACCCATTATAACAGGTAAACTCCAAACAACCTATTATATTTTAATTCAGCCTATTGAAGCCCATTTGCTTCTAGTTATGGAAAGCTATATTTTCACTATATATCCACGTACACAACATATATCAGATATACTATCACTGATATACCAATAATAATTTACCATCACCGATTTTCCATGAAATACTATTATTTATTTATCATAACTGATATATTATTTTACGAAGTCGGGAGAGAGGTCTCGTCAGAAAATTTTGAATTTTTATTGGAATACCGAAAAAACAAGTAGAAAGCTTTTGGTTTCATCAAATCCAATTTAAGGCATTAGTTTTGGTCGAAAATATCAATGGTATTGTGATGGTTATCCGGTTTGGTTCAGCTCTTTCTAAATTAAAAAACCAATGGGTTTAAGGTCTCTCCATAAATTTTTTAATTATCGACGGATAATAGAGGAAAATAAGTTTGAAAAGCTTTGGGTTTCATCAAATCCGATTTTTGGGGATGAATTTTATTGATAAAATGATGATTTTATAATGGTTTTTGGGTTTTGTTTAATTCATGCCGGAAAACTTTGTGACGGCGACGATGGTGGGAAAATTAAAGAAATAAATGGGAAAAAGTAATCAAGGAAGTAAATAGTGTTTAGAAATGAAAAAAGAATTAAATATTTTTATCATATTTTAACCTTCCCTTTCTAAATTATACTACAATCAATTTAGGGGCTCTTGCAAAAATAGAAAAAAATGGCAATATGTTTTTTTAGAAATAGCAAAAAAATTCAAATTTAAATATTTTTTTTTTTATCAGATTTTTAACCTATCCCTTTCTAAATTATACGGGGGTTTTAAAAATCTATTTGAAATCTTTTATAAAATGCTATATTTATAAGTATTGCTACCCAATAAAATTTACCCAATTTAATTCCCACTCATACATGAAAGGTAAGTTTTTAACTCGTAATTAAAAAGGACAGTTTTATTTATGATAGATTTGTCAACAAGGGACATGAGATAAAGAAAGATCCACTTATTCAGCAGTGATACATATTATTATTTAATACTAATTTCATAATTATTATGTGTTTTGACTGTGGATCAGAAATTGAGTAAAATTATTGATTTTTTTAATGTTTCACCAAACGGCGGTGGTACCAGTGCATCTATCTCTGTTGCAGTCCCTAAGAGTTTTACCATCTGCATCCGTACACATGACGATTTCACATAATTGTTGTTGTTTAGTACTTGCATTTGTGTTGCACCGTAAGCCTGGTATCTTTCCCAGACCCGCCGCCAGGGTGTTCCTCAATTGTGATAGTGACTTCGCACGACCATTTGGTCCTAGTCCTTTTGGTCTCAGGATATTTAAAAAGTTGTAGTTAGGGTTTGCCCATAAATTGTAAGCCAATGTGAAGTATGTCAATTGATCGTATGTCGATTCCGAGCATGTTCCGTGTGCCGTCCATTCGTGTCCCCAAAACCGCACATTGTTCCCATTTATCACGTCTGGCCATGCCGTATCTAATTGGGAACGGATAGTCGCCACCTGACAAACATATAAAAACTCTGAGGGGTTAAAATAACATGAATAATCATGCGGCTTCCATCTCAAAACCAGTTGGTAATGAGAAGAATGACCTTCAGACTTTTATAAACGTTGTTAGCTTTGTTCAATCTAATACAATATGATATAGTTATTTAAGTTGTAACAATATGTAAAAATGAGGGTATAGGTAAAAGTACATTAGAGGCCGAAAACGCAGAGCCACCGCAATAAGTAACAGATCTTCCGCTTTGCTGGGGCCACATACCATGAATATAGAAGGCTCTCAAACCAGGACTGGCGCATGGCCTTGTTAGATTACTGCAGACACTTGGTGGCCATTGTTGAACGAACCAAAAGGAATCGAAGGCCTCCGTTTTCACAACAAAATAGCAAATAATGCTCATCAATGCCAAAACATGAGTTACTCCTCTCTTGAAATTCATGGCCATTTTCAATCAAAATTTCTTAAGGAGGAGTTTTAGAACTGTGGATGCTTTTGATAAATCTTTGTGTTGTTCTTTATATAGTGTGTTTGGCAAATGCAATGGTCAACATTGTTAGGTATGCAATCAATGTATTTTTTAATTTTTCTTCATTTCTTATCTTTTTATGTGGAGCTTATAAAATTAGGTCAAACAAAAAAAATATAACTTACAAAATCATAGGGAAATATGAATTTATGATATTATGTTGTTTTATTTTTTGCTAGTACTATTGGATATCAAAGATCAATGGGAAAATATGCATTTATAATACCATGTTTTGACATTTTAATAATTAGCAGGAAGAAATATGATATATATATATATATATATATATATATATATATATATATTTATTTATATATGTTTACTATATAATAATTATGCATATGTAAGTATTAAATCTATTTTTAATCACAACTTAATTTAAATATATGACATTTTAAATTAATATACAATAAAATCACACACAAAATTTAAAAATTAACAGTGTAAAACAGTTTTAAATATATTTTCTAAAAAAATTCACCCAAATATCTCTTATGTTGATTGTTACAAATATTAAATTAAAATTAGCTATGATTGGAAAAAAAAAATCAATAGAATAATGGAACTTAGTTGGCACAACATGAACATTGGCTCTATAGAGCGACTAGAATTTGGACACAAAGAGCAAAATATCTACACGACGTTTAAAAAGGAGATATCACGATGGATGGTATGTTTTCTGACTTTGTTTTGAAAAATAAAATTTAACACTTTTTTTTAATAATTCCTTTTTTTTAATAATTTCAAAAGTAGTAAATATTTTAACATTTTAAAAATGACATTTGTCTGATTAAGATTCCACCAATTTCGATATGAAATTGATAGATCTGTGGCGTTTGGTTTGCTTGAAAGGAAAGAAAAGGAATGGAATGAGAGAAGGAAAAGGAATCATAATCAATTACTATGTTTGGTGCAGAAAATGGAATGAGTGGTGGAATTCTCAAAGGAATCAATTACTTTGTTTGGTTTAAGTAATGAATGGATGACCTATTCTACAAAGGAATCAAATTAATAATTAAAAAATATTTTGAATATGTAATATTATTTTAACTAATTAAATAATATTTTTCAAATATTATTTTAGAATATTTATTATAAACATAAATATTCATTAATTATCATTTAATATTGTAAACAATTACCTAATTATAATATTGTAAATTTGATCAATAATTAGTTATTTCACAATTTTTTTAATATCAATAAAAAAAATTAAATAAATTTTATTTAGTCATTGGTTATTATTATATATGTTATTAACGTCATTATAATATTATTAATAAAAAAAATTTGTTCAATATTTATTTTATTATTAATAAAATAAAACAAAATAATATTTTAAATCATTACTACATTATTGAAATATAATAGGATTAGACACTAATTAATATTTATATTTGACATATTATATAAAAGTAAATTACTTTGTTTGGTACAATTTTAAGAATAAAGAGTTGAATCATTAATGAAATTAACTACTTTGTTTGGTTAAATATTGGAATGAATGATAGAATTAGTCATGAAATTAAATCCTTTAAGATATAATAATATTTTAATTATTATTAATATTAGAATAATAATAATATTTTTTATTTTAAAAAATAACATTCTAAATAATATTATTAAAAAAATAATATTCTAATTATTATTAAAATAATAATATTCTAATTATAATTATAATTACAAAAAATATTTGAATCATTATTAATATTTTAATAATAATTGTTAATAATATTAATATTAATATTAAATTTATTATTAATATTAAAATAATAATATTTTATCAACTATTAATATTAATATTGATATTTTAATGATTATTCATATTAAATAATAAAATTTTAATAACTATTATTATTTTGAAAATAATAATATTTTATAATTATTATGATATATTATATTACTGTATATTATTGAAATATATTACTATCACATAATTATTTATATTTTATTTGATATATTATATAATAATTATATTAGTAATATTGATATTTATTAAATAAAGATAAAATAATGGAAAGAAAGAAGGAAAGGAACAACTTACCTTAGTTTAGACAGGAAAGACTTTCCTTAATTGTCTTTCCATCAATTTTGAAGGAAACAATTACCAAATGGAAATGATTCCTTTTAAAAAAAATGACAATCAAACACATGAATGGCATTCCTTTCCATTTTTTCTTTTCCTTTCAATTCCTTTCCACCCTACCAAACACCACCTAGTCTAAAGACTGTTATTTTTCAAAACATTTACTATTTTTGAAATTATCAATTCTTAAAATGCCATTTTGGAAAGCCCATTGCAGAAGAGCAATTTTTTATATTTACTAATTAATTAATTGTTTTTATTAAACTAATTAAATATTTTTCAATAATTTTTTTTATATATTATTGTTGTGTATAATATCTCTAATTGAGAATTTTTATATTAAAGTTCAAGAATTTTTATTTAAATCTTTTTATCTTTACAATTTAGATAAATTCATTATAGATTTATTATAGGGTGAAAAATAAGGATAGCCACTTAATGGGCCTTAAATGTCAAAATAGCCACATTCATAAAAGTTTATTTTGCTAGCCATTTCCCATCAGCCTTTAAGTGTAGATTTACATAAATGCCCTTAAAATTCATTGACCATATAAGCTGATTAGACATGTGGCTGACATGCATTGTCTTTTCAGTTTTCATGATGGAAAACAATTAAAATTAAAATGCTTGCAAGAATTCTTCCCCTGCACACCTCCTAATTTTTCTCCCCCAATTTCTCTCATTTTAACTTATGAGAACCGTTCTTGGAGATAAAAATCAACCGCAACACACATAAAGCAGGTATTTTCTTACATTTTGAAACTTTTCCAAGCCTTGCGTCCTGCTTTCTTGAGAAATACTGAAAATTGGTTTGAAAAAATGCCAGACATGGTAGAGACGCAAAGTTCAGAAAAGAGACGGAAGGTTCTTGTGCATCCTGACGAAGATCCTCCAGATAATGAAGATGGCAATGACAGTGAAGAAGAATCGAGGGATGTAGAGGTTGAAGAGAATTTAGAAATATCCACTGATTATGAGGAAGAGGTAATTATTACGTATATATTTGGAAATGAACATTTGTGTACAATTTTTTGTTGTTATTCAAGTTCAACTTTTTGTTTTCAGACTCCAGGTGATATGACATGCAAAGATTCAAATAAAGGAATCTTCAGCAAAAACAAAGGATGTGAAGACTGAGGTAGATGCATGTTGTTTCTTTTCCCTGTTGCTGATATAGCTATGGTATGCTTGACTAGTAGAACTATACAAACTATACATACTATACACTATCTGTGGAGTTTGGGGCTCTGATCAAAGCCAATACATTACTGAAGGAAGGACCAAAAGGCTAATGTGTACTTGAAGACAAAGGTACTAAGTACCCTGCACAGCAAGATGACAGAAAAATAAAAAAAAATGTTGAGTAAGTCTTTTCTTTGGAATTTCTGGGAGCTGCCAACAAGGAATTTCCCTACACAGCTTCTGCTCCTTACACGACAAGACAGTCCTGACATTCAACATAAGGATTTTGTTGCATTCTCAGAGGCCGTCGCAAGCTAGAAATCTGGCACATTACTACAAAGAACCATACACTGCTGCCTTTGGTTTAGCTGATCAAGCCTTGAAACATGTGACGAAGAGAAAAAGAACTGAACAAACGGGTAGGGGAGGGGGCGCGAACAGCACACCAACCGTTTATGTTTGTTGTCGTTTATGTTAAAAACATGCAATGCATACTATACACACTTATATACACTATCGGTTTTCGGACCCTTCATTGAATATGGTCTGCTAAGTTTGTATAGTGTGTATAGCATTATGTGCACTATACGCACTATTCAGTCTATAAAGCATTCATATGGTCTGATAGTATGTTAACCTTCGCTGAATAGTGTTTGATAGTTCGTATAGTGTGTATAGAATACATTGCAGACTATACACACTACCGGTCTCCGGACCCTTCATTTAATATGGTCTGCTAAGGTTGTATAGTGTGTATAGCATTATGTGCACTATACGCACTATTCTGTCTATAAAGCATTCATATGGTCTGATAGTATGTTAACCCTCTCTGAATAGTGTTTGATAGTTCGTATAGTGTGTATAGTTGGCAGTGTGTTATACAAGCATGATAAGTTTGTGAACCTTCGCTGAATAGAGTTTGATGAGTTGGTATGGTGTGTATAGTATGCAGTGTGCGCTGTACAATCATGATAAAAACAATGTATATCATACACACAGCACACCAACCGTTATGTTTGTTGTCGTTTATGTTAAAAACATGCAATGCATACTATACACTATCGGTTTTCAAACCCTTCATTGAATATGGTTTGCTAAGTTTGTATAGTGTATAGTGTTATGTGCACTATACGCGCTATTCAGTCTATAAAGCATTCATATGGTCTGATAGTATGTTAACCCTCGCTGAATAGTGTTTGATAGTTCGTATAGTGTGTATAGAATGCAATGCATACTATACACACTATACACACTACCGGTCTCCGGACCCTTCATTGAATATGGTCTGCTAAGGTTGTATAGTGTGTATAGCATTATGTGCACTATACGCACTATTCAGTCTATAAAGCATTCATATGGTCTGATAGTATGTTAACCCTCGCTGAATAGTGTTTAATAGTTCGTATAGTGTGTATAGTTGGCAGTATGTTATACCAGCATGATAAGTTTGTGAACCTTCACTGAATAGAGTTTGATGAGTTGGTATGGTGTGTATAGTATGCAGTGTGTGCTGTACAATCATGATAAAAATAATGTATATCATACACACAGCACACCAACCGTTATGTTTCTTGTAGTGAACTATGTGTTTGTAATATGTAATTATCAACTCGTAAGTAAGTTAGTACTGCCTTTTGAAGCTTTTATGCAGCAAAACAAAATGTGTATGTAAGATACTTGGTTGTAGCGACAATGGCGGTCATAACAATGTATTTTGTCATGTGAACTATGCAATGCTATCATAACTTATTAACTCTTTATGTTATACACGCCTATCGAAATAAATCAACTAAATGTAATAATCTTTCGTTTTTGCATCATCCCTGAAAAAATTCATATAATTAATTCGAGAGCAGCTTTGGTTTGGTTTGTATGTATGCATTATATAGGCTATACGCTAAATACTTGATTAAACGAAAAGGAATTTTATACATGCTATGAATACTATACGTCTTAGTACAAAACCGAACTAACTTTTGGTTAAAAAAAAAGTTGATTAGCAGACAAACTTGTCATATTACTTATTAATTAATTCAGTAATATAAATTCTATTAAACAGAAAATAGGCTCAAATGTTGTTCAAATTATATGCAGGCTATACAGTAAAATCATTTATGTGTAATTAAAATTATAAATGACTTATATCTGTATAAAATTGCAGTCTTAAGGTGTATGAGTATTACACATGGATAAGACGATTGTGTTGCGTGTATGGTGCCTATATTGCGTCATTATGATTTGGGGTTTAGGGTTTAAGGTCTGAATAGTATGTATAGCGAGCTAAGGGTTAGGATCTGAATAGGGTCTGTATAGTGTTTATAGTTTGCAGTGTATTTTACAATCGTGTTCAAACAAGAACTGTGCGTGTGTATTGTGCGTATAGTGTCCGTATTGCGCGTGACACAGGTCCTGTCGACAAAGGGAACCACGGGGAGTCTACCCCCCCTAAACCCCATCTTTCGTACACCTCTCATCACCATCCCCATCCTCGTGCCCACTGACCAACGTGTTGTGTACGGAACCAGAAATTTCTTCATCTCCCATAGAATCCGGAACACTCTCTATATCGGAGTCGTCCAGAATATGGCCTCGGGTTTTCCAATTGATATTTGAAACCCTATTTACAACCTCAACTCTTTCATCTTCCAACGGACTAGCAAAGGCAGAATCGTCACTATCGTAATCCAAAACCGAGTCGATGACTTCAACCACTACACAACATCTAACGCCTTCTATGTTTCAAAGGAAGATACTTTGAAACGTTTCCCTCTGTGACTACTTCGATAAACATCTTCATATTCACGGGGAGATCAAGGGCAGATATAACGTAACCTTCAAATTCGTTGAATACCTCCTTCAATGGAAACGATATACTTTGATCTACATATGAAACATACTTCATCTCCGTATTCCACGTTCCATTTCTCTTTGTCATAACATTTAACAACTCCATTCTCAACTCCACAACTACTTGCCTCAACTCAGAATGCAAAAGAACCAATATTTGAGTCTGTTACATTTAAATATAAAAATGAGTGGCAAGCTTCCATTGGAAGCTAAATAATTCCATCCACAAAAAAGAAGGGGCAGCTTTACAAAAAAAATAATAAAATAATAAAGGATGTTGAAGCTTCTAATGGAAGAATCAATTGTAATCATTAGCTACCCTTCATGGGTAGTCGTGCGCAATTGCTAAAGGAAAAGGCAAAACCCACGTGCGGTTCTCAGCAGGGGTATAGTGGGCATATTACAAATAACATATCTGAATGGGTGGCTAAAAGAATAAAAAAAATGAAAATGGCTACTAGGGAAAAGGGAACCTCAAAAGTGGCAATTTTGATATTTTTACTATTTATTATATAATGAAACTGTTACTCTTGAAAGTACCTCTAAAAACATTTTTTTTCCATCCCTATAGAAGTGGGTGCGCTGGCCTTAACAGCCATTGACTTTTTTTTTTCAATTTTTTTTTTTATAAAAAGAATTACATATCCAGGGCAAATTCAACTGCTTATTCATTAAGATCACGTTAGTCTAAGATCATTACTTTACGTTTGATCCCTATATTAAATTTGGGCCTAACAAATTTGATTAATGTGAATGGTATGGAAAATTTTAACGGGTATCAAATTTTGATATAATATTTATAAATATATCATTACTTAAAACTGATTATAAATATAGTAATTTTTGTTATGTTAATCATTGATTAACAATGATTAATATGTATTAATAATAAACTCAGTGTACACATATATATTTCAATATTTATCATTGATTCACCTGATTAAAATTTATTATATTTAAAAATAATTAAAATTATTACTCTAATAAATATTATTAAAAAAAATTATTAGATTTACAAATTCCCCAATACTTAAAGCTCATTAGGATCAAATTGCCAACACGAGCATAGCTCAACTGGTTAGGTATATACTCTCTTCTCCTTGATGTCGAAGGTTCGAGTCCCCCACTCCCCACTTTGATGTAATCTAAAAAAAAAAAGCTCATTAGGATCAAATTAATGATATAGCCGAACTATTTTTTTTATGTATTCTATAGCTAGCCACTTGCATATAATCCGCATAAATGAAAAATTAATATGAAAGTCTGAGGGTGGACCAAATATTCTTAATTACAGAGATAGTAAAATAAATAAAAATAGAAACTTTTTTCTTCGATTTTTTTTTTTAAGTATTTTTCTTTCGAATATTTGAAGAAGAAAAATGTGTTTTTTATTAATGAAAAGCGTGCGAAGCAATTTGAGACCATCTCTCATGTTTTGTTATACTGTGAATATTATAGGGTCAATTATTCAAATAACATATGTTCGAAAAAAAAGAAAAAAAACTCAAATAACATATTAAATATACAATATTATTTTAAAAGCAACACTTTTCATATATTACTCATGGTATATGTTAAATGTATTGAACTAAATTCTGAATTGTGTAATTGTATTGAGAGATTTACATGTTGTTTATACAAGATTGCTAGAGCAACATAAGAAAATAATAGTCTAATTTATGCCCTAATTGATAGCCTAATTAACAGTAAATGGACAGCTAATAATATACGTTAACATCCCCCCCTCAAACTCAAGGTGGTTGCGTGGACATCAACTTGAGTTTGTCAAGTAACTGAGTAAATCGACCAGGAAGGAGGGCTTTGGTGAAGATATCTACTGGTTGATCTGTTGTTGAAATAGACTGTAAAAGAAGAGTGTTGCCTTCGAGATGTTGACGGACAAAGTGACAATCATTTTCAATATGTTTGGTGCGTTCATGAAAGACATCATTATGAGCAATCTATATGGCACTACGATTGTCACAGTGAAGGATAGTAGCAGAGTGTTGAGGAACACCGATGTCTGCAAGCAGCCAACGAAGCCATAATAACTCAGATGTAGCATCAGCAAGTGCATGATATTCAGACTCAGTGCTAGAACGAGAGGTGACAGTCTTTTTCTTACTTCACCAGGAAATGAGAGAAGTGCCCAAATAGAAACAATATCCTGTGGTGGATCGACGATCAGTGGGATAACCAGCCCAATCAGCATCCGAATATCCAGATAAAATCAAAGAGGATTGTGATGAAAACTGAAGTCCGTGTAGTAATGTGCCCTTGACATAGTGTAGAATGCGGAGGACGACAGTGAAATGGATAGTCCAAGGGGCAGACATTAACTGACTGACAATATGAACTGCATAGGCAATATCAGGGCGAGTAACTGTCAGATACACAAGGCTTCCAACAAGTTGCCGATACAAGGTTAGGATCTAGTAGAGGTGCACCATCAAAAGGAGTTAAGCGAACATTGACATCCAAAGGAGTGGATGTAGTAGCAGAATCAGTGATACCAGATCGAGCTAGAAGATCAGACGCATATTTAGCTTGAGATAAGTAATAGCCATCAAAGCGAGAGGAGACCTCAAGGCCTAAAAAATAGCTGAGTGGTCCTAAATCTTTCATCTCAAAGTGTTTCCCAAGATAGGTTTGTAAATCAGAAATAGCCTGGGGATCATCACCTGTAATAATCATATCATTAACATAAAGAAGGAGAAGAACAATACCATGAGGAGTCTGACGGGTAAATAAGGATGTATCATGAGAACTGGAGATAAAGCCAAGTTGAGTGATGGTTGAACTGAATATGGCAAACCAGGCTCGTGGTGCCTATTTGAGACCATACAGGGCACGCCGAAGATGACACTTTTTGAGGTGGAGAAGAGATGCCAGGAGATGGTTTCATAAATACCTCTTCGGATAAAGTACCATTGAGAAAGGCGTTTTTGACATATATCTGTAGAAGAGGCCACGCGACTGCTAAAAGACTACGAACAGAAGTCATTCGAGCAACCGGAGCAAATGTCTCTTCGTAATCAATACCATACTCCTCAGAATAACCTTTTGCAACAAGATGAGCTTTATAGCGTTCAATTGAAGCATCAGAACGTGTTTTTATCTTGTAAATCCTTTTACAGCCAATAGGTCGTTTTCCAGGAGGAAGATTGACGAAATCCCAAGTATGAGTCTTTTCTAACACCTGTAGTTCCTCAGTCATTGCTTGCTGCCAGAGAGGGTTAGAACTAGCCTCATGATAGGTAGAAGGCTCAGCTAAAGAGACAATAGTGGAAAAACAATGATAATTTTGGAGATGAGCAGGAGGTTCTCTTACCCGAGTGGAGCGACGAACATGAGTGATAGGTTCTGGTTTAGTAGCAGAGACAGACGGCGGGTCTGGGAGATCAGTAACAGGAACAGATTGATCGAGCGTAGAGGTATGAGAAGGACCAGATGAAGGAAATAGTGCATCAGAAGGATCAGATGATGGAAATAGATCACTAGAAGGATCAGTAAAGAAAGATTGAGGACTGGAAAGAGAGGTATGAAAGGAGGAGAGACTGGCAAACATAGTGTGCTCCCAAAAGGTAACGTGGCGAGAGATGCGTAACCGTTTGGAAATTGGATCCCAACAACGAAAGCCTTTATGCTCGGGGCCATAGCCAAGAAAACAACATAATCGAGCACGAGGTTCAAGTTTTGTATGCTCATGAGGGTGAAGAAGGATAAAACAAGCACAACCAAAAACTTTAAGATTAGAGTAATCAGGAGAAGTGTCATATAATTTTTCAAAAGGAGATATGTTTTGAAAGATAGAAGACGGGAGACAGTTTATGATATATACCGAGTTTAGAGCGGCCTCACCCCAAAACTTTTCTGGACAAGAGGTAGAGAGAAGTTGAGCACGAACAGAATCCAAAATATGTCGATGTTTGCGTTTTGCTCGACCATTTTGTTGGGAGGTATGAGGACAAGACCTTTGAACAAGAGTTCCCTGTTGTTTCAGAAATCGGAGAAGGACAGAGTCCTTATACTCCATGGCATTGTCTGTGCGAAGGATCTTAAAGGGACGAGAAAACTGGGTTTTAATCATATTAGCAAAATCAATGTAAACTTGAGGCAACGCAGAACGATTTTTAAGAAAATATATCCAAGTGAAACGAGAATAATCATCAATAAATAAAACAAAATATCGATAACCATTCACCGTAGAAGTAGAAGCAGGTCCCCAAATATCAGAATGAATTAAACCAAAAGGAATGTCACAGGAAGAAGATGAAGTGGTGAAAGACAAAGTCGGTTGTTTTGCAAGCTTACAATTTACACAATCAAATGAGACAAATTTTGAAATATTACCTAAATTTCCAAGAGAAACCAAAGTGCGAAGTTTTTCAGAAGAAGCATGACCAAGACGAAGATGCCATTGATATATTGGAGAATCAGTGATAGAAGCAGAGATAGAAGGAGAAACAGGAGTTGGAGTGAAGTGAGCTCAAATAATCTTCCCACTTTACGACCCGTACCATTTATCTGTCCCGTCTGCGGATCCAGAACCTGACAACCATGAGGAGAAAAGATAATAGTTAAGCCAAGATCACATAATTGACCAACAGAGACTAAATTGAAAGTCAGATTAAGAACACAATAAGTGTTGGGAAGGGCCAAGGTAGAGGTGGCAGTAGTGCCTATATGAGAAATAGACATGCAATTCCCATCAGCAGCTTGAATGGGGGGAAGTGATTTAGCCAGGATGGACGAAGAAAGAAGAGAAATATCAGAAGTCATGTGATTACAACAAGCAGAATCAAGAAGCCAAGAATTACCTGGAGTGACGGCTAGGGCAGAAGAATTGGAGGAGATTACCTATTTCAAGATATCATGGAGATCACTAAGCTGAAGGGTAGAAGGAAGAGAGGCAGTAGGAGTGGCAGCAACAACAGATGATAAACTAGCATTAGAGAAGTTTCTTGGTTTTGTTGATTGTTTTGGAGGGCGAGGCGGACGAGTGAGGCAGTTATTCAAAATGTGACCATGCTTGTGACAATATCAACACTCAATTGTAGGGCAATTAGCAAACCGGTGACCTGGATTCTTACAATTCGTGCACTCAATGGTAGTGTGCAGATGACCATGGACGTTAATTTTCTCCATAATGAACAATTGGAAAGCCCCAATTACTCTCTAAATTGATTCGGGCAGGGCGGTCAGCGGAAAGGACGCGGGCAGCAGGGCAGTGCTCGGGCAGGGAAGCGGGCAAATTTAGTTCTGGCAGGGAACTGGGAAGCGGGCAGAGGCGCGGGCAGGGTCTGCTGGGCAATGTACTTGGGACGCGGGCAGGGGATTGGGCAGGCAGCGGGCAGGGGCAGAATTGAAACCAAAAATAAATTGCTTCTCATTTCCTCCTCGTGAGATCAGGACGTTGCTTCTCCTTTCTTCCTCGCAGACGTTGGTGCCGGTTGGTCAGAAACACGGAGAACGCCTGAAGACCGCAACGAAAGCACAACAAAGCCGGATCTTCTTCTCGGTTTGGGCGTAGATCTGGACGGAAAGCTCACGGAGCACGGACGGAGATCTGAACGAACGGCGGAAGTAGAAATGAACAGATCTGATGCAAATGCTTTCTGAGAGGCAACGACGGAACGTGGCGAGGTTCTGGTAACGATGGGCAGGATCTGAGTGACGGATCTGAGTGATGAATCTAGGCGAATCTGAGTGACGGATCTGGGGCATGGATCGTGGTGGCCGTGGCGAGGTTCTGATAACGATGGATCGAACGTGGAGGTTGGCTGCTGCTGATACGGTGGTTTCTGAGCGGATCTGGTTCGTAGAGGCTGGCGGAGAGAGGTTCTGATAACGGCTGCTTGTACGGCGGTACGGTGGTTTCTAGTCTGTAGGGGTTTTCGGCCAGAGAAACAGAGAGATCGGAAAAATTGAACAGAGATCCAAGAACGGGAAGAAAAAAATCTTCAATATTGTAGCTCTAATACCATATTAAATGTATTGAACTGAATTCTGAATTGTGTAATTGTATTGAGAGATTTACATGTTGTTTATACAAGATTGCTAGAGCAACATAAGGAAATAATAGCCTAATTTATGCCCTAATTGATAGCCTAATTAACAGTAAATGGACAACTAATAATATACGTTAACATTATAATAGATTCAAACCCAAAAACATAACATAAAAATATTACTCATATTTTATTCTTGAGTTATTTATTTGAGAGAGCAATGGTAATTTAATGAAGAAAGATTAGGGCATTTGGGAGAATTTGAAAAAAATATTGAACGCGTGAGAAAATAAGGAAAGGAAAAAAAATGATATTTGAGAAAATATTTAAAAAGTAAGTACATGAAAGTAAATATGATCTAATAATATGCTATTCTAGACAATTTCTTAATAATAATTTAAGTTCTTTTAAAACTTATTATTATCATAATTATTAGATAATTATTAATTAAAAATTTAGTTTAGTTTGATATTGTTAAACTATAATTTTTAGATTAATAATGTTCTTTTTGATGTTTTTATAAATTGGCTTATTTTATTAAAATGATAACAAAATGAAAGGAATTACACTAATGTAAGTTAACTAGTTGTTAAATTAAATCATTAAATCACTTATATTTGTATATGGCTTTTTTTCCTGAAAAATTAAAAAACTATCTCGTTTAAATACCTCATTTAAATTTTAATCTAAGAAAAACTCTTTTAAAGCAGGAAGGATAAAAATATGTTATTACCTATATAACACAACTTATAAAAATGAACCAGAATAGTATATTACTTCTATTTAAATAAATTACTGAATAATTGACTTTTTTTTTTTTTTTTTTTCTATTTCGACTTTCATTTATAAAAAATACTAAAAGTTTTCAATATTTTAAAAAAATAGCATTTTCAGCATTTAATGAATGAAATAAATTAAATAATAAATTTATGAAAATTGTAAAAGCTAATAAAAATAAAAATAAAACTTAATTGTCTTTTTTTCTATTCAATTTTGATATTTTTTCCTGCTTCCAACAAAACTGCCTTTAGTTAATATTCAAACCCGTGATGTCTTTGGAATTGTGTTTAGTCCCTATATTATAATAAACCACACAAATTCACATACCTCAATTGCCTTATCCACATATCAATAATAGGTCTATATATTATATTATTTACCGGATAAATCTACATATCTCAAATGCTTTATCCATAAAAAAAAAAAAAAAAATGCTTTATCCATATATTATAAATTTATAATAGATCTGTTTATTATAATATTGTTGTCTTTTTATAGTAAAAAATTCTCCAATGCTCATTTTTTCAGACAACGTCGTGATGTCGCAGATTTGGTACGGAGATTCTAACGTTTCTCACCACACAAATTTACCCCCACCAGACCAGATATGTCGCCTAATTTTTTGTGATGTAGGTAAATCTAGCAAATTTTTATATATAATATTTATAAAAATTTTATGGTTTAAAAATATTCGTAAATATAATAAACTTCGATCGGTAAACCAATGATTAACATTAAATTACGATATTTATACAATAACTAAATAACTGATTTACACATTAATCATGTTAATCACTGATTAGTAGTATAAATTGCTATATTTACAAATTGTTATATTTATAAATCATGTTAATCACAGATTTTGAGATTCTCAAAATCTGCTACATATGTACTTGAAAATCTTATATCGGAAAGATGAAGAGAACTAATAAGATTTATAAAAATCAACGCGCTACTCCTCTCATTACCAATTGATTTTGAGACGAAACTCTTATGATATCAAGATAGTATCATAGCCCAACAAGCCCAAATGGACATTCGATTGGTCTGAAAATGGGATCTGACTTAAGAATGGTGAGCTCAAAAAAGGCAGTACCATCTTGAGGAGACATGTTGAAAATCTCATATCGAAAAGATGAAGGGAACTCTCACAAGGTTTATAAGATATACGTGCTAGTTCTCTCATTACCAATTAATTTTGAGATGAAACCTCATGACATTAAGAACATAGTTAAATTTCCCAATGTTATTTTTTGTGAAGATCCGACTCTTTATTTCAAATAAAATTCTGAATAATATAGCGAAGCGGAAGACTTTTTAAAACAAATTTCCCCCGATAGAGACAAATTTAGATATAATCCACATCTTTTGCAAAACGGGTTGGGAAAGATATGAGTTAGGTTGGAGTGAGATCGTCAAATAATATATCTCATCTGATCTCATTCAATCTCTATCTCTTATAGTGTTTTTTTGTATTTAGTTTAGTTTACGTAGTTACTTTTCATTTCAAACATAATAATATTACAAATTTCTCACGTTATATATATGCACTATTTAAAATTTATTTATATTAATAAACATTCATTTTGAGATCTGTTACTTTAAATTAAAAATGTCTCCGTGTGGAGTGTAAATTGTGTTGCCGAACATAAATGTTTTCTCGTAATCTTTTCGTTTCACCATAAGAAGAAGGAAAATAAAAAAACATAAACATAATAAATAATAAGATAAAAGGCCATAGATCAAGTTTTTATTTCATCATATTCATAAGATACAGATCTTGAGTAGTAGTAGAGTGGAGAGGAGAACTAGTGATCATTAATAATAGAAGGAAAAGAGAGTGCTTTGGGAAAATAAAAAGGATCAGTGCACTTATCAACATGATCTGGACAATCTTTAATTTCAAACTTCTCACCTTCAAAACACAGCACGATTTCAGACAATATGTTTATGCCATCTTTTTCCGAGCAACGAAGACCTGGCTTTTTCGTTAAGAATCTCTCTAACATAGCTTTTGCCATTTCCACAGTATTCGCCAATATAATAGGTATTGGTGTTTTAGAGATTATGGAATAGAGGTCATAATCTGGATTCTTTCTTAATTCCAATGCCTTTTTGAAGTATTCTGTTTGGTTTAACTCTGGAAATGCGCAAGCTCCTTTTTTCTCCCATTCTGTTTTCCATAACTTTTCATTGTCTTTTTCAAACACATTTGGCCAATATTCTTCCAGTTCCGAACGCTCGGCCTCAATCTGAAAAAATTACATCAAGAGGACTGTAATTGCAAACCACACTCCTCCGTTTTGTTAGTTTTAACCATTTCAATTCCATATCAAATTGGAAAATATTTAGCGAATAAAAATATATACGTGGATCGCACTTGGTAAAAAACTACGTACCGCGTTTGATTGATAGGGAGGAGCAAAGGGGACGCAAAATGGGATCTGGTATCCTCTCCGATCTACTGGGATAAAACTGGAGATTGTGAATTTGTTCTCGTCGGAATAGGCTTCCAAGCATGGAGTTTCGGAGGCCGATTTGCTAATGCAAACGGAAGGAAGCCATTGCTGTATAAGCTGCCAGTTATAGCCAAATTGATTAGCAAAACTCTTAGAATATGAAGAAATCATGAAACATGTCACTACAAATAAGAGGAGATATTCTCTCTTTCCCGCCATCTCTATAATTCTAAGATTTTGCTTTAGATATGGGAAATGGAGACCTATACAATGCCTATTTATAGTAATAATGAGATATTCAAACCTCTACTTTCTTATCTCTATCATTTTTTGTTTTAGATTATTCGAATTGGGGTGTTTTGATTTTTATAAATTTAGATTTAATCCCTCCAACTAATTAGTTATTTATAAACATGTCCTTGTCTTTAATTATTATTATTATAAAGTAAAAAAAAATTAATTTAATGAATATCATCAACTTACAAGTTTAATTTGAAATGTCACATTCATTTTTTTTTAATCAATACTAAAAGAAATCGTATATTCATTTTAAAACTTTAAAATATGACGTGTCACCATTTTCTTTTAAATATATTAGAGTGCTCGGCTATAGTGTTGAACTAATTTCTAGAATATATGAAATCTGTAATTTCTATAAAATTTGTCAAAATCTGTAATTTCTATAAAATCTGTAGATTGAGGTGTGGATCTTTTATCCTGATTCTTATCAAAGTCGTATGCATAAACCGTAAAGATTAATGTCTTCTAACAAAGTATTATATTTTCAGTGGAAAATGTGAAAAATATTAAAAAAATTGAAACATACTTCAGTTGTCTTGTTAACAGCCGAATTTCTTTGTGTGATTTACATAATTCTTCTATACAATGTGTGTGCAAAATGTGAGAATTTGATAAATAAATAAAAAAACATTCATTCGCAAAATAATAATAATAAATTATGAATATCAATATAATTTGTGTTTGTTCCTTAACGAGAACCAAAGAATGATGAATCAAATTCTCCGTTATTTTTTTTTTTAATTTCTAACTCTTATACTATCATTTTAATTTTATATTAATTATAAAGTCATTTCAATTTAAGAAACAGTTGAGGGCGAACAAAATTTCACATCGGTTAAAGAAGAGGATGATCATGGGAATATAAGGGGAATGACACATCTCCATTTGTATGAGGCTTTTTGGGTGAAACCAAAAGTAAAGTCATGCGGGCCTAGGCCCAAGTGGACAATATCATACCAATGTGGAGTTGTGGTGGCCCGGGAGTCCCCTAACAGAAACTTTGATATAAAAAATAATTGAAGAAATCTAGATATAAATTATTGATTATGAAAGAGTCAGAAACTTGAATATTTTTCAACTTTTAATCGCTCATTGGATAATAATGGGAAATCAAAATAATTTTTTAATTTGGAAAAAAAAATTAATCGAGATAAATTATAGTTATGAAAAGAAGTAAAAAAGAATTTTATAAGGACTATTAAATAAAACTTATTATTGAAATTAAAAAAAAAAAAAAACAGTTACTCTAAATTTCTAGCAAGTCACAATTATTAAATTTGAAGAAAGATTAAAAATGAAAAATATAAAATAATATCAATTCATTTAAAAACAAAATAATTACGATAAGAAGATTAAAAAATAAACAAACTGAAGTCATGAAAATAATCAAAAGTATTTTTATAGAATTGTTTAGGGAAATTTCATTGGGTAACAGATTTTGATGCACTATTTATAAAAATAGCAACTTAAAAAAGTATTTACAAATATAGCTATTTTATTATATTAATCAGAGATTTATATGTGTATCAATAATAAATATAGTGTAAAAATATGTAATTTAAATTTATTATTGATTCACCCGTTCATAATTTACTATATTTTATAAAAAAAATTGAGGTTATATTTTTATAAATATTATTAAAAAATTATTAGATTTGTAAATGCAGAAATCATTTATCGTAGTAACATTATTGTCCGTTGAGAGGCTACTTTCAAACTTTATTGCTTTTTTGTCTTCTAGATAACATTATTGTCCTCAAACAATATTGTCCTCAAACAATATTGTCCTCTATAGTAAAAAAATAATAATAATAATAATAATCATCATCATTGTCCTTTTATGCTTTTTACTGTCCTCATATGCTCATTTTTGATGTGATATATATTCACCACACAAATCTACACGTCTCAATTACCTTATCCATATATTATAATAGATATGTTTATTAGCATTTTCTACTAATAATGATCACTAGATCTCTCATGCTGTACTACTATTAAAGATCTTATGAATATGATCAAATAAAAACTCGATGGATGGCCTTTTAGTTTATTATTTATAAGGGTATAAATATTAATTTTCCCTCTCTTAATTTTATTAAATTTGGGGTTTAGTTTTATAATTTATATTTCATCCCTCCAAGCTAATTAGTTATGGAACTGCCCTTGTCTTTAATAATTATTATTATTATAAAGTAGAATTAAATTTATTAAATTTAATTTAATGAATATCATCAACTTACATGTTTAATTTGAAATGTCCCACTAATTTAATTTTTATCAATACCAAAAGAAATCGTAAATTCTTTTTAAATATAACGAGACAGTCACATGATCCTACAACATTTAGCATCGGAAAACTTACAGGATTTTAATTTAAGTAGGTGGCCACACATGAATTTGAATCCAATGACTTTTAACATTTTAAGAAAAATTCATTTTGACCACTAAGTCAACTCAGGATTGGTTTTGACAATTTTTTTCCCTTTTAAACTGAATATCTTAAACCAAGAATTGTGTTGCTTGACCATCTAGTTGGAAAGGTAAAAAAATATGTCAATGTTTAATATACTTGTAAGCTAGTAGAATGAGAATGTGTGAAGCATGATAAAAGAGTTTCTATAAACCATCTAAATAATTGTTCTAAAAATATGCGGTAAAATCTAATAAGGGATTTACAAACACGTTCACTAAAACAAAATTGAAATTTTTACTCATTAAATCAAATCAGAGCCCTTATTTACAAGTATATTGATGTTTCATTTTTAATTACAACAGTATCCATTTTAGACCCTTTTGGTGGTTTTTCTTATGTAAATTTTCTATTATACCCTTTTTTTCTTTTAATAATTATTTGATTATTAATTATAACCGATTTTAATTTATCCTTGATTTACTCTCTATGATTATGTATTTATTAATTTTGATCTTGTTTTCAAAATTTATTCCGATTTATATTCATAATTTTCAAATTATTAATTTTGATTTTGTTTTCAAAATCTATTGTTTTTATTTTCAAAATTTCACATATCTTATTATTCCATATCTTCTTATTAATTTACGTTTTTTTTTCCTTTTTACGTTCCTTTTGTTTCATTAATTCCTTATTTTATGTAGAATTAGGGTTTTACTTTTCATTCCTCTCACATTCATCAGTTCATTTCTTTCGTTCATGAGTTTTTCTCCATCCTCTCATTTCTGTGTTTGTCGTAAAAGATGGGTAGATATATTGACGTCAAGCTTTTTCATGGAGGAAGTTTATGTTGGGAATTTGAAGAGGTTGTTAAAACCAAAAATTCAATAATATCAAGTCATTGATAAATAAAATAATTACGATAAGAATAATAAAAAATAAACACGAAGAGGAAAAGAAGCAGAAGTATTTTTATACGGGGTTGCCAATTGGTAAATTCATGTCTTCCGGACTTTGCGGTGCCATTATGAAATTGAAGATTACATAAATGAGACGAAAAAATAGAAGTTTACAATCGATTCACAACTCTCTATTTTTCTCTCAATATGAACAACCATATGAACAAAATGTAAGATAAACTTAGTAGTGATTACCCAAGAGATGATGATGCCTCATATCTTCAAAAAAAAAGAATGGTTATATTTTATAAATATTATACAAAAATTTAGTTGGAAATCCCAAGAAATCACGTTTACCTCAATAACATTATGGTCGTTGAGACCATCGTCTCAAACACCAATTGCGTCTAATAGACATTATATTTATATATTATGAATAAACCACATATGGCTCTCTCACGTAACCTAAGACAAAGTGGTTGAATGGGCTTGCTTGCAAATTGGGCCCATGACCATTTGGATGTTAATGAGCTTTGTAATTGATTTGGCTTGAATTACTTAACAATTCACCACACAAAGTACAAATCAATCAACTTACCTTATCCATATATTATAATAGATATGTTTTGATTAGCATTTCTACTAATAATGATCACTAAAACTCTCATGCTGTAAAACAATTAAAGATGTTATGAATCCATCAACATAACAACTCGATGGATGGCTTCCAGATGTTAGCTATCTTCCAAGGGCATGAAAAGTAATACTCCACCCTTAACTCCCATTAAATTTGGGGTTTAGTTTTACCATCTTACCCATTTATCCCTCCAAGCTAATTAGTTATGGAACTTTCCACCATTGACTTGACATATGTGCATTAATTAGGTTGTCAAAGTAGAGACTTAATCTATTAAATCTACATCTACATTGACTATTAATCCAACTTAAAAGTTTAATTTGAAATGTCCCACTAATTTAATTTTATCAATACCAAAGCATCGTTGAGGCTTTTTAACTATAACGGCTTAGATTCTCCCAACTTGTTTCTCTCCATGAACGGATGGATTAGGAGCTAAAACTTGTCCGATTTTTGGCTCACCCTCCGATCCAGGGAACATCAACAACTCTCCGATTTTGCACTTTTTATAGAAAACATATAATTGTCAACAATAATTAACAAGGTCAACGACCTCACAAGTTTTTTCCCTTTTAAACTTCATATCTTAAACCAAGCATTTGTTCCAACGATAAATGAAGTTTTAATGGTAAAAAATATGTCAATGAATAATAATACATGAAAGTTTTGAATGCCAATATTTTTTGCTATCCATGATCCAACAGAAGTCCCCATAAACCAAGCTCATAAATAATTGTTGGGAAAATTTGAAGAGGTTGTTAAAACCATAAACTCCCACGTTCCAAGAACGATAAATAGCAATTTTTACAAGAATAATAATAAATCAAATCGAGAAAACGGTTTTACGGAGTATTTTATATTTCAGTTTTAATTACAACGTATCCATTTTAGACCCTTTTGGTGGTTTTTCTTATGTAAATTTCCATTATGAACTTTATTTCTTACATAAATAGTTGAAAAATTAAAGTTTATAATCGATCACAACTTTCCTTGATTTTTCTCTCAATATGAATATGTATTTATTAAAATTACGATAAACTTGTTTTCAACATTTATTCAAGAGATGATGATGCTCATATTTTCAAATTATTAAGCTTGACTTTGTATTATAAAATACATGGTTTTTATTTCCCAAAATCCGTTCACCTATCTTATTATGGTACCATATCTTCTTATTAATTTACAATTTTTTACTTACATTATATTTATATATTATGAATAAACCACATATCTCTCTCACGTAACCTAAGACAAAGTGGTTGAATGGGCTTGCTTGCAAATTGGGCCCATGACCATTTGGATGTTAATGAGCTTTGTAATTGATTTGGCTTCAATTACTTAACAGTTTATATATTTCTCTCTCATTATTAGATATTTTTTTAGAGAGAATATGGTGATAGGATTTTAGTCTTGAAGAAGAAAAAGATGGAGATGGAGAAATAAAACATGTTCTGTGGAAGCTTTCCAGATTTTTGTCGAATAGAGTAAAGTACAAGATTGAATCGAAGACGAATCTTGATGTTAATGTTCACGATATTGAGGTTAGATTTTGTTTAATAATGTTAAACTATAGATTTTTTTTAATAATGTTAAACTATAGATTTTATTAGTTTTTAACCAATATAAAAATGTTAAACTAATCGACATTTTAATCATTTTTTAGATCAAGATGCTCGGGTTAGATTTTGTTTAATAATGTTAAAGATTTTATTTATGTTTAACAAATTAAACTAATCGACGTTTTAATCATTTTCTGGATCAGAATATCCTGATTAGATTTTGTTTAATAATGTTAAACTATAGATTTTATTAGTTTTTAACAAATATAAACATGTT
This sequence comes from Gynostemma pentaphyllum, assembly GCA_028015215.1. Taxonomy (NCBI): domain Eukaryota; kingdom Viridiplantae; phylum Streptophyta; class Magnoliopsida; order Cucurbitales; family Cucurbitaceae; genus Gynostemma; species Gynostemma pentaphyllum. The sequence goes on along the minus strand of CM051349.1, from coordinate 43,198,154 downwards.
AAACTAACCGACGTTTTAATCATTTTTTGGATCAGATTAGTTTGGTAAGATTTTGTTTGATAAGGCTAAACTATAGATTTTGTTTAATAATGTTAAACTATAGATTTTATTAGTTTTAACAAATATAAATATTTTAAACTAACCGACGTTTTAATCATTTTCTGGATCAGATTATCCTGGTTAGATTTTGTTTAATAATGTTAAACTATAGATTTTATTAGTTTTTAACAAATAAACATGTTAAACTAACCGAATTTTTGTTTATTTTCTGGATTTTTAAATTTGTAGCTTAAAAAGTATCAATGACGGATTTCTTGCTCTTGAAGAAGTAAGCTCTTGGAGAAGTAAACTGATGAAGGCTGATTTTGTAGCTAGAAAGAGAGTAATTAGTTAGATAGAATTAGATTTCCCTTTTATTTAATTTTTTGTAGTTTTTAATTTATTTTAAATCATGTATAATTTAAGGGATTTAATAAATTCCTTAGATATTGCATGATTTTAGGAAAATTAAATCAAGGGTTTTTTTCGTCCTTTCAACTTTTCCGGTGGATGGTTTTGTCTAGTTTTGTAATTATTTTGGAACATCCAATATAATTGTAATTTATATGCTCTATTTGATTATTAATGTTAATAGCCCAACAAAATTTAGGTTAATAAAGTGCGATCCATCTCATCCAATCTATTAAATATGTTAAATTACCACAAGACTCAAAATCTTAAACCAATAGGTAAAGACGATTTTAATCGTATATCTCAACACTATACCAATCTACTAACCAACTTCTTAATTTATTTTTATTAATAATATTAAAATCATGTAAATCACACGTTAATAAGGATTTAGCTAACGGGTTTGACATTTATAATGCCTACTATTTTTTTCCTTATGCAATTTGTTTAAGTTAGTAATTTAAATCCTCACCTTTTTCACACATCATTATTCTTATCCTTAATCTATAAAAGGAGGGATGTTTAAGAAACATTTTTGGACCATTATACCCTTTTTAAAATCTTAAAATTACTATATATGTCATTATATACCCTTTTAAAATCTCCAAATTATTAAACATGTCATTATATTTATATTCCACTATCTAATAAATGAATATTTACATTTTATACCTAGTTTTTCTTCAAATTGCATGCCATATTTCATATAACCTTAGAAAAATAAATTTTGGAGTTGTAAAAATTAATAGGTTTACTTTGTAAAGTGACCTTTTTTGTATATTGATCTTAGCCTTTTTTCCTCTTTTTTGATATTTATAATTTTTTCATAAATCAACGTAATTTGGAAATTTTATTTTCCTTTATTTTCCGTTCATTTTTATATAAATTTTTTTTAATAAGTTCTTTGGCTTTTTAGTGCTTTCACAACATCAAATTACAAAATGAAAAATTAAGTAGAACATATAAAAATGAATGTGATATTAAAAGGAATAACTATTAATTGTTTAAATTTATCACTCATTTATGAAAAACAAAGTATATTCAAATATTAAATGATTTAATAAAGGTGATGATGATGGTGATTTAATTTTAAAATAACTAATAAAAAACTTAAATTATTTTTAGAAAAAAAAAATAGTTTAAAAAAAACTACAATAAAATATAATTTATTGATATAGTAAGGGTATAGTATTTTATAATATTTAAATAAACTTTAAATTTTTTTAATAAAGAATTATTTTAAAAATAAAAAATCAAACAAAAAAACTAATATAATTTATTGAATCATAATTAAAATTATAAATAAATAATCTAGAATGAATAAATTAACTAAAAAAAACAAGAAATATATATAGATTTAGAACAAACGGTTTATTTTTTATTTGATAGTATAATTTTTTTTTTTTTTAAAATTGCTTTAGATTAAAAAAAAATCAACTACATATAGTTCATTGAATTAGTAAAGTATACCATAATTTAAATCTTAAATATAACATAATAATAAGTATAATATAATTGAAAAATTAATAAAAAAAATATCATTTCGGAAAAGATTCATTAAACGTAAAAAAATCAAACAAAAAAATATGTTAAACTTTTAAATTTTTCTATATTTGAAATAATGTCACGTGCGACACACGTGGTAAAAAACTAGTTGTATAAAAAAGTGCGTAAAGAAACTAGGTCGTTAATAAGCCAATGAGGTATAGTCCAATAATAAAAAAAAAATCATTTGCAAAATAATAATAATAAATATTTTTTTGAAGACTAATAAATATTTCTTCTAAATTAAAAATGAGTCGACAGTTGTTCAATCATAGACTTACATGATATAAAAAAAAAAAAGAAAAAGAAACAACACGTTGGCAATAAAATCGTTTATCGCATTAACATTATTGTCCGTTGAGAAGCTGCTTTCAAACTTTATTGCTTTTTTGTCATCTAAATAACATTATTGTCGTCTATATAGTAACAAAACCAAAAAAAAATAAATCATCGTTGTCCTTTTATGCTTATTATTGTCTTCCTATGATGTTTTTTCGGACAACGTAAATTCTAGAGAAATTCTATTTGATAGCAATTTTAAAAATAGTTAAATATTTGGGATAATAACACTAATATTCAATCAATACATGTTTATTACTAAAAGAATGGGATTTGAAAATTAATTACAAAGATAGACGCTGCACTACTGATGGTGAACTGGATGCCGAAATGCCCCGCAGTAAGAAGAAAAGGAAAAGGAAAATAGATGAAAACGGCCCAATAAATTAAGGGATTTTAAAAAAGAAAGGGCTGCGGATATTGTGTGCATTTTTGAGATCGTGGGGATTTTCAAAATCCAAATAACAAAATCAAAAACAAAATCGGTTTGGGATATGAACAAAACCCTAGGAAAAATGGCGGTTAAGATTAAGAAGAAGTGAGGAGATAATGGAGGCTAGGAAACAACCGATTTAAGCTTCAAAAATGGTAGAAAGTGGTAGTGTTGAGAAAAGTAAGAAGATAAAGAAAACGAAGAAAAGAAACTTCCAAGGGGGTAAGTCGTGCTGTCTTATGTAACACATCAAAATATTTTTAAAACTAACATTCAAATTTTTCCTAAAACAGATTGTATAAAATTAAGCAGAACCGGATCCGATTGAAAATCGGGAAGAAGAAAAAAGGTTATACAACGAATATTTTGATAGTGAACATGAAGATGAAATCGAGGATAGTAGGCTTTGAAGAAGATGTAGATCCGGAAAAAGAGCGAAGATACGGGTAATGGGGGCAAAAGAAAATGTTGAATCGGCAAAAAAGAGGGAAAAACGAGGGGGCAAAGAAGGAAGAAAGAAGAAACTATGATGATGAAGAAGGTGAACATTGCAACTCGGGAAACAAACAATAAGGTAATTATAGATTTAAATTAAAATATAATTACTTAAAAAAACATTTAACAAGCGCAATATTTTGTTCTAATTGCATCCTGGATTTGTTCTGAATAATGGATATGAACACACAAGTATTTAAGAATATGCAAAGTGTATGCTTTGATTTAATTATGTTAAATGTTCTAGAAAAATTGTTTTGAAATTGAAAAGTGTTTTAATAAATTAAATATTTGAGTTGGGTATTATCAATTTCCCATCGAAATTGATGCGGCCTTAACGATGGGGGGGGAGGAAGGATTGTATGTAATTCAAACCCAAATGTTCTTAGTTTCAATTTTGATGGAAAGATTAAACCTTTAATATAAAGGAAATTTTGTATAATATTAAATGTTATGATCTTAATTTTATACAATACTAACTAATTTTGGCAAACAACAGCCCATTACAGGAGCAAAATCACTAAAGCCCCAAAATTAAATCAAGATCAACCAAATATCCTTACATAAAGGAATTTGGTTCAGGAAGGGAGAAGTCGATTACATTGACTGAAGGGGACGAAAAGATCAACACCAACATTCAACTTATTCACTCGGGAAGGAAATGATGATTCTATATGACTTTTTTTTCAATGATGTTTTGCTAATTATAAATTCATAATTTGACATGGATTAGGTATTTTGATGTCATTTTCTTTTGAAACTTTCTTTTGGTGGGAATTTATATTGTGTCTTTTGATATAATTGATTGTTTCCAAATTATGCTAATTATATGAATAGTATACATTGATTAAACTAAGGTGTTATCGAAGTAAAAACAATTTAAAAAATATAAAATTATAAAAACAAGCTTGAATAATAAAACAACCTGCCTTTTAAATACAAAAATCAGAGGAAAAATAATTTGATAAAATACAATTATAAGTATAATAATTGATATATAAGTTACAAAGTGAAAAACGTTTAATAATTATAAATAATATCAAATGTTTAATAAATAACAAATGTTTTAAACATAAATAATATCAAAAGTGATCCCAATTAAACATAAAACATATTTGACAATATTAAATATTTAAAAAAAACCAATATTTATAAATTCATAATCCGAATTCAAATAACAACAATTGCAAAATTGGTCAAATTAACATAAAAACAACAAATAGTTTAGATAAATTATTAAAGAGTTAAATTCAATCCCTACGAACAAGGGCATTCCTACAAGACTTGGGCGGTATGACCGCTACCGCCTATCGGGAACATTTCTTGGAGTTTTAATCTTATTTCATCAATAGCGGAAACAATGTGCAATTCTCAGCACAAAAAAAGGATAGAATTGTAGCTCTCACGGATGTTCATAGTCATAACATTGTGTAAAACCCTGATCGTAATATACCTACCCATATTAGAGAAAGAAAATGTGAAAGAAATCGAAAAGAAGAAATGAAAATAAATGAACACGTAAACTTGGAAAACAAAAACGTAAAATAATAAAACCCTAAAGCGGAAATCAAGCACGAAAAAGGGAGCGAAATGTGATGAGAGAGAAGAGCAAAGTTGGAAAGAATATGTGGAATAAAGAAACCATTTGAAAATGAAATATCAAATCCATTTTCAAGGGAGTTGGTTAGGAACAAAATCTCAATTCATTAATATATGAATTAAATTAAAATATCCGAATATTGTAAAATTTTATTAAAAATCGTTTTACAATAGTGAAAATAAAGAAAGAGAAAATAAGGGGTAAACATGGAATGAAAAAAAAGAAAAACCACCAAAAGTGGCCTACAATGGATATTGACGTAATTAAAATTGAAACACCAATATTATTGTAAATACGTGCTCCGATTTGATTTAATGAGTAAATATTCCTAAATATTTTATAATATTTCAAAAATCATAATATAATCCAGTCTGATATTGTTCAATCTCAATTTTAGAAATATTATTTTTAAAAAATTCAAAATTTTTATTATTTTAAAAAAATATCATTTTTAAAAAAACTCTAGTATCTAATACTTGTCACCACACAAATTTACACCATCATATTTGTCGCACTAATGTGATAGTATTTATTACATAAAAATATTAAATGTCTTTTTTTTCTATTCAATTTTGATATTTTTTTCCTAATTTATAATCCAACAAATCTACCTTTAATTAGTATTCAAGCCCCCGTGATATCTTTGAAATTGTGTTCGGTCCCTATGTTATAAGCCTCATCATATGGATAAAGCCCGTGGGTCGGCCCAAGCCCAATCCAAGCCCGGCCTGTAAATCTTTGGGCTGGATATGAATCATGCATTTGAGCCCAAGCCCGGCCCACGGGCTTTATCCATAGGGCCCCATCAGCCCAAAACTGGTTAAAATCGGTCAAAAATTATTATATATATATATATATATATATATATATATATATATATATTATATATATTTATTTATTTATTTGATATCTATAATTATAAAATATAATGTTAATATTTTATATTTAAATATAATCTTATATATAATTATTTTTTCATTACTTTACTTCATTATTCTTTTTTATCCATTTTAGTTTGTATCTTTTTAAGTTAATTTTTTTTGTTAACAACCCGAAAAATCCCAAATACAAATACATGTAAAAGAACAAAAGCGGAAGCATTTATTAACCAAATCAGAGTTTTTCCTCATTTGAAACAAAACATCAAAATAATCTTGATCGATCAATTTATTTCAAAACCATAAAAACATTTAAACTAAACAAACTTAAAGTAGTAAAGAGTAACATACTCAAAACAAAACTGAACTACCATACTTAGTTCAACAAAAACAAAACATGGAAAATCCCAACAAAAAAATAAAATGATAAGTTTGCCGGCATGCAAATCTATGCCAACCGATCACCACCGCGAACCACATCAGCCACCGAGTTTCTTCTTTCCTTTACCTGAAAAAAAAAATTGTAGCATCATGAGGCTACGCCCAATGAGTAGAAAAAATGTTAAAATAAAAATCATGCCATGAGAGATTTTTCTAAGACTTTAAGTCCATAACCGGCCTCACCGACTTCCGAAAGTTCACACACACCAAAACACTCGGAGTCTAACCCATCATTCCAATACATAAGAATATCTCTTAAACCTCAAATTATCAAGGTAAAAATACTCGAAACAGTTTTAAACACTCTTTTCTCAATTTAAAACTTTTCGATTTTTAAATTTTCACTAATACCTCTAATCTCCTCTTTGCCCGCAAACAAAGAGAGACTAGGCTCAATAAGAAATTTAAACACCCTTTTCTCAATTTAAATCCTTACGAGAAAATAATCTTTTCCATTGTATGGATGGAATGAACCTGCCCCTTTAAGTGCTATAGAGTTGTGCACAACCGTATAATCTCCCTTAACGGCAATATTCTTCTTTAAGCAAGGCCTTTGCTTAAAGTGAACCTACTACCATATTACCCGAGGTATTTAAGTAATATGATTTCACTCATTACTACCATGATGCTCAAATTAAGTCTAAACTCAATTTCTCGAAACAATAATCTTTCTAGGCTGAAAATTCCCTAAACTCAATTTCTGGAAAATTCGTCTTAAAATCATTCTAAAATATCCCAAAATCATTCAATAAACCATTTTGGGTTCACTTCCAACAACTCCCAACGATTAACAATTCTAGAAATGAAACTAGTCTAAACTAGTGTAGTTTCGCTCCTTTTTCGGACATTCTATAATTAATAAATTTCTAACTAACTTCCAGCAGCATAACGGCTATAAAATGACTCCCAAAACAGTCCCTATACATTTGGAAATAACCACAATCGATTCAGAGAATTATAATATCGAATATCTATCCACCTAGGCTTAATTCATCGACTTAAGGGGCACTAATCAGTCAACCGTGATAAATTTATTTAGCAAGGTTAATTCAACATAAAACATTCCCAAAACATTCTTAAACCTCCAAACAAAGTCATTCAACCCATAAAAACCAGTTTCATGACAATCAATATCGATAGTCAAATTCACATTCTTTAATTCCAAGTTTTCGGCATGCTTTTGTCCTAATTTCTTAAAACATATAATCAGCCCCTAAACCTTACAAGTAAATCTTATAAACATCCAATTTCATGCTCACAAATCAGAGGTTAACTTATAAAGAAAAAGGAAAATACAAACATGGAAGAATTTAGTCCTTAACGAATTTCTACTCACCTTGAATTTGCGTTTTCAAAAACCTTACTTCTCTTTTAAAATATGAGGGAAATAATCCCCACCTTTTGAAACTTATCTAATTTCAAGAACATCGATAAAAAAAACAACCAACAACAATGAATTAGAAAAGAAAAATCGACCAGAGTAGAAAAATCATATCAAACTCGAAGAGTTTTTAGACCATAACTTTTTATACAGAACTGATTTTTCAATAAAATTAACGTTAATGGAAAGATAACGGAAAAACGATCAGAATGGACTACTTACTTGCGTAAATCGGAGTCCGGATGAGGAAGTTATGGAGAAATCAATCTGGGAGATGTCCTTTAGGTGAAAATGGGAGAAAAAATGATAAATGAGGGCTGGTTTTCGGATTAGGGAAGAGGAAGAAGAAGAATTTAGGGTTTAATCCCGATTTCAGTTAATTACGAAAATGCCACTATGCAAAAACGGTCATAACTCATTCATCGGGGCTCAGAACGATGAGCCGTTAGTTGCGTTGGAATCGTAATGACGAGACGATCCACGTCATCTAAAAATATTAAATTAAACTTAAGGTTTTAATTTGGAGGTTTGAGAAATTACTAGAATACCCTTACTTGGTAACGGGTCGTTACATTTTTAAAATTTAATGTAGTCAAATTAAGCTAAAAGAATGATATATAAATTTAATTTAAAAGTTTAATAAACCATATATAAAACAAAGTATAGATAAAAAAATATATAGGATAGAAAAATAATAAATTAACTTCATTACTTTAGAGTTAAGCTTAAGTTTAATAAACATATAAGAATGAAGTATAAATAAATAATGAATAAGATTATAAAAATTTGAATTATTTTTTTTCACACTCTAGAGTGTTGACATGGTTTTATATCATAATATTACCCTTAATTTAATTGGTTTTTGATGAGTTTGATGCTACTTTAATTAGTTTTCTCTTTTTATGTAGATTTGGAAACATATTTGCAAAATAAGAGAAAAATGAGATATTTTGCCAAAAATCAGTCAAGCGAGCCATCGCTATCTTTTGAGCAAGGCATCGCTTGACCAAGTAGGAAGTCCAGATTTTAGTCTAGCGACCCATCGCTTGAGAAGTAGCAAGGTGTCGCTACCTGCCTAGCAAGCCATCACTCAACATTCAGCGAGGCGTAGCTTGTCCGTTTTTAATGAAGGCTTGCGACATTCAAGCGCCATCGCTTGAAGTGTAGCGAGGCGTCGCTCGAGCCTGAAATCTGCCACCGACTTCAGAGGCCTATATAAAGGTGGCTGAAGCTTATTTTTTATTCATTCTTGGACAGACCTGGAGGCAGCAGCTTTGGACCATTTTTTGGAGTTTTTCAGCGATTTTCGAGGGAGTCTTTTATGTTTTCTAGTTTATTTATTTTGTTGAATTTATTTATGGATAGCTAATTTTCTTATTCTTAGAGGATTGATGTAGCTACTTTATTTTTATGGTTTAAGTATTTAGTTTAGTTTTGAAGACAATTTTATGATTCTATTTATGTTCTTAATGCTTTTAATTTACTGGCCATTTATTAGATGATTTTAATTCTGAAATCTAACACTCGGGAGAGGTGGTTTTATGATAGATCTTGGGAACATAACTGAAGGTAGATTAGAGTTGGGAAACTTAATCTTAATTTAGAAGTCTAAAAAGAACTTATGATTCATACACTTTTAATTACTGAAATTGAATAGGGATATTAGTTTCTTAATTAATTGTGATTCTTGATTTGACGCTCGAGAGAGGTAATTAGGAATTTTAGTGTTCTTGACTTATAGAATATGAAATTGTTGTTCTTGACTAAACGAATATAAATTCCATAAATTAAAGTAGTGAAATCAATTCTCTAGGACCTTTCTCCATTGATTTAATTTAACCTGTTTTCATTTAGTTTTGTCTTTTCTTATTAGTTTATTATTTTTAGCTTAGTCCACTCATCATTATTTTACGATTTCTAAATAAAATTGAGTTAGTCATACATTAGTACTTAGGTAGAATTAATTCTTTTTCCCAGAGGACGACAACCTTGTTCTTATCACTATATTAAAACTTGACACCGTACACTTGCAGGTAATTGATAATTTACGTCAACATAGAGTTAAGTTTTAGTTTAAAAAAATAAAAAATAATTTTTTAAAAATGTAATTAAAAATTTTATGGAAAACTTAATTAGATAAATAAAAGTTTGAACGACCCGTATTTTATCTCATGTGTCCAAGCTCACGGACTGGGCTTGGGCTTACTATTTTAAGTTGGCCCGACCCATTTCTTGACTAGGCCTTGAAGGCCCGGCCCGGGTCCAGCCTGGGCCCATTCATTTAAGGGTCGGGCCAGCCCGCCCGGCCCATTGATGAGGCTTATATGTTATAATATTCACCACACAAACCTACCCATCTCAACTGCGAACTCCCTTATGCATATCTTGGAATAAATCTGTTTATTAAAATATTGTTGTCTTTCAGGGCCGGTCTTAAGAATATAAGGGCCCAGTGCGAAAATATATAGTTTCGGGCCCCTATCAAATAATCTTTATATAAAAAAAATTTAAAATAATTAATTTTTATTAACAAAAAAAATTATAGTGTATAAAGCATTTAGAAAATAGAATTTCAAAAATATATTTTCCTTAGTCTATATAAATTAAAAAATGAAGTTTTTTTAATATATATATATATATATATTTTTAAAACTTCATTTTTTAATTTATGTAATTTTTTTTAATAAAACTATATTTTCAGCATTAACAGGTATATGAGGTTCGAAAGCACAATGATGGACCGATCTACATACATAGTTAAGTATAACTATACTACTTGAATTTTAAATGATAAATTTTTCAATGAACATTTCAAATAATAACTTAATATTTTAGAATGATAAAATTATATTTTTCAACCGTTCAATGAATGAAAGAAAAACATTAAATCAATAAATTTATAGCAAAAAATCAAACTAACAAACTTAAAAAATAATGAATTTGATGTCAAAACATATTAATAATGTGATACGTAAATCTACAATATTAGATAACTTTTTTTAAACAAACTTTAGTTAAATTATAAATTAAGGTTAAAATTTTATTGAGTGATATTATTTATTATATACAGTAAGTTTGAAATAGATAAAGTAAGAGATAAATTGTTTAATCATATTTAAAATTTATTTTATAAAATCTATAAATAAGAATATGAAACAAATAAATAAATAGTAAAAAAAAATCTTAAAATATGTTACCTAGTCTCCTGCTGGGATCGAACAGGCAAAAAAAAAAATCTTAAAATTATGTCATGCAGCAACCTGGTGGGATCGAACAAGGTACCTCTAATTCAAAAGCACTCTAAGTTTTGATGCATGCCAACACGCCAATTGTCATGTCATGTCATACTCTCGCTTTTATATATTATATTTTATAACTTAATAATTTTAAATACTATATAAACCCATTCCTTAATTTGGGCCCTCGATATTTGGGGGCCCTATTCCATCGCACACGTTGAAAATGCTCAGGGCCAGCCCTGTTGTCTTTTTATAGTAAAAAATCTAAACATTTACTGTCCTCTAGAGTAAAGACAATAAACATCATTGTCCTCTTATGCTTATCATCACTAGCCTCCTATGCTCTTTTTTTCAGACAACGTTGTGATGTCGCAGATTTGGTACGAAGATTCTAATGTTTCTCTCCTCACCACACAATTTTACCCCACCAGATATTTTGCATTGCTAATGAGAGGATATGTTTTATGAATTTTTTTAATGATATATGTAAATCTAGTAAATTTTTATATAATATTTGTAAAAATTTAATGGTTTTAAAAATATGAGTAAATATAATATATTTTTAATTTGGTAAACCAATGATTAACATTAAATTATATATTTATACAATAACTAAATCACTGATTTACACATTAATCATTGTTAATCACTAATTAATAGTATAAATTACTATATTTACAAATAATTTTAAACAATGATATATAAACATCGCATTAAAATCTGCTACATATGTTGAGAATCTCATATAAAAAATATGAAGGGAACTCACAAGATTTTTAACATACACGTGCTACTCCTCTCATTAGCAATTGATTTTGAGATGGAACCCACATGATATCAAGATGGTATATCATAGCTCGATAAACCCAAACGGGGGTTCGATCTAAATATGTGATCTGACTCAAGAATGATGAGCCCAAAAGAGGCAACATCTTCAGAGGGCATGTTGAGAATCTCAAATTGAAAAGATGAAGTGAACTCACAAAGTGTCACAACCCAGATTTCCCAAAACATGGAAATTGACTATAATGCAACGGAAACATAAATAATAGCATCTCAAATAAAATACTTCTCATTTAAAGTCAATCTAACAAACTTCATTTCATTCACATTAAAAATCTTCACAAATCCAAAATCCAACATTTAACTTTTATTCGAGCTCGGTTTAAAACAAAACATTTAAATCAACTAACCAGAGTTTTGGAATAAATAATTCATGAAAACCAATATCAATAATGGAAAATAAAATCCCAATAAACCACTAAACAAGAACGAAACAGGAACATCGTCGGCTTGTAAATCCAAGCCCAACCAGTCACCGCCCACGACCCATCATTTGCCAGATTTCTTCTTTTTATTACCTGAAAAAAAAAACAATGTAGCATCATGAGGCTATGCCCAGTGAGAATAAAGTTAATTTAAGAGCAATGCCATGAGAAATTTTGTCAATTCCTTAAGTCCATAATCGGCCTCACAACTTCCAAATATCCCTCAACTTCCAAGGCATAATCTCAACTCTAGAGAAAATCTCATTCTTATATTCTTTTTACCTAATGCCTTAACTCCACTTTATTCACAATTAAAGTGAGCCGAACACTCAAAGTAATGAACCCGTGTCACCACGTTTCGACTTTTGAGTTATTCTTCTTATGAGTTTGCAAGACTCACAAGCGAACCTACAAGTTTATTCTCTCCCATTGATCAAATGGAATGAACCTACCCCGCTAAGTGTAATTAAGTTGTGAACAACTCTAATTCACCCCTTAACGGTTTATTCTTCATTAAGTATGACCCTAATTAATGCGAACCTCCAACCACATTATCTAAGGCATCGAATAATGTGATTTTAAAGAAAACATCACTACCAGAATGCTTGACAGAGCCTAGGTCCAGTTTCTAGCTCAGAAAACCCGTTTCCTCCTAAAATTGACCTTAAATAGGCTAAAACTAAAAAATTCTAAAATCTGGAAAATTAGTGTATTTTCAACATAGAAAGGGCCTAAAAACACCTAAAATCAGATCCATAACTCACAGGAAGGATCCCCAAAGAAAACCCACTCGAAAAAGCCAAACTAGCCTAACTAGTGCGGTTTTACTTCTTTTTCGGCGCCAACCGATAAGAAAATTTTAATAAAATTTTCCAGCAGCTTTAAAGACTTAAGAACAGCCCCTAAATCATCTACACTCACTTAGGAAACATCCAAAATTAATCCCCCACTAAAACTCCCAATAAAAGGGGTTCGACTGAACTAGTTTTCACATAAGGCTCTATTGTTCCTACTTCAATAATAAGAAAATTCCAGCAACTTTAAGAACATTAAAACATCCAAAAAGAGACTAGTAATCATATAATTAACACTTTAACATCATCCAACCAGAAAATCCAATTTTAACATCAAATAACGTCATCCAAAAGCATGCATGCCATTTAGTTCTTAAATCCTTAAATTCAATTCAAACGAAACATACGTTCATGCTTAGTATGTGAACATCCCAAGTATTAATCGAAACACACAACCCAGAATCAGATCATACTTATAAAGAAAAAGTAAATTAAACATGATATCGATCAAAGATTAACTAAATTCTCACCTTTAAAGCTAAAATAATTAAATCACAAGTTGGTCTTCTTTTCCAAAGGTTTCAAGGACCTGAAAAGTGACCTAAAACAAATTAAAACCCTTGCTAAAAATTACCTAAACATAAAATACCAAAAAGGGGTCGAAACGGAGCGGCGAGACGGCACAAAAACGTAAAGCAACCCCCCTAAAGAGGCTGCATTGCCGTCGGCCAGCAGCAGCCCATAAGGGGCTGCTGCGGCGGCTGCCTCCTCTTCGGGGGAGAGGGGGGGCGGCTGCAGCAGCGGCGATCCCTTTTTGGTTCCGGTATTAATTCTTTTAAAAGCAAGGGTTGGGAAAAAGGCCTCTTTCAAGAATTTAAGGGTTAGGGTTTCAAGGGTTTGGATCATAGGGTTTGTGAAATTGGTTTCAAGAACACAACTAAACCAAGATCAAAATCTATAATTTAAAAGAATTTGTTGAAAGAAGAACCCATTTACCTTTCTTGATTGAAGATGAAGTTTTTCCCAATTCCTCCAACTACTCTGAATTGATCCCAACGATGATCACCAAAACTATAAAGAAGAGAAGGAAGAATTAATGGAGAAAATCCAGCCTAAACCCCTCCTTGGGCGGCGACAATGGGAAGAAGAAGAAGAGAAATATAGAACCCTACCTTTCCTTTCTATCTCTATACGTTCAGTTCTCTGAGTCAAGCCTTCATTCCCTTTTTTTTTTTCCTTTTCTTCCCCTCTCCCACGCCACTTCACCTTTTTCTTTTTCTTTTTTTCATTTTTTTTTTATCCAAAAGGTTAGATATTAATTAATTTATCTTTGAGAGAAAAATCATTAAATATCTAATTACTTAAAAGAAATCCTAATAATTATTAAAATAGATTTAATAATTATTAAAATTATCAACTTACCGGGAACGGGTCGTCACACAAAGTTAATAAGATACGCGGGCTATGAGTAATTTTAATATTAGATTTTAGGGAAATTCTAATGATAACACTTTTCTTAGGAGTAAGTTTAAAAATAGTAAATATTTTATAATATTTCAAAAATAACAATATGATCTCGGTTTCAGATTGATAACTCTCAGTTTTAAAAATGTCATTTTTTAAAAAAGAAATTCAAAATTTTTGTTATTATTAAAAAGATCAATTCTTAAAAACTCTAATTTCTAATATTTATCACCACACAAATTACACCAGCAAATTTGTCGCATTGCTAATGTGATATTATTTGATACATATGAATTTTAAATATTTTTTTTTTATTCAACTTTGATATTTTTTTTCCTACTTTATAATCCAACAAAACTACCTTTATCAATATTCAAACCATGTGATGTCTCTAGAATTGTGTTGGGTCCCTATATTATAATATCTACCTCACAAATCTAAACATCTTAGCTGGCTTATCCATATATCATAATAGGCGCATGTATATTGTATTATTTACCAAACAAACTTACGCATCTGATCAACTGCCTTATGCATATATTATAATAGATCGGTTTACTATAATATTCACCACACAAATCTATACAATCTCGGCTGCCTTATCCAAAACCTCTAATTATCTTTATAATCCAACTAAATTAGTTTTAAATTATAAATTATTTTTTAAGAAATAAATAACATTGCATTTAATTTATACAACAAAGTTAATTTGATTATAATATAAAATATTTGGTAAAAAAAAGACTCAAAATCATTATATAAATTAAGTTCATATAAAACAAAATATTAAATTAATATAAATTAAATTGGTTTATAAAAAATTTGGTAAAAAAAAAAGAATATAATGTTGATATATTATTCAAAGTATTACCAATATTATTAAAATAATAGTTAATTAATAAAAAAAATGATCTCAAATAGCATACCGAAATTTCAAAACATTTTTAAAATTATCCAAATAGCAATTTAATAATTTAATGAAATATTTTCAATATTTTTTTTAACTGAACTTATTAGTTTTTTATCCCTTTTTAGTTGGGTTTTGACCTGTTTTTGTTCAATAAATTATTGAACTATGGTTTAGTGATTATTGAATTTATATTTGAGTAATTTTTAAAATGTTTGACATTTCAGTTATTAGTGCGTAGAAATATGTTATTTCAATAATTGAACCTAATTAATTTTTTTTAAATATTTATATAAAAACGGTTCACAAAAATACTATATATTTTTTTAAATCTTCTTTAATTTACCTTTGAAAAAAATCTCAATCACAATCTTAATGTTCATTGTCTTCCATCTCAAAACTAATTGGCAAGAAAATTATAGACTCAAAAATATTTTTAGATCATTTCATTTCTTAACACAACAGGTCCATGTTTGATTAAATATTTTAGTTTTTTTTTTAAATTGAGTTTATTAATTGCCATTTATTAATTTACTTTTTTAAACAATATTAAAATTTTAATTAATTTTTTAAAAACTAGAAAATGTAAGCTGTAAAAATGAAGAGTGGCTGTTTTAGTAAACTAATCCAAATTACTTTTTTTTTTTATCTTGTAAACAAATATTACTGAATTGATTGTTTACCGGTCCCAGAGTCCTCTTTGATAACCATTTGGTTTCCCGTTTCTTATTTTATGTTTTTGGTTTTAGTTTTTATTTTTGATACCAAGGTTACTTGATAACCAATTCAGTTTTCTGTTTTAAAATCATGAAAAATGTTTTTAAAATTTTTGATAAAATTTAAAAACAAAAAAATAGTTTTTGAAAATTGTTGTGTGTTTTTATTTGTGTATATATATTTTTAAATATACCAAAAAATTTGTTATCAAACATATTTGGTTCTCTAGTTTTTAATAACAGAAAAACGTTAAATTGTTATTAAACAAGTGTTACTTTTAATACTAAAAAACTAAGATTAAGATAAGATTAAGATTATTATCCTCTTACAATAAAAAAAAAAAACATTATTGTCCTCTTATAGTAAAAAAAGTAAACATTATTATCCTCCTATGGTAAAAATATAAACATTATTGTCCTCTCAAGTTAAAAAAAAAAACATTATTGTCCTCTTATGCTTATTATTGTCCTCTGTGCTATTTTTTTGACAACTTTATGAGTAAATTCATAAATAATAAATATTTTAAAAATGATTTTTTCATACTGAGATTTGTGGACTTTTTTTTTTTTTTTTTTTCTAAAAATTATTCTAAACAGATCAGAGTGACTTAACGGGAAATTTCATTAGCCAAAAAAAAGAGACAGCTAATTAAAAAATTTTGACAAAAATCTTTAAAATATAAAGTCTAATAGTTATAATAGGGGGGGGGGGGGGGGGGGGCAAAAAAAAAAAAAAGAAAGAAAATTTGTGGTGGGGGGGTATGGACAATTTCTAAAAACCATTTTTTTAAAATCCACTACATTATAATATTTCTCACCACACAAATTTACACGTAATTTGTTGCATTGCCAGTGTGAAGTTTTAGATGTCTTTTTCCTTTTTAAAAAATTGAGCTACCCCACCTGGTTTGATGTCCGGATCTGAGGATGGAATTATATTTAAGGATCCATATTTTAAGAGATGTTTCAAAAATGTCTGGTTGAATTGTCCGCCAAGTTCCCCGTGCTGCGACAAGCATTTCCCTTCATATTCGGAATACGCATCACCAGTTTGCCCAATATCAAAAGCCCAAATCTTAATAGGCCCCGATCCAGAAGAGATAATATGGTGCAAAGAGTCCAAGCCGTTTCTTCATGAAACATCCTTTTTTTGGTTTGGATCAAGGGATTAAAACAGTAGCTAGGGGTCCGAGCCCAAACTTAAGGGTGAGGACGTGTAAATCATGCTTATAGGACATGCAGGTAACCGGCGAGGCCATAAGACCAAGGTCGAGACAATATATAGGAAGTCACTAAGAATTTCAAAGTCATTAAAAATAACTAAATGATATGAGAATAAGTAAAGGAGATTAGTTTATCATCTTACAAAAAATATAACAAGACCTCAATACTTAAAAAAAAAAAATTTTTTTTTAAAAAAAAAAAAAAAAAAATTTTTTTTTAAAAAAAAAAAAAAAAAAAAAAATTTTCTTTTTTTTTTTTTTTTTTCCTTTATGTTCTTCGACATTTAGGTGTTATCAAAATAATCTAAAAGAAATTTAAAAATTTTAAAAATAGTTTTTTTAAAAGGGGGGGTGGGGTGGGTTTTTTTTTTTTTTAAGTTTTATACTGAGATTGGATAATGATCCTTGTGTAAAAAAAGAAAAATAAAAAAGAATTTAAAATATGATCCAGGGTTTTTTAAAAAAAAAAAAAAAAAAAAAAAGGGGGGATGGTGAGATGGTAAAAAAAAAAAAAAAAAAAAAAAAAAAAAAAAACGAAGTCAAAATTTTAAGGAGAAGAGCTTATCTCTCAGTAGGTTCCGATCATAGATAGAGAGATCATCCTATCTATAAGTCCAATATATAAAGAGCTCAGAAAAACCCCTAAACGGTATGTTATCATTATTCCACTCGAGAATACACACATTTTATCCCTTTCAAATCACCTTTGATCGATCGTAAGACTGGCCATTTGTGGACGTAACACTCGGTGTTTTTTGTTCTTATCTCTCGGCATTCAAGATCAAGGAGACACAATACATGTATTATTCATCACATAAATCTACGATTCTTCCTTATCCAAAAAAAAAATATTTTAAAGTTATAAGATGAAAGAAAAAAAAGGGGGGGGGGGGGGGGGGGGGGGGGGGGGGGGGGGGGGGGGGGGGGGGGGGGGGGGGGGGGGGGGGGGGGGAAGGGTGTAATTAAATCATCCGGGGGGGGGGGGGGGGGGGGGGGGTTAAAAAAAAAAAAAAAAAAAGAGAAAAAAAAAAAAAAAAAAAAAAAAAAAAAAGAAAAAAAAAAAAAATTTTTTTTTTTTTTTTTTTTTTTTTAATTTTTTATTTTATTTTAAAAATTAATTTATAAATTTATTTTATTATATGAGACTTTTTCAACTACATTTTTATAATATAATATTCATCACATAAATCTACGTATCTCTTCCTTATCCATATATTATAATAAAGAAAGTGTTTTTAATATCTATTTTAAAGTTTATTCTAAATGGAGCTCAAATTTCATCATAAAAGGTGAGAAAAATAATGGGTGCTTGCCAAAAGTGGTGAGGCCAAAAACTTTTTTTTTTTTGGGGATGATAATTTACTTAGTCAGGTTGGTTAGATTTTTTTTATGCTCAATATATAATTGTTAAGTTACATGATAAAAAAATGGCTAAAATTTGGTCAATTTTAAAAGTATACATTTTTAAAATAGAGTCAAATTTTAAAATAGTTTTTTTATTTTGTAGAATATATATTATATTGAGATTAGCTTTTCATTCATATATTTTTTTTTAAAAAGAATAATAAGAATCACTGTCAAAATTAACTACAATTTGTAACATAAAAAGCTAAAATTTTATCCCCTATACGATTTAACATATTTTTTTTTCAATATTTTCAATTCTTTTAAAATATCAATTCTTAAAATATTATTTTTAAAAACCCTTTTTACGGGGTTTAATTTGGGACATTTAGTTTAAACAGGTAATTCATTCTAAACTTTTTATTTAGTGTCGAAGTTAAAGGATATCTGAAAGGACATAGTTTTTATTTAAAATAATAAGATTGATTATTTTTAAAAATATTTAATGAAAGTGACTGAATTAAAATTAAAAATTAAAATTATAAGTATTAAATTGACACATGTAAGATGAAACAAGGAGAAAAATTTAGAGAAGAATTAAAGTAAAAATTTGGAAAACAAAATTAGGTTTATAAACCATTTATTATCCACTCCAATCAAAAATTAGAAACAAAATAAAATCTTGATTCTCATAGTGCTTCAAGACCTTGAGCAAAATAAGTAGTTAATCTTTCCATAATCTCTCTTTTAGCAACCCATCCAAATTCAACTCCATCTCCATCTCTATTCTCTGACAGACTAACAGCTCCAGTTTTATCAATTGAAATCATCTCCACTTTCTTCGGTTTCCCCCACCCAAAATCCGCACTGTAAATCTCGAATCTCGGCGACCCTGCAATTCCAAACATCTTTTCGTTTTTATCAGCTTTATTTTCTGATTTTACTACCGAAATCAATTTCTCAGCTCCATTTAAGATTCCATCTTCCAAACTTTTTAAAGCTTGAGAGATCGCCTCTGCCGCAACAATGACCCCATTTTCACCCAAAAGCTCGTTCCTTTCAGCAATGGCGATGCAAGCAGTCACGCAATTTCCAAAATAATTCATCGGCAGAGATGGGTTTAAACGAAGCCTCGCATCCACGGCGATTCCAAGCTCTTTCTTGCTGTCCCTTAAACCTTCAGCTTTTGCGACACAGACCCACATGTAAGAAGCTGCCACCGTGAAGCTGGAAATGTGAATGGGCGTTTGGTCCTTTCTATTCTTTTTTATCCATTTCTTGAGCTTTTGAAGGCTATGGAGATTCAGTTTAAAGCTTCCTCTAATAGAATCAGGAGGAGTTTTTTGTGACCAAATTAATAAACTTTTGTTATTAGGACCATCTATGCTTAGCCATTCTTTCAGGTACATTTCCTCAAGACCAAAAGAATCATTGATATCTTTCCTTTCGTAATATGGGAATGATAATGGATACGATGCTCCGTCGACGTCATTAAGATTGGAGCAAATCTGGGCCCATGATTTCATAAACGAAGTTGAAGTTTTTCCGTCAAGAATTGCATGGTGACTGGTTATTCCAATGGAATATTCTCTGTTTTGAAACAGAGTGATTTGAAGAGAAATCACTGAAACGCGATCGTGGGAAGCTGGAAGATCTGGTATTAGATGGTGAAAGTCTGTTGCTTCACGTAATCCGTCGCCGGATAGATGGTCAAAATCGGCGTCGGATTCGGCAACTGTGAGTAACACGCCGTCGCCTGGAAGAAACTCGATAACGGGTTTGGGGGAGTTTTGAGGCCATACGAGGTTGCCGGCGAGAGGGAGATAGTGTTGGAGAGTGAGAGAAAGAGAGTGTTTAAGGTTTGAAACTATGGTGTCAGAGGGAAGAGATGGAAATTGGTAGAGGAAAAGGCGTTGAACCGGAGAGAATCGAAGCCATAGAATATCGAAGAAGGTGAGAGGAAGAGACGTCGGCGAGGAGGATTCCGGCGGAGGAGATATCCTCGAAACCTCAACTATCTTTAGGGAATGATTATTAGCCATAGAAAAAGAAATCTAATAATTTTTTCGAAATCAAATTTATTATATATATTCAATATCTGAAGAAATAATTTTGACAGAATTGAATATAGAGTTAAATGCAAAACAGATATAGATTATTGCTAAATCATAGCCACATGAGCATAGCTCAATTGGTTTGAGCATATACTCCCTTCCTCACTTTGATGTAATCTAAAAAAAAAAAAAGATTATTGCTAAATCATAGCCTCACCTTTTAAATTTTTAATTAAACCCTCTACATTCTAATAAAATTGTAAATCACATGAAGAAAATAGATTGTTTATAAGCCAATTGAGGTAATAGTTCAATAATAAAAAAAATTATTTGCAAAAAACGCAATAATAAACATTTATTCCCAATTAGAAATGAGTAAGAAGAATATTATCGGTGTCTTTCAACGATAAAAAAAAAGTAAGAAGAATATTTTCCTTGCTTCAACGATAAAAAAAAGGGAAGAAATCCTTCCTCCTAACTTCCCAAGCTTTTATCTTTTTATTGAATAAAACAAAATAAGGAGTATTTAATATATTATTTTTTTATTAACTATATGGAACTCAATGATTAATTTTAATCAATGGGAATCAGACACATAACCTAGCAGGACTCATGAGACAAGTATTTTCTAAAAAATAAAAGCACATTGGGAAGAAATCGTTTAGAGGGTGTTTGGTGCGTGAGAATGAAAATGAGAATGTAATGCCTGAGAATGTGATGTCTGGGAGTGCGATGCATGTGTTTGGTAGACAAGAATGGAAATAGAAAAGTGATTTAGTTTTTTATTTAATTAACTTATTATATTTTAAAAATAAATAAATAATGATGTATAAATAAGTTAAAATTTACCGTTAATATTTTACTTAAAGAAATAACTTCATAACAAATTTTAAAATAATTTTTTAATTAAAAATAAGTAATTAAAATTAAAAGAAATTAAATTTAATATATAATATTTATTTGTGATGGGTTTATGATGCAAATGTAAATAGTAAGGTGTGTTTTGGGAGTGCTTTTGGCCTAGCCAAAAGTGCTTTTAATTTTTATTTTTTTTAAAAAAAACACTTTCTACATACAATTTTTAAGTTTGACAACATTTTAGAAGCAGTTTTTGTAGAAGTCCAAAGCACTTCAAAGTGCTTTTTGAAGAAGTAGCTAATATGTGCCTTTTGAAATGCTTTTGATTTTTTAAATCTTGTATTTCTAATTTCTTTTACATATTTTATCTCTCTAACTTCTCTCTAGACATTTTATCTCTCTAACCTCTCTCTACATACTTCCTCTCTCTAACATCTCTATACACACTAGGGGTGTAAATCAGTCAGGGTCGATCGGTCGGAGTCTGTTTTAGTTGGTTTTGCACAAAAACACTCACCACCGCCGCAGACCGAACAATTGAAAAAAAAAACTAGGCACCTACCGTCTGACCGATCGATCGGTCGGTTTTATTTGGTCAGTCGGTCGGTCGGTCGGTTTTAGTCAGTTTTATTTGGTCGATCGGTCGGGGCGGTCGGAGTAGGCCATTATAAAATTTTAAAACCGACCGATAATGGTCGGTTTTTGAATTACCCAAAACTAACTCCGACCGAATTAGTCGGTTTCTCCGACCGACTTTTTCGGTTTCGTCGGTTTTCGGTTTTAACTTACACCCCTAATACACACTTTCTCTGTACACATTTTGTCACTACCCCCTCGAACGACGCGGAGCGACCGACCCTCTTAAAAAACACATGCAGTCCTTTTCCATCCTGAAAAAAGGTTAAAGAAAAGAACAACAAAGAAAACATGAGTCGCCACCAATCATTGGTTTTAAAAAGGTGTGATTGGTCACCCGAGAAAGACGAAAATAAAAATGGTCTGCGATTTTAAAAAATGGGTTCGGGAGTTTATTCATGTTTAGGGAAGGTATTAGCACCCTAGAACATTCGTTTTAAAAAACGATTACTGTTTTGGTTTATCTCAAATATGTCATTATATGCCCTTTACTAAAAAAAAATGATTTTATTATTATTTTGGAATGTCCCACATTTATTAGTCAATATCACTAATTATTTTAATGATATTGTTAAATAACTGTGAGTGGCATAAAGGCCATTAAGAAAAAGTTTGTTTTGTGTGTTTATTTTGAAATGTCTCATGTTAATTTGATCATATCATTAATCATTATAATGATATCATTAAATTTCTATGAGTGGCATTACGCCATTAGAAAGCATTTTTTTTTAAAATCAATGATAAAATTATCAAACCATAAAACTTTCCATTTTATGAAATTTGAGATCAAAGTATTCTTGTACTTCCAAATTTCAAATTATAGAGAGTTCTTTGGAATGAAAGTTTTGAAGAAAAGTCCTTTAATTTGATTTATACGTCATGCCATAAAACTTCTTGATTCATGAAATTTGGGATCAAAGTATCCTTGTACTCCCTAATTTCAATTCCTAAGAAGTTTTTTGGAATGTAAAAGTTTTGAAAAGGTTATTTCAACTTGGTTTTAAAATCAAACCATTAAATTTCTTAATTCATGAAATTTGGGATCAAAGTATTCTTGTACTCCCAAATTTCAATTCATATGAAACTTTTTAGGATGAAAAAGGTTTTGTAAAAAATTATTTCAAATTGGTTTTAAAATCATACCATAAAATTTCTTAATTCATGAAATTTGGGATCAAAGTATCCTTGTACTCCCTCATTTCAATTCCTAAGAAGTTTTTTGGAACGTAAAAGTTTTGAAAAGGTTATTTCAACTTGGTTTTAAAATCATACCATTAAATTTCTTAATTCATGAAATTTGGGATCAAAGTATTCTTGTACTCCCAAATTTCAATTCATATGAAACTTTTTAGGATGAAAAAGGTTTTGAAAAAAATTATTTCAAATTGGTTTTAAAATCATACCATAAAATTTCTTAATTCATGAAATTTGGGATCAAAGTATTCTTGTACTCCCAAATTTCAATTCATAGGAAACTTTTTAGGATGAAAAAGGTTTTGAATTGGTTTTAAAATCATACCATAAAATTTCTTAATTCATAAACTTTGGGATCAAAGTATTCTTGTACTCCCAAATTTTAATAGTAGAAATTTTTTTGTATGAGTTTTTGAAGAAAAAAAGAAAAAAATATTTAAAAGAAATAGTTTTTAACATTAAGTAAAAACAAAACAATAAACTTAACAAATAATAAATGTTAATTAGTGTAAGATAAGGAAATAAATCATAAACATAAATATGACATACAAAATATGACAATCGAATAAAACTATCACCCCCAAAAATATTCATATCTTTAATTAAAAAACAAACAATTTTTCATGAAAAAAAAGTACCTCATTCTCGTTTTACAACAAAAAAATTGTGCAGAATTTTATACTAACTTTGAAAAATCATATCCTTTTTTATACTTAACGAAACGGAGTGATTCTTGTTTCTAAATTTTTATTTACGAGTCTAGTTTACAGAAAAAATAACCATAAATAATAAATTAAAAAAACAAGCACTGGAGATGCACATAATTGAAGATGGTCAGAAATTCCCGTAGCACATAAATATATTTGAACATCAAACTTCAAAATATCATAACTTTCAAACCACTAATCGGAATTAGTTTATTCTTTTTCCCGTGTGTTCATATTCGAGTCTATTTTCATGAAAAAATTATCACATAAATCAAATAAATATATATAAATCTCAGAATGTATTTGAACATAAAAGACTCAACCTAAAAAAAAACAGTTTTCGAAAGATGAAGCTTATTTTATTTGAAGATGGAAATAACTCAACACCAATCATGTAACTAGAGAAATAAATAAGCACACTCATGTAAAAATAAAAATTAGTAAGAACATCCCTATTACCTCTTGGAGTCCCCTTTGTGTGTGAAAATGAGAGGAAGAGTTTTGGGATTTGATTTTTATGAATTGTGGGTAAAATTGGATGAGATGAGATGAGAATGGTGGAAGAGATAGAAGTTTTTGAAAACATAAGGTTCTTTTGTGAATGATGGTTAAGTCATGGATTGGTAAATGATGGAGAATTGGAGGTGGGAGATTGGGTGAGTGGTTTTTTTAAATAAATTTGGGGGGCAAGAGAGATGAATGAATGGTGGTTGGAAAAAGATGGAGGAATTGGAGGTGGGTGAATGGTTTTTTTTTAAATAAAATTGGGGGCCTCCTCCCTCTCTTCTTGAATGTGAGAATAAGATGAATTTATAGAGGTAAGTTAGGGTTTAGGTTTTCTTTTAATTTTAATTTTTATTAATTTTGAATTTTTTTTTGAATTTTTCCATTTTTAGCCATTTTTTTTGAAAATATTTTCCTATCCTCTTCCCCCCTCTTTTTTCCTACCTCTTTTGTCTATGAATTCAAAATATCATCCTCTTTTTGCCCAAAATAAAATTAAAATTTAATATCCATTTTCATTTTAATTTTTAAATCCTTTTTTAGCTTAACCAAATTTGTATCCATAAATTTCCCTATTTTAGCAAAACTAAATTTACACTCTTCCATTTCTTTTAGCTTAACCAAAATTTTATCCATAATTTTTCCTATTTTAGCAAGACTATTTTACACTCTTTTCCAATTCTTTCATTGCTCACTTTTCATCTAATTTTTTAAGACTATCCTCTTTTTTTAACAAAATTATTTTCCTTAAATTTCCACCTCACTTTCCTATCCTCTCCACTTTTCCACTATGATCTAATCTTTTTAAAACACACACTTTTATTAGAAACAACTTTGGATTAGCATAATTAAAAAAAAATGTGTTAAAAAAAATAAATTGGTCATTTTTATTTCCATTTTTTATTATTTTTTTTAATAAAAGGAAAATTCTAATTTTTAAATGATACCGGACAAAATTAGGGGTCTACACATTTTATCTCTCTAAACTTCGCTCAAGCATTTTATCAATCTAACTACTATGCACACATTTTCTCTCTCTAACTTATTTTTCTACACTCTCTCTAACTTCTCCTTATACATTCTTTTTTTCTAATTTATTTCTACAAACTTTCTTTTCTACACATTTTCTCTAATAAGAATCTAAAAAAGATTAAAATTACTTTTTAAATATTATATCCAAACAATAAAATATTATATCACTAAGCACTTTTTATCATAGTACTTATAAGAAGAGTACTTTGATTAAAAGCACTAATTTCATAAAAACACTCATAGACATGCCTTAATTATGGGTTTGAGAAGCCTGGAATGTGATTCCCAATCCCCAATTAAAAAAAAAACCCTTATTGTACTATGGCCGATATGGGCCGCTGAGAAGTTGCTTTCCAATCCCACGTTACAGCCTTTTTTTTCCTTCTAAATAACATTATTTTCCTCTTATAATAAAAAAATAAATAAATACTAGAGAAAAACACTACAAAAAATTGTCAAAATGCGACCAGAAATTTGCGACAAAAAAAAGTGGTAGTTTTCTGGTGATCACCTGGTCACTTTCTTTGAAGGTTGACTCTAAGTGACCATTTGGTCACTTTTTTTGCGACCAGATTGCGACCAAAAGCAGAAGTAGTCATAAAAAATGGCGTGAAAGAAGCGACCAATTGGTCACCTAAAAAAATGACCCACTGGTCGCATTTTTGTGACTAAAATATGCCTTGGTAGCAAAAAATGGCGCGTAATTTTGGAGGGAAAAAAGCTAACAAGTGGTCACAATTAAAAGTGACTACCTGGTCGCAATTTTTGTGACCTTTATTGAGCAGTGGTAGCTTAAAATTTAAGGGAAAAAAGCTACCAAGTGGTCACAATTAAAAGTGACTAACTGGTCGCAATTTTTGTGACCTTTATTAAGCAGTGGTAGCTTATAATTGGAGGGAAAAAAGCTACCAAGTGGTCATAATTATAAGTGACTAAATGGTCGCAATTTTGGTGACCATTAGTGAGCAGTGGTAGCTTAAAATTTTGGCGGGAATTAAGCTACCACGTGGTCACATTAAGAAGTGACCAGATGGTCGCAAATTCTGTGATTTTATGTGACCAATAATTTATAAATAATTTGGTGGGATAAAAGCTACCAAGTGGTCACCAAAAAAAGTGACCATGTGGTCATAAATTTTGACTCGATGTGACTCTGGCCAGTGAGGAAAATGGCGGGAAATTTTTGAGGGAAAATGCGACCAGATGGTAGCAAAAATACTACCATCTGGTCACAAATGAGCAGAGGAGTCCATTATGTTGACATTCAAAGTCAATTAATCTTATTTCTTATTTTGATGATAACAAACGTGTTTTTATTACTAATCAATTTTCTGTGTTTTTATAGTCCATGTTATAGAGAAAATTATAACGAGTCCAACGCAATTGGAATCGACTCAATCGGACTTCAAACGAGCAAGATATTGAATTTAGAAGATTGGAATTAATTTTATTAATTCGTTCGAATCGTATGCGGCAAGTTCAACGTTATTATTATGAGCTCATTATCTCATCCGTCAGATCATATGGATTTCGAAATCAGTGGCTCAGATTTATTATGAATATTGATTTAAAGAAAAGAAGAATTAATCAGATTTTATTCAAGCCGTTAGATCGTCAAAGCTTCTCATCCAACGGTCTTTGAATTTTGAAGCAAACATTAATTCAAAAAGAAAAGGAAATTTGAAATATAACCGTTGTACTCTCGGATGACGTCACTCTCCATCTCGTCCGTTCAATTTCTCCGATCCGACGTTCTTAAGACTTCCACATCTTTAATTATTCTCATCCATAAGATCAAAGGCATCCAATGGTTAGCAAGGAGAGTAGGGTGATTTATCTAGTCACGCAAGTGGGCTTTGTCCAAACTTCCTAAAGTCAAATTTGCTTTTTATGACAAGTAGGTCCCAGCACCTTTTTGTTAGCCTATCCACGCGCGCCAAGTGTCTTCCTTGTCTCCTCATGCAATTAATTGCTTATGGTTGAATACTTTATTACCCTTCACTTCTTTGGACTTATTTGACTATTTCAAGGTTATATTGGACTTTTACCATCACAATTTATTTATGGATTTATTTAAATCCGAAAATTCAATTCCTCTCTCCTTCATGCATGAATCAATAATTATTTGAAGACTATCTCTCCTCCATGCAAAGTGTTGAAGCTTTTTATTGAAGAAGAAGAAGATGAAGCCATGCTTATAGATGCTCATGATTAAAAATAACGGTAATATTTTTATTACCTATTTATAGAGCTCGAAAATGGCAAAATTATTATCAAGAAACAGAGGCAAAATATCATATTTTTGAAGCTCTCAAATTCTCCATTTTTCATCTTACTTTGAGCTACTTTGTGAGAAAAACTTGTGTATTTGCTAGCCATTGTTAAGGGCTTTTTATTGAGAGTGCTATCTCTTGTTGTGAGCTAAATTTTGTAATATTTGTCCTTAGAGAGGATTTACAAATTGTAAAGGTTTACTCTTGAACCTTAGCTAAAAAGAGTAATTGTAAACGGTTGTCCTTGCTCCAGGTGGAAAAGGTCGTTGTGACGGTTAGATCCTCAACCGTGGAAAGGATCATTTGAATTAGTGGATTCAAGAATTCCCAGCGCTCGGGGAGTGGACGTAAAGCCCGAGTTGTGGCCGAACCACTATAAAATACGGGAGTCATTTCTATCCTTAAACCTCTT
This sequence comes from Gynostemma pentaphyllum, assembly GCA_028015215.1. NCBI lineage: Eukaryota > Viridiplantae > Streptophyta > Magnoliopsida > Cucurbitales > Cucurbitaceae > Gynostemma > Gynostemma pentaphyllum. The sequence goes on along the minus strand of CM051349.1, from coordinate 43,169,967 downwards.
TATTTAATTTGCATTTTGAATTGTTAAATTGATTGTGTTAATTTTTCAATTGGTTAAAAAGTTTTATAAAAATTATTTTAAATCCCTATTCACCCCCCCTCTAGGTTGCCTTAGATCCTAACACATTATAAAAACCCCTCCACCCATTGTTTGTTAGCATTAAGAAAAAAGAAAATGAGAGAGTGGATGTATGTTCGTTTGATAGACGGGTATTTGAACGATGAGTTCGTGGCTGGGGTTGAACAGTTTGTTGAGTTTTGCATGACAACTGTCTATTATGAAAGTATGGTGGAAAGCTACGTTGCCCGTGCAGGAAATGCGACAATAGGAGAATCATACCGGTTACAGAGTTGAAGGTGCATCTTTATAGTCGGGAGTTTGTGCGGAATTATTATCACCGGGGTTTTGGGGAAACACTTGAAATGTTCGATCTTGGATTCACGGGGAATCGAGACGATCTGAAGGTAGCGGCTTCGAATGTAGAGGTTGTTGACGAAGAACGGAATGATGAACAACGATAGATAGTCGATCGACGAAAATGATACTTGATGGTGCGGGGTATGGGGGTAATGAAAATTTCCGTGAAAGTTTAAACGTAGACGAAGATGAACGGGTTGTAGAAGAGAAAATGAATCTGGATGCACGAAAGATGCACGAGATGCTAAAGACAGCCAGCCGACCATTGTACGATGGGTGTGAGGTAAGTCAACATGCTTTTGCTACAAAACTTTTAAATATAAAGGTGCAGTACACCATACCCGGTAGAGGATTTGATGCGATTGCATCGTGGTTTCGTCGATGTGCTCCAGAAGAAAATAATATGCCCCACAGTTTGTACGACACGAAAAAGCTAGTGGAGGGACTTGGATTGTCCGTGGAGAAAATAGATTCGTGTCAAAACAGATGCATGATTTACTAGGATGTGGATGAGGACCTGCATCATTGAAAATTCTGTTTTCTTCCAAGATACAAACAAGGGAAACGCAGCCTGATTCCGAACGCCCCACATGTTCTATTTACCGCTGACCCCACGTCTGCAACTGTTGTATGCATCGGATGTGACCGCCTCACACATGAGATGGCATCACGAGCATTCACAGGATGAAGGTGTTATGAGACATCCCTCGAGGTCTTGCGGCATGGAAGCATTTAAATAATTGTCATCCTGGATTTTGCACAAGATCCAGAAACGCCGAGTTGGGCTTATGCACGATGGCTTCAACCCGTTCGGGGCATCCGGGGCACAATATTCAGTTTTGCCAGTCATGGTAACCCCGTATAACTTGCCTCCCCGATGTGTGCATGCGAGACCGGATGATTTTTCTAACAGTGATCGTACCTGGGCCGAAAAGTCCAAAACAAACTGGATGTGTATTTGCAACCACTTATTGCGAGTTGAAAAGGTTGTGGGTCGCGGTGTTATGACGTTCGACATTTCGAAGAAACAAAATTTCTTGATGCGCGCGCGTTAATCCGGACGATCGGTGACTTCCTGCGTATTCAATCTGTCAGGTATGTTGATCTTTAATTGCTTTCATATACATTTTTGAGTCTGTGTTTAGCTTTTGTTATTGCTTTCCTTAGTCAGTGTAGTTAATTGTGTGAACCTCAATCTCCTCCTCTTAAAGGATGGAGTACGGCGGGGACATACGCATGTCCACATTGCATGCTAGACACAGATGCATTTTATCTCAGAAACGGTCGGAAAACTTATTGGTTTGACTGTCACCGTCGAGTTTTGCCGTTGAATCACACTTTTCGATCAAACGGTAGTGACTGGAAGAAAAGTCGACGAGTAAGAAAACAAACCCCCCGACCATGTATAGTGGAAGATAGATTCTTCACGGTATAGATGCTATAGGGATGCGGAAGATTACAGTGGAAGGTGCAGAGAGTGCAAACAATGCGGCTGGGAAAAACACTGGTTGGAAGAAACGGAGTATTTTTTAGGATCTATCGTATTGGGAAGATCTACGGATTAGACACAATCTTGATGTAATGCATATCGAGAAGAATTTCTTCGACAACATTTTCAATACGATTTTGAACGTTCCGGGAAAAACGAAGGACAATCTGAAGGCACGTTATGATATACGGGAGATATGTGACCGTCCTGAGTTGGAGCCTGACGACAATGATAATTACGCAAAAGCAAAGTACATGTTGACGACGGATGAAAAGAAAACATTATTTGAGTGGATTAAATCCATCAAATTCCCGGATGGATACGTTTCGAATTTGAGTCGGTGTATAGACAGTAAAAAACATATCATGTTCGGGATGAAAAGCCACGACTGTCATATATTCATGCAACGATTGATGCCCGTTGCGTTCAGACCGTTCCTAGAGAATAGACATTGGGAGCCGCTTGCCCAGTTGAGTGTTTTTTTCAGGGACTTGACATGTACAGATCTGACGGAAGCTACTGTCGCTTCAATGAGTTCAGAGATCGCCGTTATTATTTGTAAGTTGGAGCGAATGTTCCCACTTGGCTTTTTTGACTCCATGGAGCATCTTCCAGTGCATCTTCCATACAAGGCATTCTTAGGGGGTCCCGTACATTACCGCTGGATGTACCCGTTTGAAAGGTAAGCATAGTTATTTTGTAATGTACGCGTATAAATCAGTACAGTGATCATCGAATGTAAATTATGTTTTGTACCCACAGGTACTTACGTCGGTTGAAAAAGATGGTTGGAAATAGATCACGAGTAGAAGAATCTATCTGTAGTGCGTAACTGACGCAAGAGACTACCACATTTTGTTCATACTATTTTGATCAACACATTGCAGAGCAGTTTCGACCGGTGAAACGAAACATTGTCGAAAATTTACTTGAAGGTGTTGACATAAACGACTTGCCGATTTTTACGGAACCTGACATGACAGTTGGAAGATCAGTGCGTAGGCCGTTGACCGATTCAGAGTATCACATAATGCAGACATACGTGTTATGCAACTGCGCAGAGATCGAGCCTTACATAGAGTGAGTTTGTAACTTAACATTATTTCATCGCATAAACAAACTATTTGCTAACTATTTTTGTAACATACAAATTATTTCTAAACGTATACGTTCGAATAACACGAGTTGGTCTTACAGACGTCGAGGAGGGGTCAATAATCGACAAAGAGTTTCGTTCTTGGTTCAGTGCATACGTGAGTTATTTTAAATTGTCAAAAAAACCGTGACATTTTGTTGAAAAAATTACTATCATCCTAACATTACTGTATGTGAACAATGACACAGGTTGACTCCCCTACATTACCGGTGGATGATCCTCACATCATTTCTTTGGCAAAGGGACCTGGATGGATAGCAAGGTCGTATGGTGGATACGTCGGTAACGGTTACAGATTTCAAACGAAGGCGCATTCAGTGAACAGGGCAACAAACAATAGTGGTGTTTGCATAAAAGGTCACGTGTTCGGCACAAACGAAGACAATTACTTCGGAGTAATCGATGAGATTCTTGAGATTCAATACGCAAGTCCGACGCTAAAACGCATTGTTGTGTTCAACTGCACTTGGTTCGAGACAACCAGACGAGGCGGAGTCCGTAAGATTGATCATTTACAAATCGTTGAGGTAAACAAGTCTAAGCATATGCGCACCATTGATAGGTTTGTCCTGGCTTCACAGGCGATTCAAGTTTATTACCTGAACTATCCGATTAATAGACAAGATCTGACAGATTGGTTAGTTGTTTGTAAAGTTAAACCACGCCAGGTAGAAGAAAACTTGTCCAGGAAAAGACGACCATGCAAAGGAAGTCGTTGCTTTTCAAGAAGATGAGATAAGATGTCGTGCAATCGACGATGGTCGAAATGCAAGTCTGCTTCGTCCTTTGAACGATGGAACGATAACATTGCATGATGATGATGATACAAATGCTTCCACTTCTCACGCATGTGACATTGATGCTGAATTTATTCGAGACGATGAATCCGATGAAGAAACAGAAGAAGAAGAAGAAGACTTTATGTGACGTACTTCTTGGAGACGATGATGAATGAGATATTTCGTTAACTTGATTATTCAATGTGTGGTTGAGGCCGTGGAAATGACTGTTTATGATATCTCATATTTTATATATCAATATAAATATATTTGAGAGAGTTTCTCCTCTTTAGGGATGGGATTCCCTAGTTATTGAGATGAATTTCCATTCAAGCATGGACTTGTTTGGTTGAGGCCGTGGAAATGGCTGTTTTCTGGTTTTACTTTTAATTTTTGAAGAATATTGTTGTTTTATAACTAATTTTAGTTTTTTATATTTTAAAAAATAATTTTAAAATTATCAATAAAATTAAAAAAACAAAAAGAAAGTTTTTGATTTTTTTTTTACTTATGATTTTAAATTCTTTATTTTCAATAACATAAAATTATAAATAATTATCAAACTTTTATTTTGAAAGATATAAAACAAAAACTATAGATTAAAAAGCACGAAAATGATTATATATTAACAACTTTGGTTAAGTTAAAGATGTGACATCATCATTTATTTACTTACTCTAAGTTTAACCCTCTTTCTTGGTAAAAAAAATACTCATTCTATGGGAGGAGGTATCTTTACACCTCCACACGCAAAAATTTAATTATTAAATATAAAAAAATTAAGAAAAAGATAAAACTTGCCTCTAAATAAGTTTGGAGGAGATTCTACCCTCTTTTAATTTTTATTGATCAATTTTTATTAAATATTATTACATTTTAATAAATATGTTGGTCTCACTAACTTTAATAATCGAACAAGAATAGAATAACATTATTTTATTAGTTAGTTTTAATAGACTTGAGTCACACACACATTACACGTATGAGGCGATTTTTAAAAAAAAATGTTAAAATGAATTGTAAGAAAAAATGAAAATAAAAACTTGCCCCTTATTTCCTAATATTAGCTTTATATAATTTCGCCCAATTTTTTAAAAAATAAAAAGAGAAATTTTGAAAATATAAGTATACTTATCTATTTTGCCTCCCTTTTTTTTTTTTTTTTTTTTTTTTTTTTTTTTTTTTTTTTTTTTTGTTTTTTTTTTTGGGGGGGGGGTTTTTTTTTTTTTTTTTTTAAATAATTTTTTTTTTTTATAAATATACTTATATATTTTACATCTTACCAATATAAATATTTGTTCTAAAAATTCTACTCATCTATCAAATTAACGAAATTAGAATACGTGACATGTGAAAAATATATATGTGTATTAATTTTATTAATACTAAATGATAGAAGAGTGTGATTTACAATATTACTAAAGTTTAAAGGTGTTTAAAAATATTTTTAAAGTATAGAGGTATTATTTAACAATAATCTAAATTGTATTTTACATTTAACTCTTTCTTATTTTATATATATTTTTTCAAATGGAATATTTTGATCATTATATGCATAAGAAGCACGTCATTAAAAGTGACCATTGGTATCCAAGTTTTGTGGTAAGTGTTTGGTAATAAATGACTGTTCTCCTTCTTAGTTATTGAATTGTCGAACGTACAAGCACTTCCAGCGCTATAGTCACGTTCCAATAATACTAGTGGACTTACTCATGATTTTAAACCTTTCTTTTTACATTTTATAGATGATAAATCATAAAATTAAAAGATTAATAAAATTCTTCATATGTTTTTATCAGTTATAAATTTTTCATGATCTTTAGACTAATTTCATAATAACGTGGTGTTGCAGCCCCGGTACTCAACCATTGTTGTTGAACACGTTATATATCCTAAATCAAAGGGATTTTTAAAAATTGTATTTTAAGAATTGATATTTTTAAAAATAGTAAAAAAATTAATTTTAAAAAAAATGACATTATTCAAACTGAGTTCCAACAACCTCAGATTTTGAGAAATATTATTTTTAAAATATTTCAAAACATTTATTATTTTTTAAATTACTTATAAAAAAGTGTATTAAAATTTCCTGAAAAAAAAAAATCTAAGTAGGGAGATAAGGAAAAATTACTAATTTTGCTCCTCAAGCCACTTTGTATGGATTATGAGTTATTAAATAATGGTCCATGTCATCTCAAACAAGGTCGAAGATCTATGACTTCCTATCATGGTTTTAAATAATTGTCGTTATAATTATGTTATGTAATAGTATCGGCCCGGACTGATATAGTTATTAGCGATTATATCAGTTCTAAAGAAATTCAGAGCCATAACAATTGTTATTGTTAAACTTATAGTCAGTAACAGCTGTTACAACCGTTATAATCGCGTTATAACGGTTTTAAAAACCTGTTATATCTATTTCTGTATTTTTCCGTTTTCACGACAAAGGCCGTGACTGCAATTTAAAACCCTAGTTATACTATTACTTTCCTTGAACAATTTTCATTAAAAAAATATTGAAAACCAGAAAATTTCCACCCAAATGGGTGGGAACTTGAAAAAGATTGATTTTAGGACAGGACACCATCATAAATCCTAGTGGGAAACAAACGTAGGTTTAAAAAATTAGATAGTGTGATTAGTGAATGCAAAATGGGATTAGCAGAAAAAGAGAAGTTAATTGGTTGAGTGAGTATATAAATAATGGTGTTATAGTTAGTTAAAAAACACAAACTTTTGAAGAGATATCAAAGTAAAATTAATTAACGATGATGGCAAGCAAAGCAACAATCTTTGTAGGGAGCTTAATCCTTCTGATAGCTTTATCTGAACAAATTGATTATGATTACCTTCAGGTTGTCTATGAATGGCAACCCGCCATGTGCAGCGGTAATCAGTACTGCAAAGAATCTGTAAGCAACCGTTTCACTATTCATGGTGTTTGGCCCAGCACCTACGAACATGGTAAAATCGGACCTTGCAGCGGCAGTGATTTTAACCCTGACTCGGTATTATATCCTTAACAACTTTTTCTTAATTTCATTTATCTTTATTTTTATAACCAATGATGCAATTACTTTTGCTTGATCGATTTTTGGAATGGATGCTTGTTTGGCTCTGATATTATTTTTGTAAACTAATTATTAAGAGTTGAATGTAGAATATACTCTATACTTAAAAGTGATTAAAATCAAAGTGTAGAGATATGATTTGACATTAATTTAAAGTACAGATAGGTGTATCTTTATTATTAATGAAACGAGTTAGTCATAAATTTACAAACCTTATTAGAACCTTCTCCCACACGTAATCATTAATATTGTTTTGAAATATGAATATGTAGATAAAAGCATTAAAACCAAGGATGCACCAAGATTGGCCAGACGTGGTGAATGGGAAACCGGAAGAAGAATGGGCAAGGAAGTGGTCGGATCATGGGACATGTTCAGAATATTATATGAATCAGAAAGAATACTTCTCACTTGCTTTGGATAAGTATGGACTATACGGGGTTCAAACTTATCTTGGAAACGAGAAAATCTATCCCTAATTTTAGGAAATATACAATCGGAGATATTCAAGGAGCTATAGCTTTATATACAGGAAAAAAACCAGCGGTTCGTTGCAATCTTGAAGGGAAAGGTAGGAAACAACTGCAGAAGGTAACTATGTGTTTTACAAAAGAAGGCAAATATATGATTGACTGTCCTAATTTAGTGGACTATACTTGCCCTGAAGAGTTCTACTGGAATGGGATGCGACTTTACTAATCTAAATCATCAAAAATGGATTTGGGGATCGTTTCGTAAAATGTGTACTGTATTGTACTGTGTGTGTAACCCTCAGCTAAATAAATTAATCGAAAAAAAGTCGTCTGAGGGAAATAAGATCGTTAATGTTGCTTTGGTTTTATATGTATGATCTCTGATCTCCATCCTTGAAAATCAATATAATATAATCTAAAAAAATATGTCTACAATAAATCCAAATAGAGATCTACAGCAATTCGGCAGTTGGAGAAGAAAGCGCCAGGTAAGAGGGAGAGGGAGAATAGGAAGAGAATGATAGTGTTGTCTAAAAATAAACATATTTATAGGTTTTCCCTAAATAAAAATTTAGGAAAGATAAAAGGGTAATAAGGTAAATACTGAAATCGGAATCCATGAGAATCGTCACCATAAATGGTGTTTTATAGGTAAATTTGATATTAATATGAAACAACCATTAAAACCTAAAATTAGGTGAATTAAAGTGGTTATTAGTGTAATAAATTCTTTAGATTAATATAACCTTTTTACTATTTTAATTAATTTATATAAAAAAATAATTATCTTGTAAAAATAACCTCATTTAGTGTTGTATTTCATAACTTTTATATTATTTAACTTTCAAATTGTGAGAATTCTCTATTTTCTTTTGGGAATAAATCTCGGGAAACTTCAACTCGATAGCAAACTTTGATCTAATATTTGTAAATATTGTATTTTTTACTATGTTAATCAGTTATTAACAACGAATAATGTGTGAATCGGTGGAGAAATTATTCCATGAGTCCGGCACAATGAGGCTGGTCCTTTATACATTGACATATATCCTATTTATTTCCAAAGTAATTGACGGAACGAATGTAGAAATCTAAATCTTTATATGGAAAAATAAACGAACATTCTTCTGAAAAGTAAATGAGGTTGTTTTTTTTTTCTAATTTAATTAAAAGTTGACAAAACATATGTGATAAAATTTTATAAAATAGCATCAAACAAAAAAAAAAGAGAATTTTAATAAAATATCTATCCTTGAAATAAATTCATACATTCAACTAGAAACAATATGTTAGCAGATAATTTTTTTTAAATTATATAAATAATTACATATTTTTATCTACTATTTTGATAGTTCTCTCTTTTATAAATTACAAATTTTAAATAATTATATGATAGGTTTTTTTTATTAATAAATTACATAATTTTTCTAGTAAAAGAATCTATTCTTTCACTTATATAATTTTTAATTTTATTTTGTTGTTTGAAAAAACAAGTATGCTAGTAATAAGTCATAATGTATTCATTTTTATGTAATTTCCTTAGCTAGTTTGTTAGTCTTTATTGTTAAGTTGTTAGAGTGACACTTGTGTGTATATAAACACTTTCTTATCATTAATGAAAGTAAGTCATTCATTCAATTTCTCATCTCACAGATCCTTTTAATGGATACTCTACCTCCCATAAACAAGGCTTTTGCTTTAATGGTTCAAGAAGAACGAAAAGGATCAATTCATAATCCTTCACCAATTTCAAATACTCCTGATTGCCTGGTTTTTGCTGTTCAACAACATAATTGACCTTCTTCAAATAATCGTTTTCAAAGGAAAGATCGACCATTATGCACAAATTGAAATATCTCAGGACACACTGTTGAAAAATGTTACAAGTTACATGGTTATCCCCTGCATATAAGTTCAAATCTCGAACTAATGCTTCTGTTTCTCAAGGATCAAATACTGTTGTTCCAGGCACTACTATTGCTTCCATTCCTCATCACAGTTCTGTCAATGTTGTTGAATCTTCGCCTGAAATTGAACATCATACTGATTTTACTACAATTCAATATCAACAACTCATGAACTTGTTCTTTACTCAAATGGTGAATCAAAAGACAGACACTCCTCCACTGCCTACTACTTCTCATGTGGCAGGTATATGTTCTGTTTTTTATCATCCATCTGTTATTCCTTCTTAAGGGTATTTCACTGTTTATGTTTTGCTACTATTCTTATTCATCATAGAAGTAAATTTGATCCACGGGCTAGAAGATGTGTTTTCATTGGCTATACTTCTGGCATCAAAGGTTATAGGTTATTTGATTTGCATACTAAACAATTTTGCCACTCTAGAGATGTTCAATTTAATGAATCAAAATTTCCTTTTGCTGATCTTGATTCAAATTATCACCAACTAGATTTATTTGGTGATATTGTTCTTCCTTTACCTTCGGAAGTTCATCAACCTATTTCACCTACATATCATACATCTCACACTTCAATTACACTACCACAGGCTAATATCCCTCTTCCAGATTCTGTTTTACCCTCTGAACCTATAACTACTCTACCTAATCTTCCTATTGCCACATATTCCATACGAAGAACAACCAGACATATTAAACCTCATTCCTATCTATCAGGTTTCCATTGCAATTTGATATCCAACACTCCTTTATCTTCTTCAAACACCAAATATTCTCTCCAAAAGTATTTTAGCTATAATTCACTCACTCCTTCTCATAGGACTTTTGTCCTTAATGTCTCTCTTACCTATGAACCTCAATTTTTCCATCAAGCTATTAAATACAAACATTGGAGGGATGCAATGGATGAAGAAATTGCTGCTATAGAACGGACACAGACTTGGTCTCTTGTATCTTTGTCGAAGGGTTCACATGCCATAGGTAGCAAATGGGTGTTCAGGATTAAATATTTACCTGATGGAACAGTGGATAGATATAAGGCTCGTTTGGTGGCTAAGGGTTATAACCAACAAGAGGGGCTAGATTTTTTTGAGACTTTTTCCCCGGTGGCCAAGATTGTTTCTGTCAAAGTTTTACTATCTCTTGCAACTTATTATTCTTGGCCTCTTGCATAATTAAATGTGAATAATGTATTCTTTGAATGAGGATCTTTTTGAAGAAGTTTATATGAGCCTTCCCCTTGGTTATAAATCTAAAAACAGGCTTCAAGACAATGGTTTGCAAAGTTTTCTAGTGCAGTTTTGTCATTTGGGTTCAAACAATCTCACTCAGATTCTTCATCGTTTACTCTTGGTTCTAGATCTTCCTATGTTGCTTTGTTAGTATATGTGGATGACATTCTTGTCACTGGTCCAAATGAATAGCATATTTAAAGGGTCAAAGATTTTCTTCATTTTTCAATTTAATTAAATTGAAGAATCTGGGGAAGCTTACTTATTTCCTTGGTTTGAAAATTTCAAGAACAAAGACAAGTTTGTTTCTCTGCCAACGCAAGTACTGACTTCAGCTTTTAGAAGATATATGCTACTTGTCTTGTAAGCCTTTACTTTTGCCAATGGATTCTCATACTCTATTGTCTGCTACTACTTGTTCTTATCTCCTTGCTGATGAAATACATGCTTACAGAAGATTAGTGGGTAGGCTTTTATATCTCACTATATCTATACCTAATATAACATTTGTGGTCCACAAATTAAGTCAATTTGTATTTAAGCCTACTATGAGTCATTTAGCTACTGCACATTCTTTATTACGTTATCTGAAATCTACACCAAGATAGGGGATTTCATTTGATGTTTCTACATCCTCATCAGCTCTTTCTTTGCGTGTTTTTGTTGATACAGATTGGGGTGCTTGTTTGGATACAAGACGTGCAGTTACCAGTTTTGTATTTTTCTTGGCGTTTACATGATTTCGTGGAAATCTAAAAAGCAAACAGCCATTTCCCGGTCTCCCACCAAGGCTGAATACCGAGCTCTAGCAGCTGTTACTTGTGAAATCACTTGGTTATCTCATCTACTCCATGATTTACACATTACTGTTTCGCAGCCAACTTTGGTGTATTGTGATAACTTGGCTACTATCCAAATTTCATCTACTTTGGCATTCCATGATCGTACCAAACATATCGAGTTAGATTGTCATTTCATACATAAAAAAGTGGCTGCTGGTCTTATAAAGTAACATTTTCCCAACCTTTTAATGAGTTAAAAACACCCAAGAACATAATCCCAACTCAAAAGGATAGCTCCCAACAATTTTCAAACCAATAGAGCAAAACTAGCCTAAACTAGTGTAGTTTTGCTCTATTTTCGGACATTAGGTGATGGCCTATTTTTCTAACTTAAACAAGAAGCTTAAAGGTCCTAAATCCACTTCCAAAATCATTATAACACACATAAATGTCTCCCAAAAATATCTTATAAACAAACTTGCACAAATGGGCAAAATCCCAAGCTAGTTTCGAAACCTAGTGGGCACTAATCCTCCAAATACAATTAAATTCCAGCAGCTCAATATGTCTTAAAACATCATTAAAATCATACTAAAGTCCGTAATTAATAACAATTTATTTTAAAAATTATTGAGCAAAATTACTCCTTAAACATGCATGTTTTCGCCTTTTTCGACATTCTTTTAAATCCAAAACTTAACATACTTAAGTTCAGTCCATGATAACTTGTAATTTATGCCTGTTTATAAGTGGTTTTATCTCCAATATAATTAAAATATGATTTCTAATTGATTGAAATGTCCATAATATTATTAATTGTTGAATTTCATGAACGTAGGCGAAAACAGCGCTCAATTCGGACTTAAAACGGAGAAGTTATGCCCATTTAAATGTTATAAAAGGCCCATTTCCGCGGCCACGGCTCATGGTCGTGGCCTGTAACCAAAAATTGAATTCTGGGCCAAAAACCCGAGAATGGGCCAAGAGAAAATATTAAAAAATGCTTAAATTCGGGCGGCTGACGTCATCAATGAAGGGAAAAGAAGCGCGTTGATGTCAGCACACATTAACATGCATGACTGGCGGTCAAAGGGAGAAGCGACGTGTCGCTCTACCTGAGCGACACGTCGCTCAGCGATAGACAAAGGAAGCGTGGGCAACTCATTGGCGGCTCGACTTGCTGCTCGCGACGGCTCCAAGCACACGCAGGCGACAGCTGGCTCGGCTCTGAAAGGCTAGTCGGCTGGCTTATCGGCTTGAATAGATTAGGATAGCCGGTTTTATTGATATTTTATACGTTTTTAGCATTTTGTTGGCCTATTTAAAGCCCCATTCACTCCCAAATTAAAAATCTCTTCTTCCTCTATTTTTCTTAGGACTCTTAGATAGTTTTTTTTATATGTTCTTTAGCTAATTTTTTTATTAAAACTAAAGGATTATCAAGGTTTGGTTCATAAATTTGTGAGGTTTTGTTCTTTAATTAAATTCCTATTTTCTCTTTATTCATGCTTTCTCTTTGCATATTTTATTGTTGATTAATTATTGTGCAAACACTTTTTGATTCATGTTATGAGAATTTATGATCTAACTTAAATGAATCGGTTGTACTATATTTGTTAGTTAGAATTGGGTTCTTCTCATCTTAATGCTATTAATAGGTTAAATCTTATTATCGTATTCTAAGGTTATATGTTAATTAGGGAAGTAGTCATTAGATCGTATCTTGGCTATCGAGAATTTAAGGAAGAGCACTTGTTGTTCCGAAACTCCCAACTAATTTAGAGAAGAATTTAGGAATGCATGTTTAGTAATCAATGATCAAATTAATGAACCATAACCGAGATTAACCTTTAGTTGGAAGCCTTTCTTTATTGATTTCTTTCTTTTTAATTTATTTTCTGTTTTATTTCCACAATTCAAAACCCCCTTTTTAGTTAACTTTAATTTAATTCCCTTTTCCATGTGAAGATCGACCTTACTCACCACTACTACAGAATTCTAAATCTCGAGAGTAAGTTTATTATTTTTGGTGGTTTCAACAGACTCTACCCTTCGGATTGAAGGGGATACGTAAGTAATTTTGTTTATTATTTTAATTACTTAATTTTTAAACCTTTAAACTTTTTTCAAAGTGTTTTTTTTTTCACGTTGACTAATAGTTTCTAATAGCACAATAATTTTTATGATTTTACAGAGTACAGCCGCATACAACCGTTTCAAAACGGTTTCGCGAGGTCCTCCGAGCATGCCTCTACCCAATGACCTTCGCGGCGGGAAGATTCCGACGACGGAGAAACGTCGGATGTACGACAATTGGAAGGTAAAAAACATCATTTATTTTCATAATTAATTAATTTTGAAATTTATAGAAATAAATTTATTACTTTAACAATTTTTTATTTCAATTTTTTCAGGGCAAGTTTCCTGTTATCGATCCCGATATCATCGACGGTAGATTGTTCCCCCTATGGGACAGTCACGTCCGGGATCGATTCAAGGACCTTATGTACCGGGCTCGCAGAAAGCAAGCAGCAAACCGCCCCGTGTGGATGAGCCCGGAGGATCACGCGCGGCTTTTCGCGAGCTTGAGCACTCCTGAGGGCAAGGCAATGTCAAGTAGGAATAAGGCCAACCGCGCAAAGAATCCCACCAAACACACAGCGGGGGCCCGGACACACGACGAGCACCATCGTCGATTAGTAAGTTTTTTTTTCGTCGTTTTCTTACTTACGTACTTTTTTCTCGTTTTCTTTTTTCAATTAGTTATTAATTTATTATGTTTTATTCTTCAATCTTTAATTTTTTAGGAAGCGAAGCACGGGCGCCCCGTCCCGCCCGATGAGCTGCACCGCGTTCTTCACACGAAGAAGGACGGGACGTTCGTCGACGATAAGGCGAAAGCTGTTCAGGTATTTAATAATTTTTTCAATTATCATTTTTTCTTTAAATTTTTTCCTACCTTATATATTAACCATTTTATTTTCTGACTTTTAAATGTTTAGGAACATTTCACGGAGTCCTTGACTCAGCGGTTGCCCACACCAGACTCGCAACCGACTCAGGAGGACCGTAGAGAGGCGTTCTTGGAGGCTGCTGGAGGGGTTCGGCCTGATGGGTCAGTTCCTGGGCTCGGCTCGTACGGGCGACGCATTTACGCAGATGTGCCCCAGCCTCAGCGGAGTGGAGCGAGCACTAGCTCCGGCCCTTCTCCGGTTGAGCAGCAGCTGCGCGCGGACATGGACGCTATGCGCGAGGACTTCATTACTCAAGTCGCTGCGATTGAGGCCGACATGCAGGCACGAGTCGAGGCCCAGGTCGCATCCGCTTTGGCCGCGTACTTCAGATCCCTAGGCGGCGGCCCTTCATCATCGACGCCTCCTCCCCCACCCCCCGCCCCTCCGCAGTAGTTCTAGGATTCTTTCGTCTGTATAAAACGTTTTTTGAATATTTGATATATATATATATTTTTTATTTTAATTCCAATTTTTTGTTATTAAATTTTAATATTAATTAAATAAATAATTAATAATTAATAATTAATTAACTAATTATTGAAATTTAAATTTAAAAAAAAATCTTAAATGCGACCATATGGTCCCTTTTAAAGCGACCATCTGGTCGTATTTTCACTGAGTCTAAAAGTGACCATTTGGTCACATAACATACGACCATTTGGTCACTTTTGTATGTGACCAATTGGTCACTTATCTTTCACATAAATTACGACCATATGGTCACTTTTTAGGCGACCATATGGTCGTATTTTAACTGAGTCTAAAAGTGACCATTTGGTCACACAAAATACGACCATTTGGTCACTTTTTTATGTGACCAATTGGTCACTTATCTTCAAGATAAATTACGACCATATGGTCACTTCTAAGGTGACCATCTAGTCGTATTTTCAAAAGGTTGACTTTTTTGCGACCAAAAATTTATGATCGTATATTTGTGACTATCCAGTCGCACAAATTCTGGACCGACCAGCTTTTTGGCCACCACTTATTTTGTCGCTTTTTTGGTCGCATTATAGACAAAAAACGACCATTTGGTCGCAATTTCATGGTCGTAAATTGACAGTTTTTTTGTAGTGATACTCAAATACTTATGATTATGGATGGAGAGATCATCCAACATACAATTATGGATCAACGCCACATATAAATCCATATCAACAATCCGCTTTCAATTCATCTCTTGAAAATCAATTGGCTCACCTTACTACTCTTGTACATCAGTTAGTTGCACAAAAGTCACAACAAACAAGAGTAAGTTGGCGGGATCACTCAGATTTGAATTATGCTCCAAGAGTTTCTGAATATCATCAACCAAGGGCATATGATCCACCTCAACATTTCACTTATCAGGTAAGTCCATCTTTAGAAGAACTTGTTGATTCTATTGCTGCTAACACTCAACACTTTCAACAAGACACTCAACAGTTCCAACAGTACAATCCACCTCAACAATCCACTTATCCGGTAAGTCCAACTTTAGAAGAGCTTGTTGAACAGATACAACAGAACAATCAACGGATCCAAGAGAACACTCAACAGTTCAAGAAGACCACTCAAGAGTTCCAACAGTACACCCAACAGGTAAATTTTGAGAGTTTGGAAAGAAGCAAAAAGTTGCAAGCTCAGCTATATGAAGTGGAAGTTGAAGAGGAACCAGATTTCAATGAGACAGAGTATCGATGCATCTTAGAAGAGGATGATGAGGAAGTGAACAAATAATGGCGGTAATAGAAATTCCTGATTTTCCTTCTAAGATTGTCAAATCTTTTCAGGATGAAGAAGAAAAAGGAGATCACTACAAGAAGATGGGGTATTGCCGGCGAAATTTTTCGCCGGCAATAGCCCAATTTTCGCCGGCAAAAGCTTTGCCGGCGAAAAATTTTCGCCGGGGCTTTTCGCTAGGAAAGCCCCGTCGAATTAGCCTTAGCCGGCGAAATTTAACTTTCGCCGGTATTAGCTATGCCGGCGAAATTAGAAATTTCGCCGGCATTGCAATAATGGGGGCTGCCCCATTAATGTGGAAAAGCCGGCGAATTTGGTTTCGCCGGCATAGCTTTTGCCGGCGAAATTCGCCGGCAAAACTAAAAAAAAAAAAAAAATATTAAACAACTATGCCGGCGAATTTCGCCGGCATAGCCACTGTTCATTTTTTTTTTTCATTTTCTTCCCAAAACGTTTACATTCCTAATTTATAACCTGTTTTCCTGTTCAATGTTTTACTAATCAATATGAAATATTTATAAAAAAGTTCAAAACATCCAAATAACATAATCAAATAGTTAATACACAAGTACGTTTCATCATCTAAAATACATAAACATATAATACTAGTTTTAGTACAATCATCTAACTAGGCGGAGGAGTTTGCGTGAAGGTAGAAAATTGGTTCCTCATCTCACAGAACTCACGTCTAAACTCATCTAAAGTATTTGAAATCTCATTGTATTTCGTTCTAAGCTCTAAGTTTTCCGCCTCTAGCTTATCGACCCTCGGATCTTCTATGAAGCGTGATCGACCACGTGGATGAGAAGACACCGGCCTATTATGTGCAGGTCCCGCCCCTAACCCTTTAATATATCCTGAACGATAGCCTCGAACTCTCTCAATTATCTCGGCATCAGTTAGGCGCGGTTGGACAACTCCGTCCACCTCCACTTCAGGAGCAGTAAGCAAATCACACATCAAGCCCTGCACGTACGTATATAATTATGCTTGAACGAAAATTGAAAAACAAACACTTGTTAATATAAAAATTTTCAGTCTTGTGAAACTTACATACTCTTCCTCCGCCGCATTGTTGATCCATACACCGTCAGCATTTGTATGCGTGACTCGAAATAGATCAATCCGATTGAACTCTTCTTCATGATCTTCATCTTCGGCTTGCTATAATAAAAATATTACAAGTTATATTAGGTACAAATAAGTTTAGTAATATAAACGTCAACATATACGTACATGATCCGTCATGACTCGCACATGTGATCTCGAGCCTGTTTTGTGGTTGTATTTCATTTTCCCCGATTCTCGGTATTAGCCTCGACCATGGCCTACATTACAATGAAAGTAAGGTTACTATGTGTGTATTGTTTTATGTATGATACAACTTTAAATCATTATTCTAATGTGTTTACCTTGAACTTAGGCGTCTCCCACATATCACACAAGAAGATCCAATCATCCAAGTTCTCCACTCGTTTGTGTTGTTTTCCTCGGGCTACTTGAATGCCATCTTTCTCTTTGGTATTCTTATAGTAGGTATGCAACATCGAACGAAACTCGTTCAATGCGTCAGGCATTTTGTGATTGAGGTAAATTTGCACCGCCTCTCGAGTAGGGTCGAAAATGAAGTTATCCTACATCAATATATAATTTACACGAAAGAAATAAAATTAGTTTTATTTCACATTACCAATATCAAGTATGAAATTCAATATACTTACCAAAAGGCGGTGGACTATATTGTCTCTTGCCTTGTGTCACATTCTTCCACTTCACGAGATGACGTATGGGAATGTACGTGCGACAAAGAACACCGACTTCATTGATGAACAATGTGGCATTAGGGCCAATGGGAACACATAATTTGTCGGGGATGTCCACAGGTAGTTTCCCTCCATTATCCCTGGACCGCTTGGGCAAGTGCTAGACTTTTAGATGGCCCTCTTGTATTTGGTGTTTGTGAACCTATTACAAATGCACAAATTCATATATTATGCATGAAATTCAAATATAGTATGTATATAATATATAATGTTCATGCGTACTCACTCGAACGTAACGAACCTGAGCTTGGCCGACTACCTCCCGCCTCATGGTTAGGATCGCATACTAACTTGTTGTAATGCCCTATTACGTGTCTTACATGGACCAGTAGGAGGCCTGCAGATGTACAACAAATTATACTCACAATATATACATGTAAACTCAATAAGATAACCTACTTACTAACCTAGTCACTAAAATCAGATTCTGGTGTAACTATGTCTGCAACTTCTTCATCGTTAAAATCAGAATCTTCTTCATTAGCAATGTTGTCAATGAACTCATCTTCTCTAAAATCAATATTACCAATAGCTCGGTCCATGACTTCAACATTTATCAACTCGGGTGGTATGTCGTTTCTTGAACTACAATATCGTCTACACTATCAAGAACTTCGTCTCAAGTGGTCCAATATTCGGATCATATTCTTCGCTCTCGTCATCACTATCCACCTCCAGGAACGTCCCAAACTTTTTTGGCTTTCAAAGGTTGAACAACTCGCCATTCCTCACCGTACTTAATGTCTTCCAGGTATAACACTTGTTCGGCTTGGTTGGCAAGAATGAAAGGTTCGTTCGTATACCACCGACGAGATATATTAATAGAAAGACAACCCAAGTCATTATGAACTCTATTGGATGATGTGTCAATCCATTCACAATTGAAAATAACAACTTCATTCCCCCCTACATATGTACATGCTAAAACCTCGCTTAGCAATCCATAAAATGATATAGCACCGGTGTCGTGTTCCCCCTGGAACCAAACACCACAATCGCTAGTTATACGAGCACTTGACCGATCTAATGTGTGAAAGCAATCCATTCACACAACATCCACTATACGAACGAGCTCTATTATCCGGTCCTAGCGAAAGTGCAAACATATCCTCACTAATTTTTCCCACACTACGTAGTTCTCGGGCTGTGTCATAATCATATGATTAGTATAAATTTATACAAATAGAGAATTTATAACCTAAAGACAACCTTACATGAGTTTTGAACCATTCGTGGATTGTCTCTCTTGCCTGGTGTGTATATATTTATATTTGATCTTTCCGTTCAAGAATGTCAAAATGTTTCCTATTGTTGAAAGATAGTCAATTTCATAATAGTTTACATGTTTATTGATTTTTCGAAATAACATTGAAGGTTTGTAAACAAACGTACCGAATAAATGGTTCAACTTCATCGCAATTGTTTAAAATGTACCAATGAGCTTTGTTAACTTCATCTTGAGAAAGTTGTCTAAATACAGACCTCCCAAATGGACGAGCTTGGAGTCTAAAAACAGAAATATCTCGATTTGCCCGGATGTATGGTGATGACCTATCATCGTTTCTGTCAACTCTGTTATACCGTGTCTCAATGTTTTCCAAATACATTGAGCAAAAACTTATTGACTCATTTAGCACATATGCCTCAGCAATAGATCCTTCAGCTCGAGATTTGTTCCTCACGTACTGTTTTAATGTTCTAAGACTTCGCTCTATTGGGTACATCCAGGTAAGTGTCAGGCCCAACTATTTTGGCTTCGTATGGCAAATGCACACACAAGTGAACCATGACATCAAAAAAAGCCGGAGGAAATATTCGTTCAAGTTTGCATAAGATAGTTACAATGTCTCTTTCCAACCTATCCAGTTCTTCCACCCGAATAACCTTTGAACACAAAGCACGGAAAAAATTACTCAACTCAGTAATTACACGATCTATGTTCTTGTCCACGAAACATCGAATTGCTAGTGGTAAGAGACGTTGCAATAAAACATGTGAATCGTGACTCTTAAGTCCAGAGATTTTTCCATTTTCCACATTCACGCAACGAGATATATTTGATGCAAAACCATCAGGGAATTGAACACCTTTCAAAAATTTACATGCTTGAACTCTTTCTTTGGAAGACAATGTAAAAGATGCCAAAGGTTTTACAAACTTACTACCGGCCTTGTATACATGCAGTTCTTTCCTTATTTTCATATCTTGTAAATCTAACCTGGTGCCTTTAAAGTATCTTTGTTTTTCCCATCTATCGAAAATAATGTCCCTAGCAAGTTATCACAGACATTCTTTTCGATATGCATGATATCTAACTTGTGGCGTATAAGTAAGCTTGACCGATGACGGAGAGTAAAAAATATACTCATCTTCTTCCAATTATGGTTGGTTTCAGGTTGTTTCCGTTTTTTTTCAATGTTGTTAGGATGCTTCCCTGCTCTAACAAACGGAAATGACTAAGTTCGAGATAATATCTCGAACTGGTTTTCACCCGAGGTTTATCTCGTAACTCGTGGAAACCATCATGTAACTTACTTCTACGCATTACATGATCTAATGGAAGATACCGCCGATGACCCATATAACAAATTTTACTTCGCAACCCTCGTGACGATGTATCATCTAGACATAAAGGACACGCCTTATATCCTTTAGTGCTCCATCCTGACAAATCACCGTATCTTTGGAAAATCGTTAATCGTCCACAAAAGTGCAGCATGCATTTGAAAGTATTCAGATTTGGAACTATCAAATGTTCTAATCCCCTCATTCCACAAATCATACAACTCCTCAATCAAAGGCTCCAGAAACACATCAATATCTTGCCCCTGATTTTGGTCCG
The DNA here is from genome assembly GCA_028015215.1 of Gynostemma pentaphyllum. Lineage (NCBI taxonomy): Eukaryota > Viridiplantae > Streptophyta > Magnoliopsida > Cucurbitales > Cucurbitaceae > Gynostemma > Gynostemma pentaphyllum. Next base: position 43,149,239 of record CM051349.1, on the reverse strand, counting down.
GGAATAAGCGATGACATAAAAAAACTAGATTCTTTCATGCACTTCCAAGGTGGTAAATTATATGGAATTATCATAACCAGGCCACATGTCGTAGGATGAACTCATATTTCCAGGATGGATTAAAACCATCCGATGCTAGAGCCAACCGTGACGTTTCTTGGATCGAGACGCAAACCATGGATATGTTCGATCAAAATGTCTCCATCCTTCGCATCGATGGATGGCGAAGCACACCACCGTTTCCATTCTCTTATCTTTATGCCATCGCATATCGAAGCCGTGTGTTTTGAAGCAAACATACGTTGCAACCTACGCTTTAGTGGGAAATGACGCAATACTTTATGAGGAACTTTCTTACCCTTCTCATTGAACACATCTTTATATCGTGATTCTCCACACACCTGGACAATGCTCACAATTAGCAAATTCTTTCCTATATAATACACAATCATACTTGCATGCGTGAATTTTTTCATAACCTAAACCCAATCCACTAAGCATCTTTTTACTAGAGTAATATGACCCCGTGTCTGAGTCAAGTGGCAATGCCTCTTTCAAAAGTTTCAAAAGCATATCGAAAGACTTGTTGCTCCATTTGTTCAAAACTTTTATATGCATCGGTTTCACCAAGAAATTAAGCGCGAAAAACCTTGTACATCCAGGGTATAATTCCTTTCCAGCTTCACCTAATAAATGTGAGAACTCATCATTTGAGGATCCATCGTTCTCAACATTCTCATGTAACGGACCTCGTATCTCATGAATAGCTTCATACATTTCATTTACCCTCTCATCATTTGAATGCCCCCCTAAATTCTCATCAGTGTGTGACGTACTTCCGACATAGCTCGTGAACCCCCTAACATCAGATTGCTCTCCATGCAATACCCACCGAGCGTAGGTCGGAGACATTCCATTAATATAGAGGTGTCTCTCTATACTATCAATTTCTCCAAATACCGTGTTCACACATTTCATACAAGGACAACGAACCCTCCCATTTTCATTGACAACGGTCCTTGCAACATCTAAGAAAGACTTAATCCCCTTAATGTATTCGAACAAAATCGTCTCTCAATACTATCCAACTCCTATTCCATAACCCATGAAGTAAAAAGTTAGGTATACTACTTAATGTGTTGTAAGAAACTAAGGATAAACAACAACTACATTATAACAGATTATATGTGTGGCTAACATTGCTGCAGGTTAGCCACACCCAAGGTTTATGCATGAACGAATGAAGAAATTATAACACATTATATGTGTGGCTAACTTTGCTGCAGGTTAGCCACACCCAAGGTTTATGCATGAACAAATGAATAAAGTATAACAAATTCTATGTGTGGCTAACTTTGCTGCAGGTTAGCCACATCCAAAGTTTATGCATGAACATATGACTAGATTATACGAAAAGATATGTGTGGCTAACTTTGCTGCCAGGTTAGCCACATCCAATATTTGAACAATGCTAAAATATATATATAATAACAATCATGATTTAATAGACTATCCTAGTTAGGAAAGATGAGTACTAGAAAATGTACCTATCATTGCTTGCCATATTTCTTCTTTTCCACAATATAATCCTAAAAATACAACATTCACAATGTAATTAGTTTACATCTTCAAATTTGTTATAAAAATATACATCTTCAAATTTGTTATAAAAATGTACATCTTCAAATTTGTTATAAAAATTTATATGTTTACATCAACAAATTTTGAAAATAAAAATAATAATTAGTAATTTTAGTACTTTTCTATTATACACAATCTTTGTAACTTACAAAATGAAGTAAAAAAAAAAAAAAAAATACCACACATATCATCATCAATCAAAATTTCCATTTCTTTTGAAAAGAAGAATTATCAAACTAAATTAACTAAACAAAATAAGCTTAAATTTCATAGAAATAGAACTCAAATTACATTCCCCTTCATATCAAATTACAAAAACAACAAACTTAAAACTAACAACTCATCAATAACACTTGATTTGTAACCAAATATGAACATGAATTAGAGAAACATATATAACAAAAAAAAAAAAACAAAATCGTTTGAAAACCCTAACATTCAATCTATGGATTTAGGTTATAAAAATCTTCAATTAGTATGAAACAATGGTTTAGATCAATGAAATAGCAAGAGAAATGAAGAAATCTTACCTCTTCAAGCCGGATTCGTCAAGAAATTGAAGGAAAAATGGAGGGGGAGAGGGTATGTTTGAGAGAAAAAGAGAGGAAATAAAAGGCAGAAAGGGGATAATACCCCTTTCTGCCGCCCACGGCCTGGGATTTAATCCCAGGCCCTATGCCGGCGAAAATTTTTTCGCCGGCATACCCTATTAGAGGGACGCACGCGTCCCTCTAATATAAGTCACAAGGCCGGCGAATATCGCCGGCCTTGTTAATTCAATTTTAAAAAAAAATTTTACGGCAAGGCCGGCGAATTTCGCCGGCCTTGCTTCATTATAATTTAAAAAATAATAATAATAATAAGTGAATTAACATCTTAAAAAAATAATAATACTAATAAGTGGCAAGGCCGGCGAAATTCGCCGGCCTTGCCTCATTTAAATTTTAAAAAATATAATAATAATAAGTGGCAAGGCCGGCGGAATTCGCCGGCCTTGCCTCATTTAAATTTAAAAAAAAAAAAAATAATTAGTGCTAAGGCCGGCGAATTTCGCCGGCCTTGCCTTATTTAAATTTAAAAAAAATAATAATAATAATAAGTGACAAGGCCGGCGAATTTCGCCGGCCTTGTTAATTTAAATTTAAAAATTTATTAAATGGTTAACAATGCCGGCGAAATATTACATTTCGCCGGCATTGTTTGATCCAAAGCCGGCGAAATATGAATTTTCGCCGGCCTTGGTAATAATTGCCGGCGAAATTTTTATTTCGCCGGCTTTATCTTATAATGCCGGCGAAGTTCAATTTCGCCGGCATTATTTCGCCGGCAATTCCCTACTTTCTAGTAGTGGATGATGAAACCTACACAATAGAGTTTGATGGAGAAATCAACAAATTAAATATCAATGACTCCATTATAAATTCTACTTACAAATTTTCATATTTTGTTATCAATGACATAGTTGATCTTTTAACTTGTGAAATTTTCAAATTTTTAAATACTGATGAATCAAATTATGCTTTTTGTGAAATTTTCACTCTTTCAGGATTACGAATAATGATGAGGAAGTTTGTCAAAGTAATTTGGGATGTGTTTTGACCAAAAGGAGCAACACCGTCTAGCCCTAGACGTTAAATAAAAGGCTCTTTTTGGGAGGCAACCCAAATTTCTACGCCTTTTGTTTCAATTTTTAGTTTTTAGTTTTAGTTTAATTTTATTTGTTTACTTTTCTTTGTTTTTGTTTTTATTTTTTTAAGAAAAAGGAAATTAGGATCAAAGAAGAGATATGCATGCTAAAGCATGAAGTTTTCATCGAATTTTCTCACATTCCCGAGCTGATAGTGATCCGACAGCTGAGGATTACTCATTCAGGGAAGTTTCTTCTACCACTTTGTTTTTAATTTTAAATCATTGAGGACAATGTTTAGTTTAAGTTTGGGGGTAGAATTTCATATTTTTGATGTGTTTAATATGCTTTCTTAAAATTCTAGAAATTGTACAATGGTTGGGCTTGTTTGCTTTTAATGCTTTTTCAATTTTTGTTTCATGCTTAATCCCATGCTTTTTGTGCAATTTCATTCTCGCTTTTTGCATAAATAATTTTTTTTAGCATGCTTCCTTTTTTACTTGTCATGTCTCGAGTATTGATCTTACTTTCAAATTGATTGATAAGTTTATAGGTTGTAATACCATTTAACCTCTTTTTGTGAGATTTTGAGCCTTTTGAACAATTATCATAACATATGCCCGTTTATTCTTTATTGAGAGTATGTCATTCATGGTTGTTTATTTCTAGAACTTGCTCTGTTATGCATGTTAAGACTGTTTTTGTTTGAATTTGAATGCTTGAAATCTATAAGGGCAAATTAGGGGAACCAATTATAGCTTTCTATAGGCCTACCAGACTTAATTCATTAGATCCCAATTTTGAACCTTAGCCTTTTCTTTGATATTTAGCCACATATAAATAACACTTTTACATTCTTTTTATCTCCTTTTTCGCCCAAATTGAGAGGTTGCTATGTTCTGAAAAGATTGATGTCCCTTTGAAAAAGTGGATAAGAGTGATGAATTGTGTCATGAGTTGATTGAAAAAGAAAAAAATGTGGAAAAAGAAAAAGTTCGTTATTGAAAATTCGAAAAAGAAAGTAGAAAGTGGAGAAAAGAAAGATGAGAAGAAGTTGTTTGCTTAAATGTGATAGGTTGTGATTCAAATGAAAATTTTGAGTTTTGATTGAATTTATTGAATATGTTCATAGTAATCTCTCAATTATTTTAGCTTAAATGTCTTTCATCTACCCTTTTTCCTAAGCCCCATTAAAACATTTAAAGACCCTTGGATTCATGTGTTTCGATTTCTTACATTTACGGTTTTGATTTGATATATTTGCAAGCCTATGGTAAATTTCTTCCATGTTTTGACTTGAGTGATATTCTTTGACTCCCTTAAACACTTTGAGCGATTTGAGTGAATATCTCGAGAGGGTATCTATTCTTGTATGCTTCGATTTTGAAAAGTTTGTTTAGGTTTCTATTCTTGATATGACTTGTGAAATTGACACTACAAGAATAAAGAGCTCTACCGGCGCTACCATGGGACAAAATGCGCCAAAAAAAGGGGTAATGAGTGTTAAAACACTACCATCGGGGGGGGACAACCATATGCGCTGGCAATGGTGTTAAATATGCGGCCGAGGGGCTCAAGGCCGAGTAGGCTAACCATTGCCGGACCATTGGGTCAATTAACTTAGCTTGTTGGTCCAACAAATTTTAAAAAAATTCCCTTACCCCCCCCCCGACCCCATCTTCCCCAAACCCCTTTTTTTTCCTCCCCACCGCGCCCATAAGAAGTCGAGTTCTTCCTCCCTTTTTTTTTTCATTTTCTTCATCAAATCTTGATTGTTTTACTCCGTTCAAAAGACGAAATATTCATAATCCATCGTTTTAGGTACGTTTCTATAGTCTATTTTACTAAAGTAGCTTTTATTTTGTTTGATTTCATAGTTTTTCCTTTAGGTTTTTTTTACAAAATTGAGTTTTTTTTGGTACTTTAAGTGTTTAATTGTTAATATATAGTTGTTATGAAGTAGATTAGGTATATAATACGCGATTGATTTGAGAATTGAGATGATTTTTTTCTTTTTTATCAATATGGATTTTGAGTTTCTTAGGTTTTTTTTAATTTGGATTTTGAGTTTCTTAAGTCGGTTTCTGTGATTATTATATACTTTTTCGTCTAGTAGTTGGTTTGTCTTGTTGAATTATTGCCGATTTTTCCCCATGGTGGTTGAACTTTCACCATAAGAACTGTAGTGGCTATGGTAAAAGCATAAGCCATGTTATTATTGGCTTAAAGATCGTTAAAGGAACAAAGCAAGTGAAATTGGATCCCACTATTTATGATGCCTTAATTAAAAGAAAAGGTTTTTTTTTTTTTGTGTGTGTGTGGAATTGAATCATTTTAAATGGGGGTATAAAGTAGTGAAATACTAGGGAATTGAATCATTTTAAAAAAATTAACTCTTCATCTTATTCGTTCTTGCATTTGTTTATTATCTCTATGCAAAGATTCTCATGGTATGAGGAGTGTATGTGCGTTAGTTGGTGTGTAATCTATATAGAAGCAAATAGTGGAGCGGTGAAACGAGTGGGCGAAGTGATGCTTTTGCTGGGGAATTTGATCTTGAAGTGAAGAGTATGTTCCACTTCCTAAAGGAGAGGTTCACAAAAGGAAAGAAATAGTCCAGGTTGTTTTCCTGTGAAATTTAGTTTTACTATGTGGCATTTCCTTAATATCACGATCGTGTATTACAATTTTTTGATATTTATCTACCAAGTATAAGAGAAAATCTGCATAAAAATATAATTTTTCTCTAATATGTTTCTAACATGCCTGACTTCTCTTGGATATTAACAAGCGGTAGGTTTTATTTTGGTTCAAGCTTAATCTTGTTTAAAAGATTATTTTATAAGGTCGGGCAAATTTAGAGTTAAAAAAAAACTTGTGATTCGATTGGTTTTAGTGTTGGTTTGTTAATAATATGTTGTTATTTGGTTAATTAGTTGAAAAATATACGATTCATTTATATTTGAGATGATTTTTTTTACTTTTTTAGAAACTTGAATTTTTTCAATTTGATGTTTTTGGTGGAGGCGAGGCAAGGCAAGGCAGGTAGCGGCACTAATATTACCCTCCCTCTCCAAGTTCTAGGTATGGATAATTTGTCGAGGTAGATAAAAAAAATGATATAATGTTATGATTATTAAGTTGTTGTTTACTTTTGTATATGCAAATGCATTCCAGTACTTTTATCTTGGGTACAATGGTATGTTTCGTCAATGATGGACGCGGTATTCTTAATTTCCATATTTTAATATTATTACTCTTACTCTCCTCTTTCTTTCTTTTCCTCACAATCCTCCCTATTTAAGCTATTTTAATTGCCTCTCTTGACCATTCCATTATCTTCACCGATGTCGAAGGGGACTGTTCAAATTTTTTCCGTCTTCAAGAGCAAATAGGTTTCCTTTATTTTTCATTTCAACTTCAATCACATTTTACATTCCTTTTTCATTTCTTTTATTATTATTACTCTTACTTTCCTCTTTTTTATTGGTGATTAAGAAATCCGAAATTAAATTTAATAAAAACAGGTGGCATTTGGGGCATCTAAAACAAGCAATTTTTTTTAAAAAAATAGGCTTATTCCTGGCTATATGCGTCCCCCTCTTTTTTACATATTTTTTTAACCCTGCTTGCGCGCGTATGACGCGTAATACCTCTTTTTTACACATTTTTTTAACCCTTTGCGGCGCTTATAGCGCACAATACCCCTTTTTACATATTTTTTAACCCTTTGTGTCGGGCTATGGCGCCGCAATACCCCTCTTTTTACACATTTTTGAACCCTTTACCGGCGTTATGGCGCCGTAATGCCTCCATCTAACACCGACATTGACTTTTACGCCGGCATATGATACATCGGGGATGCGTAAAGCATCACCGACGTATACAAATATCACGCCGGGGATGCTAAAAAAGGGCAACCCCGACAAGGAATTGCCGGTATAAATACCGACATAGATTTTTCGCCAGTAAAGGTATTGCCGGCGTAGTCTTAGGGCATCCCCGGCGCACATGTGCGCCGGTAGTGCCCTTATGTTTTGTAGTGTGAGTTAGCATTTGTTCTTCATGGTTTTATAAAAATTGCATAAAAATGGGATTGATCGCGCACACATTTGGGGTTTTGCATGAATTTTTGATTGTTTAGGTATTAGCCATTTACAAGCTTGATGGTTACATAATTTCTGAGAATTTTCATGATTGAATTTTAATTGTGCTTAATGCTAGAATTGCTAAGGGACTAGCAATTGTCTAAGTTTGGGGGTATTTGATAACTCGTAATTTATGCCTGTTTATAAGTGGTTTTATCTCAAATATAATTAAAATATGATTGTTAATTGATTGAAATGTCCATAATATTATTAATCGTTGAATTTCATGAATGTAGGCGAAAACGGCACTCAATTCGGACTTAAAACGGAGAAGTTATGCCCATTTAAATGTTGAAAAAGGCCCACGACCCACAGCCTGCAACCAAAAATCGAATTCCGGGCCAAAAACCCAAGAGTGGGCGCAGCGGCGGTGAGATCCGTCGCCGCGGCGACGAGAAAATATTAAAAAATGCTTAAATTCGAGCGGCTGAGGTCATCAATGAAGGGAAAAGAGGCGCGCTGACGTCAGAGCGCATTAACATGCATGGCTGGCGGTCAAAGGGAGAAGTGACGTGTCGCTCTACCTAAGCAACACGTCGCTCAGTGATAGATAAAGGAAGCGTGGGCGGCTCGTTGGCGGCTCGGCTCGCGGACGGCTCCAAGCACATACAGGCGACAGCTACCTCGGCTCTAGAAGGCTAGTCGGCTGGCTTATCGGCTTGAATAGCTTAGATAGCCGATTTTATTGATATTTTATCGGTTTTTAGCATTTTTTTTTGTCTATTTAAAGCCCCATTCACTCCCAAATTAAAAATCTCTTCTTCCCCTATTTTTTTAGGACTCTTAGATAGTTTTTTATATGTTCTTTAGCTAATTTCTTTATTCCAACTAAAGGATTATCAAGGTTTGGTTCATAAATTTGTGAGGTTTTGTTCTTTAATTAAATTCCTATTTTCTCTTTATTCATGCTTTCTCTTTGCATATTTTATTGTTGATTAATTATTGTGCAAATTGGCCACTTGTTCTTTGAATAATTATCATATTGCTAGTTAGAACTTTAAATCCGTAATTGTTTAATTGTTCTAATACAAGTAGCATAATAGCATAAATTAATTAAGGACAATTTTTGATTCATGTTATGGGAATTTATGATCTAACTTAAATGAATCGGTCGTACTGTATTTGTTAGTTAGAATTGGGTTCTTCTCATCTTAATGCTATTAATAGGTTAAATCTTATTATCGTATTCTAAGGTTATCTGTTAATTAGGGAAGTATTCATTAGATCGTATCTTGGCTATCGAGAATTTAAGGAAGAGCACTTGTGTTCCGGAAACTCCCAACTAATTTAGAGAAGAATTTAGGAATGCATGTTTAGTAATCAATGATCAAATTAATGAACCATAACCGAGATTAACCTTTAGTTGGAAGCCTTTCTCTATTGATTTCTTTCTTTTTAATTTATTTTCTGTTTTATTTCCACAATTCAAAACCCCCTTTTTAGTTAACTTTAATTTAATTTCCTTTTCCCTGTGGAGATCGGCCTTACTCACCATTACTACATAATTCTAAATCTCGAGAGTAAGTTTATTATTTTTTGTGGTTTCGACACCCATCAATCCAAGAAAAATAAATCATGCTTAAAAATAACCTTAAAACTCCAAAATCAGAAATAGCATACATCCTTTTTAATGAAAAAGAAAAACAACGCATGAAACAAATTAACGCTTAACTAGTTCTACTCACCTTAGGTTCTTGAATTAAAGAATTAAAATTATTCTTTCCAAGAAATCCTACAACCTCTCTTGAAATTTGAAGAAACCTTTCTCAAATTTTATCCCCACTGCAAGGAAGAGCCTTACGACATCAATACGAAAAATAAACGAATTAAATCGATCAAGAATAAAAAAAAATATAATGGATCGGAACTGTTTTTGGCTCATAACATTTTCTACAGAATTCAGATTACTACGAAATTATGCTTAAAGGAAAGACAACGAAAAACCGATAGAAATAGACAGCTTACTTGCGTAAATCGGAGTTCGGATGAGTGAGTTATGGCCAAAATACTATGGAGAATTTTATTTGGGCAAAAATTGGAGAAAAAGAGATTAATGGAGGCTTGTTTTCGGATTAGGGAAGAAGAAGAAGATTTTAGGGTTTAATCTCAAATTCAATTAATTACGAAAATGCCACTGCATTAAAATAATCATAACTCATTCACCGGGACTCCGAATGATGATCCGTCAATTGCGTTGGAATCGTAATAACGAGACGATCAATATAATATAAAAATAATAAATTAAACCTTGGTTTTAATTTTGAGGTTTGAGAAATTACCAAAATATCCTTGTGAGAAAAGGAGCTATTTTTCACCAAATTCATCAATCCAACTTCATTAGTATTATTTTGAGAAAATTATAATAATTTCCAAATTTTTATACTCTTACTGGGTAATGGGTCGTTACAAATAATATATTTCTGTATACTAATTATCAAAATGTCAAAAATATATATAAATATTTTTATGCTTTTTACTGTCCTCCTATGCTCATTTTCAGACAACGTGATGTCCCAAATTTGGTACTATATTCTAAAGAAACTTTAATAGATAACATTTTACAACATCTGAAAAAGTGTAAGAAATTTGTGAGATGGACATTTGTAGAAATGATGGATTTTTTAAAAAGAATGATAAAATCCATGGAGGTTTGAAAGAAAATGATAGCACTACAAGAAACTGCCCTAATAGCGACGGAAAGATATTGCGTCCCAAGTTAACGACGGAATGAATCGCTCTCGCTAAGAGTTGACTTTCAGCGATGCATTCCGTCGTCTAAATAATCGAATATATTTAATGGAAAAAATAATTTGGTATTAACGATGGTTATCGTCTCTAAAAATGGCGCCAAAAATTCCCGCCTTATTAGGGAACGATGCAGTGCGTCGTATGGGATGGCGTGAAACATTCCCGCACAAACGAACGACTGATTGCGTCGCCCCACGTTATGGAGGGAATCTTTCCCGCTATTTTAACGATGAAATCGATCGTTATTTTGGATAGTAACGACGAAATCGATCGTTAGTTCACAGTATATATATGCCTTATGAATGCAAAGAACTCATCATCAAAAATATTTTGTTATTTCATTGCGGTTTTTTTTCGACTGCAAAAAAAATGCGTGAATGGATGTATGTTCGTCTCTTAGAAGGCTATTTGAATGATGAGTTCATAGCAGGGGTTGAAGAGTTCCTTGAGTTTTGTGAAAGTACGGAGGATTTTGATCGTAATGGAAAAATGATACGATGTCCGTGCAAAAAATGTAAAAATAAGAAGTTATATTCTTCATTTGATGTGAAGAAACACCTGTATAGTCGTGGGTTTGTGGAGAATTATTTCAAGTGGGTTTATCAAGGGGAATCTGACAATCAATATAATGCGGCGTTGGAGCGAGCCGTGTTGTACCAAGGAAGCAGCTCAAATTCTATACCGAATTTGGAAGAAGATCGTGATGAAAGACAGCAAGAGTATGGACAAATGCAGCATATGATATATGAAGGTACGTTTAATCATACTCAAGACGATAATCAAACTATTCTAGAGGAGGAGGAGGAGGAAATGAATCCAGAAGCGCAACGAATGTACCATATGCTCGAATCAACAAGTATGTCGTTATACCCGGGTTGTTATGTTAGTCAACTGGCTGCAGCAACGGAGCTTCTAAATATAAAATCGGCATATCATATTCCAGAGAGAGGTTTTAATTCGATTGCACAATGGTTTCATCGTTGCGCTCCTACGAACAACACGCTGCCAAAAAGTTTATACGACACGAAAAAATTAGTGGAGGGTCTCGGGTTGCCTGTTGAGAAGATTGATTGTTGCCCAAACGGATGCATGATATCCTGGGGTGATGGAGATTCGAGTCTCCATAATTGTAAATTCTGTTTCCATCCGAGATATAAACAAGGTAAACACACTCTCATTCCACATACTCGTATGTTTTATTTACCAATCACTCCTCGACTTCAACGACTGTATGCATCGGAAGTCACGGCTTCTCATATGAGATGGCATTACGAGCATTCTCAAGAAGATGGTCATATGAAACATCCATCTGATGCTGACGCGTGGAAGCATTTGGATCGTTGTCATCCAGAATTTGCAAGTGAGATTAGAAATGTGAGATTGGGGTTATGTACTGACGGTTTTAACCCATACGGCGCTTCTGGTGCACAATACTCTGTATGGCCTGTTATGTTGACACCTTATAATCTCCCTCCATCGATGTGTATGAAAGATCCTGTGATATTCTTAACGGTTATCGTACCGGGTCCAAAGAGTCCAAAACAAAGGTTAGATATCTACCTCCAACCTCTTATTGTTGAGCTGACTAATTTGTGGAATAATGGAGCGTTGACTTACGATGTATCGAGAAAACAAAATTTCTGTATGAAAGCCGCAGTAATTTGGACGATAAGTGACTTCCCGGCATATTCAATGTTATCTGGTAAGCACGATAGCTTATTAATTATAAATTATTTTCATTGCATAATACTATGTATAATTAATTTAAACTTATCGTAGGTTGGAGCACATCCGGAAAGTTTGCTTGTCCTCATTGCATGATTGACACTGGAGCTTTCTCATTGAAACATGGACGGAAAACATGTTGGTTTGATTGTCATAGAAGATTTTTACCGAGGGACCATATGTTTCGATCAAACAAGACAAATTGGTATTAGGGTCGTAATGCACGCAACCAAGGGCCCGCCCCGAGTTTATAGTGGAATCGAAATATTACACGGGTTAGATTCTATTGGCATGAAAAAAATTACTGAAATAGGTGCTGAGGTTGCAAACAAGGCCGCTGGTAAGAACAGTGGATGGAAGAAACGAAGTATATTTTGGGATTTACCGTATTGGGGAGATTTACTGATCAGGCACAACTTGGACGTAATGCACATCGAAAAGAACGTGTTCGACAATGTCTTCAATACAGTTTTAAATGTGCCAAATAAGACGAAAGACAACCTGAAGGCACGGTATGATATCCAAGAAATATGTCGTCGCCCCGAGTTAGAGCCGGATGAAGATGGCCACTACGCCAAGAAAAAATTCATGTTAAGTACAGAAGAGAAGAAATTACTGTTTGAATGGATGCGATCGATTAAATTCCCCGATGGTTATGTTTCTAATCTCTCGAGATGCATTGACGTGCAAAGTCATACTGTGTTCGGAATGAAAATTCACGATTGTCACGTTTTTATGCAACGATTGATGCCTGTTGCGTTTAGACCGTTCCTCGAACAGAAACATTGGGAACCGTTGGCGCAGTTAAGTGTGTTCTTCAGAGATCTGACATGCGCAGATTTAACACGAGAGACAATCGAATCATTAAACCGAGAGATTCCAGTTATAATATGCAAACTGGAGCGAATGTTTCCACCCTGATTTTTCGATTCGATGGAGCATCTTCCTGTTCATCTACCGTATGAGGCACTACTTGGGGGCCCTGTTCAATACAGATGGATGTACCCGTTTGAAAGGTAAAATATTAGTATGTTAATTGCCTTTTTTAGTATATTTAAATACACATGATGCTAAATTTTAGATTTATTTTACTGCACGAATTCTAGATATTTGCATAGATTGAAGAAAACAATTGGAAATAAAGCACGAGTGGAAGGATCAATTTGTAATGCGTACCTGGTACACGAGACAACTACGTTTTGTTCGTATTACTTTGACCAGCATATCTCCGACCACTTTCGTCCAGTGAACCGTAACTTGGTTGACACTCTTCCAGAAGGTGTAGACTTGAACAACTTGGATATGTTTATCGTACCAGGTAAAGGTTTAGGCAAATCTATGCGGAGAAACTTAAATGATGAGGAGTACCATGTCGTCCAGACTTACTTATTATGCAACTGTGCGGAAGTAGAGCCATATATTGAGTAAGTTTTTCTAATTCATGGAGTTTTGTTTTATTTAACATGAATAATTTTGTTTAAATTTTCATTAATTAATAAATTTTATGTAGATTATTTGTGAATTCATGTGTACGACCATCGCATCCCGGTATTACTGAATCAGAAGAAGGGAACATCATCGATAAACATTTTCGTTCCTGGTTTTACAATTACGTTGACAATCCAACAATTCCGATCACTAATCAACGTATAATATGGATTGCAAAAGGTCCATCTAGAATTGCAAGATCTTACACCGGTTATCTAGTGCAAGGTTACAGATTTCAAACAAAAGCTCATTCAGTGAACCGGGCAACAAACAACAGTGGCGTATGTATAAAGGGTCAAGTGTTCGAGAACAATGCAGAAGATTTCTATGGAATCATTGATGAGATTATTGAGCTTCAATTTGCAGGTCCGAGTCTTAAACGTACAATCGTTTTTAACTGCACATGGTTTGAAACAACGCGACGAGGTGGAGTTCAGAATAATATCATTCTTAAAATTGTTGAGGTGAACCGGAGAAAACACATGCACACCCAAGATCGTTTTGTTTTGGCACAACAAGCAATTCAGGTTTACTACTTAAACTATCCAGCTCAACGTCGAGATTTATCTTATTGGTTAGTTGTCTGTAAAGTAAGACCGATGATAATAGATGACAGCCTCCCTGATAAAAATAGTGAGAACTACGTTGCATTCCAGGAGGATGAAGTGCAAAATCGTGAAATCGATAAAGGTATTAATTCTAACACTGCGCGTCCGTTGAATGACGCATCAGAGACACTTTTTGATGAAGGGAATGTCTATGTTCCACTTGAAAATGACAAAGATTCTTCTCCAGATGAAACAAACGAAGAAGACACTGAAGAAGAAAACATTGATTCAAAAAAGATGAATGATTATGATTACGATGATTGAAGTATTTATGTGTCGTTAATGTCGTTAATTCATTAAAAAAAAATACAAATAACGACGGAAGGCATCGTTATAGTCAGATATACATTGAATATAACGATGTCATGGGTCGTTAATGTTCACAGAACACAATGATGGGATGATTTTTTTTAAGTAAGGGAATGATACTAACGACGGAAGGCATCGTTATATTAAGATAGACATTAAATATAACGATGTCATGGGTCGTTAATGTTGACAAAACACAATAATGGGATGATTTTTTTTCTAAGTATGGGAATGATATTAACGACGAACGGCATCGTTATATTCAATGTCTATTTGAATATAACGATGCCATAAGTCGTTAGTGGTCAATGTATATCTGCCCTTTAACGACGGAAGGCATCGTAATAAACTCAAACGGATAGTTTATTGGAAACTGTTCAAATTCCAAGCCGACCTATTGCGTCGTTAAATTCGTTAAATGTAATTAATAAGGCGGGAAGATAAAAAATTTCACGAAAATTGTGGTGCGAATGGGCGATGCAATTCGTCGCCCATGAATACAAACAGTCACATTAACTTCGTTTGAAAATTGGATTGAACGACGCAATACGTCATGTATACAACTATCAGCGATGAATTGCGTCGTGTTGTTCATCATCATAAGAACGTAGACGACCAACTGCATAGCTAGAACGAGGTATTCCGTCGTTACAAAAACACGCACGACGAGTTTTTAAGTGATTAACGACGGAAGATGTCGTTAAATCCCTTATAAAACAGAACCGTTTCTTCCATTTTCACCATCTTTCTCTTCTTTTCCTCTCAACCAAATTGCTTCCTTCTTCGATTCTCTCAGCCAATTCCTTCCCATTTCTCTTAAAACCCTTTCCCTTTCTCAAAAACCTCATTCATTGGAACGAATCCAAGTAAGTTTCTTCAAATTTAATATTTGTTTTTATGTAATTAGTTTAAAATTTCTATGTATTTATATAATGTATGTAATATGTATTTAGTTTTATGTATTTAGATAATGTATGTAATATGTATTTCTATGTAATTTAGATAATGTATGTAATATGTATTTCTATGTAATTTAGATAATGTATGTAATATGTATTTCTATGTAATTTAGATAATGTATGTAATATGTATTTAGTTTTATGTAATTAGTTATGTTTTTATTAATTATATGTTAATTAGTTAATTTAGTTTGAAATGCGTATGTATGTTTTAATTAATTATATGCTAATTAGTTAATTTAGTTTGAAATGCGTATGTATGTTTTCATTTAATTATATGTTAATTAGTTAATTTAGTTTTGAAATTAATATAGTTTATAGGTTAGAATTTTAATTACTTAATTATTGTATTGTAGGTCATGCCTACCTGTAGCCGCCCTCTCAAGACCTTCTAGCACACCTGGTGCCAGCAGTTCAGGGAGTCAGCCCCCCAGTGAGGAGGAGGATGTCCGTCTCGGAGATACCCCTGACACGATCGTTCAGGACGAGGCTATCAACCCGGCGCAGGAGCTCGTCCAGATGTCTATTTCCAGGAGGGTTTGCTTGTCGATCGAGGGCGGCCAGTAAGTTTTGTTTAGTTTGTATTCTTATTTCATTAATTATTTATTATTTACAAATTCTAACTTTTCAATGTTTCCTTTTCATTTCAATAGGTTACATCCATCACGAGAGGTTTCGAGGAGATTTACGGAGGTATGGAAGATGCTTCCTGTACGGGGACACCCTCGTTGGCAGAGCGTCTCTGCTGCGCACAAGTTGCGGATGTTTGAGGCATGGAAGGTAAACATATTCAAAATATTATATTTAATTATATATATATATATATATATATATAATATTTCGAAAACTGACTGTTAATTTTTTTCAGCAATATTTTGATATTCCAGAGGAGCTGACCGACGAGGTTATATACGCTCCCTGGCATCATCGAGCGGCATTCGATGCAGGGGACACCTGGCTACAATATTTGCCGCGCCCTCGTAAACGACATTTCGCGGAGGACTTGGCGGAGATCTTGGCGCTTACTCAGGCGCCGATGCCCAGCGCATTTCGACGATCAATAGCGCCAACCGGAACGCCAACTCGTCGAAGCACACTGGAGGGTCACGCTCCACATACGAGCACAAGAAACAACTCGTAAGTTATTTTCTGTATTAATTAACTTTTACTTAATTTTAGTAAGTTATTCATTATTCGTTAATTATTTTTAACATTCACAGGAGCAAAAATTGGGTCGTCCGGTTCATGCTGCTGAGCTATTTATCCGTCTCCACACCAAAGGTGGAGATACACAGACTTTTGTAGACGATAGGGCGAGAGAGAAAGCGGTAAGTGTTCATTATTATTTATTCTTTTTCAAATTTATTCATTATTAGTATATTAGTTATTGAAATGATTTGTTTTTTTTTTTCAGGCTCGTTACGAAGCGATTCTCGCTGATCGCTTACCAAGCTCCGACACCCTGCCGACACAGGAGGATATCGAGTCGGCTTTTCTTGAGGCAGCAGGAGGGAGATGTCCAGACGATACTGTTCTTGGACTTGGCAACCTCGGCCCTGTCATTTACGCCGATCAGCCTCGGTCTTCCCAGGCAGCTCCTTCGACCGAGACTGCCGAGCTTCGCGTGAGCAACAATACTTTAAGGGCTGAGACTGCAGAACTTCGAGCGAGCAACGAACGGCTCATGGCGGAGGTGACAGGGATTACGGCTCTTCTCGATGAGTCCGAGCGGTCCAGGCTCGAGTTCGAGAGGTCGATGAAGGCAACGATGGACATGTTCATGTCGTAGATGCGCGACGAGGGTTCTTCGACTTTCGTTTTTTGTTTCCCTCCTCCCGATCCTCCATCTGATCCTCATCTCGATTAGGATTTAGGAAAAAAACATTATTTTGTATTATTTTGGGATTTTTACTATTATTTATCTAATATTATTTTTTCTTAAATTTAATTTAATTTAATTTTTATTTTGTAATTAAATTTAATTTTCAAATCACAATATTTTGTAATTAAAATCTTAAACACTAATTAAACTTTAAAAAAAAAAAAATTTACCAACTCATTCCATCGTTAATGTCAAACAAAACAATGACTTAAATTCCGACGTATTCTATCGTTATAGTGAAAATGACTTTGACTAACATAACGACGCAATGAGTCGTTAACGTCAACATGAGGCTTTGACTATTAACGACGTATTATATCGTTATAGTGAAACATGACTTTGACTTCTATAACGACTTACTGAGTCGTTAAGGTCAACTTATGTCTTTTGACTATATTAACGACGAAAACCATCGCTTACTTCTAGTCAACGAAACACAGCGATGTAATAGTTTTCCCTCGTTAACGAACGAGGCATTCCGTCGTTATATTCGTCTAACAATGGCAAAAATAACATCAAGCCTTGTCATCGTTAATTACGTCGTTAATATCTTGTAAGGACGCACTATTGCCTGAAATCCATCGCTAATGGCCGTCGTTAAAATGCATTTTTCTCGTAGTGTAGGGAATGGATAAAAATGAGGGAGAGAGGGGAGAACAAATGAGAGAAAAAATGGAGGGAAGGAGGGAGAGAATAAAAAATATAGAAGAAAATGTGGGGGGAAAAATAGGTTGGAAAATATTTTAAAAAATAATTATGAAAAGTAGAGAAAATTAGGTTAATATTAAAAAAAAAAAAAAAAAGAAGCAATGGACGGTAGGGGGATGTTAATGTATCTTTATATTGAGAAGTAGCTATTTTAAGATGGTTTGAAAATTGTGACTATAGAGAAAAAGGAAAAAAGAAAAGAGACTACTTTTAGCTTTTTACTCTTTTTTTTATTCAACTTTGATATTTTTCTCTTCTTTATAATCCAACCATACAAAACTACCCTTTTCAAAATTCAAACAACGTGATGGCCAAAGAATTATATTGTGTCTGTATATTATAATATTCACCACACAACTACGCTCCTTAATTGCCTTATCCATGTATTATAATAGATTCTATAGTATAATATTCACTACACAACTACACATCTCAATTGGCCTTATCCATATGTTATAATATTCACCACACAAATCTAAACATATCAAATGTATCCAAACCTGTAAATTCTCTATATAATCCAACTAAGTTTGTTTTAAATTGTATTTTTTTTAAGAAAAAATAACATTTTCCCACATCAAAATAAATTTGATTAAGATACAAAATATTAGGTAAAAAAATAATTATATAAATTAAGTTTATATAAAATAAAATATTAATTTGGTTTATAAAAAATTTGGTAAAAAAAACAAATAAGTTAATATTGATATATTGTTAAAAGTATTATACAATAATTAAATATATATATATATATATATTAAGTTGTTTTATAATATTAAATCAATCGTTAATTAATAAAGAAATTATCTTAAATAACTTATTTAAGCATACTAATTATCGAAATTTCAAAAATATATATAAATATTTTTATGCTTTTTAATGTCGTCCTATGCTCATTTTCGGACAACTTGATGTCCCAAATTTGGTACTAGATTCTAGGGAAATTTTAATAGATAACATTTTAGTAATTTCAAAAAATGACAATACCATTTTTGTTTGAGATTAATGAATCTCAGTTTTAAAATGTTATTTTAAAAAAATTAAAAAATGATTATTATTTTAAAAAATATAAATTCATAAAATACCATTTTTCAAAAACTCTAGATTCAAATATTTCTCACAACACAAATTTATCCAGTTTTGTCGCGGTTGGTAATGTGATAATATTTGTTTAATAAAAACTTTAAATGTTTTTTATGAATTCAATTTTGATTTTCTCCCCTACTTTATAATCCAACAAAACCAAGTCTTTTTCAATATTCAAATCACGTGATGTCTTTTGAATGGTATTGTATTGTATCCGTATATTATAATATTCACGACACAAATCTACTCATCTAAGGTGCTTTAATAAATATAATAAGAAAAAAAAATACCATTATCCATCAAGTTTTTATTTGATCATATTCATAAGATCTTGAGTAGTAGGTAGTACACTTGACAGATTAATAGTAGAAACTTAGGATATTACTGATTAGAAACCATATCGAATGGGGAAGTGACAAGAGCTTCTGGCCAATACAATATGGGCGGACATTTGTGATTAGCAAAGTTTGGGCAATCTATAGGAGTAACCCCATCATGTTCAAAACACAACACCATCCCAGAAAGCTGTGGTTTCCCTGTTTCCTTGTTATTGTTACAGCGAATACCAGGCAACTTTCCAATCTTTTGATAGACGGCCAATGCAATCTCAGACTTCAAATATGGCATTTCCTCACGTGGTTTGATTCCAGCAGATTTTAGGATGGAATATACGTCGTATTTATGGGTTGTCCTTAATTTAAGTGCTGTTCCAAAATACTCTTTCTGGTTGAATTTGTTCTCCGAGCAAGTTCCATGTTTTTCCCATGCGTGTTTCCAAGCTTCTTCATTTTCTCCTCCATATACTTTCGGCCAATACACTTCAAGTTCGCTTCTTATAGTTTCAATCTTAACCGGAAAAAAAAAACAAAAATTATTGTAAGCACAACAAGCCCTCCATAATCTCTAATCAGTATTATATTTAATTTTAATTATGAATTTCCATCCCAAAACTAATTGGTAATGAAAAGACTATGGGTGACTTTAGATTTTATAAATATTATAAGGTTTCCGATATGGGATCCTCTCAACATACCTTTAAGATGGTGCCTCTTTTTGACTCATCATTTTTTAGTAGGATTCTATTCTCAGATTTATTTATCTGTTTAGGTTTGTGAGGCTCTGATACCATCAATCATTTTTTAAGTACATGATACCATTAATCATTTTGTAATGAAAGAAGTATATTATAAACGTCGTGGGGATTTGGAATCCTCTATAATATTATTCATTTTAAATCTAATTCCGCATGATTTTTATAGGCACGAAGATAAAGTCAATAGAAAAAATACCTGGCTTGGATCAAAGGGCGAATTAGAACAGTAGCTAGGGTAGCTTGGTCCTTGGCTGTATTCAGGCCAGAAACCATTTATTGTGAAGTAATCTAAATATTGCCGGCAGGATCCTGTAACGGAACTGCTGCTGCAAACAGATGGTGGCCAATTCTGTACTAACCACATGTAGGTATAAGCATTGCAATTTGCTGCCAAAGAGAGGAGATTGCTTATGAGGAATATGAGGGTCAGGGTGCTTTTTGAGGCCATTGTTGGGTTTTGATGCTTCAAGACCTATGGTTGCCACTGCTATTTATAATGGAAAACTTTAATCAAGGTCCCTGTGGGAATCAGATATTTTATAATAATAATAATATTTAGATAAAAAGAAAGAAATTATACTTTATTTCAAATATTCTACTCATTTATGTTACATTTATCGAAATCAAAATATTTGTCATTATATGAGTTTTAATTTAGGGTAAAATGTAAAAATGACCTTTACACTTTTACTCAATTTTAAATATGACCTATGCACTTTAATTTTTTTCAAAATACACTTTTACACTTATCAAGAATCTATATTTTTAAAAAAATTCATCCATTTTAATTTTTTAATTTTGGGTTACAATGAATTTTTATGAGTATTTAAAAAAACCATATTATTAAATGAGAATAAACTCTTAATTTTGTTATTAGTTTAAAAACATTAGAGAAAAAAATCAAATCCAACACTTATGATTTTTGAAAACTACTCCAGATGAAATTAATAGTTTCCTTTATACTATAATTAAAATAATATATTTTATATTTCTAGGCAAAAAATACTTTTCCCATGTGATCTATAATTGGTTATAATTTAAAGCAAATATAAATAATTTCATAAAATAATCAATATACAAAATTAATTTGTTAAATTAAAAAAAAAATACGTGGTATAAATCTAGTTGTAATAAATCTATATGCAAAACTGGGTGGTTGTTTTTTTTAAGACGCAAAACTGGGTTGTTAATAAGCCAATAAGGTATAGTCCACACTAAATGAAAAACATTCATTTGCAAAATAATAATAATAAATATTTTTTGAAGACTAATAAATATTTCTTCTCAATTATAAATGAGTTGTTCAATCATATACTAACATTATATTAAAAAAAAAAAAAAAAGGAAACATGTTGGCCATAATTTATCGCAATAACATTATTTGTGAGAAGATATGATTTCAAACTTTATTGCTTTTATTTTTAATTATTATAATTGTCCTTCACAATCTCTTGAAATTTGTAGAAGCTCTATTGGAAACATAAATTAATTAATGTGACAAAAACTTTCGGACATAATAATCAATAATCATATCATTAAAATTAATTTCATATAGGTCAAAATGACAACCGTTGAATTTCTATTCATAATCAAGTGATCCAAATAGTAGTTCAATAATTATTAATATTAAATATAAAATGATTTTAAAATTATTAAATTAAAATATATACATATCTAGAATATAAAAAAAAAAAAAAAAAAAAAAAAAAACACAAAATTTACCTTCAATTTAGCATCTTGCAATAGATGATGGTAAAAAAGGTTGCTCATAGGTGTGTTTATATAATGGATTAAAATTCAAAGTTACAAATGAGGGGAATTTTATAAATCTTGTTTAAATAAATATTAATAGACTTATTATTGCTATATTTGCAATAATTTTTTTTTAATTGATCTATTTTAAGATTAAAAAAAATGGCTTTCTATTTTTTTTTAATTGAGAGAAACAAAATTGTCTACAAATATTTTGTTGAGATATATATGATTAAATTTACCTTTACCCATTAGGTTTAAGCTTTTGGGTATAGTTGATGATTTAACATATTTAATACAGTATCAGAGCAGGAAGTCCCAAATTCGAATTTCCGTTGTGTCATTTGCTCTTATTTCCTCCCATTTTTATTCTATATGTTTGAGTCTTTTGGAATTATCCAAGCTCACGTGTGATGTAGAATGTTGGGGTTATTTTTAAATTAGAATTGTAGTTTTTAAAACATATTAGAAACACAGTGTACATTTAAAATATTTAAGGAAACTATGGTAGTATGTAGATGTGGCGCAAATGTGGCATTCACCCATTCTTTTCTTTTTTGCCACATCAACACATTATCACAATTTCCTAAAATATTTTAAATATACAATGTTTTTCTAATCTGTTTTAAAAACAACAATTATTTAAAAAATTAATCTAAACGTCAATATTATGATTATTAATATTATACGAATGATCAAAAATTTTATTATCAAATTCATCATTTTATTGATGTGTATAAGGGTGAAAATCAATTTAATTTCTATATTAAGTGAAACAAAATCAAATTGATCAAATTGAATCATATAATAAAAATTTAAAAATGATTTCCGAGATTTATATAGATATCAATCTTTTTTTTTTTTAAATTCAAAAGTTTTACAATTTTGTAAAATATCGTCTTAAAATATAATTTTTGAAAAATCTCCTACACACTAATATTTCTCACCACACAAATTTACACCACCTGGATTTGTCGCATTGCTAATATGATAATATTTGTTTCATAAAATTTTTAGATATCTTTTTCCTTTTTCAACATTTAAACCACGTGATGTCCTTCAAATAATATTGGGTCCATATAGTATAATACTCACCACATAAATCTCTCCATCTCAGCTTCGTTATCCATATATCCTATCCACCTATGATATTAAAGAACGTGTTTTTAATATCTATTAAAACACTTTTAAAGTTTATTCTAAACGGAGCTGAAATATCATCATAAAAGGTGAGAAAAGATAATGGGGTATATGAGATTTTTTATCTCTAAAATAAGCAATTAAGGGTTATTAACCTTCATTATTATTTTAATAATTTTTGACCTTATCATGATATTATTTTGCTATAAATTTCACCTAAATTTTAATATATTGAATACCCCATCAACTATATTTGTATTTTTTATGTCTACCAAAATCTCATTTCTCTCTATCTCAACACTATTTTTCACATAATCGTAATTATAATTTTTAAGCTTTTAATTCTTAATAAAAGGTAATACAAGTTATCTTTTAATTTTAAATATTTTATTTTTTTTGAAAAAAATTAGGTTGTTCTCGAGTGTTTTAACCAAGCTCTTCTAGCCAAACACTCTTGAAGAATTTTCAATAATCCCTCCTCCCTATTAGCTATAGTTCTAAAGGCAAAATATCTATCCAACAACCTCTTTCTTTGAATCCACACGACTGGCAATAACCCCTCTTTTGCTTGGAAGAGTCTTCTTTGGGGTAGGGATTTAGCTCTGAAAGGAGCTAGATGGAGAGTTAGGAAATGGAAAATCAATCAACATTTATGCAGACAAATGGATTCCTAGAGAGACATCTCTAAAGATTGTCTCTTCCTCTTCCTTGCTTGCTAACAACCATGTCTCTTGTCCTTATCACTGATGACCGCAGATGGAATGTTAATCTAATTAGAGAGAATTTTCTTGAAATGGATGCAACTATTATCCTGAATATTCACCTTAGTGTCTCTAACAGGGATGATAGTTTGATTTGGCACTACGAGGAGAGTGGTTTATACTATGTCAATAGTGGGTATAGGTTGGCTTCAAGATCCTATAGTGCAGGCTCATCCTCCAACACTACTCATGAATGGTGGAAAATTTTTTAGAAGGTGAGAGTCCTAAATAAGTTTAAAATGTTTGGTTGGCGCGTGTGTCTTAACATTCTTCCCGTGAAGGAAATTCTTGTTAAAAGGAAGATCATAGAAGATAAAAGTTGTGTTATGTGTGGGTGATAAGTCGTTATTTTAGCACATAAACTTGTGTTAATTGTTCATACTTTGATGATTAAATATCCTAAGAACTAATTAATTATCTTTGATTTGTGTTTATGTACTAGATTGGAGAAGAGAGGATGAAAAATGGCTTAAATTGGCATTTTGGAGCTTTCTTTACACTTCGGCGCCATGGCAACAACTTTTAGTGGCCGCGGCCGCAAGGAAAAGTCTGATCCCAAGCCAAAATTCTAGAGAGTTTGGCGCCCCAGGGCTGATTTTCTAGCGCCATAGCACCAAAAGCGTGAAATTTCCAGATTTTAGTCTTTTTGCTCAGCGCCCAAAAAATCATAGCCGCGAGGCCAGTTCGGATTTTTATGATAAAATTTTTTATCTTTTGTTTTAAACCCTAGTTTTCAAGGATATAAAAGGAGACTTCTTTTTAATAGGTTGATGAACGTTTTTCCTTAGTTTTTCTTGGAGAATGATGAACTCCATGTCTAGCTAAACTCCCAATTTCCAACCAAGGATAATCAAAGTTTGATTTTTATATTTGTGAGATTTGTTCTTCATCTTTATTTCTAATTCTTCTCTATTTCTATTTTATGCATTCAATATCACATTGTTTGATTGTTCAAATAGGGCCCTTTTATCATTCTTCAATTTGATAGATCGTCAATTAGAGTGTTTAAATCTGTAATTGTTTATGCATTCTAATCCATGTGACAATTAGTATGAATGATTAATAAGTCTTTTCATCTCATGCTATGAAAATATAGGATCTAGTCTAAATAGATCGAACGTTTCGCATTTGTTGGCTAGAATTGGTCGTCGTTCTCATCTTATTACTATCATTGATTAAATTTTATTATCGTACTCTAGGGTTGTCATTGATTAGGGAAGTAATTAATGATCGTATCTTAATTACCGACAAACTAAGGAAGGATAGATTAATAAGACGTTCTTAATAATCATAACCAATTTAGAGAAGGAGTTAGGATTTTATTAGAAAACCAATGATCAAATAATATAAATCAAACGATGATTACACCTTTGGTTGGAACTTTCTCCCATTGAATCTCTTTTAAACTTTTATTGTTTTATTTCTCAATTTCTCAACAAACTCAAAAACCCCCCAATTTTAATTCACCAATCTTTGTGAATTCGACCCTACTTTCCACTACTACAAATCCATATACCCGAAAGTAGAAACATAATTTATTTTTGGTGGATTCGACGCCCACCAAATTTTGGCGCCGTTGCCGGGGATTGGTGTCATTTAATTTTTTTTATCAGATGTCCCGTTCTTCTCGTACAGGTAATTTAGAATTTGATCCTGAGATCGAGAAGACAACTAAGTAATTGAGGAAACCAACTAAAGAGCGAATAGAACAACATTCCTCTTCTTCTTCTTTATTTTCATCAACGGAAGAGAACACAGTGGAAAATCTGTTAAAACCTATTAACGATTTTGAAGAAATAGAAGAACCAATGGTAGATGAAGAAATAACACTTAAGGAATTGACTGCACCAAATACAACTCAATAACCATTGTGCATTCAATATTCGAATATGAATGTGAATTTTGAGCTTAAGTCAGGACTCATTAATCTCCTTCCCAGTTTTAGTGGACAAGACAATGAAGATCCAAACAAACACCTTAAAACATTTCATCTTGTTTATTTGAGTATGAAACCACAGGGTGTAACAGAGGATCAAATAAAGTTGAGGGTTTTCCCTTTCTCACTCATAGAAAAAGCCAAGGATTGGTTATTTGATTTGCCCCCAAACTCTATATCAACATGGGAAGAGATGGCCACATTATTTTTGGAAGAATACTTCTCTTCATCTCGTGCTTCGAACATTCGAAGGGAAATATCTGGGATTCAACAGAATAATATGGAAACTTTTCATATGTACTGGAAGAGATTCAAGAAGTTATGTGCCAGTTGCCCTCAACATGGATTTTCTGAGCAACTTTTGGTTCATTATTTTTATGAGGGGTTGAACAAAATTCCTTCTGAGGCTAGGAGGCTGATTACCCCAATGGCGGCAACTTCACAACAAAGTGGAGCTCTTCAAGAATCTACTTCTCGAAATGTGAATGAGGTAAATGTTTCATCCCTTGAAAATCAAATAGCTAACTTAACTTCTCTTGTTCAACAAATGGCTTTGGAAAATCATCAACAAATCAAAACTTGTGGAATTTACACCGCACCTCACCCAACCAATATGTGCCTCACTCTTCAGGATGATTCACAAGAGTCTGTTAATGCTCTAGGTGGATATCAAGGTGGACATCAAAGAAACCGATATGATCCTTTTTCTAACACTTACAACCCAGGATGGAAGGATCATCCTAATTTGATCTATGGGCAACGAGCATCTTGTCAACAACCTCCACCTATGCCCGCTAATTTCCAACAACCATCTTCATCAAAACCAGGTATGTCTCTTGAAGAAATGATTCAATCCATTGCTACTAACACACAATAATTTCAACAGGAAACAAGGTCAAGTATCATGGAAACGAAGTCAAGTATCAAAAACTTAGAGATCCAAGTGAGCCAACTAGCATCCTCCCTAAGTAAGATGGAATCTAAAGGTAAATTGTCTTCTCAAATGATCAAGTTCAACGACAGTTAGAGACCGAAGAGAGGAAATTAAGAAATAAATAGTCTCATCTTCAAATGATCAAGTTCAACGACAGTTGAAATTCAACCTGAGGTACTCATTACTCCCCCTCCTTTTCCATCAAGATTGCTCAAATCAAAGAAGCTTGAGGAAGAAAAGGAAATCTTTGACACATTTCGCAAAATAGAGGTAAACATTTCTTTATTTGATGCGATAAAGAAAATACCTCGGTACGCTAAATTCCTTAAAGATTTGTGTACAAACAAGAGGATATTGAAGGGTAATGAGAAAATAAGTGTGGGGGAAAACGTCTCGGTCATTATTCAAAGGAAAATGCCTCCTAAAGGGGGAGATCCAGGTGTGTTTTCAATTCCATGTAAGTTAGGGGACTTGAGAATTGATAAAGGCATGCTAGATTTAAGAGCTTCAATTAATGTCATGCCCCTTTCCGTGTTTAAATCTTTAAATGTTGGTCATTTAAGAGAAACGGGTGTAATCCTTCAACTTGCTGATAGATCCAATGTTTATCCTGAAGGAATTTTAGAGGATGTGCTAGTACAAGTTAATGGTTTGGTATTTCCTACAGATTTCTATGTTCTAGATATGAGGGATGATGTTTTTACCTCATCTTTAGTTCTATTAGGAAGACCATTCTTATATACCTCTAAAATAATAATTGATGTACATGCTGGTATAATTACTATGGAGTTTGATGGTGAAGTTATAAAATTCAATATACATGACTCCATGAAAAATTCTAATGTTAATTCTTCAATTTTTGCGATAATTGATTTTGTCGATCCTTTGACTAATGATATTCTTAAGTTGTTTGAGAAGGATGACATGCAGGTTGCTTCAACAAAGAAACCCACAATTGGAGAATTGCGAGCCATAATTCAAAAATATGTCAAGTCGATTTGGGATGTGCATTAATGAAAAAGCAACCTGGTCTAGCCAAAGACGTTAAATAAAAGGCGCTTTTTGGGAGGCAACCCAAATTTTTATGTTTTTCGTTTTCGTTTTCGTTTTCGTTTTCATTTTTTTTTGTTTTATTTGATTTCTTTTCTTTGTTTGTGTTAGGAATGGTGTCCTAGAACTTGTAATTATTTAATAATAATAATTTATTTCGAATAAATTAAAATAAATAAACATAAGTTCTTTATATTATCTAGATTGATTCAATTGACGATATTAGGAATATATGGAAATATATTAATATCAAACATTCAAATAGTAAACCCTAAGTTAGTCTTATGAAATCACGACTTAGTATGTGAGTCATACGAGAGGATTTAAAGTCGAGATGAGTAACTTAAAAGTGTCTACAGTAAACGGATAACGTTTGGGAACCTTATCCTGCACTATAAGAATTTTGACAATAGGTGACGCATGTAAATTTTATAGGCCACGCTTGGGTCAAAAATCCGGATGAATAGTGATTTTTTTTTAAAAGCCCGTCACCTGTTGTTGAGGAAAAAAAAAAGCTTTTTTTTAACTTAAAAAAAACTGCTTGCCCTTTCACGCCACAACCTTATCTCTTCATCTTCGTTTCACGATCTCCCTCTCTCACACAACCTCACAATCGCTCAGATCCAATCTCACCATCGCTCAGATCTAATCTTACCATCGCTCTCCTTTCTTTTTCACTTTGGTTTGATTTTCTTCGATTCAATCTCACCATTGTTCTCTTCGATTCAATCTCAAACATATCCGTCTCCGATTCAAACTCGAGATCGCTCTCTTCGATTCAATCTCACAATCGCTTTCTCCAATTTTCTTCGATTCATTCTCTTCGTCTGACTCCCACCTATTTTTCTAAATCCTTACTCGCACTCATCAAACGTTTTTGCTCGAAAACTTAGGGTTTCAAAGATGAGTTTGAAATTTGAACACTAGATGGGCTGATATTCTTTTTTTCTCCCTCTACACAGACGGTAATGAAAGCGACACGATGGAAGCTGGAGAAAGAGCTCCTGCTCGAGGATATTTCAAGACTCGAAGAACTGTTGTCGTATGGTCTTCTGAGTCGATAGTTAGTTAACTCATATTCTAACGGAAGCAGGTCGTGGGGTTGTGTTGGATAGCATTCTCATGGTGAGTGTTTGTTATTTTATAATTATTTTCTCGAAGTAACGATGAATGAATAAAATGTTGAAATTAGCATTCCTATTTTGTATTTCTTTGGATTAATGGTATCATTCTTCTACTTCTTGGTGTTCTTCTATCTTCTTAGTCTTCTTCAACCTGATTACTTTGCTGTGTTTGCCTATCAGTGGCTTGAGACGTCTGTTAGTCCATATATATTGCCTTGAAGGTAAAATTGAAAGCGGTAAGAAATGGTTTCACGTGCACTGATCATACTCTGCTATATTTATACTTGTAGTTGACTGGTGGTAGAATTGGCGACCGATTAATGGCTGAAGCAGAAACAAATCTCGCCATTGAGGAGATCTATGAGCGTGCTCAAATGAACGGTTTTGTCTTCTTTGATCAACCTTGTTTTAGAGGGGTAAAACTTCTTTTCATAAAAGAGATTTGTCAGGTATTCTTCAGATTGGCCTATTTCAGTTCCCATTTCTATTATTGCCTTGAAAGATCTTGATGTTAGTTATTATTTTTATTGGTTGGTTCTTGCTGTTGGTGAATTGTTATGATTTATTCTCCAAATCCTATTGCCTCATCGTAGTTATCTTATATCTCTTTTTGAATTGAAAGCTTAATGTCTTATTGCTTAAATAGCTCAATGGTTCAAGGAATGATAATTAGACATCCCTTTATTTCAACAATAAACAAGTTAAATGGAAGCAAATTTTAGCTGCATCTAGTTCATTTTATCATTATGTTGTGGTCATGTGGAGTTGTATCATCATCCTTTTTCTTAGATGATAATGGGTTTACTGTATATTTTAAATTCACGACCCTTGATG
Source organism: Gynostemma pentaphyllum (assembly GCA_028015215.1). Taxonomy (NCBI): domain Eukaryota; kingdom Viridiplantae; phylum Streptophyta; class Magnoliopsida; order Cucurbitales; family Cucurbitaceae; genus Gynostemma; species Gynostemma pentaphyllum. The sequence continues at coordinate 43,119,686 of CM051349.1, read as the reverse complement.
GAAGTGTAAAAAATTTCTTAAATACTTAAATATTTTTATATTTTTTCTTGAAGTTTTACATTTTTCTCGTGCTAATGTTCTTGGTTAGAACAAGTATATTCTCAAGATGACATCTTTCATTAATACTCATTACAAGATTAAGCATAAGAGTAAGCAATAATTCCAAAAAAGGAGGTATATGATAATGACAATCATTTTATTTGTGAGGTGGATCCTTGTGATCTTTATGGTATCTGAAAAAAGTAAAAAAGTTGGAACTTGAATTCTACTTCTTTTTGGTTTGTGCATATCTTTCCTCAACCTCACCTTTGATTAATTTTCGGAATATTTCCTGGAAGGTTCTTGTCGATGGTAATACCTAGTAGGTAACGTTATTGAGAATGAAAAAATTATAACTCTATTTCTTACATAGTTGATTCAGAAATTGAGTTTTTTTTCTTCTATTTCTTTCATTTTACTTTGTCTTATACATTAATTGTTTTATGGATCATTATCATAGTTTTTTCTTTAATATCATTTTTTAATTGGACATATTTTAAATTCTTGAATGATGTTGTATTTAAATTCTATTGTCTCTACTAAGTGTTCAAGGAGTTACGAAAACTCTGCCATAGCAAACTCAGATGATCAATAGGGTTATCTCCATTAATCTCTTTTAGACCATCTTGCATCAGATGAGTGTGCTTTTGTTAATTGCGAGACATGGAAATCGGAAATGGCTTAAATTTTCTTGAGAACTCGATCTTGGGCTTAGTACATGGATGCCCAAGATCGAGTTCTCACGATTCCAACTTCATGGCTTTCTTAAAATCTTCTTCAAGAGGTAGTGGTGTTTTAACGTTTCTAATGTTGTTTGTTTGATTGTCTCTTTGTTTTTTTTTGTTGTTGTTGCTGAGGTTGTAGTTTTAATCTATAAACTTAAACTCTACATGTCTGGAGGGTGTCATTAATTGGAAATTTGATAATTTTCTAAGTTTCAAGACTTATTGCTTCTTAAATGCACATTTAAATAAACAAAAATTTGATAACAAAAAGTGGATCCTCTCTCCTTACATTTTTGTATTAGTTTTGTTGTAGATAATCTAATTGTGATATAACTTATAATGTATGTAAGAAGGTTTACAAGTTCTAATTGCTTACGAAAGCCACATTGCTTCAATAATGGATTGACTTGTTTAGGTGGAAATGGTTTCCTTAGATTAAGTTGCAAGGCTATTATTAGGAGATTGCCACAATGCTTAAATAATGAGAAGTAAGAACTCATAACCTTGATGTAATTTTTAGAAATTAACTCAGACGTGCTCTTGATGGATATTTAGAGATTGTTATGGTTTGCATTGATATCTTAGATATCTTATAGTTTCATTGTGTTAGGATCTTCTTTAACTTTACTTTATTCGACGTATCATGCACGAGTCTCAAGCTATATTGCATAATTTGGATTATCCAAACTTTAGCTTAGTTTCATTCCTGGTTTTTGAGGTATATCTCTATCATTGTATTGTGCCATTTTATCACCGTAGCAGTGTGTGACTTCGTACTTGATTTTTTCTTCAGGGCTCCTCCAATTTTAACCATTGAGTCATGTTCTTTTGGGCCAATGAGACTGGATTTGTTTACCTCTATTGAAAAAGTCTCAACAGTGTTAAAATATGCAGGAAATGATTGGTGAGTGATATGTAAGAGTAAGGCATTTTTGTGTTGATGTTTTATAGAACCATTCTTACTCTTACTCTTTAATATTGAGTTTTTCTATAAACTTTGCCATAGGTATTACAGATGTTTGGATTTTGCTCAAGTATATTATAACAGAAGATAATTTAAATTTTTCAATAAACTTTTCCATAGTGGTCGAGGGTATGCATATCTTTTATTCTTGTGCTAGTATAATAAGAACTCATCTAAAAATGCTGTCTAGACTTATTTTTTACTCTAAAAATTACTGTAGTTTTCAGATTTATGTTTATTTTTCAAAACATTTGCTTATGATATAAATGAATTCTAACTTGAATAAACTAATTAATCTCAAGGGATGTGTTCATACCTTGATAGTATTCTCCTTCTCTATTACAAGAGGATTTGATTGCTGTATTAATAATTTGCTATGTTTCAGTCGTGCAATGCCACATATAAAAACATGGTATTGTGGGGCTACTTGAACGTTTTTGTAGGCTAAGCAAAAAGAATCACCACCATCATTTTTATTGTTGATGATGGCATTGAAGAGTTTTTGTCACAAGAAGATTTATTAAAGGTAATTGTTTTCTCTTGTCATGTTTGCTCTTGTCATGTTATTGATCTGAACTTCTGGCTAATTAATGTTTGAAATTTCATTTTTTCACCTGTGATGATGTTTCATTTTTTATAACTTGAATTTGCTTTGAAAAGTAAGGTTTTTTCAATTAAATACAGATTTCCAATTTCTATATCAATTGAAAAGAAATTGAAATTTTTCGATGCCAATTTGTTGAACTTGCTACAGTTTTAGATCAACTGTGAACCACTAGCGGTTTTTAGTTTTTGGGAATATGTGTTAGTTTGTCCGCCAAATTCACATACAAAACATATGATCAATAATAGAATCATTTACAAAACATCATATGTTTTGTAACAAACCATTATTTGTTTCTTTTTTGTTATGCTCGAATCAATTTGGCACAAATTGAACATCTAGAATTATTATTGATTGAATGTCATGACTATCCTACAGTTATGGTAGTCATGACAATAGTAAATTGAGTATTATGACTTCATTACTATCTTTTTCACGCTATCTCCCGATTTTTTTTTCATTCCCAAAAACAATTCCTTCTCCCTTCTCTCTAAAAATATAAATGAATTCTAACTTGAATAAATTAATGATACTGTAAGATCTTCCTTTGTTCTCATATTTGTTTTCTTCTTTTTTTTGGTTTGATTGTAATGGTCAATTTTTTAAGGGAATATGCACTGGAAATGAAAAATATTGTGGAAAGGTAAGTGTTTTTAGTTATTTTTTATTTTTCAATGAATTGTTCTCTCTAGCAACCATTTTATTTGTAAAGTGGCTCATTGTAAATTGATTCCTCTTAATGACATACTTTCTTTTATAAATTGATTCCTCTTAATTACATCTATACTTATAGCCTCTTTTTGTGCGTGACTGTCGACTGGCTCGCCTTTAAATAATGAATGAGTTACATGTTGTGATGTTGAACTTCTACAGGGTCAGTGAGCTAAGAGTTGTTGAACTGCTTGATGGGCTTTGTGAAAAGATGCAGGATTACACTCTTGAGAAGGTATTCTGTTCGAAATTCAGTTTTTTATTTTAGTTTGAATTTAGAATATCAGTGGCTAAATGAGGGGTTATCATTTTAAGAAATCCTGCAATTTATAGTCGTGATGTCAGGTGTATACACTTCATTTAATTGTGTTACAAGCTTATTTTGAACGATAATTGTTTGATCTGTTCTTGGTACAGTCAGATTCAGCTAGACGAGAGTGGACCAAGGTTGATAACTGGGACAACTTGACAAGTATGTGGCAGTATAAGCTCCTCTCTTTAAAGCTGAAAATACTCCATATTCATATCATTTTTTTTACTGAAATCTACTTTGTAAATTTTTTACTTCTGTTGGTGAATGTTTGTTAGCTAATTGTCAAAACATTTATAATTATGTTTTCTAGCCAATGGTTCATGAATTGCTAGGTATTCAAGACAACAAAGTGGATTTGAAAAGCATTGGGAAGTCTTCGAAGGATCAAGTAAATTTCATTCTCATCAATCTAATAGATCACTTTATTTCTTTATAAGAAGTTTAGGATACATTTTCTGTTTGACATTAAAAACAATTCACACTTTTAAAATTTTGTGCTTGGCTCTTTGAATCATAGGAGGTTGTACTATCATCTGAGCAGGATTCTTTTGATTAATTTAGATCCTGACATACTTAAAGTAAGATTTGGAGGAATGACGACAGAAAGATCTGACATGCTGGTTGGTTATTGAAAGTTTGATAGGAGTGGTGATTGAAGTTCTTTTAGCAATTGTTGCTTTATTGTTTAAGTATGATGTAATTTAATTTTTTGTTTAAAAATTATTGTAATTTAATTTTTGGTGATTTTTTAATTTTTATTGTAATATTTTATTTAAATATGATAGGTGTATTAAAAATATTATTTGAAATCAATTAATAAAAAAAAAAAAAATTTCTCAAATTTTAGACAAAAGGTGACGGTTTTTCCCCGTCACCTTTTCTAAAAGGTGACGGTATTTCATGACGTCACCTATTCGAGCGTCACCTATTCGAATAGGTGACGTTCTTTTGGCGTCACCTATTCGAATAGGTGACGTTCTTTTGGCGTCACCTATTCGAATAGGTGACGGTTTTTTGGACGTCACCTATTTAAATAGGTGACATCGCCATAGGTGACGGTCAAAAACCGTCACCTATTCGAATAGGTGACGCCAAAAAACGTCACCTATTCCCAAATTTCTTATAGTGCTGGTAACACTGTTGATAGCTTCGCATTTTGTTTATAGACAAATGATCTAATCCTGATCATTCATGTGGGAGACATGAAATGGAAGTATCATATGCAATGTTGATTGTATAAGACAGGACCACGATGTTCGATCAAATTTCTCATTAGTACCGTTTACGAGAAATAATCGAATATCAAACTAAGTTTAAAAAATAACATTTGCCCACATCAAAATTAATTTGATTAAGATACAAAATATTTGGTTAAAAAATAATTATATAAATTAAGTTTATATAAAATAAAATATTTACTTGGTTTATAAAAAAATTGGTAAAAAAAAAACAAATAAATTAATGTTGATATATTGTTAAAAGTATTATACAATAATTAATATATATATATATATATATATATATATATATATATATATATATATATATATATATATATATATATATATATATATAAAGTTGTTTTATAATATTAAATCAATAGTTAATTAATAAAGAAATGATCTTAAATAACATATTTATACGTACTAATTATCGAAATGTTAAAAATATATATAAATATTTAAAATACACATTTTTAATATAATTTATAAGTTAATATAACCATATTTTATATATATTTTCTAATAAATTAAGATAAAAATAAACAAAATACATAGGATGTTATTAAAATATCGGGGTCGGGGTCGGGGTCAGGGTGGGGAGTGTGTTTCCATCCCCTAACCCAAAAATAAATTTGGAAAAAAAATTTCCCCCCTAACCCTAACCCTATAAAAGGCATACGGGATTCCGTGCTAACCTTGGGGGATTTTGTCATCCCTAATCTTAATTGCCTTATCCATGTATTATAATAGATTCGTATATTATAATATTCACCGCACAACTACACATCTAAACTGCATTATCCATATGTTATAATATTCACCACACAAATCTAACCATATCAAATGTCTTATCCAAACCTGTAAATTCTATTTATAATCCAACTAAGTTAGTTTTAAACTGTATTGTTTTTTTTAAGAAAAAATAACATTTGCCCACATCAAAATTAATTTGATTAAGATAAAAAATATTAGTTAAAATAATAATTATATAAATTAAATTTATATAAAATAAAATATTAAATTGGTTTATAAAAAATTTGGTAAAAAAAAGAAAAGTTAATTCCAAATTATAAATGCTATTTTATTTATTTATATATTCATTTAAAGTTTCTTTAACGATTTAAAAAAAACGGCACGAAGGGAATAAAGCGGTTAGGTACATAGAATGGTCGATGGCCACTGACAAGCTGCTTTCAATGTTAATTGCCTATTTTTTCTTCTACTTAACATTATTGTCCTCTTATAGTTGAAAAAAAAAATCCTCCTCCTATGATAAAAATATAAACATTATTATCCTCTATAGTTAAAAAAGGGAGAAAAAGAAAAAAAAACCATATATAAACTATACAACTTATGACAAATATTCTCATGAACTATTTTTTAAGTATATCCCAAATTAGTTTATTATGATAAATACCGGGTTAATTATTGACTTAAACAAATACTCCTTTCAACTATGTGAATTGTGACAATAACCGACTAGACTATTTTTTTTACATCCCCATAAAATTTTATAAGTGTTTAAAAAATCACACGAGTAGTAAGAAGAAGAAAAAGTGTAAATAAAAGAGTTTATTTTAAACACTCATAAAAATTTAAGGGGTTATTTGTCATAAAAAATAGTTTAGAGGGTTATTTGTCTAATTTATATAGTTTAGAGGGTATTTACTTTAGTGAAAATTAATAGTTCAAGAGATATTTGTCAGACTTTTAGTTTATGGGAATTTGTTTAAAAAAATAATTCAGGATTTTTTGTCATAGCTGTATATTTCATGAGTGGTTTTTATTTTTTCTTTAAAAAAAATATACATCATTATCCTCTTATGTTTATTATTAACCTCAATTTTTTAGATAACTTTATGAGTAATTTTAAAAATAATTTTTTCAAACTGAGATTTATAGATCTCAATCTCTCAGAATGTTTATTTCTTTTGAAAAATATTCAAAACTTTTATAATTTTGTAAAATATCATGTCTTGAAATATAATTTTTGAAAAATCTGCTACAGTTATATTTTTCACCACACAAATTTATACATTTGTCGCATTGGCCTTTGTACATGTGGGCGGTGGTTCGAATCCTGGTTGCTCTCATTGCAAAATTGTAAAGTAATTTGTTTTTTTTTATTTATTAAGCTTGTTCATATTATAAAATATTATTTAAAATAAAATAAAAATTATTAGTTGTTATCTATACTATATATATGAATCTAATAATCTTTCAATATAAAAAATCAAATAGATTAATATTATTTGGTTTAATTTCTAATAAATTAAATATCATTTTTTTAGATATTACATCATAGAACCGTCAACCTCATTAGAAAGGAATAAGTGTCAAACCATTTGAAATTTATCTTCGTGTTGTGATAAATTAAATATCATTGATGAACATATAAATTTATTTTTTATAACTAGCAATACTATAATTAATAATTATTTTTTTACATGTATTACTTGTTAGATGTGTTTTCCAATACAGTTTTTGTCAGTTTTTGATAAAATCGACACCAAACCGATTAAAATGAAAGAAATTTTTTTGAAACTAAAATTGAACCAAATATGTGTTAAAATTGAAAATTGACATGTGTCGAGTAGGTTTTGACACATTGGCGGTTAAAAAGGATCAATTTCTATAGGTTTTGGTTGGTTCTCGATTTGATTTTTATCCATGTGCGATTTTAAGTTGCGGTCCAACTATGTGCCCCCCTGAACTTCAATCCTGGATCCGCCACTGTCTATACTAATATTATATTAAAAAAAACAACACGTTGACAATAAAATCGTTTATCATAGTAACATTATTGTTTGTTGAGAAGCTGCTTTCAAACTTTATTGCTTTTTTGTCATCTAAATTACATTATTGTCCCCAAACATTATTGTCCACAAACATTATTGTCCTCAATGCTATTTTTAGACAACGTGATATCGCAGATTTGGTACTTGAATTCTAGGGAAATTCTATTTGATAGCACTTTTCTTGTAGGTAATTTTAAAAATAGTAAATATTTTATAATATTTCTTAAATTATAATATGATGTTGGTCTAAGATTTGATGAATCTCAGATTTAAAATAGAAATACCATTTAAAAAAAATCGAAATTTTTATGTTATTTGAAAAATTATATATTAAAATACTATATTTTAAAAACTCTAGCTTCTATTAATTATCACCACACAAATTTATACCATCAGATTTGTCAGCATTACTAATGTTATAATATCTGTTTCATAAAAAAATTAAATATTCTTTTTTATAAAAAAAAATTAATTTTGATTTTTTTTTCTTTTTATCATCCAACAAAATTATCTTTTTCAATACTCAAATCACGTGATGTTATACACACCACACAAATCTACGTATCTCAAAGTGCTTTATCCATATATTATAATAGATATGTTTATTAGCATTTTCTACTAATAATGATCACTAGATCTCAAACTGTTCTTGTTTATCTTGTTATATATTATGCTATGATAGTTTCTTTTCCCCCTGCCTTAAGAACATTTTAATTTATAGTTTTTTTAGACAAACGAAAAGATTACATGAAAACATTCTAGTTGACCATAAAATTTACACTTCACAGAGAGAATTTTAATCTAAAATATTGAAAGTTCTAAAATACAAATGAGTTAATTCTCTATTTATAAAATAAACTAAATAGCTAAAAAAATTAATATACCCTATTATATTACATCACCATATATCATAAT